>CP053460.1:5652304-6350853 GCA_022644695.1 Cenchrus purpureus
ACAATTGGGATGAGCTGGCAATTGAAGAGGAATACCCAGGATACCCAGCGATCAGCTGCTCGCTGTGGGATTGTCATGTCAAGCAAGCATCGTGTGATCTCGGTGCTAGTATCAATATAATGCCCAAGACCATGTACAATACTATCAATCTTTCCCAATTCTACATGGTGCCCACAGAGATCCAAGTTCAACTCGCCGATGCAACCATTCGACATCCCGAAGGCATAATTCGCAATATCGCGGTTAGAGTACAAGATGATTATGTCTTCACGGACTTCGTGGTTCTTGATACATTGGGAGGTGCAGAAATGCCGCTCATTCTTGGGCGACCATTTCTCCGAGCCACCTAAGATTGGATTGATGTTGGCAATAGTACAATCGGAATGAAGGTTGGAGGAAGAACCAAAGTATTTTGGTTCCAATCAAAGAAAGAGTTCTACTACAAAACTCCCTCCGACCAATCCCAAAGTGTCAGAAGAAAAAGAAGAAATCGTGGCTAGCCCAGAGCTCAAGCCTCGATCAGACAAGAGACACCACTACAACCACGGGAGAAGGACACCCTCATCACCTTCATGAAGGCGTTCATGAAGAAAGAGCTAGAAAGAAATAATCGACCAGGGTATTGGAAGAACCAACCCCCATGGTAGAAGGCGACGGTAACACCTTCAGAAAGAGTTGAGTTTATTGCTTGGCTTTCACAAGAAATGCAAAGTCGAATTCAACCAAGCCGTCCACAGCTACGACCGTCATTCCTTCTAGACGAGTATCTCCGGCCAAGTGGTCGTCGGTAATTTCAAACCTCGCTGCAATGATATTCATCATCCTACTTTGAGGTTTATGCATAAGTGGCTTGCTATCTCACTTTTCCCTAGAGATGATGTTAGACCTGTTCGTAATGATGAGCTTAAAATCTTGTATGCCATGATAAATAAAATTAAGGTTTGTCCTGTTAAGCCTATGATCATGCAATGGTTAGACAATTTTAAAATGTCTGGTCCTGTTGAGTGTACCTCGCTAATCACCCGTATCGCTACAAGGGTTGGTGCGCTCCAAGGTAATGCTCCCCTCTTTATCCAATCCCCTCGCATGTACCTTGATGAGGCATTCTTCATTTATGGTCATATCCTTAAGCATGCCCAGGATCAGTCTCTTGTGTTTTTCTTCCCCGGTTATACAAATGAGATCCCGTTACCTAACCCGGGACTTCATTTGTATAAGTCGTGGGCGCTAACCTTTCCGCTCCTACCACGAGAAGAAGCTCGTAGGAGTAAGCGTGTCCGGAGGAAACCCGTCTGGTCAAGAATGGAAGCGGACACACCTCATCAACCGCAATCAACACAAGCGGGAACATCATATCAACCGCCACAGTCCCAGCAAATTTTACAACAGATGTACCAGGCGGGATGGATTCCAGCTGGACAGATGTCAGGGCAAATCCCCGTCTATCACCCAAGCTGGGGTTAACCGCCGCATCCACATGATGCTAGAGGTTCATCGTGGCAGACTCATCAGATGCCGGTACACTCACCAGGGTATCAACCCGGTTGGGATCAACCACCGCATCAAGCGGGAGGCTCAGGCTGGCAGAGCGCGAGCAGCGCAGAGTGGGATGAGGACCTGTGTGCGTCCGAGGACTGTGTGTCGCTCCTTTGTGATGAGTGATTGACAACGTTGTGTGGAGTGACTCTTGGCTAAGTATTGCAGGTGCGGGGTTGCGGCTTGCGTTGGTGCAGTGCAGGTGAAGAACAAGCGTGAAAGGTCTGTGTCTATGTGACCTCCGCGTGTGGAGAAGATGAGTAAGCTTGGATCGAGGGACCGGTGGTCGACAAGTGCGCGACCGCATGGTGGCAAGAACGGCAAGACGAAGTCGTGAAGTGGAAGGTTGCAGGTGGTGATCATCGTGAAGCCGTCCTTGCATGCGGGGTTTGGTGGTGCTACCATAAAACCACCTGGTGTACGGTTTCTCGGTTTGGGCCTCAAAACCGAGACCTTGAGCTCAGAGCGTGGCGCGGTAACTGGTGGGACCGGTTTGCCAAAACTGGTCAGACCGGTTTGTGTAACCAGTCTGACCGGATCTGGGCCTGGGCGCCGGGAACCTTCGAGAAGCGGAGGACACGCGGCGTGATCGCAAGGCTTGCGTGGGTGTTACGCGGGGTTGCGGTTGACGAGCATCCGTCCGATGGTGAAACGACAAGACTTCCCAAATTGCCCTTGGTGGGTGTGTATCTTAATATTATGTATTAGGGGTAGTTTTGTCTTTCGGCCTCCACCTATATATAGCTAGAGAGAGGTGGATGGCAGCCATTGGGACTCTATGCATTTGCCTTTGGTTTTTCCTTCTCTCTATTTTCCATAGGCTAGCTAGTGCTCTATTGCAAGATCCACAAGAGGGTAGGATGATGGGAGGTTGCTAGCCTCTTTGTAAAGAATCTTTCCTCGGCATGTATGGAAGATTTGGAGTTCATCTAGTTTGTTCCTTGTGATTCCCGTGACTTTTTCTTTTATGCATTTTCGGAGTCATTTTTGGAGGTATTTCGTACGGATGATTTGAGGGTGTTTCCTTGCGATTCTTGTTGAGGGAAGGGTGTATGAGTACCTAGAGACTCTTTGGTTTGTGATCCCCCCTCAAGATTTCGTGGAGAAACCCTTCGATTTGAAGTTTTAGGTTGGAGCCTGAAAATCGTGTTCTTGGTGGTTGACTTGCGATTCCTCTTGATTCGGTGACTTTGGGGACGGATCCATCTAGCTATGGACTGCCCATGAGGTATTCCTACCTTCCCCAAAGTCTCACGTGAATCCATTGGGTGAATCGGGAGATCGGGTGAGGAGAAGTTGGAGTTCTTCCCGCAGGGGGGCTTTCTGGGCAAATCCGGTCAGACCGGTTTGCCAAACCGGTCAGACCGGTTTTGGCTGCTGTGGTGTTTTGGCCTGAGTTTCTGTGGAAAAGTTGCTTTTGGTTCTAGAAGTCTTCTGGTCCAAGTTTGGTCGAGTTTGGAGTTAGTTTGCCTTTGCAGTGATTTTGGCACAGAAACCGGTTCTGACCGGTTTTCCTCGTGTCCAGCGTCTAAGTGCTGAAATCCGGTCGACCGTTTGCCTAACCGGCCCCGGCTTTTCCCACCCATTGCTGTCCAAAGGGTGTTTTTGGCTTCCGCGTGTTGTCTCGAGTTGCTGGAGTCCTTGGATTTGTTCTTAGGGTCAGTAGTATCTCAGTGACTACGTGATCTTAGCAAATCCATGTGTGTGGACATTTGGAGGTGAGTTTGGGACATCAGCCGAGTTCTTGCTCCGTGTGAGAAGAATTTTTATCGGCTCCCATTCACTCCCCCCCTCTCTGGTCGCCAATCCAGTCCTTCATGGGAGCACGGACGACAGCCACACCATACATCATCCAGCTTCAGTGGTCCTCCAACAGTTGGTGCACAAAGATCTTCCTCGAGAAGAAGGCGTGGCGACATTGCAGATCTTACGAGCCGAGTCGACAACCTCGACATTCGCAAAGGTGATATCCAAAACACACTTAACACGCATGTCGAAGGTTTTGCTTCTTTTGCGCAGAATGTGGATACACAATTCAACAACATCAACATTGCAATCCAAAACACCAATGCGGACCTACTGGCTTACTTCCGCTCACAGGGGTTCGACCCTCATCAACAACAATGAGCAAAGAGACAGCTTGGGGGAGGACACCCCCAAGGGAGGTAACCAGTATCCATCTTGTCTCTTGTATCCTTTTCTTTTCTTATGCATTTTAAAAAAATCTGAATATGATAAAAGAACAAAAATATTTCCTCCTTTCTTGCTATGTTAGTAGAAATGTTTAGTCCTTCCTCGTTGAAATGATGAATAGTTCCTCTGCTTAATTTCGTTCTTGTGCCTACTATACAGCTTAGCTCTCTTTCGGGTTTTGAGTTTGTTAGCACTCGTTCGCCTTTCGATCTTGAAACTTTGTGGGTCGCGATGCATGATCTAAGTCTAGGTTGTTGCTTGGTATGATATGGTACATTGGAGTTTGCTATGATCTTATTTTGATTGAAGCTTGACGTCTGGAGCTTTTTTTCAAAAACCAAAAATAAATAAGAGTTCCTCAATGATGTTGACATGTCCCACTAGAGCCTTGTGTAGGATCATCATATAAACTCAGTATAAAGGCTGCTTGTTGTTGCATTGAGCATTGTCAAATGGTGTGGCCCTTGATTGGTCCTCGTTATGTTTCTTGATCAAGATCACGTACACTCCACACACACATCCATGCTGACTTCTACTCTGGAAGTTAGGCACTCATTTTCATCCATGTAGAGTATAGGTTTCACCTCTATGTCGTGACTCCTCCCTATTCATCATTCAAAAGATATGGGCTATGCAAAAGAAAGAAAAGAAAAAGAAAGAAAGATCCATGCCAAAGAGCATGTTGGAAAAATAAAAGAAAAAGATGGACTAGTCAAGTCCATGCAAAAAGAAGAATAATGGACATCCCTTAGTCCTTGAAAAAAAAGAAAAGAGAAGAAAAGAAAAAGAAATATAAAAGATAGCCCATATCTCAAAAATAAAGAAGGAAGGAGTCGTGTGCATGGAGTCCGCATAAAGGTTCACGGTAATAACTAGCACCCACTCCGGGCCTAGTGTCCACCTTACCGTGACGCCTCTAAAAGCACTTCTCTTAGATGGCACCCATGCCACCACCTCAGTGCTTCTCATAGATGGTAATAACCAGCACCCACTCGGGGCCTGGTGTCCACCTTGCCATCAACTTCATACTCATCATTTACGGTAATAGCTAGCACCCATTCCGGTCCTAGCATCCACCTTACCGTAATCCCGAGTATTCATTATGGCAATAGCTAGTACCTATTCCAGGCCTAGCGTCCACCTTGCCACACCATCATCATCCACACACATGCACCTCTTGATCAAGTTTCATGACGTGACCATCTTGGATCCGCTTTTTGACTTTGCAATATTATGTGACGCAAGTATGCCCCTACTTCTCCTTACCCAAAAACCCCACAAAAAGCCTTATTAGAAGTAGGGAAGGCAATCACAATGCCTCGGTGAGGACTATACACATTGAGCGACCAAGAGTGCGTAATTTGAGGAACTCAGTTTTCTTTTCAAAAATTATCGAAACCTCCAGAAGAAAGTTGATTGAAGAACGGGTGAATGGTGACTCTATACAACCATTCTGCCTTGCAATCGCCAAAGGCGAAGAGAATGCTAAAAGCCCCATGGGTAGTAAAGAAAAAGGGGTGAGCAATGCTATCTTATTCAATTAAAGAAAGAAAACTATTTTGTATCCAAGGTACAGGAAAGGAAGAAGGCATTGTAGCAACTCCTGATCAACAACCAAGTGTCTTGCTCGGGACGAGGAAGAAGGCAGCTTGGGGGAGTCTTGTTGACGGTCCTTACAGCAGACATTTGACCGTCAACATCATTCCAATAAGAGGGGATTAGCATCTCTAACTAACATATTACCTAGTATTCCATAAATAAGTGTTTCAGGGATGAGAAGACCGGAACCAGGGGAAAACCGTGCAGAACTACAAGACTTACATGAAGAACGGAATACGGTGATTCTGCATGGTCAAGAATGGGCCAAAACACAAAGGAAAACATCACAAGACAAGTGGGGACCACGAGATCCAGAAGGCCCAGGGACCCAGCAGCCCACCAGCCAAAGGCGGTGGCCAACTTGGCCAGCCCTGGTTCGGCCGACCCACTGGTTCGGCCGAACCAGGAGCAAGGCTGTTGGTGCCCATCCTTCCCGCCAATATTCTCCCGCGCAAGCCTAAGGCGGTGGAGGTGGAGTTGGCGCCAAGAAGCCCCGGGAACCGCCTCTTCCACCCCTATATAAGGAGGCCTCCACCCTCCTCTCTCACACACACCACACAAGAGCTTCTCTCTCTCTCTCCCTTTGTAATCTTTAGCTTAGTAGTGGAGCTTAGGCCTAGTGCTTTCTCGCTAGTAGTGCTTAGCGATCACCTCGGGTCGGTTGGCTCAACCTCCGGCCTACGGTATGGCTATGTACTCTTCTCGTATATCGTATTTATACAGAGTTTGGTATTTCTACTCCTATAGTATGTTATACCATATCCTATGCTATCATGTGCTATACTAGTATGATTAGTATAGGTTTGCTCTATTGTAATGGTGGGGTGTGCTACCGGGCTTGCTCTAGCCTTAAGCCTGTGGGTCATCATGGCTCAGGTGCTGGAGGGGCAAGAGTAGTGATTATGGTTGCGAGCATGGTGCTCGGAGCTGTAGGATCCACTTCGGGTGGCCGTATTCCACGGTATGTCGGGGTAGGTGTACGGATGGTGACAGCCCCATACATCCCTTGTATTCCACCACGTGAGTTTGCGGGCGTTGGAGGTACATAAAGACGCACCACCTTGGCAGACCAGTGGGGTGTGTTCTCCTCGGTGCAATAGAATAGATCTAGACTAACCATATGATGTATGCTTTTCTCGTATATACGATATAAGGACGACTCTAGTGCCCTGCTCCTACTAACCTTTATCTTATTTATTTATTCTTTATTCTTTATCTGAGGTGAAGGCCGTGTGTGTGTCACCCGATCATATCATATATATCTTATACTCCTTTCCACGCTTACCCCTGTATTAAGCTTTGGTATGCTTTACTTATTCATACTGTCCTTTGGTATTGCATCTGATATATCCATACGACATAACTATACATACACATATATATATTTTTACACATCTTTCATAAGTCCATATTCCGGTAAAATATAAATAATGATACCCTTGGGAATACTCATGGGTGAAATGCTACAACTTGGTAATAAAGTATGTATCTGTACGCTTGCGGATACATCTCACCCCATCAATAAGGCTCGCTCCTTGATAATATTATCGAGTCTTGTACTTGGTAGTACTATCTAGAGCGCCCACTCAACATATTTTATTTCATATAAAAATACCAACCGGCGTTCTTGGTGTCGTCGCTAGGGATGGATTCCAAATCCGTTCCTAGATGATTGCGCTAAGGAATGCCAACAAGTAGCTTTGCTAGATAATCATGATCACATGCTTAGAGAGGCTAAGAAAATGAGGAAAGATCTTAGAGCCTCGCTCGAGGATGCTAGAGAAAGGGTAGCTGAGTTAGAGTCAAAGAATCTTGATGCTAAGCTAGAAATTGATTCTCTTAAGGCTACACCTGTTGTTTCTAATGATGCTGAGTGCAATGATTGTGATGCTTTTCTTGCTGAATTGAATGTGCTGAAAGAGAAACATGCCTCCAAGCTTGAGGAACTAGATGCAGTTATGTCTGAATTGGATGAGTTGAAGTCTAGGTCTTCCTTGCAAGGTGCATGTGCTTCCTGTCCTGTTTTACATGCTAAATTGAATGATTCACATGCTCGTGTAGTTTCTCTTGAGGCTGCTTTGAAATCACCCATTGCTGCTGCTTGTTCTACTTGTGAAGTCAATTTTGTCCAGAATATCGAGCTTGCACATTATGTTGATCATTTGCAGGATGAGAATGACGAGTTGAGAAAAATGTTGGGTTGGTTGTCGGGTCATGAGCCACAGTTCGGCATCATGACTGCAGCATATAAGCGTGCTGATGGTGAGGCTTTAGCTGCTAAGAAAGTGGGAGAATCGAGTGGAGAGAGTGAGAGGATTGGTGATATCCAGCTTCCACCGCAAACCACTCCCAACAACAAGTTTGTTCCCAAACCCAACCATCTCCTAAACAAGATTGACACCACCCCAGCTCCACCAGTTTTCCCTCCCAAGACAGACAACTTTCAGAAACCCATAATCTTCATGAGTGACAAGGGGAATGTCTTTGAGGGAAAGAAAGAAGAGAAGCCACAAACCAAGCCTAAACCTATCCTATTTCATTGTGAATATTGTGGTCAGGTGAAGGATCGAATTGGCGACCAGAGGGGGGGGGGGAGTGAATGGGAGCCGATAAAAATTCTTCTTCAAAAGACCTCGGCCTATATCCCACTATCAACTCCGAGGATCACACACAAGCAAGTGAAAGCAACAACAAACCTTTCTTTACACCTTGGGAACAATTATTGAAAGGCCTAGAAACAACATGGAAGCAAACACGAAAAAGGACGGGCCAAAACAAAACCTTCAGACTCCTACCGGATGATCCAGCACAAGGGTCCGGATGACCTGGGCCAACTCAGTGATGCCTCGGGTCTTCCGGCCTCAAAATCTCGGATCTTCCGGAGCCTACCAGATGATCCAGACCCTATGTCCGGATGATCCGGGGCAGCCCAGAAAAACAGCCCGCGAGTCAACTCCAAATTTCCAAACAACGTATCTCCCAAACCGTCCAACAGATTGAGCTGAAATTTTGGGTAGATAAGAAGCATCCCAAGAGGATGCTATGCCCCAAAACTCATGAACTCAAACCACTCCAATCAACGGGAATCGTAGATCACGTGCTCTCCAACCAAGAACTAGGGTTCATCACGAAATTCCAAATTGAGAGCGATTCGAGGTGTTTCAGAGGGAGAGATCACCAAGCAAAGAGTCACTAGGTACACATATGTGATTCCCTCAAAGAAATCCACCTCAAATCCTCTCAAACATGCGGAATCGCAAATCAAAGCTATGAACACCAAGAACTCGAGTTCATCCGGAAAACCCCAAATCGGTGGTGATTCCTTGCGGGAATTGAAAGGGGATCACAAGAGATATGATCACAAAAGTCCTTGCCACAATCCCTTCAAAGAAATCTCGCGGGAAACACCTCCAAATCGACGAACCAAAAATCCGGCGAAAATAGCTCCGAAAATGGCATAAAAGAAAAACGCCGGGAATCAAAGGAATTGACACGAGTGTAGGATGAAATCTTTGCTATGAATTACTTAGCCGCATCCGGATACAAGCCACTCGCTAGAACAACAAATCTAGGATGGCAAAAGACTCAAATCAAAGAGCCAAACTCACCTCTCTCCCTCTCTCTCAAGTGCACTCCAAAATGAAAGAGCACACCCCCACTAGCCAAAGAGTTAACTGAAATTTCAGCCCTCTCCTCCTATATATAGGCCCCCCGGAAATGACCGAAGTACCCCTAACTAGGAGATACAGCACAAGTCCACGCAGGGACAAAATAGTCACATACATGAAGTTCTCCCTCGGACGAACACCCTCGCACCGCGCCCCGCGTCCTCCCGATGCAAGCTCCGCGATCGCGCCCCGTGTCCTCCGCCTCGAAGCTTCCCGACGCGACTGGATCCCGTCTCCATCGCGTTGGGCCTCCGGACTCGGTTTTGAGGCCCAAACCGAGAAACCCTCCTCCGATGGTTTTGTGGCCAAACCACCAAACCCCGCGTGCAGACTTCGGTCGTGAGCCCCTACCACCTCACCGGCTCGTTGCATGCGAGACTTGATCGTGAGCCGCTATGCATCGTGTTGTTGGTTTTGTGGCTAAACCAACTAAACCCGCAGAGACTTTGGTTATGGCAGCCACCTACGCTCGGCCGCGTCACGGAGACTTGGTTGTTAGCCGCCACCCTACACTGGCCGTTGTTGGTCTTGTGGCAAACCAACAAACCCCGATGAGAGACGCCCCTCTCACCGGCTCCACCTCGACGTCGTCTTGCCATTCTTGCCACCATGCGGTCCGCACTCGATCTTGTCGGCCACCGGGTCCCTCGAACCAAGCCTACTCGTCCTCTCTGCTCCTGTGAGGTCACACAGACTCGGACTCTTCACGCTTGTTCTTCACCTGCACCAACACAAATCGAGCCGCAACCTGCACCTGCAATACTTAGCCAAGAGTTAGTCCACACAACGTTGTCAACCACTCCTCCCGAGTGCGTTGACAACACACCACATAAAGTAACATGAAGGTAAACGAGAGACTACCGAAAACAACACAACACGCCAAACCCAAAGCATCATACATGCCAACCCTCAAACCATCCGGTCCACCCAAGCCTCAGAACATCCGGTCAAATACAACACACAACCAAGGCAAACATCCAGTCAATCACTCATCACATATCAACCAAAACCAAGGCACATCTCAACTTGGTTTCTCAATCTCCCCCTTGATGAGCGCATTGACAAAAACTGGTCCAAAAGCAACCGGAAAGCCCATTCAAGTGCCCAAAATCCAATTTAAGTCAATTTAGAGACAACCACAAGGCCACTTGAAATGGGAGGGAACAAATGCTCTCCAACCAAGAACCACAAGAGCTAAGCAATCCCAAGTAAAAACTCACCAAAGAGCCAACCAAAATGCTCATCAACCAATTGACTGAAACGCTCATCAACAAACCAAACGCTCGTCAAAACACGCTCATCACATCACTATCAAGGTTCATGTTTCTGTATTTTATCCCTTGATATATCTGAATTTTCTCCCCCTTGATGAGTGTGTTGACACCAAATGAGCACAAAGAATCGGTTTGAGGGACAAAGGCCGAAATATCCATGCAAGTGAACAAAGACCACACATTCAAGAAACAATGGCACTTGGCATGAGCAAAATCACAAAGACCAATCTCAACTTGGAAAGCTCTCAATGCAACCAAGACACGAACACATGATCCCTCAAGAAGAGGCACAAAGGGCTCTACACCGATCATGGAAGGATTGAAAACTCAAATCACCCGCCGACTCCTCAAGAAGAGGCAAAGAGGCTCAACACCACCGACAAAAGAGCACAAAAACTCACAAGCTCCCCCTAAACACATGCACTAGGGCCAAAGAGCATACAAAGCTCACCCTAAACACATGTGAAAGAGCGAAGACCACACCAAGCTCAGAAGCTGCCCCTAAGCACATGCACTTGGACAAAAGAGCATACAAAGCTCATCCTAAATACATACAAAAAACTATCAAAGCCTCACTCAAGTGATCAAAAACCAAACCAGAGGCAAAAACAGGATCACTCAAGTGAAAATGTCTCGGTACCCTAAGACAAGGGCAACGGCTTGACACAACCGAGACAAAAATCATCACAAAGCCAATCTCTATACCAATTAAAATTTCAAATTCAAAACTTGATACCAACTTCAAAGCTCAATACCAACTATGCCAAATAAACATCCAAAAACCAAAAAATTGTCACAAACATCCACCAAGCTCCCCCTGGACAAGTGCAAGCTCTCCCTGAGCAAAAGCCTGTCAGATGGACATCCCCTGGCCCACTACTCGGGGTACTGTGACCGACTACTCGGTGGGCCCCTGGGACTACTCAACTTGGGCAACACGGCACTTGCTGGCGTGGGGCGCAAGGATTGCAGAGGGATAGTACTCGGATAGGAAGCCACACATGTCCGGATCCATGTAAAGGACTCCTAGCCGCACAGACTAGTACTCTCCCTCAAACCGACTTGTAACGTCCCGGACTATATAAGGCGAGGCGGGGACCCCTATCTCTTCATCCGCATCATCTTGTAAACACACCAATCAATCCAGAGCTACACAAGATACAGACGTAGGGTATTACGCACCTCGCGCCCGAACCTCGCCTAAATTGTGTGCCACGTGTCTCTCCTTCGAGTTACCGATCTCCGAGGCCACATTCATCTACCTCGGTACTCCCTTGGTAGGTTGCTGGTCTAAACACGACGGCGCGCCAGTAGGGATCTCGTCAAGATCACATGAGATCACATGGCTAACTCGACGGCTTCAATCGCCATCAAGCCAACCGCCGCCTTCAACCACGGCGACACCTTCGCCTGGCCTCGGTTCCGACACGACGGCGCGGATCGCTCCAGCCACCTCACCATGACCCCGACTAAAGACCGGCTCGTGACGCCTAAGTCGCCACGCCCACTCCGAAAAAATTCGCGAAATTTCGCCTACAACCAAGTCGCCGATTTCGAGCTCTGATCCGCCCAACTCGAACTCGACGCACCCTCGATCGCCTCATGCGAGCCGCCCCCGAGCCATCGTGGTGAAGCCCCTCCACGAGCACTTCCCATACGGTCTCGCAAATGCTAGCAGGCCCACGCGGAAGCTCGCCGCACGCCGGGCAAGGAGATCGCCCAGTACCCCTGACTCCAACACCGCAACCGCTACTACTGACTCTTCCTACGAGTTCGACTGGATCGACCCAATCGAGTCCGAGTCCGAGCTCAACATGACCGAGGAACCGCCGTGTCCCCGCCATCGGCCCGGTCATTACATCCACTCCTCACGGCAGATTTGTTCATCGGCCCGACCGCAAGCCCGCAGACTGACGGACGACAACTCACGCCGGCCACCTACCTCGATTCACTCCTTCCGTGAGGGGACCCCGCTCTAAACGACGAGCACACCCCACCGAGGTGGCGATCATCGACTCCGCCTCAGACTCCCGACCGTGAAGTCTTCATGACGGCCACAGATGTTGGGACTTCTGAGAACCGACCCGACCGGACCTTTGACGACATCTCGAGGATGAGTTGTCCGCCAACGCACCTCCGAACGAGACCACAAGACAAGAACGCTCGCGTGACCGCAACAGAAGCGAACGATCGACGCAGACGCCTCCGGAAACTCTCCCCATCCGAACCTCAATGAGGCCCTCGAGCAAGTTGCCAACCGGTACACACTACTCCCGAGCGTGCCTCATGTCTATCACCACGATAGCACGGCAGCTGTGGGATCCGCTGGCGAAGTCATCGCCAAACTCGTCAAGATGCCTACTTCAAGCGGTCGACAACAGGTTGCTCAAGTACCCCCGCCGTAACTCACGACGCCGTAAACAACGAAGCCACTAGCCGCACAGGCAGACGGCCGGACGAACCGTGTCCGTGGTGAACACCACCAAATCCCAACCGCCTAGGGCCTCGGGTGGAGGACCTCACAGCATCAGCCTGTGGTGGCACCAGAGGTAGTCGCGACGCGGCGCGGTGGTGGCGCGGAGTTCATCCCATGACGCCGGCAGAAGAGCCGGTGGCGGCGGCGATCGCGGAGCCGAGGCCACGCTGACCAGCCACGCCACCGGCAACGCACGCGGGCGGCTACGACGCCCACCACAAGATCGACGAGATCCGCCGCAAGAAGGCCATCAAGCAAGCTTACGCCGACGGCTTCCCGCATACTTTGCAAGACTTCGCAACCGCTTCTTCCCGAGAAATTCAAACCTCTCGATCTCCAAGTATGACGTGAAGCAAGATCCGCCTGTGGCTCGTGTGCTACGCCTTGGCCATCGAAAATGCTGGTGGCAACAACGACGCGAAGTGCCTCTTCTTCCCCTTCTGTCTGGATCAGGCTCCACTCACATGGCTCGAGTCACTTGAAAAGAACTCGATCGACTGCTGGGACCACCAAGGCTCGCCACCAAAGAACTTCGCGTGCCATGGGGCGCCGGGTACTCGCATGGACCCGGGCGATGGTCAAGCAGAACAAGGCAGACGCTTCGCCAAGACATGCGCTTTTTCGACAAGCGCGACCGTAGTCGACGTCACCGACAAAGAAGTCATCGACCTCTTCCAAGACGGACTCTATCACCGTCGCACCTTCGAAGACTTCGGTCGCCGCCGCCCGAGCTCCATCACCAAGCTCAAAGACATGATCACATCATGGGCCGATGAAGAGGACAAGGCAAACGCCAAGTATGACTCCATTCGCGGCAAGAACAAGAGCAACACGGGCGGCAACAACAACAACAACAAAGATCAAGGGGGTCGCCACAACAACAACTACTCGAGCTCCAACCGCAAGCGCAAGCCAGACAACACAGTCGCGGCTATACAACACCCTACAAAGGACAACTCGAAAAAGACCTCGCGGCTTGGAGAGAGACTTACTCAAGAAGTGCCCATGGCATACGGATGGTAATCACACCGAGCGGTGCTACCGGCTCGTGAGCACTCAAGGATACTCCCGATCCACGGCCTCCTCACGACAAGAAGGGCAAGAAAAAAAGCGAGCGGCGACTTCGGGGAACACGACAAGGCGGTGAATGTCCTCTTGATGGACTACCCACGGTCTCGAGAAGGCCACCGGCGGAAGTCTTGAACATCGAACCAGCGGTGACACCTCTAAGGTGGTCGGAGGTACCCATCACCTTCTCCCGCGGATCAATGGACAAGCTTCTCTCGAACCGGGCGTTTCCACTCGTCCACGAAACGTAATCGCGGGCTCCGGACTCAACAAGGTCCTCATCGGCGGGAGGCGGACTCAACGTCCTCTTCACCAAGACCTTGAAGAAGATGAAGCTCGACATCACCGACATGCTCACCAAGGCGCGTCACCCTTCTATGGCATTGTCCCGTGCGGCTATTCCACTGGGCTCGGTGGTCTGCCGATTACCTTGGGAGACAAGGAGAGAACTGCACAGTACATCAAGTTCGAGGTTGCGGACTTCGAAACCTCCTACCATGCCATCCTCGGCGGACCCAGCTCGCCAAGTTCATGGCGGTACCACACTACACCTACTTGGTACTCAAGATGCCAAGTCTGCGAGTACTCACCTGCAAGGGGACTTGAAGATTTCGTTCGGCTGCGACAAAGCCGTGGAACTCGCGACCAACCAAGTACCCAATGCAATGATGGAGATCTTTGCGTCCAAGCTCGCCCCCGAACTCGAGATTCCGAGAAGACCGACACGCAAACAAGCCTCGACCATCGGAGGAAGTCCAAGTGAAGGCCATCGACCTTGGGATGGTGGCAGCAAGACTACCATGATCGGGCGGGTCTTGACCGAAATAGGAAAACGCTCACTTCCTCCTAGCGAGACATCTTCGCATGGAACCGGCGGACATGCGGTGCCAGGGAGGCGATCGAGCACTCACTCAAACGTCGACCCTAAAGCTACCCCAAGCGACAACACCTTCGCCGTTTCGCGATGGCCAAGCGGGATGCCATCAAGAAGGAACTCGCAAACTACTCGCGTGGGCTTCATCCGTGAAGTCTTCCATCTGAGTGGCTCGCCAACCCGTCCTCGTCGCAAGAAGAACACCAAGCGAGTGGAGGATGTGCGTCGACTGCAAACCTCAACAAGCACTGCCCCAAGACCCCCGGGTTCGCGGATTGATCAAGTCATCGACTCCACGGGCTGCGACTGCTCTGCTTCCTCGCTACTCGGGTACCACCGGATCGCTATCAAGGAAGAAGACCGAGGAGAAGACGCGTTCATCACCCGTTGGTGCTGCTACAATAATGTCGTTCGGGTTGAAGAACGGCGCCACCTACCAACGAGCTATCGGGGCTTCAAGCGACTCAACAAACGTCGAAGCCTACGTGGATGGCGTGGTCGTCAAGACCAGAAACTCCGATCGCTCATCGCCGATCTTGAAGAGACTTTCGCATCCTGCGAGTAAACTCAATCCCAACAAGTGCGTCTTGACGTACCATCGAAACTACTCGGCTTCATCATCGACCATCGTGGCATCGAAGCCAACCCGAAAATCTCCATCACCAACATGAAAGCTCCAACTGCATCAAGGATGTCCGGCGGCCGGGTGCATGGCGGCCTGACATTTATCTCGAAGCTTGGAGAGCGGGGACTACCCTTCTTCAAACTACTCAAGCATCAAGAGAAGTTCGCGTGGACGCGATCAAGCTCTGCAGCTCAAAGACTTCTGTCTAAGCCACCGGTCCTCACGGCTCCTCGCAAAAGGCGACTCTTGCTCTACCTCGCTGCGACTACTCATGGTCGATCACGCCATCGTCGTGGCGGGGAAGAAGGCCACGCCTACCCGGTCCAGCGACCGGTCTACGCCGTGAGGTTCTCTCGAGTCAAGGCACGGTACCGGCCGGTCGAAGCTACTCTCGCGGTGCTCATCACCTCGCGGAAGCTACACTACTTCCGAGTACTTGTTGTTATCACCGACTACCGCTCGGTGACATACTCCATAATCGGGATGCTCTGGAAGAATCTCCAAGTGGGCGGTCGAACTTGGCGCCCTCAACATCGACTTCAAGCCACGTCGCTATCAAGTCACTAGTCGACTTCATGGCGGTGGCGGGAGAATCGACTACCAACTCCAGCGGCGAGAACACTGATGTACTTGACTCACTCAAGCTCGAAGGCGCGGTGCGGGGTACTGATCTCTCAAAGGCGAACAACTCAAGTACATCTGCGGATCTTGGAAGGTCTCAAACAACGAAGCCGTACGAAGCCCTACTTCACGGGCTCCGCCTCAATCTCTTTGGGCATCAAGCGGCTACTAGTCTACGACTCGCGGTGGTCATCAACCAAGTCAACAAGTCTTGGGATCGCAACAAGGAGAACATGGGCGCCTCTTGTCGGAAGTCAAAGCTCGAGAACAAGTTCTACGGTCTCGAGTTCCACCACGTCGTCGCGACAACAATGTTCGTGGGCGTCTGTCAGCTTGGTTCTACTGCGCAAGTACTGCTGAGTCTTCGTCCACGAGCTTCACGCCATCCATCCGGCAGCGGCGACCCTGCGCCACCGGCGGAGGTCATGATGATGGCGTGGGGGACAACCTTCATCGACTACATCCGCGGCGGTCCATCAGGCAAGAACTTGGCGAACAACTCGTGCCGAGCAAGGCCTACGTACTAGTCGGAGACAAGCTCTGAGGTGCCGCCAGTACTCATGAAGTGCATACCTCGAGAAGAAGGCAAGGACATCTTGGAGGAGATCCACAAAGGCGTCTGCGGCAACCACGCGTCTTCTCGAGCGGTGAGCAAGGCTTTCGACGAGCTTTCTCTTGGCCTGACTCGGCGAGAAGAACTCGTCGAAGTGCCAAGGATGTCAATTCTTCGCCAAGCGACAACGTCGCCTACAAGCTAGTCACCATACCACCAACGGCCCTTTGCTGCTGGGGGCTCGACATGATTGGGCCTCAGCTGCGCGGGAGGATTCAATGAGTCTTGGTGGCCATCGACAAGTTCACCAAGTGGATCGAAGTCAAGCGGTCACCGCCCAAAGGCGGAGTACTCGACTTCTTGGATGAACTCGTGCATCTACGGGCTGCCCATCGCATCATCACGGACTTGGGTTCCAACTTCAACAACCATCGATTAGGAGTATTGCGAGCGGCGGGATCGGCGTCCGTGCGTCTCGATCGCCCACCCTCAGCGGTCAAGTTGAGCGCACTAGCGGGATGGTACTCGCGCCCTCAAGCGATTGCAGCGCCCAAAGGAGGCAAGTGGATCAAGGAACTACCCGCACTTTGGGGCTTACTCGACCTACCAAGCCGACGGGCGTCGCCCTACTTCACGGTCTCGGCTCCTATTCTACTGCGTGATGTGGGAATCCCGGTAGAACAATACGACGAAGGCATCTCGGAAGGCGGCGACGGGTTGACATCGGCGGTCTCGAAGAAGCCCATTGCGCCCTCGTCCAATCAGCAAGGTACCTCGAGGGTATCCGCTACCATGATCGCAGCGTCAAGGCGCTCCTTCAGCGTCGGCGATCTAGTCCTCCGTCGTATCGAACACGGATGGACTACACAAGCTCGACTCACCATGGGAAGGTCCTTCTCAATCTCCAAGGTGGGGACCGGGGCTCACCGCCTCAAACACTTGAAGGCGGCGACATCAACAACTCGTGGAGCGTCGACCACCCGGTGTCACTTCTGGCGTAGTCGCTCGACTACTCTACGGGTCGGTCTACACGACTACTCACGGACTCCTCTAGCGGCCTTTCGATCACTGGCACTAGTCTCGGACTACTCTTCTCCAAGATCCGTCGGCTACTAACGGATCTTGGGCGCTTGAGGACTCTAGCGGCTGCAAGACCATGTACTCTAGATCCGGTCTATCGACTACTAACGGATCTCTAGGCGTAAGCGGCCTAAGGGTCCTAGCGCCACTTAGCGTGGCGACCTCAGTCTGGCGACTACACTTGTAAGCCTCGACCATCCGGTGTACTTATTCATCGGTAATAAAGTTTGATTTTCACTCAACTTATTTCTTGTGCCTTCGAGCATCTCTCGAGTACTACTACTCACAAGCTCCACCACGGTTTGGTACTCACGCCGTTGCAAGTGGCGATCTTTCACGATATATCGTGGACAACTTTCATTGATAATCCAAACAAGTTACTAACAACTCTGTTTGTTTTACATCAACTATTCTAAGCTACTCCTACGGTACTCTCTTGAAGGTTGAGCTTTTCCGCCACTTGTTCGCAATGGCGCCATCTCCTCGAGGAGGGTCTTGTCTTGATCGTCGATGTTCACAAGTCCACCTGACTACGTTCAGGAGCCTTGGGAAATATGACTTCATGTATGCCAAGACTTGGTTGGGATCGACTTCGCCAAGTGCTTGACATCGTCGCCAGCGGGCTTCCTTCAACCGGTCCACGTGGAGCAATCTTGACCCTTGGGTGCACCGGCAATGGGTAGCGGCTTCCTCAAGTTCCTTCATGACTTCTCAATCTTCATTGAGCCTGCAGATTTATAGCAATTGACAAGGTCACGATCGAGGCTTCACGAGCTCCATGTGCTTGATACACTCATGGCGCGTGTACTCATACTCAAGTACCTCTCTTTTTCGGTCTCACGGTACACGATGTTCTTCAAGTCGTCTCGGCCTTCTCTGACCCTTTCCTCAAGCTCTGCGACAACTCATCACAAGTCGGATTACCAAGGTACCTAATAAGTACTCAAAGGCTTTGGCGGGAAGCATACCTTTATTCTTAAATGACTTGTTTTTCGAATCAAGTCGTCCCTCTTCCTGCATCTTGCACTTCATTATGATATTGAAGCGCGTCAAACTTGGATTGGAGTAGTGCGAATGTTTCTTCGACTTATCGAGCTCCTTCTCCGGCCTTGGCACGAAGGGACCTACCCTTGACAGCTCGGACTTCTCACGGGATCTTTCAATAATATCCTGCCGAGCATCAAGCGGGTACAATGTATTTTGTCGTACAAGACTACTGAGGTACTGCGTACCTTGACCCGCTATGCGCGCCATGACTCCATGTTAGCAACAACGGCGGATCGACAAGATTGTCTTCCGGACTCAAGACCCCACGAAGATGCCTCCTACGCCATAGCCGCGAGCGGATCGGCACGGCTTCCTCTATGATGGGTGGCGGGCACTTCGTCATGCTGTCGTGGAGTGGATCGTCGCACCGCACCCATCGGGGCTTTTCTTCCGTCGGCCATTGGTCTGGGCTCCCCATGGCGTCTCCATGGCCACGGCCGAGAATCGAGGTTTCCTCGGCTTGTGCTCTGGCACAAAGTACGTCAATCTTGGCTACGACTACTATGCACGCAATGCAAGTCTATCGCTCACATGACTACTTGAAAGTTCATAAGAACTTACGTGTTGACCGCACCACGGTCGCGGTCGGAGCACCTAGTATAACGGCAATATCAACTATCGGTGGCAGCGCCCGGCCTCAACAGCGGCGCTTCTTCGGTTGCTCTGATTCCGCGAGGGTTTCGTCCTTCTTCAACCGACGGCTGCAGCCGTCTCCCCGCCGTCGCGGCACGACTTCTTCGGTTGACGAGGCGGTGATACTCTATCACCGCCGCCCCCATGTCCAGACCCCTCGTCGCCCGGTCTACGGGTCGGGAAGGATATCCTGCAATATTACAAGACAAATCTTCAGCACACGACTACGCATCAGCTGTGCTCGACTACACTAGTCGCGGTGTTTACCTCTTGGTTGGTCGTCCCGGAGATCTTCAGCTTCTTGACGGTGCGTTTCCGCGCCATGTTGCGCGGCCTCCTGGGCGGTGCCGGCAAACTAGCCTCGAGGCTGGATAGCTTCTCAACGACTGGGACGTCGCATCCCACTCATGAACCTGGAGCGCAGCTGGAACCTTTGCTGCAGTGTTTCTTCATCTTCATCGTCATCAGAGCCGGACTCGATGACAATGGCGTCACTGCCTTCGCCGACCATGCGGCGTTCCTTCTTCTTGCCCTTCTCCTCCGGTTGCTCTACAAGTCGCGGAGGAGAAGTCGAGACTGAGACGTATTTCGCCACATCATCCTACAACATGTAGCACATATGAGTACGACTACAACAAGCTAATTAGTACTCGGGGCCTTCTGTCACGACTACTAACCTGGCTTGGTGGCCGAGCTGCGGTGTAACAACCCAGAAAATTAAGTTATGAAAATGTGAGAAAATTTGAACTTTTCATTTGTTGATGATGCGTCACCATATTTAAACCCTCTCTAGCCTCCCTTCCTAAATTCCTAAATAAATAAAACCAAATATATAAAAATATATTTTCAAATTATGGTAAAGAATGTGATTTGGAGTTTATGGGTTTTATTTGGTTTTTATTTGAGTGTGTTTTGAATTTGAAAGTATTCAAATTCAAATATATGGTTTAAACTAAATTCAAAACTATATTTAAAAACACTTCTAACTCTTGGGCCAGCCAGCTAACCTCTAAGTCTTTTGGACCACCCTCGTCTCTCGTACGACGCCTAAAGCCCCGGCCTTTTATTTCCACTCATCCGAAGTCAGCCCAAGGCGGCCCGACCACCACTGCGTCTGTTCTTCTCCTCCCGAGTCCGCACGGCCTCGCCAAGACCGCCGCGCGCGCTGCTGTGCACACCAACCAGAAGACGGTCCCCGACCGCGCCGGACATCGAGCCAGGGCGCGCCCATGCACCGCCCGGTCCTTTCCCTTTACGCCTCACACCCGTGGCCGCGTCTAGCGTCCCGCCACCACCGCCGATCCGCCACGCCAACAGCGGCGTCAGCGCAGCTAATGGGCGCCCGGCCGTGACCGTTTTGCCCTCACCTCGGCATGCTCGACCTGCTAAACCCCCTAGTGAGGCCCTCCTTGCAAGGCAACTCGCATTTGGGGTCTTCCCCCTTTGGTCCCCTGTTCGCCGCTAAGAGAGGGAAGGAGGGAAAGGAGAAGAGAGAAGGGAGGAGAGAAGGCCACCATCGTCACCCGGAAGCCGGAGCCGTACCCGCTGAAGCCGCTCGTGACCGGAGGAGGGAGGGCTGTCCGCGGAGCACGCAGTGCGGAGCAGGAGCCGAGCCACCGCCGGGCTTCACCGTCGTCGACAACACCTTCACCGCCACGGCCTTCACTGCAACACCTTCACCTCCACCCCTCAGTGAGCCTGGGTCTGCTCTTCTCTTCCCTCATGCCGGGAGGCGTGCCCAGCGCACGCAGCGCCGCCGCACCGTGCACAGAGCGAGAGCACTCTGTTCAGCCCATGCCCGGCCATCGAGCCGCTTCTTCTGCAGGTTCCCATCTCCTTTCCGCCGTCGTGCACCCCAGCGCGAGCCGGCAGGCCGTAGGCCACTAACTCACTGGAGCCGTCCCGCCGCGACATGCCGAGGCGCCGCCACCGAGTGCTGCGCGTGCGTGAACCGGCACTGACGCCGCTTGGGTTTGCTTGTGTGCGTGTCGGTGTGTGCGCCAAGGAGCTCACCCCCATGAGTTCAGGTGCTACGCCGCTCGATCAATCCGCAGCCGTAACGCGCGCTGTGCCATGGACGCGGATCGCCGAGGATCCGCGCCTCGGTCGGCCACGTCGCGGCCAGGTTCGGCCTGGACGCGCGCAGAGACTCTGGTGAGCACGCCCATGTGAACGCTGAGTCGTTTGCGCTGCTTCTGCTGACCTCCGCCCGCGTTCTGGGTTGTTGTGTCGCCGCTGTTGCTGGCCATCGCGCACGCCGTCGTCTCTGGCCCACGCCGGGAGCGCCGCCGTGTCGCGCTCCGCGCTACGCCCCTAAGCACTCCCCAGAGCTGAGGCGGCGCGGAGATAACCACGTGCCCCAAGAGAACCTTGATCATCGCCGGCTTGCCTCTCGGCGCTTACGCCTTCGATCGCCGCAGCCGCCACGGGAGCACGCCGGCACGCCAGCCGTGGAAGCGGAGGGGTGCCTTCGCACCCCAGAATAACTCAGGGACCCTCACCAGACTTATCTGGTGTGGGACTGAAAAGGTTTTGGGCCAGGCAGCCCAAAACAACCCGTCCCGGCCCTTTTTCCTTTAATGAGCGCACTCTGCATTTTTGTTCAGGGTGAACTTCTGGACTTTGCTCTTTTGGCCCAAAGAGCTGAATCTGAATTTGGCCCACTAATCCTTTCGGCCCACCAAGGCCCACTAACCTGTGATGATGACGTCATGCTGACATCATCACTTATTTTCAAAATAAAGAATCCTTTTCTGTTTTATAAATGAATTTGGAAATTAATTTATAAAACCTTTAATCTTTGAAAAATCATAACTAATTATTTATAACTCCGAAAAATATGAAACCAGTTTCTATATTTTTCTAAAAATGAGACGGTGCTGTTTGTAGGTAGTATGTTTCTGTTTGAATCTTCTAAAATTGGGTTTCTTTGGATTTATTGCCTAGTTGTTTGTCGGTATCTAAGTGTCTCGTATCTCGTGGCCGCATTGCACTGAGCTACAACCAGAGGAGGCCCACGACCCCGACTACAACCTGCACCAGGACTTGGACGCCACCAGTGTCATGTCACTCCCAACCATATAGATCCCATGCTTGCTATAGTTGCTAGTGCTTAATTACTTTTGATGCATGTTTTGAAATTGCATAGACAATTGATTAGCCGTGCCTTGGAATTGTTTATCTTGTCCTTGGAATACCTAGTTTTGGAACTAGCTACAGACCCCTAGCTAGTTCCCGGCACTTCTCCATCCATATATTTTACCCTTAGTTATGGATGGATCTCAGGTTTGGACCGAGGTTGGGATACCTCGGAACTCTTGCGTGTGTTTTGGGTGAGTGTGTACTCTTGGCGTGTTCTGCGGGAGCGAGCTGCTTTGGTTACTTGTGAGCCTGTCTGGGGAGATGCGACCTAGGCCTCCCGCCCTAGCGGGCGTGTCGGACGGATGGAGTTGGTGAGTGCTTGCTCGCAATTAAGGACCGATCGTCTGTGACCTTGATCTTTGGGCTATTTTCGTACAAACCGTTCGCCTTGTGTTAGGCGGGGTTCGTCCGAGAACTAGTAGGTGGATGGCATCCGCCTGTAGGCGGACCGGTGTGGTCGGGTGAGGGGACGGGTTATACCCCCAGTAGGCGCCACCCCGGCCTCCGGGATGGTCTCACGCCCGAGGCCTGCTGGCAAGTTTCGCGCCCCAGTTCAGGACGAGTTAGGCTTGGAGAGGCAGGAGAGTGCCACCCACTGCTAGGTCTCCGGTCGTTAGGTAGGGATGTGGAACGGAGGCATCCGTTTACGCCTATCCGGCGGTCCAGTTGTACAACCTCTGCAGAGTGTTAAACCTATAGCTATAGTCCGTGTCCACTGGTATGGACAGCCCTTACGATCTCTCACACGGCTAGTCACTTCTTGTCCGCTTTCTCCCTGTGTGTTGTGAGCCCGGCTTCGTGCCGATGAGACGTGGGGATAGGAGTTGGTGACCCCTCGTCACAGATGAGAGTGGGATGCTGTATCTTGGTTGAGATCCAGTATTTGGTGCTTCTTTCCTTGTTGGGGCGTTGACCTCGGAGGTGTGGATCTCTTGAGATGGATACCTCTCGGCTTTTCGCTTACCTTGATGTTGCTACCGCTGCTTGCTTAACCTTCTACACCATAAATAGGATTACCCATGCATAGTAGAATTATTCTCTCTGCTTATGCTCTTTGTTGGGAAGTCGACATGACCTACTCGCTTATCGAGTAGATGGCGGACTTCGGACAGGAGCCGGACTACGACTTTGAGGACGACGGTGGGAGGACTGAAGCTCGCCCTACACTCGAGTTACTGCGGATATGGAGTCTACTACATGAGAGCCGCTGCGTAGATGTTTACTCGCTTGATTCAGTCTGTTGGACTTGTACCCGGCATGTGCCGAAATGATGTACTCAGATGCTTAATTATTAAATTATATTATGGACCCTCTTGTATTTAATCTTGTTGTACAGTACTTTGCTTTACTTTCTGAGACAGGGATTTGCATGTGATAGCCTCCTGGGACTATCACAGAGGTGCAGGGATCGGGTTCCCGTCTTCGGAAACCCGGTTCGTTTCATGCGGAGTACTCGGAAACCGGGCAAGGAGTGTACGGCGGCATGTCCTTGAAGATCTTGCCTAGCCTCTCGACGATGACGTGGTCCTCGAGTTCGAAGCCAGGCAACCGGGACGTATCCTTGTCGCCGTGTGTTTCGGTACCCGAGGGTGTCTCGTGCCATTAGTGGCTGCACCCTCCTCTTCATGAACCTGAAGGCCACGTGTTTGGCCCTCAGCCCGGCTTCTCGTAAAGCCTTGATCTTCTTCAGCAACTTGGGTAGCTGAATACCCTCTTGCATGGTGGGCTCTGTGTTCCACCACGGCTTGTGCTTCGGTTGACACCCGCCGGCTCGGGATGGTGGTTGCCGATGTAGAACCACTTGGCCTTCCGATCTGGTTGGAGTCTATCAACTTTGGTTGGCGCGCGCCTTCACGATCCGGATACCGGCACCTCCGACTACTCGTGTATCATTGGTACTCGATTGCGGCTTCAACCGGAAGAACTTCCGAAACAAGATCCAGTGGGGTTTGATACCCACAAATGCTTCACAGAAGTGGACAAAATAGAAACATGGAAGATTACATTGGGGTTGAGATTAAGGTACTCGATGCGTCGTAGTACCGGCAGACCCTTGAAGAAATCACTAGCGGGAGCGAATCCGCGCTCTACGAGGCGAACATTGGGATTTCGTCGGGTTCTTCTCCATCGGTATGGATCGCGGTGGCGGTGCACCATAGATCCACCTCCTTCTCACGAAGGAACCCACTGTTGACCAAGGCGAGGAGGTCCTCGGTCTTCAGTTTCGCCTTCTTCCATTCCTTCGCCGGATTAGGGCGAGGGGACGGAGGTGGCGACGTCGACGACTGGCCGGCATCCCCGGTTTCTTCATCGCGGCTCCTTTTCTTCGACGCGCCGGTCTTCTTGCTCTTCGCTGGGGATCCCTTGATTCTCCAAGTGACGGGTGTCTTCACTCGCATTCGCTCGAGGGCTACAGCGACGGGTGAACGGCGGCAGCGTGAGCAAATGGATCTAAGTCTCTGCGCGGCAGCGGCGGCAGTGGAGGAGCAGAGGAGGCGGCGATTCAGATCTAATCTGAGGAATGCAACTGCTAGGCGTGAAAAACCCTAAGGGACTCACCGGTTATTTATAACCGGCCCTGGCGGCTCGGTTCTCGGTAGGCGGTCGGCGCCAGACGGGTGACCTAGCGGCGGCGGCAATGACTCTTCAACTTCCAAGAAGACTCGATGCTCTCCATCTCGGGGCTCGACTACCTCGATGGCCTCTGGGACACAACCAGATTCAAGACCCACTCGGGACACATTCTATGATCAAGATGACCCTTTAATTCGAGGGAAGTACTCGACTCAAGGCTCGGGACTCCGTGCCACGTGTCCTTCAGTTTTTTCTCCGGATTTTTCGGGATAAGATTGGCAGAACTTCAGATTGACACTCAGCTTGAATCTACGATTCGACCTAAGGCTCGGGGGCTACATTCCATATGGAATGCGATTTTCCGAATCGCATTTTCCATATGGTCTCTTTATCATGACATCGCGAGTATTATTGAAGACCTTCGAGAGAAACACTCGGGGACGCTTGGGGACTACTCGCGAAGACTTCAAGACTACTCAAAGATCAGCGGGAGTACCTTCCAGCCTCGGGATGATTCAAGCACTCTTGAGGACTTTCGGCTTGTGGAACTCGGGGACGCTCAAGGACTACTCGCCAAGGCCATCAAGACTACTCGAAGAACATCCTGCTCGACTACAAAGTACACGGGGGCTTGTCGTATGGACATCCCTGGGCCCACTACTCCGGTGGGTACCAGGACCGACTACTCGGTGGGCCCCTGGGACTACTCAACTTGGGCAACATGGCACCTGCTGGCGTGGGGCGCAAGGATTGTAGAGGGATAGTACTCAGATAGGAAGCCACATATGTCCCGGGATCCATGTAAGGACTCAGCCGCATCTGACTAGTACTCTCCCTCAAACCGACTTGTAACCCTGCCTCTCGGACTATATAAGGCGAGGCAGGGACCCCTATCTCTTCATCCTCATCATCTTGTAAACACACCCAATCAATCCAGAGCTACGCAAAGCATACAGACGATTTAGGGTATTACGCACCTCGCGGCCCGAACCTGTCTAAATTGTGTGCCACGTGTCTCTCCTTCGAGTTACCGATCTCGGCGAGGCCACATTCATCTACCTCGGGTACTCCCCTTGGTAGGTTGCCGGTCTAAAACACTGACAAAGCCACCAAAAGTACCAATTATATACAGCCTCGATACCAATTAGACAAAACACCGATACCAATTACCAAATTGGAAAACCAAATCTAAAAATGATACCAATTTACAACCAAATATGTCACAAAAACATCAAACAACCACCCAAGCTCCCCCTGCACACATGCAAGCTCCCCCTGAGCAAAAGCCACCAAAATGTCCAACAAAGATATCAATTCACAAAGATACCAATTAATTCGCCCAACTCAAGAGGGTGGAAAATGCATGTGGTGCAAACTATCAAGCTTCTCAAATATACAAAGAGCACTATAAAATGCTACAAGTGAGATAAAGAGCAAGCTAGACATTCCAAAGTTTAGCACAAGCATAGCAACATGGTAAACAAGCTATATAAGCATGAGACAAGGCTAGATCCCCCTCATGAGCAAAATCCTAGACATGATCACAACATACCAAAAATGATTCACATCATCCAAACTCCATGCTAGGAGACACATTCTCATCACAAGATCATTGAAAACACCCACAAGCTATCCCATGTCATGTCAAAGCCACTGAGCCATGTGCCTACTTCTTAAAATGAGACTTCTCATGGTAGGCAACATGCAACGGTTTTGGCACCCAAAATACATTATGTAAAGCATTCAAGACATGGATCATGTGAGAGCATAAATTTCAAGCAAGAGCATTTCATTTTCAGATTTAAGCATGGTACATGAAATGCCTTTGAGGCAAAAAGAAGCTTATACTCCCCCACAAGGTAAAACATGGGCTAAACATTTGCAATGATAAATGGGTCTACTCCCCCATGAGACAGGAACATGCATCTAGGCACAAATTAAGCATGACATAAACCATCAAAGCATATCATGAGCATGTAAAAGCTTCTACTCACAAGAGAGGATCCACACTAGCATTTTCTAAAAACATAGCCATCTCAACATGCACATATAGCAAGATTACCAAGAGCTAAGCCATCCATCACAATTTATATCACACATGCTCAAAAGCTCATGAGAAGCATATCATAGTATTCATGGCATATAGGAGAAGCTCAACCTACCATGCAAGGTGATATGATACCAATTTAGCAAAGCAAAATGCATGGGGAGGCAAAGAACTCAACTCTTCATCAAGAAGGCTCACAAGGGAACACACCAACCAAGAATCGCTCCAAAGATCCCAATTGAGTACCATAGACAAGATACCAATTGGCGAACCTCCAAAAGTCTCAATTAAGCATCATAGAAAAGATACCAATTGAGAGATCGCTAATGATCTCAAATGAGTACCATCGAAAAGATACCAATTTAACGATCACAAACGGATGCCAAAAACCAAAGCAACCCTCAAGACCAAGTTCCCATCGAATGAAGCCGAGCTCCCCCTCAACCAAAGACAACTAGCAAAGAAGAAGCTAGAAAAAGAAGGAGCAAAGGAAAAGCTCTAAAACCAACTGAAAAAGGGAGAAAACCAAAGAAGACCTAATTTGCAACCCGAAGACATGACAAGCCCAAAAGCCAAAAGACAACTCAAAACATGCTACACAATGCATCAACAATACCAATTAAGATAAATAAAGCATTGTAACATGATTCCACACAGATAAAGGCATAAGCTAGCAAACATGTCAACAAGATGCATATCTATACAACGAGCCTCAACCACAAAGATACCAAAGAACAACATGCTATCCACAAAGCAAAAATATCATACAAAAGATACTAAAGCATGAAACATGTTCATAAAGATCAACCACCAACATATATTACAAAAGTAAGCAAGATAGATAAGCAAGACCACAAAACTATCACAAGCAAGGTGGCTAGCCTACCATGGTATATACACAAGCATCTCACAAAACAAAGCATGCAACAAGTATATACAAGTGAGTACAAGGGGAATGGAAATCTCACTATACATGTGTACAACGCTCACAAGAGCCACCCAAAGCGATGTGGAGAACCAACATGTCTTGATCACCAAAGACCAAGTGCCATCAAGTCCATGTTCTCCAACTGCGTCTCCATACCTACACACAAGGAGACAAGAAAGACCGAGGCTTGGATCCCAACAGGTTAGCAAGCACATACTTGGGAATCCAAACCTTAGCCACACGGGTAAACGGTGCACACAACTTATCATGTGGGTTAGCATGATGCAAATGCCGGTTCAAATGAAAAGATTTTCGAACACTCTTGGAATCATGCCTCAAAGGAGCAACTTGAGAAGAAGAACGAGTCCTACCACTAGCAAAAAGGCAATGATCCCCCGAGGTCTTAGGAGAAGAACCAACACTAGCACCATGGGAAGGATGTCGTGGACCAACATGAGAAACACTAGAAGTATGTCCACTAGCATGGCCTAACTCACTAGAAAAGTAGTCATAAAACCCATCCACAAAACGTGCCTTCTTAGGCTCACAAGTGTTCAAACCATAAGAAGGGCTATGAACCACCGAAGGCCTAGAAGCACAAGCTCGCCGCATTTTCCTTGCCCGGCGGTAACAAAAACTATCTTGATGCCCATCCTTCCCACAATGAGAGCAATTGTACAAAGGCCTATCGGGAGGCACGGTCCATGTGGACGAATCACCATTCTCTTATGTGTGAGAAGTCCCTTGGGACTTAGAACAAGAAGCATCAACCGCAACACTCAACTTGGTGCCCACATTAGAATCACACGTGCCATGAGAAAGGCTACGTGGCTTCTTAAAAACCTTGGCACGCAAGCGTCGCTCGTGCTTGACACGGTGAAAGCAAAACTCAACGGTGTGCCCATCCTTCTTGCAAAAGGTGCAATGGAATCTCGGTTTGGAAATATTAGTTCCAAAGAAGTGAGAAGCACCCTTGCCATCCATACCATCTCGGGCAACACCGGAAGAACCACCAAGCGTAGGAGTAGCTATGGGAGAGCTACCCAAAGCGCTAGCACAAGTGCCACCATCCAAAGACTCACACTTAAGAGAAGAAGTCAACTCCGGTTGAGAAAAGACAACTTTAGAAACATCAACATCGGAGTGGCAAGAACCGTGAGAATCCACACCCTTGGCACAAAGACTCTTGCATCTTGTGTGCAAAACCTCATTTTCAACTTTGAGCTGCTCACAAGTACCACACGGAATATTTCTCAAGTTCTCAATTTCCATCTCAATGCACTTGGCATATGTGGTACGCAAGAGTTCATTTTCCTTCTCAAGGTTGGCACTCATCTCATCATGCTCAACCAACTTGGCGCTCATATCATCGCGCATCTTTTTCAAAGCTAAAACTTCACTCCCCAAATCAATGCAAGAGGTGCAAATAAAATCACAAGAACAAGCAACTTCATTTACATCTCTCAAAGCATTATCATCATCACAAGAAGTATGGCAAGAATCAACATCTAGAAGCAAAGAGCACTTGCTACAAGGCATAGATTTCATTTCATAAATATCTGCCCTAGCATGCTCAAGTTTATCTACACATGTGGTGTGAGTCAATTTCAATTTATCAAACTCAACAAGCAAAGACTCACATGAAAAACATGGTAGGGAAGCATTCAACTCCAACAAAGAAATCTTCTTTTTAGCCAAATCAAGCTCATCATTCAAAACACCACATTGCCTAGAAAACTCAAACAAATCTCCTTGGAAAACTTCATTTTCAAGAAGCAAGGCATCACAAGATTTACAAGGCAAGGAAGCATTGAATTTAAGCAATTTCAATTCAGATTTTATGCTAGCAAGAGAAGAATTCAAAGCATCATTCTTAGCATGCATGGCATTACAAGAAGTGCAAGAATTTAAAGCACATGATTTCCAATGAGCCATGCCACATTTCAACCTAGCCAAGGAACATCTCATCTTCTCATTCTTTCTATGCAAGGCATCGCACAAGTCTATGTTTCTCCTATGCAAGTCTCCACAATCACATTCACAATCATCCAACCTATCACATAGGATCAACAAGCCCTTGGCAAGCGAACCTTGGTCCATGTCCCTTAGCATGTTGTAGAACTCACCCTTCTTGAGATCACCATCTTGATAGTCCTCGATGAGGGACATCATCTCCTCCACTTCGGCGTCCGTCTCAACCTCCATACTCCACCTACTCAAAGAACCACAAGGAGAAGAGCTTGGTGCCATACTCAAAGCACCGGTTAGGATTAGCCAAAAACAAGATCAAAACTTGCTAACCAAGACCGCAAGTGAATCGCCCCTTTTCTTGTCGCCCTATGGATCACAAAGCCGGTTAAGGTGTAGTGATCCTTGACCAAGCTCTGATACCAATTGAAGGATCGAATTGGCGACCAGAGAGGGGGGGGGGGAGAGTGAATGGGAGCCGATAAAAATTCTTCTTCAAAAGAACTCGGCCTATATCCCACTCTCAACTCCGAGGATCACACACAAGCAAGCGAAAGCAACAACAAACCTTTCTTTACACCTTGGGAACAATTATTGAAAGGCCTAGAAGCAACACGGAAGCAAACACGAAAAAGGACGGGCCAAAACAAGACCTTCAGACTCCTACCGGATGATCCGGCACAAGGGTCCGGATGACCCAGGCCAACTCAGTGATGCCTCGGGTCTTCTGGCCTAAAAATCCTGGATCTTCCGAAGCCTACCGGATGATCCGGACCCTATGTCCAGATGATCCGGGGCAGCCCAGAAAAATAGCCCGCGAGTCAACTCCAAATTTCCAAACAACGTATCCCCAAACCGTCCAACGGATTGAGCTGAAATTTTGGGTAGATAAGAAATATCCCAAGAGGATGCTATGCCCCAAAACTCATGAACTCAAACCACTCCAATCAACGGGAATTGTAGATCACGTGCTCTCCAACCAAGAACTAGGGTTCATCACAAAATTCCAAATTGAGAGCGATTCAAGGTGTTTCGGAGGGATAGATCACCAAGCAAAGAGTCACTAGGTACACATATGTGGTTCCCTCAAAGAAATCCCCCTCAAATCCTCTCAAACATGCGGAGTCGCAAATCAAAGCTATGAACACCAAGAACTCGAGTTCATCCCGAAAACCCCAAATCGGTGGTGATTCCTTGCGGGAATTGAAGGGGGATCACAAGAGATATGATCACAAAAGTCCTAGCCACAATCCCCTCAAAGAAATCTCGCGGGAAACACCTCCAAATCGACGAACAAAATCCCATGAAAATAGCTCGAAAATGGCATAAAAGAAAAACACCGGGAATCAAAGGAATTGACACAAGTGTAGGATGAAATCTTTGCTATGAATTACTTAGCCGCATCCGGATACAAGCCACTCACTAGAACAACAAATCTAGGATGGCAAAAGACTCAAATCAAAGAGCCAAACTCACCTCTCCCTCTCTCAAGTGCACTCCAAAATGAAAGAGCACACCCCACTAGCCAAAAGAGTTGGCTGAAATTTCAGCCCTCTCCTCCTATATATAGGCCCCCTGGAAATGACCGAAGTGCCCCTACACTAGGAGATACAACACAAGTTCACGCAGGGACATAATAGTCACATACATGAAGTTCTCCATCGGACGCCTCGCGCCCGCGTCCTCGCGCAAGCTCCGCGATCGCGCCACGTGTCCTCCGCCTCGAAGCTTCCCAACGCGCCTGGATCCCGTCTCCATCGCGTTGGGCCTCCGGACTCAGTTTTGAGGCCCAAACCGAGAAACCCTCCTCCGATGGTTTTGTGGCCAAACCACCAAACCCCGTGTGCAGACTTCAGTCGTGAGCTGCTACCCTGCACCGGCTCGACTGCATGCAGACTTCGGTCGTGAGCCGCTATCCTGCATCAGCCGTTGTTGATTTTGTGGCTAAACCAACTAAACCCCGCGCGCAGACTTTGGTTGTTAGCCACCACCCTGCGCCGGCTCGACCACGTGCAGACTTCGGTTGTTAGCCGTCACCCTGCACCGGCCGTTGTTGGTCTTGTGGCAAACCAACAAACCCCGATGAGAGACGCCCCTCTCACCGGCTCCACCTCGACGTCGTCTTGCCGTTCTTGCCACCATGCGGTCCGCACTCGATCTTGTCGGCCACCGGGTCCCTCGAACCAAGCCTACTCGTCCTCTCCGCTCCTGGGAGGTCACACAGACTCGGACTCTTCGCGCTTGTTCTTCACCACCAACACAAATACCCGCACCTGCAATACTTAGCCAAGAGTCAGTCCACTGGCGTTGTCAACCACTCCTCCCGAGTGCGTTGACAACACACCACATAAAGTAACATGAAGGTAAACGAGAGACTACTGAAAACAACACAACACGCCAAACCCAAAGCATCATACATGCCAACCCTCAAACCATCCGGCCCACCCAAGCCTCAGAACATCCGATCAAATACCACACACAACCAAGGCAAACATCCGGTCAATCGCTCATCACATATCAACCAAAACCAAGGCACATCTCAACTTAGTTTCTCAGAAGGATGGTCATAAGAGAGTGTTTTGCCACAAGAAGAAGAGGGATGAGAGGATGGCAAAGGAGTGGGCAAACAAGGATAGTACCACCCTTCTCATGGTGTACCTGAGTCTCGAATGCCACTACCTAGGTGTGAGGCTAAAGGACCGGATTGGCAACCAGAGAGGGGGGAGTGAATGGGAGCCAATAAAAATTCTTCTCAAAGAACTTGGCCTATGTCCCAAAATCACTTCCAAGGATTCCACACAAACTTGCCAAGATCACGTAGTCACAACGGACCTACTAACCCTAGGAACAAGTCAGGGTAAGCCTATGATCAAAGCGGAAGCAAACTCAAAAGAGATAGAGAGAAAGAACTAACTCAACCCTACCTACAGCAATTTTGCCAGAACTTCTGACCAAGGGTCGGAACTTCCGATAATGGGTCCTCTCGCTATCAAAAACTCATTATCGGAACTTCCAGCATAGGGTCAGAACTTCTGACTATCGGAACTTCCGACCCAAGGTCGGAACTTCCAATAAACACCTCTCTGTCAGCAAATCAGCAAGTTATCGAAAGTTATCGGAAGTTCAGGCCTCTTATCGGAAGTTCCGACAGCACCCAGAAAACAGAGAAAATCAGCCCGCGTGAGAAGGAAGGAAAATCCAAAACTTGATCAAACGACTTCCTAAAATCACGAAACTTGAACCATAGCTTCACAAAAACATAAGAAAGGTTTTCCCCAAAGAATCTCCTCCAAAAGCTCAAGCTATCACCACGGGAAAAATGATTTAAGCTATGAACACTAGAGGAAGAACCTTTTCTCAAAATCAACGGATTTCCCAAACCATCCAACGGATTGAGCCCAAATTTGGGGTAGATGAGAAGCATCCTAGTAGGAAGCTATGCCCCAAAACTCATGAGCCCAAACTACTCCAATCAATGGGAATCGTAGATCGCGTGCTCTCCAACCAAGAACTAGGGTTCATCACGAAATTCCAAATTGAGAGCGATTCGGGATGTTTCGGAGGGAGAGATCACCAAGCAAAGAGTCACTAGGTACTCATACGTGATTCCCTCAGAAATCCCCCCAAATCCCTCTCAAATCCCGGGAACAAGAAATCCATGAAAAAGGCACAAAAATGCACTCGGGAATTAATAGAAGGAGAAAGATTAATTCATCACAAATCCATACACACGGAGGAATGCTTCATGCAAACCATGGCTAGCAACCTCCCTTCATCCTACCCCTACGAGATCGGAAAATATGCACTAGCTAGCCTATGGAAAATGAAGTCCAAAGCAAGAGAGAGGTCCTCAGCCCCTCCACCTCCCCTGTTTATATTTTTCGGACGGCAGAGGGCCGAAAGTCCAAACTACCCCTACAACTGAAAATTAAGATACACGCCCACTGAGGGCACAAAGGTAAAGTTGCATGTATCTCCATCGGACGGACACACTCGCACCGCACCCCGTGTACTCCCGACGCAAGCCTTGCAATCGCGCCACGTGTCCTCCTCTTCAAAGCTTCCCGACGCGCCTGGATCCCCATTTCCATCGTGTTGGGCCTTCGGGCTCGGTTTTGAGGCCCAAACCGAGAAACCCTCCTCCAATGGTTTTGTGGCCAAACCACCAAACCCCACGTGCGGACTTCGGTTGTGAGCCGCTACCCCGCACCGGCTTCTCAACTCGACTTCGTCTTGCTGTTCTTGCCACCATGCGGTCCGTACTCGATCTTATCGGCCACCGGGTCCCTCGAACCAAGCCTACTCGTCCTCTCCGCTCCTGGGAGGTCACACACACTCGGACTCTTCACGCTTGTTCTTCACCTGCACCAACACAAATCGAGCTGCAACCTGCACCTGCAATACTTAGCCAAGAGTCAGTCCACACAACGTTGTCATTCACTCATCACACTGTGAAGTGACCATCCACCGGTCCCTGACACACACATGTGTCCTCAATCTCCCCCTTGATGAGTGCATTGACAACACACATGGTAACAAATATATGGTGAAAACAGAAAAGGAAAATAGACTACCAAGGATCACCCAAGTGACTAAAAACCAACCAAAGACAAAACGATCCCTCAAGTGAGAATGTCTCGGTCCCCTAAGACAAGGGCAACGGCTCGACACAACCGAGACAAAAATCATCACAAAGCCAACTCTCCAAGCTTGACACCAATTATACCAAATAAAACATCCCAAAAAACCAAAAATATGTCACAAACATCCACCAAAGCTCCCCTTGCACAAGTGCAAGCTCCCCCTGAGCAAAAGCCACCAAAAATCAACAAAGATACCAAATTCTCCCCCTTGTTGACAATGCATACATCAAGGCACAATATGAGACATATTCAACTATGAGCTTCTCAGATATACAAAAATCACCACAACTTGCTATATATGAGATAAAAAGCAAGCAAGACATTTAGAAGCTTAGCACAAGCATAGCCAACATGGTGACAAAGCTACATAAACATGAGACAAGACTAGAAGCATATATGAGCAATTTTGACAAAATATCCTTCTCATGAGCAAAATCCTATGCATGATCAAAAACATACCAAAAATGAGTCATATCATCCAAACTTCATGCCAGGACAAACATTCTTATCACAAGATCATTACAAACACCCATAAGCTATCCCATGTCATGTCAAAGCCACCGAGCCATGTGCCTACTTCGTAAAATGAGACTTCTCATGGTAGGCAACATGCAACGGTTTTGGCACCCATGATACAAGAATTAAAGCATACATGACATGGATTATATGAGAGCAAAACTTTCAACCACAAGCATTTCATTTTCAGATTTGCATAGAAATGGTACATGAAAAGCCTTTGCGGCTAAAAGAAGCTTATGCTCCCCCACAAGGTAAAACATGGGCTAAACATTTGCAATGATAAATGGGACTACTCCCCCATGAGACAAGAACATGCATCTAGGCACAAATTGAGCATAACATGAACCATCATAGCATATTCAGAGCATGCAAAGGATTCTACACACAAGAAAGGATCCATTCTAGCATTTTCAAAAACATAGCCATATCAACATGCACATATAGCAATACCACCAAGAGCTAGCTATCCATCACAAGATATATCATACATGCTTAAGAGGTCACATCTAGCACATTAAGGTCATCAATGCATATAAGAGAAGCTCTAGGTGAAAAAGAGTCTAAGATACAAAGATGCCTGTACACATGATACAAAAACAAAGGAAAGCACAAATATCATACATATAGTACAAAGGAGTTCAAAACCAACTCAAGTGATCATACAAACACTAAGCTCACCCCGTAAGTGAGAAAAGGTAGCTTGGTCCAAAGGTTTGGTGAATATATCAGCCAGCTGGTTTTGGGTGGATACATGGATCAAGCTGATTTTACCCTTCTCCACATTGTCTCTCAAGAAGTGGTACCTCACCGCTATGTGCTTGGTTCTGGAATGGAGAACTGGGTTCTTGGCAACACTAATGGCGCTGGTGCTATCACATTATAGTGGGATCTGGGCACTCTCCTCACCAAAGTCGCTCATAGTGTATGATTTGCGTGGTAGACTGTGCTACGCAAGACTGCTTGCAGGATGACTAAGACACCAAAGAAGAACCAAGGAACTGACACGTACCAGAAGTGGACTTGCGATCCAACTGACACCCAGCAAAGTCAGCATCAGAAAACCCAAGGAGGCTGAGTGCGAGGACGCAGAGTACCACAAGCCAAAGTCAGAGGTGTAGTTCATGTACCTAAATATCTGCTTGACGGCTTGCCGGTGAGAGGTCCTCGGAGAAGCCTGAAAACGAGCGCACAAACACACACTGAATTGTATGTCCGCCTCGCGGGTAGAGCAGGGAGCCAATCATGCTCTGCATTCTTCTAGTCCACGGCTCTCCTTCATCCGCCTGTGGCCAGGCCATTGTCGACTCATCAAGGCGTTGCCATCGGCTTGGAGTCGTTCATCTTGAACTTCTTGATGATGTCCTTGGTGTACTTCACCTGGTGTACGAACGTCCCATCCTTGCACTGCTTGATTTGGAGGCCGAGGAAGAACTGCAACTCACCCATCATCGACATCTCAAATTCCCTGCTCATATCATCTGCAAATCTCTCAACCAAAGTGTGAGAAGAACCACCAAAGATAATATCATCCACGTATATCTGAACGATCAAGATGTCATCACTATGCCTAAGGAGAAAAAGGGTTTGATCAACCTTCCCCATCACAAACCCCTTGCTAAAGAGAAAACTCCTCAACCTACCATACCACGCCCTGGGTGCTTGTTTAAGGCCATAGAGAGCTTTTCTGAGTTTGAAAACATGGTGGGGAAACTTTTCACTCTCAAAACCCGGAGGTTGCCTCGCATACACTTCTTCCTCAAGAAACCCATTTAGGAATGCACTCTTCACATCCATTTTGTACAATTTGAACCCTTTAGCAACAGCAAATGTTAGAAGCATCCGAATTGCCTCCAAACGAGCCACTGGAGCAAAGGTTTCCTCATAATCTATCCCTTCTTTCTGGCAAAACCCCTGAGCAACCAACCTCTCCTTGTTTTTCACCACCTCACCATTTTCTCCCTCTTTGTTTTTCCACACCCACTTGGTACCTATAGGTTTGCAAAACTATGGAGGCTCAACCAACTCCCACACCTAGTTTCTCTCAAAGTTCTCCAACTCCTCATGCATGGCATTGACCCAATTCGAATCAGAAAGAGCGTGTCCAATATCTTTGGGTTCGAAAGAGGCAAAGTGATAAGTATTGTATGACCTAGACCATGTAGTATGAACATTCATGTCACCTATGATGGAAGAAGATGGGTGATCCTTCTGAACTTGCCGAGGTGCCTCGCGCCTGGAGACGACCTCCCCCTCAGCAGCAGCTTCCACTCGAACTCCATCAGTTGTCGTAGGAGTAGGGGATGGACCATCCTTGAGCATCGTCGTTGAAGTGGAAGTAGGGGTCACTCGATCTCCAGTGGGTGCATCACCACCATCTTCATCATCCTCTTGCTCATCTGCCTCTTTCTCAAAGATCTCCTCGCCAAATTCATCGTCACCTGCACATTCAAAGACCAAAGAGCTACGTGCCTATGTCTCGTCGAAGGTTACCTCGCAAGTCTCCACGATTTGGTTAGTTTCAAGATTGAGCATACGATATGCTCGAGAATGAGTAGCATAACCAAAGAAAATCCCATCGACAGACCGAGCCTCAAATTTATCAAGATGCTTGCCCTTTTTCAAGTTGAAACACTTGCAGCCAAAGACATGAAAATGACTCACTTTGGGTAACCGACCATGCATCAACTCATAGCAAGTTTTCCTCTTAAAAGGGGTAACCGACCATGCATCAACTCATAGCAAGTTTTCCTCTTAAAAGCACGAAGGAAAATCCGGTTGGACACATAGCATGCGGTGTTCACCGCCTCAGCCCAATATCTCCTAGGAGTCCTATGCTCATCAAGCATCGTCCTAGCCATTTCACAAAGTGTCCAGTTTTTCCTTTCCACAACACCATTCTAAGGAGGAGTATAAGGGGAAGAAAATTGATGCTCAAGACCAAGATCACCACAAAAGGTCTCAAAATGAGAGTTCTTGAATTCCGAGCCATTGTCACTACGTATAGCTCTAATGGCATCACCATGTCTCTCATTCTTCAACCTCAAGATCAAGTCTCGAACAAAACCAAATGTTTCACCCTTATCCTCCAAGAAGAACACCCAAGTGTATCAAGAAAAATCATCCACAACAACGAGAACATACCACTTCCCACCCACCGAGCGAACGCGAGCTGGACCAACCAAATCCATATGCAACAGCTCCCCGGGATGCTCAGTCATGACACTGGTCAAGGGTGGATGGGAAGACGTAACCATCTTTGCATGCCTACATGGAGCACAAACCAAATCCTTCTCAAAGCACAACTTGGGCAATTCTCGAACGAGATTGAGACCACTCAAGCGAGAAAGCAAATCAAAGCTCAAGTGACCCAACCGCCTTTGCCACTTCCACAATTCACCAGAAGGACCAACCATCAAACACCGAGGGGGACTGAAAGACTGAGAGAAATCAGCACAGAAGACTTGACCCTCTGGGACGATTGTACAGACAAGATCACCTCGAGAATCAAGAATCCGAGAAGCACCCAACTTGAACCGAACCTCAAAACCCTCATCGAGCAACTGAGAGATTGAAAGCAAATTGTATCCAAGTGACTTGACAAGAGTAACACGTTTCAAAGTGACCTTGCTACTTACCTTGACCACACCTTCAGAAAGCACTCATCCTCGTCTATTATCCCCGAAAGTGATGTAGACCTTCTCCATCACTGGGGTGAGGCTGGAGAACCACCCCCAATCTCCAGTCATGTGCCGTGAACAACCGGAGCCAATCAACCAAATGTTCTCCAAGCCTCCCACCTACAAATCAAAAACGAGAATGAGAATGAGCAAACGACTCAACACTAGGTTTAACACAAAAGGAGTCAAAGCAGTGCCGAGCCATCTGCTCAAAGGTGGGGTTAGCAAAATCCATCTTATCACGCCTACCAAAGCTACGACCACCACAGGGAACCTGCTCGCATCTCTCTGGAGTACGAGCACCACGAATGGGAAATCGTGGTCCGTAGCCCCTCTGAGACTCAAAGCTGCGATCGTTTCTCCCGAACTCATATCGACCACGAGGAGGAGAACGTCCAGCAACACAACCAAACTCAACACGCCAGCCACCTCTCTGAGGTGCACCACGCTCAACAGCCAAACCTCTATCACCCCAAGCAGGAACTGAACGCACCACAGCCTCACCTCTAGGCAATGGCATACGAGGCTCAGGTACACCATGAGTGGGGTGGTACCTGTCCTTGTTTGCCCTCTCCTTGACCAACCTCTCCTCTTTCCTCTTCCTAAAGCAGAACCCCTCAGTGTGACCATCCCTTCCACAATGCTTACAATGGAAGCGGACTGGCCTTGGGACAGGTTGTGGTTGAGGTCTCTCACTCGGGTTCTCTCCCTTCTTTCCCTCGAAGACATTCCCCTTGTCACTCATGAAGACTATGGGTTTCTGGAAGTTATCTATCTTGGGAGGGAAAACTGGTGGAGCTGGAGTGGTGTCAATCTTGTTTAGGAGATGGTTAGGTTTGGGGGCGAACTTGTTCTTGGGAGTGGTTTGTGGTGGAAGCTGGATGTCACCTATCCTCTCACTCTCTCCACTCGACTCTCCCACTTTCTTAGCACCCAAAGCCTCACCATCAGCACGCTTATACGCTGCAATCATGATGCCCAACTGTGGCTCATGACCAGACAACCAGCCCAACATTTTCCTCAATTCATCGTTCTCATCCTGCAAATGATCAACATAGTGTGCAAGCTCTATATTCTAGAAAGAGTTAACTTCACAGGTGGAACAAGCAGTTGCAATGGGTGATTTCAAAGCAGCTTCAAGAGAAACATTTCTAGCAAGAGATTCATCAAGCTTAGTATGTAAAACAGGACAAGAGGTACAAGCACCTAGCAAAGTGGTCCTAGATTTTAGCATGTCTAGCTCAGCCCTAAGCACATCTAGTTCCTCAAGGTTTGAGGCATGTTTCTCCTTGAGCAAAGTTAGATCAGCCAAAAACACATCACAATCACGACATTCAACCTCATCAGAAACAATCGGAGTAAGTTTAAGCGCATCTATCTCAAGCTTTGCATCTAGATTCTTGGATTCTATATCGGCAACTTTCTCCCTAGCATCATCAAGCAATGCCCTAAGCTCTCTCCTAAGCTTCTTAGCCTCTCTAAGCATGCTATCATGGTTCTCAAGCAAAGCTACCAAATCAGCATTTTCCTGACGCAAGGAGACGAGCTCATGGGTTACCTCATCTTCGGATTCTGAGTCCGAGTCGTCCTTCTTGTCGTCGGTGTTGGGAGCCATGCCGCAGAACTCGTGTGTGTAGCAGCTCAAGCCGTTGAAGTTCTTGGAGACGTGCTTCTTGCCCTTGCGCCTGTCGTCGTCGTCGTCGCTTGAACTTGCGCTTGACGTGGAGTAGTTTGAGCTTGATGTGTCGACGTCACTTGCACCCACCATGGCTCGACCCTTCTTGTAGAAGTCACCGCCCTTCCTTGACCTTCGCTCATCCTTCCTCTTGGTCTTGTGTTCATGCCTCGAGCGGTACTTGTTCTCAGTCCTTGGGTGGTGCTTGTAGTTGCTCTTGGGGTCGACCTCTTGAGGCACTCGGCGATGAAGTGACCCGGCTTGCCGCATCAGTAGCACGTCCTCAGACCGCATCTTGTGTTCATGCGGTTCACGTGCATCCTCTCGAACCTCCGAGTTAACAACGCCAGCTCCTCCTCTCCAAGCTCGTCGAACTCCTCGTCTGGCAAAGATATGAAAGAAGACATGGGTGTTTTTCTCACGATACACTTGGGTGTTTTTCTTGGAGGATAAGGGTGAAACATTTGGTTTTGTTCGAGACATGATCTTGAGGTTGAAGAACGAGAGACATGGTGATGCCATTAGAGCCATACGCAGTGACAATGGCTTGGAATTCAAGAACTCTCATTTTGAGACTTTTTGTGGTGATCTTGGTCTTGAGCATCAGTTTTCTTCCCCTTATACTCCTCCTCAGAATGGTGTTGTGGAAAGGAAAAACCGGACACCTTGTGAGATGGCTAGGACGATGCTCGACGAGCACAGGACACCTAGGAGGTATTGGGCTGAAGCGGTGAACACCACATGCTATGTGTCCAATCGGATTTTCCTTCATGCGTTTAAGAAGAAAACTTATTATGAGTTGATGCATGGTCGTTTTCCTAAAGTGAGTCATTTCCATATCATTGGCTGCAAGTGTTTTATCTTGAAAAAGGGCAAGCATCTTGATAAGTTTGAGGCTCGGTCAGTCGATGGGATTTTCTTTGGTTATCCTACTCATTCTCGAGCATATCGAGTGCTCAATCTTGAAACTAACCAAATCGTGGAAACTTGCGAGGTAACCTTCGACGAGACACAGCAACGTAGCTCTTTGGTCTTTGATTGTGCAGGAGATGATGAACTTGGCGAGGAAATCTTTGAGAGGATGGCGGATGAGCAAGAGGATGATGAAGATGGTGGTGATGCACCCACTGGAGATCGAGTACCCTCTACTTCCACTACGACAACGATGCTCGAGGATGGTCCATCCCCTACTCCTATGACGACTGATGGAGTTCAAATGTTGAAGGAGAATATGGTCTTGAAGGCCTAGATCTGGTCCGGATTTGTAAAGGAGTTCAAAATGTTCCCAGGATGAACTCATAGCCTCACTATCCCCCTGTTTGAAGGATATGATCTTGGTTCTGAGGTTGACTACTCTGGATAAAGGGTAGAAATCCATGCAGAAATCTGCACAGAGAGTTCCCCAATCGCCTTTCTTCTTCTCTTTGGTTCTATCATACCATTGGCGAGCTTTTCCCTTCAATGTGAATGGAAAGAGCTTCCAACAGATAGTCTCGTCACACATACCCTCTATATGAAGGTAGTCACAAGTTTGTTCAAACTTCTGGAGATGATGATAAGGGTCTTCGTCTTCTATTCCTAAGAAAGTGTTGGTTTGGACCATCTCTATTAACCGTGGGCGCAGCTCATAGGCATCAGATAAGAATGGCTTCGATGATGGTATGGGCCTAAGGCTGAGCTCTAAGGGTGCCGAAAAGTCTTTAATGAGAGTAGTGTCCATGAGGACAGTAGGAAAGATAAAATCTAAAACTAATAGAAAAGATAAAAGTATACGTACAAGATATAGTTATACTCAAGAGTTCTCTCTTTACCGTTCCTCCCCGGCAACGACGCCAGAAATGCTTGTTGGTATTTGTTAAGCCCACAGAAATATTATGATGGATAATCCGCAAGCACACGGATATCGGTGAGCACTTCACCCGGGAAGAGGGTTTTAAATATCGAATCCACAGGAAGAAAGGTAGAGAGAGTGGTCTGAGGTATATAACTAATCCCTGAGCAGTTATCAAGGAATTGATAGAAAGAGAGATAAGGAAAACTTAAGGATGTCTAGTTCTTACTCGCACAAGCTATGCTTATATTGTTCTTATGGGGAGATTGTCTGAAGACACACTTAGGAAAGGGAATCTCCCGGCAATCTATAGGGGGGAGTCCTACGGTTTCTATAGAGCGGAGGTGGGCGCAAAGGACGAGGCGGAACGAGGTCACTTCCCGCTTCTACCACACGATTCGGAATATAGAAGGTATTCACAAGCTAGCTAGTCTAAGAACCACGCTCACACTAAACATGCAACTTTAACTCAAGAGCGACAGGAATTAAAGTACTCATTAAAGAGTTATGAACCGTAAGAACAATAATAACAATGTTACTCACTTGAATAAGAAATTGATCTCTCCACAAGGTCTCAAGATCGGGCTCCAATGGAGTCGATCCCAGAGGAAGAAGATGAAGAGGAGACACTGACAGGTCCAAGCCTTCCTTCAACTCTGCCTCCATCACACTCTAATTCTCTCGAACAAGATTAGCTAGATCTGAATAGATTGTGGCTCTAATCTCTCAACTTGATACTAACTCTCCAACTCTAATTCTAGTCTAGAGCTTCTATCTCAGGTAGGCATTGATGATCTGATTGAATGAATTGGTGTCCACCCTGGGGTCAGGGGGCCAGTTTATATAGTCCTGAGGAGATGCTCTACACCGTAGGATCAAACTGACCTAATGTACGGTTTAGATTGATCCTCATAGGCGGTGGAAGAACCTTCGGAAGGGGGAGCGATGTGGCGGGGGCGGTCGGCCCCACCACCGTGCCGATCGTCGGTGTGGCCCCTGGGCTCTGCCTTGGCCAGGAAGGTCCTTGCCCCTTCCAGATGCTTCTTTCTTGCAAGCTACGTCACGTTGACTTCGGGAGTGTTCTGGAGTCTTCTAGACTTGTCTCTTTCTTGTTTTTCTCGGATAGTGTAATTTCATAGATTCACCAAAACTCATGGAAATTGTCGATTGTAAACCCTAATAAGGTGATCTAATTATGTTTTAGTCCTTTTTCCGAAATGTGAGGAAATATTTATGGATAAAATGTGTCAACAAACTCCCCACACTTAGGCTTTACTCGTCCCTCGATAAAAGGATGGTCTAACAGCCGTAGAGACAAGGATCAACATAATCATACTCTTTAGTCATACCTGCACTTATGGGATATCTTGTGCATGAAACAGTTAGAAACAGGTTACCTTTATTTCTCAAATCACGTCAATGGAGAGCTTTTGAATTAATTTTGAAAAGAAAGTATAGCTTTACTTACTCCTTTGTGATATTCTCAAGTCTCTCAAAAAAATGTCATATCCTCACCAGAGCATTTATTAAAGTACATAAAGATGCAACAAACTTACCTTGCATATGTTGCCGAGTCAAAGCTAGATCCATGGAGAGGTATGTCATGAGTCATGGATCAAGATATGTGCGTGTTTCAATTTAAAACCACTACTCTCTCTATTTTAGAATCCTCTATCTCCCTTTTTGAAACATATATATTATTTTTTTTTCAGTGAGGTATCCAGCTATTTTGTGGAGAGGTGGGTTCTACTCACCCTCGGACACGCGTCCATTATTACTCTCTAACTTTTTAGAGAAGTGGGCCCTACTCACCCTCGGACACATGTCCATTTTTCTTCTCTTATTTATGCCTTTTTCTTTTTCAGAGAGCGGGGTTCTTCTGACCCGTAGAACACTTGTCCATTTTCTCCTCTCCCTCACTTTTCTCTCCACTCTGATTTTTTTCAATATTTGGCTTTTTTCATAGCTGTACCCCTTTTTTTTCAATGATAAAATTTATGGGAGATAGGGGTCAAAACTTTTTAGAGCATGGATACTTTAGTGAAAGCAGTGTACGTGATCTTGATCTTAGACTTAGACAAAACTTCAACATGGGTCGTAGACTTGACAAAGCTCAATACAAGTAAGCAACAATTAAATTCATTTTTTACTGATTGCTAAGGCTCTACTGGGACATATCATTGATCACAAAGGAGAAGCATAGCTAATGATTTTAATCTTTTTGAAATGAAGAACTCTCCAGAGACAAGATAAAAGAAAGAGGGTCTCTTTATTCTAACTTTTAAGCATTTAAAACATCCCAAAAGCGACAAATATTTCTAAGAGAATAAACATGCGAAACTTTATCCTTAGGTTAACAAGACATCTTTTATGTTGGAAAGCATATCATAACAGAGCATCTTCATTTTAATTCGATACGGAAAACAATTTGCAAAAATTCTAAAAGTTCAGGCAGCAAACCGAGTGGTGGACGAAGCGTGGCCGAAGTGGGCCCCATAGCAGGCCGATCGGCCTGTGGAGGAGGCCGATCGGCCTCCCCGCCGTGGTTCGGGGTGCTTTTCGTCGTGCGAGTCGATGGTTCCGTCCCTTTTCCGTTTTTCTTGATTTTAGTTGCGGAAGATGCCTATTTGGTCATCGATTTTCTCCCCCACACTTGTTTTCTATTATCTTGCATACACAGCATGGTGGAGGCAAAAACATATCCATAAAATATAGATAGAAAATATGACTCAACTTGTGGATCACTTCATTGATAATAGAGAGCACTTTATTACATGACTCCTACTATTTAAAGCAGACTAACTAAATCGAACTAACTAAGACTCTAACGCTAAGACTAATGTGCTCTCTAACTATGATGTTTACAAAGGGCCCTTGCCCTTCTTCGGATCGCGGGTAGCATCTCCCTCTTCGTCCCTATGCTTCTTTGTTTTTAGCAGATGGAGGACAGTTTTGGTGAGGGAGCTATTTACTCGATGGATCTCCTTGCAAGTTTCCACTGCTACCGCGCGAGCTCACCTATGGTCTTCCGGTCTTCGCTCGTGGCATCCGTGGGCCTCGATGACGGAATCCTTTTAATCTGCGACTCCTTAGCGCGGATTCCATTAATGATGACACGACCTGGAGGAGCAGTAGTGTAATTATGCACCCTCGTGTTGCCGTGCATGTCCATGCGCTTGGTGAGTCGCCCTCCATCCCCGGTTCTCGCAAGTTCTTCAAGGTCGCTGCCGATGGTGGCGATCGAGAGCGACATCACCGCCCGCATCCTTCGTGGTGGCGGCGTGAACGGACGACTAGGTGGAATGGTGAGAGGGATGCGATCGTGGTATGACGGTGAGCGGCTTTGCTTCCTTCACGAAGGGGGTGATCGGCTTGGCTTCTTTGTTGTAGGGAATAAGTCGTTGTTGGCCATGGCCGCTTTGGGAGGTTTAGATGAGAAAAGATGAGAGGTCTACCCTTGGTTATATATCGGTCACAATCTTGCACGAGGGGTTGACCTAGATTGGAATGGCTGCGGGATATCTCGAAAATGATCCCTGAAGGTGGTTTTTCCATATCTATACACCTAAGAGATAGCGTGGGCGAAAGCTGGTAGCGAGAGGAGGTGGGTAGGGGCCGATCGGCCTAGTGAGGAGGCCGATCGGCCTCCCACCGTGTCACCTCGCGACGCTCTTCGTCGTGGGGTGCTCTAACCGTGTGCTGATCCCGAAAAACCCTAAGCTGGCCCAATAGAGCCTAAAATTAATATTCTTAGGTAAATAAAAGAATTCTATCACATCTAAATCCTCGAACTCTTTATTGGGCTCTAAAAATATTTTAAGGCGTTGACCATTTACCTTGAATAACGTACCTTCGTCATCTTGAAGAGTGACGGCCCCATGTGACGATGAACTCACCACCTTATATGGCCCGTCCCACTTGCTTCTTAGCTTCCCGTGCCCAAAGAGTCGTACCCTAGAATTAAAAAGTAATACCTGATCGCCTGGGTTAAATTCCATCTTTGTGATTCTTTTGTCGTGCCATCTTTTGGTTCTTTCCTTGTAGATCTTGGCACTGTGGTACGCCTTCTCTCTCCATTCTTCTAACTTGGACAGTTGCATTTTTCATTTTGTTCTGGCTGCTTCAAAGTCCATGTTCCATCTCTTGATTGCCCAATGAGCCTTGAATTCTAGTTCAATCGGCAAGTGACATGTCTTCCCGTAAACCAGTTGGTAGGGAGACATTCCAATGGGAGTCTTATAGGCTGTCCGATAAGCCCAAAGTGCTTCGGGTAACTTGTCCTTCCATTTTATTCCCATTTGGTCCACCGTCTTCTGTAGAATGTTCTTGATCTGCTTATTTGATGTCTCTGCTTGGCCACTTGTTTGCGGGTGGTAAGGAGTAGCGACATTGTGTTGGATCCCACGGTCCGAGAGGTATTTCTCGAAGCGCTTATCGATGAAGTGGGATCCTCCATCACTTATCACTATCCTTGGTGTACCGAATCTTGGAAATATTGTCTCTTCAAACATCCTTATTGAGCTCTTGTGGTCAGTAGATCTGCATGGCAGGGCTTCAACCCACTTGGAAACATAGTAGACTGCCACCGAGATGTACTCGTATTTTCCTGACTTTGGGAATGGTCCCATGTAGTCAATTCCCCAGACATCAAAGAGCTCGATCTGAAGGTTTGTTGTCAGTGGCATGGCATTTCTAGAATTGATGTTTCTGTGCCTCTGACAGGAGTTGCACCTTCGTACAAAATCTTTTGTGTCTTGATACATGTTTGGCCAGAAAAATCCGCTAGCCAGATCTTTGCATGTGTGCGGAAAGCTCCATAATGACCTCCATATGGTGATGAGTGGCACTTCTCAATGATTTTCATTCCTTCTTCTGGAGGTACACACCTCCTGAGTAGCCCGTCTGAGCATACTCGAAAGAGGTATGGTTCATCCCACAAGTGATGGCAACTCTCATAAATGAGCTTTTTCTTATCGGCCCCTAGTCGTATATACCCTGCAACCATAAAATTAACAATATTCAGATATTGGGGACGGATCGGGCGATCCGATAGAGCATGTTGTCCCTCATTGCGTCATTGATGGGTAGTTCCTGCGATTTCTCAAAATACATCCTAGACAAATGATCAGCAACAGAATTTTCTACTCCCTTCTTATCTTTTATTTCTAAATCAAACTCTTGGAGCAGCAAAATCCATCTTATCAATCTAGGTTTAGCATCTTTCTTAGTGAGCAAATACTTGAGCAAAAGCATGATCGGTGTAAACAATAACTTTGCTCCTACTAAGTAAGATCTAAACGGCAAAAACAACAACTAGCAGTTCTTTTTCAGTTGTCGCATAATTAAGTTGAGGTCCCGTCAAAGTTTTACTAGCATAAGCAACGGCATGATGTTTCTTGTCTTTTGTTTGCCCCAAAATAGCCCCCACAGCATAATCACTTGCATCGCACATAATCTCAAAAGGTAAAGACCAATCAGGGGATTGAATAATGGGTGCAGAAATAAGAGCATTTTTTAGAGTTTCAAAAGATTTAAGACAAGCATCATCAAAATCAAAGGGAACATCTTTAGCTAGCAGGTTTGTAAGAGGTCTAGCAATATGAGAAAAATTCTTTATGAACCTTCTATAAAAACCAGCATGGCCAAGAAAACTTCTTATTCCTTTGACATTCACAGGTGGAAGTAGTTGCTCAATTACTTCTATCTTAGCTTTATCTACCTCAATTCCTCTTTCAGAAATTAGATGGCCTAGCACTATCCCTTCTCTAACCATGAAATGACATTTTTCCCAATTGAGGACTAAGTGCTTTTCTTCACATCTTTGCAAAACCTTATCTAAGTTTTCTAGACAATCACCAAAAGTTTTTCCATATATAGAAAAATCATCCATGAAAACTTCCATGGTCTCTTCAATCATATCAGAAAATATAGACATCATACATCTTTGAAAAGAAGCTGGAGCATTACATAGTCCAAAAGACATTCTACGATAAGCATAAGTTCCATAAGGACATGTAAAGGTGGTTTTGCTGTGGTCACTGGGATGGATCGGGATTTGATGACACCTAGAATATCCATCAAGGAAACAAAAGAAAGAGTGATTTGCCAACCGCTCTAACATTTCATCAATGAAAGGCAGTGGAAAGTGATCTTTCCTCATGGCTTTATTGAGCTTTCTGTAATCTATGCACATACGCCAACCAGTGACAGTCCTCTGAGGAATTAATTCGTTCCTCTCATTTTTCACAACTGACATGCCTCCCTTTTTAGGCACGACTTGCACAGGGCTCACCCACTCACTATGTGGCACAGGATATATAATCCCGGTGTGTAAAAGTTTCAAGACTTCCTTCTTTACTACCTCTCTCATCGCATTGTTGAGTCTTCGTTGAGGTTCTCTAGATGGTATCACATCAGGGTCCGTAGGAATGTGATGTGTGCAAAGAGCAGGACTAATGCCCTTAAGGTCTTGGAGTGAGTAGCCAAAGGCTGAACGATGTTGTTCTAAGATAGTTATCAGCCTATGAGTCTCTTCCTGAGTGAGTTTTTCATTAATGATCACAGGAGACTCAGGATTATTGTGCAAGAAAGCATATCTAAGACCAGGTGGTAATGGTTTAAGTTCAATGGGAGGTTTCGAGGTTTCCTCGAATGCATCGAGGGGTTCAAATTCTATAGGATTTTCTTCCTCTTCCTCGATGAAGAATTCAGTGACATCTTCTTGATTGGATTCTACGAAATGTTCTAAAGATGCTTCTTTGAACTCTTCCATTGGGTCTGGTTCTGGACTAGGTTCGGTCTTAGTATGGATCAAATGTGCGAAGTGTAAGGGAACTTTAATAGTTTTGCCTAGGCAAATATCAAGTTTCCCTGTGTGTCCTTCTTTAACGAGTCTTTCTAAAGGATGGCCTATTAAAAGGTCGAACTCCTTAACATCAAAAATGTGGAAGCTCAGGTGAATCGACATGTCGTTTACCGAAACAGGTATGACATAAAGAATACCTGAACTTTGAATAATTTGTCCTGAGGAGCACTTTAAAATTTTCATTGTGGGAGATAATGGCGTGTTTTTAATAAACTGATAGAAAAAAGATAAAGCCATTATATTGATTCCCACAACTGGATTATAAAGGGCATCAAAGGGGGTTCCATAGATTATGCATTGAATTGGTGTAGAAGGTGAATCCAAATGGACCACGTCAGAGGAAAGCTCTGACTCTTCTAACCATTCCCCACTCATGATGGATGCAAGCTCCACAGTGTGTTCTCTTGAGAAGGTTTGCTCAAAAGGGTCTATCTCTTCATGTGAAGATGATTTGTACTTTCGAGGTTTCTTCTCTTTATGATAATTCGAGGTGTTTCCATAATCGGAAAATAAGTCATCCTCGATATCATTAATAAAATCAGTTAGAGGAATTTCTTCCTGTGGTGATTCTATCGGTTGGATAACTATAGGTTGAGATAATTCTGGCATAGGTTCTGGTGTAGCTATCTCTGGAATCTTTTCTTCTAAAGTTTTCTCCTCTAATGGATCATCATTGGTGCTGGCTAGAATGTTATCTAAGATAGTTCTAGCTTCACTGGATGTGAGGTGTATGAATGATCCATGCGAGGAGGTATTTAAGTAGGCTCTAGATTCCTTATTAAGACCAATATAGAAATGTTGAAGGAGAATATGGTCTTGAAGGCCTAGATCTGGTCTGGATTTGTAAAGGAGTTCAAAACGTTCCCAGGATGAACTCATAGACTCACTATCCCCCTATTTGAAGGATATGATCTTGGTTCTGAGGTTGACTACTCTGGATAAAGGGTAGAAATCCATGCAGAAATCCGCACGGAGAGTTCCCCAATCGCCTTTCTTCTTCTCTTTGGTTCTATCATACCATTGGCGAGCTTTTCCCTTCAATGTGAATGGAAAGAGCTTCCAATGGATAGTCTCGTCAGACATACCCTCGATATGAAGGCAGTCACAAGTTTGTTCAAACTGTTGGAGATGATGATAAGGGTCTTCGTCTTCTATTCCTAAGAAAGTGTTGGTTTGGACCATCTCTATTAACCGTGGGCGCAGCTCATAGGCATCAGATAAGATTGGCTTCGATGATGGTATGGGCCTAAGGCTGAGCTCTGAGGGTGCCGAAAAGTCTTTAATGACGGTAGTGTCCATGAGGACAGTAGGAAAGATAAAATCTAAAACTAAAAGAAAAGATAAAAGTATACGTACAAGATATAGTTATACTCAAGAGTTCTCTCTTTACCGTTCCTCCCCGGCAACAGCGCCAGAAATGCTTGTTCGTATTTGTTAAGCCCACAGAAATATTATGATCGATAATCCGCAAGCGCACGGATACCGGTGAGCACTTCACCCGGGAAGAGGGTTTTAAATATCGAATCCACAGGGAGAAAGGTAGAGAGAGTGGTCTGAGGGATATAACTAATCCCTGAGCAGTTATCAAGGACATGATAGAAAGAGAGATAAGGAAAACTTAAGGATGTCTAGTTCTTACTCACACAAGCTATGTTTATATTGTTCTTATGGGGAGATTGTCTGAAGACACACTTAGGAAAGGGAATCTCCCGGCAATCTATAGGGGGAGTCCTACGGTTTCTATAGGCGGAGGTGGATCGCAAAGACGACGCGAACGAGGTCACTTCCCGCTTCTACCACACGATCCGGAATATAGAAGGTATTCACAAGCTAGCTAGTCTAAGCACCATGCTCACACTAAACATGCAACTTTAACTCAAGAGCGAATTAAACTACTCATAAAGAGTTATGAACCGTAAGAACAATAATAACAATGTTACTCACTTGAATAAGAAATTGATCTCTCCACAAGGTCTCAAGATCGGGCTCCAATGGAGTCGATCCTGAGGAAGAAGATGAAGAGTAGACACCATGTGTCCGTGGGCCTTCCTTCAACTCTGCCTCCCGCACTCTAATTCTCTCGAACAAGATTAGCTAGATCTGAATGGTCGTGGCTCTTATCTCTCAACTTGATACTAACTCTCAACTCTAATTCTAATCTAGAGCTTCTATCTCGGTGAGGCATTGATGATCCGATTGAATGAATTGGTGTCCACCCTGGGGTCAGGGGGCCTGTTTATATAGTCCTGAGGAGATGCTCTACACCGTAGGATCAAACCGACCTAATATACGGTTTAGATTGATCCTCATAGGCGTTGGAAGAACCTTCCAGAAGGGGAGCTGATGTGGCGCCAGGGGGCCGGTCGGCCCCACCACCAGGCCGATCGGCCTGGTGTGGGCCCCCCTCGGGGTCTGCCTTGGCCAGGAAGGTCCTTGCCCCTTCCAGATGCTTCTTTCTTGCAAGCTACGTCACGTTGAGTTTGGGAGTGTTCTGGAGTCTTCTAGACTTGTCTCTTTTCTTGTTTTTCTGGATTGCCCCTGTAATTTCATAGATTCACCAAAACTCGTGGAAATTGTCAGTGTAAACCCTAATAAGGTGATCTAATTATATTTTAGTCCTTTTTCCAATAAATGTGAGGGGAAATATTTATGGATAAAATGGGTCAACACTCGTCGTAGTCAGTCCTGGCAAAAAAATTACCAGTTTTGGTATTTTGCGAATACCATAGGTCCCAAATGGTGTGTTGCAGCACTAAAAAAGGGCCTCAGGATTCGATGGACGTATGACTAACAGTGATGCCTCACCTTGATGTAGGATTTTTTTCTGGAAAAATATATGCACATGAACTCTTTGAAATTCGCTTTTCCTGGTGTTGCCCTCATCATTTTCTTTGCAACAAAAAAATCCGAGCTCCAATCGGACTTCGGATGTAGAAGTTATGCTCGTTTTAGTGATGTGGTGGGTAGCCTCGTGATCGAGTAGTTTAGTCAACTTTTGGCACTCCCCCACCAACGATGGATACCCAAAAACTTCGTTTTTCTCATCACGATCGATCTGGTGGTTTTGGTATTTTGCGGATACCACAGGTCCCAAATGGTGTGTTGAAGCACTAGAAAAGGGCCAAAGGATTCGATGGACGTATGACTGAGAGTGATGCCTCGCCTTGATGTAGGATTTTTGAGAAAAATATATGCACATCAACTCTTGGAAATTTGCTTTTCCTGGTGTTGCCCTGGTCATTATCTTTTCAAGAAAAATGACCGCGCTCCTATTAGACTTCGGACGTACAAGTTATGCTCGTTTTAGTGATGTGGCAGTTAGACTCGTGTTCGAGTTGTTTAGTCAACTTTTTGCACACCCCCACCACTAGTGGATACCCAAAACATTCGCTTTTCTCATTGCAGTTAGTCTTGGTAAAAAATATTACCGGTTTTGGTATTTTGCGGATACCATAGGTCCCAAATGGTGTGTTGCAGCACTAAAAAAGGGCCACAAGATTCGATGGACGTATGACAAAGAGTGATGCCTCGACTTGATATAGGATTTTTTTCTAGAAAAATATATGCACATCGAGTCTTTGAAATTCATTTTTCCTGGTGTTGCCTTCGTCGTTATATTTCCAATAAAAAAACGGCGCTCCAATCGGACTTCAGACGTAGAAGTTATGCTCGTTTTAGTGATATGACAGCTAGTCTCGTGTTCGAGTAGTTTAGTCAACTTTTGGCACTCCCCCACCTCTGATGGATACCCAAAAAATTCATTTTTCTCGTCGCAGTCAGGCCTGGCAAAAAAATACTACTGGTTTTGGTATTTTGTAGATACGATAGGTCCCAAATGGTGTTTTGGACCACTAGAAAAGGGCCAAATGATTCGATGGACGTATGACTGAGAGCGATGCCTCGCCTTGATATAGGATTTTTTTTAGAAAAATATATGCACGTCAACTCTTTGAAATTCACTTTTCCTAGTTTTCCCCTTGTCGTTATCTTTCCAACAAAAAAACCGTGCTCCAATCGGACATCGGACGTAGAAGTTATGCTCGCTTTTGTGATGTGGTAGCTAGTCTCGTGTTCGAGTCGTTTAGTCAACTTTTGGCACACCCCAACCACCGGTGGATACCCAAGAAATTTGCTTTTCTCATCGCAGTCAGTCCTGGGAAAAAATTGCTGGTTTTGGTATTTTGCGGATACCACAGGTCCCAAATGGTGTGTTGGAGCACTACAAAAGGGCCAAAGGATTCGATAGACGTATGACTGAGAGTGATGCTTCCCCTTGATGTAGGATATTTTATAGAAAAATATATGCACATCAACTCTTTGAAATTCACTTTTTTTGGTGTTGCCCTGGTCATTATGTTTCCAACAAAAAAGACCGCATTCCTATCGGACTTCAGACGTACAAGTTATGCTCGTTTTAGTGATGTGGCAGTTAGTCTCGTGTTCGAGTCATTTAGTCAACTTTTGGCACTCCCCAACCACCGGTGGATACCCAAAAAATTGATTTTTCTCATCGCAGTCCGTCCTAGTAAAAAAAATTACCAGTTTTGGTATTTTGCGGATACCATAGGTCCCAAATGGTGTGTTGCAGCACTAAAAAAGGGCCTCAGGATTCGATGGACGTATGACTAAGAGTGATGCCTGGCCTTGATGTAGGATTTTTTTCTAGAAAAATATATGCACGTGAACTCTTTGAAATTTGCTTTTCCTGGTGTTGCCCTCATCATTTCTTTCCAACAAACAAATCCGAGCTCCAATCGGACTTCGGACGTAGAAGTTATGCTCGTTTTAGCGATGTGGTAGGTAGTCTCGTGATCGAGTAGTTTAGTCAACTTTTGGCACTCCCCCACCACCGATGGATACCCAAAAAATTCATTTTTCTCATCGCAGTCAGTCCTGGCAAAAAAATACTACCGGTTTTGGTATTTTGCGGAAACCATAGGTCCCAAATGGTGTGTTGGAGCACTAGAAAAGGGCCAAAGGATTCAATGGACGTATGACTGAGAGCGATGCCTCACCTTCATGTAGGATATTTTTTATAAAAATATATGTGCGTCAACTCGTTGAAATTAATTTTTCCTGGTTTTACCCTCGTCGTTATCTTTCTAATAAAAAAACTACGCTCGAATCGGACATCGGACGTAGAAGTTATGCTTATTTTAGTGATGTGGCAGCTAGTCTCGTGTTCGAGTCGTTTAGTCAACTTTTGGTACTCCCCAACCACTGGTGGATACCCAAAAAATTCGCTTTTCTTTTCGCAGTCTGTCCTGGCAAAAAATATTGCCGGTTTTGGTATTTTGCGGATACCATATGTCGCAAATGGTGTGTTGCAGCACTAAAAAAGGGCCACAAGATTCAATGGACGTATGACTAAGAGTGATGCCTCACCTTGATGTAGGATTTTTTCTAGAAAAATATATGCATGTCAACTCTATAAAATTCGCTTTTCCTGGTGTTGCCCGCGTCGTTGTCTTTCCAACAAAAAAACCTCACTCCTATTGGACATCAGACGTACAAGTTATGCTCGTTTTAGTGATGTGGCATTTAGTCTCGTGTTCGAGTCGTTTAGTCAACTTTTTGCACTCCCCCACCATTGGTGGATACCCAAAGCATTCACTTTTCTCATCGCAGTTAGTCGTGGTAAAAAATATTACTGGTTTTGGTATTTTGCGGATACCATAGGTCCCAAATGGTGTGTTGTAGCACTAAAAAGGGCCATAGGATTCGATGGACGTATGACTAAGAGTGATGCCTCGACTTGATGTAGGATTTTTTTCTAGAAAAATATATGCACATCAACTCTTTGAAATTCATTTTTCCTGGTGTTGCCCTTGTCGTTATCTTTCCAACAAAAAAACGGCGCTCCAATCGGACTTCGGACGTAGAAGTTATGCTCGTTTTAGTGATGTAGCAACTAGTCTCTTGTTCGAGTAGTTTAGTCAACTTTTGGCACTCCCCCACCTGTGATGGATACCCAAAAAATACCTTTTTCTCGTCTCAGTCAGTCCTGGCAAAAAAATATTGCCGGTTTTGGTATTTTGCGGATACCATAGGTCCCAAATGGTGTTTTGGAGCACTCGAAAAGGGCCAAAGGATTTGATGGACGTATGACTGAGAGCGATGCCTCGCCTTGATGTAGGATATTTTTTGTAAAAATATATGCATGTCAACTCTTTGAAATTCACTTTTCCTGGTTTTGCCCTTGTCGTTATCTTTCCAACAAAAAAACCGTGCTCCAATCGGACATCGGACGTAGAAGTTATGCTCGTTTTTGTGATGTGGTAGCTAGTCTCGTGTTCGAGTCATTTAGTCAACTTTTGGCACTCCCCAACCACCGGTGGATACCCAATACCCAAAAAAATTTGCTTTTCTCGTCGCAGTCAGTCCTGGCAAAAAAATTGCCGATTTTGGTATTTTGCGGATACCACAGGTCCCAAATGGTGTGTTGGATCACTAGAAAAGGGCCAAAGGATTCGATGGACGTATGACTGAGAGTGATGCCTCACCTTGATGTAGGATATTTTATTGAAAAATATATGCACATCAACTCTTTGAAATTCGCTTTTCTTGGTGTTGCCCTGGTCGTTATGTTTCCAACAAAAAAGATCGCGTTCCTATCGGACTTCAGATGTACAAGTTATGCTCATTTTAGTGATGTGGGAGTTAGTCTCGTGTTCGAGTCGTTTAGTCAACTTTTGGCACTCCCCAACCACCGGTGGATACCCAAAAAATTCATTTTTCTCATCACAATCAGTCCTTGCAAAAAAAATTATCAGTTTGGTATTTTGCAGATACGATAGGTCCCAAATGGTTTGTTGCAGCACTGAAAAAGGGCCTCAGGATTCGATGGACGTATGACTAAGAGTGATGCCTCACCTTGATGTAGGATTTTTTTCTAGAAAAATATATGCACGTGAACTCTTTGAAATTCACTTTTCCTGGTGTTGCCCTCATCGTTTTCTTTCCAACAAAAAAATCCGAGCTCCAATCGGACTTCGGACATAGAAGTTATGCTCGTTTTAGTGATGTGGTAGGTAGTCTCGTGATCGAGTAGTTTAGTCAACTTTTGGCACTCCCCCACCACCGATGGATACCCAAAAAATTCGTTTTTCTCGTCGCAGTCAGTCCTGGCAAAAAAATATTGCCGGTTTTGGTATTTTGCGGATACCATAGGTCCCAAATGGTGTGTTGGAGCACTAGAAAAGGGCCAAAGGATTGGCGGACGATGATCGAGAGCGATGCCTCGCCTTGATGTAGGATATTATTTAGAAAAATATATGCACGTCAACTCTTTGAAATTCACTTTTCCTGGTTTTACCCTCATCATTATCTTTCCAATAAAAAAACTGTGCTCGAATCGGACATCGGACATAGAAGTTATGCTCATTTTAGTGATGTGGCAGCTAGTCTCGTGTTCGAGTCGTTTAGTCAACTTTTGGAACTCCCCAACCACTGGTGGATACCCAAAAAATTCGCTTTTCTTGTCGCAGTCAATCCTGGCAAAAAATATTGCCGGTTTTGGTATTTTGCGGATACCATATGTCCCAAATGGTGTGATGCAGCACTAAAAAAAGGGCCACAGGATTCGATGGACGTATGACTAACAGTGATGCCTCGCCTTGATGTAGGAATTTTTCTAGAAAATTATATGCAGGTCAACTCTATGAAATTCGCTTTTCCTGGTGTTGGCCGAGTTGTTATCTTTCCAACAAAAAAACCTCACTCCAATCGGACTTCGGACGTACAAGTTATGCTCGTTTTAGTGATGTGGATGCTAGTCTAGTGTTCGAGTTGTTTAGACAACTTTTGCCACACCCCAACCACCATTGGGTACCCAAAAAATTTGCTTTTCTCATCGCAGTCTGTCCTGGTAAAAAAAATGCTGGTTTTGGTATTTTGCGGATACCACAGGTCCCAAATGGTGTGTTGAAGCACTAGAAAAGGGCCAAAGGATTCAATGGACGTATGACTGAGAGTGATGCCTCGCCTTGATGTAAGATTTTTGAGAAAAATATATGCACATCGAATCTTGGAAATTTGCTTTTCCTGGTGTTGCCATGGTCATTATCTTTTCAAGAAAAAAGACCATGCTCCTATTGGACTTCAGACGTACAAGTTATGCTCGTTTTAGTGATGTGGCAGTTAGTCTCGTGCTCGAGTCGTTTAGTCAACTTTTTGCACTCCCCCACCACTGGTGGATACCCAAAACATTTGCTTTTCTCATCGCAGTCAGTCGTGGTAAAAAATATTACCGGTTTTGGTATTTTGCGAATACCATAGGTCCCAAATGGTGTGTTGCAGCACTAAAAAAGGGCCACAGGATTCGATGGACGTATGACTAAGAGTGATGCCTTGACTTGATGTAGGATTTTTTTCTAGAAAAATATATGCACATCAACTCTTTGAAATTTGTTTTTTCTGGTGTTGCCCTTGTCGTTATCTTTCCAACAAAAAAACGGCGCTCCAATCGGACTTTGGACGTAGAAGTTATGCTCGTTTTAGTGATGTGGCAGCTAGTCTCGTGTTCGAGTAGTTTAGTCAACTTCTGGCACTCCCCCACCTCTGATGGATACCCAAAAAATTTGTTTTTGTCATCACAGTCAGTCCTAGCAAAAAAATATTGCCGGTTTTGGTATTTTGCGGATACCATAGGTCCCAAATGGTGTTTTGGAGCACTCGAAAAGGGCCAAAGGATTCGATGGACGTATGACTGAGAGCGATGCCTCGCCTTGATGTAGGATATTTTTTAGAAAAATATATGCACGTCAACTCTTTGAAATTCACTTTTCCTGGTTTAGCCCTTGTCGTTATCTTTCCAACAAAAAACCATGCTCCAATCGGACATCGGACGTAGAAGTTATGCTCGTTTTTGTGATGTGATAGCTAGTCTCGTGTTCGAGTCGTTTAGTCAACTTTTGGCACTCCCCAACCACCAGTGGATACCCAAAAAATTCGCTTTTCTCGTCGCAGTCAGTCCTGGCAAAAAAAAATTGCCGATTTTGGTATTTTGCGGATACCACAGGTCCCAAATGGTGTGTTGGAGCACTAGAAAAGGACCAAAGGATTTGATGGACGTATGACTGAGAGTGATGCCTCGCCTTTGAAGGACCGGATTGGTGACCAGAGAGGGGGGAGTGAATGGGAGCCGTTAAAAATTCTTCTCACATGGAGCAAGAACTCGGCCTGTGTCCCAGACAGACCTCCAAGAGTCCACACACGGATTTGCCAAGATCACGTAGTCACTGAGCTACTACTGACCATAGTAACAAATCCAAACACTCCAAATAACTCGTGGAAGACAAAACACACTTTGGACAGCACACAGTGGGAAACCGGTCAGACCGGAATTTAGCACTTAGGCACTGGACACAGCAGAATCCGATCAGACCGGTTTAGGGATCCGGTCAGACCGGTTTCATCCAGAAACCCAAAGTCCAAAATCCACTCACTGTGCAAACGAACTCCAAACTCGACCAAACTTGGACCAGAAGACTTCTAGCACCAAAAGCAACTTTCCCACAGAAACTGAAGGACAAAACACCACAGGGGCCAAAACCGGTCTGACCGATTTGGCAAACCGGTCTGACCGGATTTGCCCAGAAAGCCCCCCCGCGGGAAGATGAAGGACCGATTAGGCGAACCAGAGAGCGGGGGAGTGAATGGGAGCCGATAAAAAATCTTCTCGAAGGAGATGGGAACTCCAACAAGACGAACACGGCTTCCAACTCACGTCTCCGACCCAACTACCCAAGTTGGTCAAGACCACGCAGCCACTAGAGTGCTACTGGTCCTAGGAACCAACACTCAACCTTTCTAGCCAAAACTCACCAAACACAATGAAACTGATGGCCCGGCTCGGCCGACTGCTACCGGTCAGACCGGTGACGAGCCGGTCGCCGGTGGCTACAGCGCAAGACAAAGAACGCTCCAGAAGCCTCGGTGAATCCTCTAGGCCCCGGAACAAAAACCACCACGAACACAACCTGTGAGGAAGAAGAACCCTCACAAATCCTAGCAAAACAACTCCAAACACTCCAAGAACGAACAGCAGGACCACGGGACAAAACCACACGGACAAGGCTGTTCCCCGAGACAAAACCCACCAGGCTAGCAGCCGGTCAGACCGGTCAAGAGCACCGGTCGACCGTCGTGCTCGGCAGCTCGGGAAGAACATACCATGAGTCAACTCCTCCAAATCCAACTCCCGATCTCCCGATTCGCTCCACGGTTTTGCACAAGACTTTGGGGATAGTAGGAACACCTCATGGTACTCCATAGCCAAGATTTGGTCCACCAAAACTTGTCAAATCAAGAGGAATCAAGAAATCCCACCAAGAACGCCTCTAACCCTAGAGCCACGAAAACCCCAAAATCGAGCCCCTTTGCTCACGGATTTGGAAGGGGAATCAAATGGAAAAGAACCACGAAGGGTTCATGCATACATCCCCACCAAATCCCAAAGAGAAAGGCCTCAAATCGCTCCAAGAAAATCGCCAAGAAAGGGCTCAAAATCACCAAAAGGAGAAACGGAAAGACACATCCAAGCCTTGAGGAACCACGCAATCATCTATACATACCAAAGAGGTTCATACAAGGTCTAGCTTGCCGCCCGATCATCCTTCCTCTCACAAGATCTCACCATAAAGCTCTCAAGCTAGTCCTGAAAATCCTAAGAAAATAGGAAGGAAAATAGGAAAACCAAATGAGCTAGGGTTCCAAGAGATGGCTGCCATCCTCTCACCACTTGGGTTATATGGAGGCAACCAAAGACTAAAATACCCTTACTAGCTAACTAGGGATACATGCCTCGAGGGCTTAAAATGGAAGTCTTTGTCTTCGCACCATCGGACGGATGCCCTGACCGCAAACTTGCTTAGCCTCGACGCAAGCCTTGCGATCCCGACGTGTCCTCCGCTTGAAGATTCGGGACTGCGTCGTCACACCGGCCGACCGGTTCTCCTCACCGGCCGACGGTACCACCGGTCGGGCCGGTCTGACCCACCGGCCGAGGCCGAGCAGGCTCGCCGCCTTCCGTCTTCGGTTCTTCGGTCTTGGCTTTGTGGATCAACCAAGGAACCCGGTGGTTTTCTCGGTGAACCACCGGAAACCCCGCGAACTCGGTGTAGCCTCCGCCAATCACCACTCATGACTCGGCCCCACGTGGTCCCGGCTCGACCTTGGTTTTGAGGCTCAACCAAGAAACCGTCCATGACTTCATCTTGCCGTTCTTGCCACCATGCGGCTCGACTTGACCTCACCGTGCCACCGGGTCCCTCGAACCAAGCCTACTTGTCTTCTCCACACCGGAGGCCTCACCGCAACGACCTTTCACGCTTGTTCTTCACCGCACCGCACTACCAAGCCGCAACCCGCACTGCAATACTTAGCCAAGAATCGCCCACACCACGTTGTCAATCACTCATCACACCGTGAAGCGACCATCCACCGGTCCTCGAACCACACCGGCTCTCAATCTCCCCTTGATGAGTGCATTGACAACACACACGTTTTGGTAACCAAGAGAAAAGGAAAAGAAAAGAAACGACTAAAGGAAACTCCAACAAGCGATCGAAAGCCAAAGAAAAGGCAAAGAGCAAGATCACTTGAAGAAGACAAGTCTCGGACCCCTTAGGCAAGGGCAACGGCTCGACACATCCGAGACAAAACATGCTCAAGCAAAGAGCACAAACCATCAAACCAAAGCTCGAAAACCACAAAGAGCTCCCCACACATGCAAGCTCCCCGAACCGATGCAACTCCTCGACAAATGCATGCGAACCACTTCACAAAACAGTAGCAGCAGCAATTCACCGACCGGTCGAGGTCGACACCACCGGCCGACCGGGCAACATGTGAACAGACCAGACTGACCGGCGATGATGACCTCAACCGGTCGACTGTGCACAACAGAGCCCAAAAATAGCTCGAAACCACCGAAAACCTTCCAAATGCATTCAAGAGGCCAAAACATGCTCAAACTTCTCCCTTGTTGACAATGCATGAATCAAGCCAAAATGCAAAAATGCAACCTAGAGCTTCTATAATAGACAAAATTCAACATAGGATGCTACACATGTCCAAACGAGCAAGTTAGATACTCTATAGCTTCGTAAAGACATAAACTTCATGATCACCAAGATTCACAACCATTGGGCTTAAGATAGAATTTAGCAATTTTATGAAAAATCACCCTCTCATGAGCAAAGTCCTAAACATGAGCAAAACATGTCAAAATGGCAAAGCCACACAAACTTCATGCTAGGACAACCATTCTAAGCATAAGACCATCATAAACACCCACAAGCACCTCATGTCATGTCAAAGCCACCGAGCCATGTGCCTACTTCTATATATGAGACTTCTCATTGGTAGGCATCATGCAACGATTTAGCACCCAAAGCAAATTAAAATTAGCACATATGACATGGGAGCCCATTTTTCAAGCAATTTACATTTCATTTTCAGATTTATAATTGGTACATGAAATGTCTTTGCGACAAAAGGAACTTATGCCCTCCACAAGATGAAGCATGGGGCTAAACATTCATGATGGCAAATGAGCCTTTGGCCCCATATGATCAAAATAAGCTATCCAACCACAAATTAAGCATAGCCAAGCCACTAAAACATGTCAAGATCATGTAAAGGCATTTACTCACAAGAGAGCATATATATATAATTTTTCAAAAACATAGCCATCAACCATGGATACAAACCAAGATTATCAAGAGCTAAGCCAAACTAACCATAGCTTACCAAATTAGCTCACAAAGACATATATGTTATTCCATGGTGAACAATGTGTATAAGAGAAGCCTTTCCTAAACAATGCATATGATACAAAACGCATGCAACCTAAGATACAAAGATGCCTATACATCATGTTACATATGCCATGCCAAATGCAAGAAAAGCACAAAGGAAAGCTATACATATGCTACAAAGGAGCTCGCACACAAAGCTCACAAACGACCGGCCTCGAGGGGAGGCAAAAGGGCTCGACACCACCGCAAAAGAGCAAAGGAGAACAAAACTCACAAGCTCGTAAACACATGCACTAGGGCCAAAGAGCATACAAAGCTCACCCTTAGTACACATGATAGAGCAAAGAGCACACTAAGCACACAGGCTCCCCCTAAACTCATGCATTAAGGTCAAAGAGCATACAAAGCTCACCCTTAGTACATGAGATAGGGCAAGGAGCAAAACGAACCAAGTGGCTTGACCAAGGCCACACATTTGAAGATCACAAAAATACTTACCTTGATCATTTCTTCGAAGTCACCCATCCTTGTCCACCGTCCCCAAAAGTGATGTACCTCCATATCATCACCGGGGTATGAGGCCGAGAACCACCCCCGATATCAACCAAATGTCCTCCGGGTCTCCCACCTGCAACTCAAAACCAAGAGCGAGAGCGAGCAAACGACTCAACACTGGGGTTAGTACCAAAGGTGTCAAACCAAAGGTTGCCATTTCCTCAAAAGTAGGGTTAGCAACATCCATCCTACCGCGCCTATCAAACCGCGATCCATCCCGCCTAACCTATCAAACCCGGAACCACCATGGGAAAACCACTCCTGCCTCACTGAGGAGTACGAGTACCACAAAGGGAAACCGTGGTCCGTAGCCCTCCGAGACTCAAAGCCGCGACCTCTCCCAAACTCGTATTGATCACGAGGTGGAGAACGCCCAAAGAAACTCAACACCACTGCACTCAAAGCGCCTACCACTGCTCCACGACTCAAACAAAGCCGAACCTCTAGCTTCACAATCCCGAAACCAAACTGCCCAAAGACTTCCGCTTAGCACGGCCCTGACCGGCCACTGACCGGCCTCGGTGGTCCTCGGCCAAGAAACCCGCCTCCACCAAGCTCTCCTATCTCTCCATGCCGGAACTCAGATGCACAACACCCTTTCCCTTAGGTAGTGGCATACGAGGCTCGTGCACACCATGAGAAAGGTGGTACATGTCCTTGTTTGCCCACTCCTTAGCCATTCTCGCCTCTCCTTCTCTTATAGCAAAACTCTCTTGTGACCATCCTTTCCACAAAACTCACAATGGAAACGGATTGGTCTTAGCTTAGGCTTGGGGTGAGGCTCTTCACATGGCTTCTCACTAGATTTCCACTTGGTTTCTCACTAGGCTTTTCACTTGCCTTCTCACTTGGTTTTTCTCTGCTTTAAGCAACCGGTTTGGATTGGGTGCAAACCGCCTTTTGAGCGTGGGTTGTGGTGGGACCGAAATATTCCCAAATTTCCCTTCTCTCATCACCGCTGCTCTCACCAAACTTAACAGATCCCAAAGCCCAACCATCAAAGCGCTTATAACCGAAATCATCATGCCAAGTCGAGGTTCCCGACTAGACAACCAACTCAAGACTTCACGCAACTTCATCGTTCTCATCCCGCAAATGATCAACACATTTTGCAAGTTCCAAATTCTTCACAAAGATGTAATTCATGTGTAGAGCAAGCAAGAGGAATAGGCACTTTCAAATCAGCCTCCGAAACAATGCGAGAACGAAGCTCAGAATTTTTTCATGCAAACCAGTGGCAAGAAGTACATGCACCAAGCAAAGTGGGTCTAGATTGCAGCTCACCCACTCTAGTCCTAGCATCTTCAAGCAAAGCTCTAAGCTCCTTCCTAAGCTTCTTAGCCTCTCTAAGCATGTGATCGCGATTATCAAGCAAGTCAACCAACTCCTCATTCTCCTTGCGTAAAGAAGAGAGCTCATCACATACCTCATCCTGAGTCTGAGTCCGATTCCCGAGGATGCTCTTCCGCTTCTCTTGCCGAGTGCGTGCCATGCCGCATAGCCCATCCTTCTTGTTGCGCCTCGAAGTCTTGCTTGCATGCAAAGAAAAGGCCGCTCAAGTACTTGCTCAAGTCCTTCTTCTTCTTTCGTGCTTCCTCTTGCTGTCCTCTTCTTCTTCTTCTTCACTCGAGCTTGATGACACATCCTCGTAGCCTGAGTCGATGTCGCCGATCTCTTGATCTTTCTCGTCCGTGTCTTCCTCCCATGTTCATGTTCCTTCTTCTTGGATCTTCTTCCTTTGTCCTTGGACTTGTGCTTGTCGTGGTTGTTCACCTTCTGACACTCGGCAAAAAAGTGTCCGGTCTTGCCGCACTTGAAACACGCCTCGAGTTCCTCCTTGAGTTCACCCGCTCGTGGCACCTCGAACCGCCGGTCAAGAACGCCACCGCCTCTCCAAGCACGCCGAACTCCTCGTCTGCAAAGACATCAAAGAAGACAAAGAGCACATCCCGGAGGATGCGTTAGCATTAGACTTGGCTCCTTTGCCACTAACGAGAGCGAGACTATGAGAATCACGGGCTCTCGATCTTGGCCATACCACGGTCCAACTCAGACTTGAGCTTCGAGAACAGCTCGCTCACCGTCCAAGGTGTCATACTTCTGACTCAACAATAGCCTCAAACTTCCCGTCCCATACTACGATCCAACGAGTGCAAGAGCTTCACGGCTCTATCATGATCATTGTATGGGAGGACGCCCACATTGGCTCTCATGTTGTTCACAACGATCAGAATCGCCGGAAAAGGGCATCGACGGACTCACGGGAGATGAGTGAAGTTCTCGATTTCTCCTAAGTCGCAGACATCCGAGCCTCGAACTCGAGCATTCCCAAAGATGAGCATCCTTCAACCGCTCCCAAATCCTACAAGCTAAGTCCTCCGTCTCGAACCCGATCAATTCGGTGGACACAGGCACGAAACAAGTAGTCGAGCCTTGTTGTTGGCTTCAACATATCCTCGATCCTCGAGCAAGGAAGTTCATCGGATGAACATAAGCCGTGTTCACCGTGACATCCCAAAGGATCTCGACCTTTCCGCGGAGGAACGCCGCCATCCGCCTTTGCCACATCTCGGTAGTTCTTCCCATCGGCGCGGAGGACCAACCCGCCTCGTACGCCATCTTTGGATCTTAGACGTAAGAGTCAATAAAGACCCGAACCGCTCGATACCAATTGAAGGACCGATTAGGCGAACCAGAGAGGGGGAGTGAATGGGAGCCGATAAAAATCTTCTCAAGGAGATGGGAACTCCAACAAGACGAACACGGCTTCCAACTCACGCCTCGACCCAACTACCTGTTGGTCAAGACCACGCAGCCACTAGAGTGCTACCGGTCCTAGGAACCAACACTCAACCTTTCTAGCCAAAACTCACACGGAAACGGCCGACTGTGACGATGGTGAGCCCGGTCAAAGTACCGGTGGCTACAAAGAACAAGACAAAGAAGAACGCTCCGTGAAGCCTCTGAATCCTCTAGGCCCCGGAACAAAACCACCACGAACACACAACCCGTGAGGAAGAAGAACCCCTCACAAATCCTAGCAAAACAACTCCAAACACTCCAAGAACTCGAATAGCAGACCACGGACAAAACCACACGGACAAGGCTGTTCCCTCGAGACAAAACCCACCAAGGGCTAGCACCGGCCGACGGTCAAGAGCACCTGGCCGACCGGCCGTGCGGGCAGCTCGGGAAGAATACCATGTAGTCAACTCCTCCAAATCCAACTCCCGATCTCCGATTCGCCCACGGTTTTGCACAAGACTTTGGGGATAGTAGGAACACCTCATGGTACTCCATAGCCAAGATTTGGTCCACCAAAACTTGTCAAATCAAGAGGAATCAAGAAATCCCACCAAGAACGCCTCTAACCCTAGAGCCAGAAAACCCCAAAATCGAGCCCCTTTGCTCACGGATTTGGAAGGGGAATCAAATGGAAAAGAACCACGGGTTCATGCATACATCCCCCACCAAATCCCAAAGAGAAAGGCCTCAAATCGCTCCAAGAAAATCGCCAAGAAAGGGCTCAAAATCACCAAAAGGAGAAACGGGAAAGACACATCCAAGCCTTGAGGAACCACGAATCATCTATACATACCAAAGAGGTTCATACAAGGTCTAGCTTGTCACCGATCATCCTTCCCTCTCACAAGATCTCACCATAAAGCTCTCAAGCTAGTCCTACGAAAATCCTAAGAAAATAGGAAGGAAAATAGGAAAACCAAATGAGCTAGGGTTCCAAGAGATGGCTGCCATCCTCTCACCACTTGGGTTATATGGAGGCAACAAAGACTAAAATACCCTTACTAGCTAACTAGGGATACATGCCTCGAGGGCTTAAAATGGAAGTCTTTGTCTCGCACCATCTGGACGGATGCCCAAATGACCGCAAACTTGCTTAGCCTCGACGCAAGCCTTGCGATCCCGATGCGTGTCCTCCGCTCAAGATTCCGGACTGCGTCAAGACCGGGCCGACCGGTTCTCTCCTCACCGGCGATCCAGACCATACCGGCCGACCGGCGACCTCACCCACAACCGGTCTGCTGAGTCGCCGACTTCCGCGCTTCTTCGGTCTTGGCTTTGTGGATCAACCAAGGAACCCAAAGGTTTTCTCGGTGAACCACCGGAAACCCCGCGAACTCGTGTAGCCTCCGCCAATCACCACTCATGACTCGGCTCCACGTGGTCCCGGCCGACCTTGGTTTTGAGGCTCAACCAAGAAACCGCCCATGACTTCATCTTGCCGTTTGCCACCATGCGGCCCGACTTGACCCCGGCCACCGGGTCCCTCGAACCAAGCCTACTTGTCTTCTCCACCGAGGCCTCACCGCAACCCGACCTTTCACGCTTGTTCTTCACCGCACTGCACCGGTCAAGCCGCAACCGCACTCGCAATACTTAGCCAAGAATCCCCACACCACGTTGTCAATCACTCATCACACCAGCGACCATCCACCGTCCTCGAACCACACCTGGCTCTCAGAAGAACTCCAACTTCACCTCACCCGATCTCCCGATTCACCCAACGGATTCAAGTGAGACTTTGGGGAAGGTAGGAATACCTCATGGGCAGTCCATGGCTAGATGGATCCATCCCCAAACACACTGAATCGAGAGGAATCACAAGTCAACCACCAAGAACATGATTTTCGGGCTCCAACTGAAAACTCCAAATCGAAGGGTTTCTCCACGAATTCTTGAAGGGGGATCACAAACCAAAGAGTCTCTAGGTACTCATACACCCTTCCCTCAACAAGAATCGCAAGGAAACACCCTCAAATCATCCGTACGAAGTTCCCCCAAAAATGACTCCGAAAATTCATAAAAGAAAAAGTCACGGGAATCACAAGGGAACAACTTGATGAACTCCAAATCTTCCATACATACCGAGGAATGATTCTTTACAAAGAGGCTAGCAACCTCCCGACATCCTACCCTCTTGTGGATCTTGCAATAGAGCACTAGCTAGCCTATTGAAAAGAGAGAGAAGGAAAAACCAAAGGCAAATGCATAGAGTCCCAAGAGTTGGCTGCCATCCACCTCTCTCTAACTATTAATAGGTGGAGGCCAAATGACATAACTACCCCTAATACATAATAGTAAGATACACACCCACCGAGGGCAATTTGGGAAGTCTTGTTGTTTCACCATCGGACGGATGCTCGTCGACCGCAAGTCCGCTGAGCCACCACGCATCCCTTGCAAACCGTCGTGGGTTTTGCAAACCGGTCACCGGTTTCCAAACCGGTCCCACCGGTTCGATCATGTCTGAAGCTCAAGGGCTCGGTTTTGGAGGCCCAACCGAGAACCGATACACCATGGTTTATGGTAGCACCACCAAACCCCGGCTTCATTACGTAATAACCGGCTACCTTGCACCGGCTTCCACATCACGACTTGCCTTTGTCGTTTGCCACCATGCACCGCACTTGACTGGCTTGGCCACCGGGTGAGGACCTGTGTGTGTGTCCGAGGACCGTGGATGGTCGCCTCGTGTGATGAGTGATTGACAACGCTAGTGGACTCGACTCTTGGCTAAGTATTGCAGTGTGTTACGGCTTTGATTTGTGTGTGTGGTGTGAAGAACAAGTGTGAAAGGTCCGAGTTTGTGTGACCTCCTGTGAGCAGAGAGACGAGTAGGCTTGGTTCGAGGGACCCGGCACAACAAGATCAAGTGCGGACCGCATGGTGGCAAGAACAAGAAGACAAAGTCGAGTCGAGGAGCCGGTGGTAGCGGCTCACAATCGAAACCGACGGGGTTTGGTGGTTTGGCCACAAAACCATTTGGGAGGAGGGTTTCTGTTTGGGCCTCAAAACTAAGTTCAAGGCCCAACACGATGGAGACGGGATCCAAAGCGCCGGAAGCTTCGAGGCGGAGGACACGCGCGCGATCGCAAGGCTTGCGCTTGGCTACGCGAGGTGCGGTGCGAGGGTGTCCATCCGATGGAGTTATATGCACTTTACATTTGTGCCCTTCATGCCATGTATCTTAAGTTTAAGCAAGAGGGGTAGTTTGACTTTCGCCCTCCGTCCCAAAAATATAAATAGGGAGGTGGAGGGATGAGAACTCTCTTGCTTCTCTCTCCTCGACTTCATTTTCCATAGGTTAGCTCACGATATTGATCCATCTTGTAGGGTAGGATGAAGGGAGGTTGCTAGCCATGGTGTGTATGAAGCATTCCTCCGTTGTATGGATTTGTGATGAATTAATCTATCTCTTCTATTCATTTCCGAAAGTGCATTTTTGTGTCTTTTTCGTGGATTTCTTGTTCCTGGATTTGAGAGGGATTTGGTGGGATTTCTTTGAGGGAATCACGTATGAGTACCTAGTGACTCTTTGCTTGGTGATCTCTCCTCCGAAACACCTCGAATCGCTCTCAATTTGATGAATTTCGTGATGAACCGATTTGGAGAAAAGTTCATCCTCTTGTGTTCATAGACTAAATCATTTTCGTGGTAATGGCTTGATCTAAAAGGTTTCTAGTGGTGTTGAGAGGCTATGGTTAAAATCTCGTGATTTTTGGAAGTCGCTTTGATCAAGTTTTGATTTTCCTCTCTCTCACGAGGGCTGATTTTCTAAGCTGTTCAGGTGATCCGACCCAAGTGCCCTGATCCGGAAAGCTTCGGGTGATCCGGACCTTTGTGCCCGGGTGATCCGAGACGCTACTGTTTTGGCCCAGGTCATCCGGACCCTTGTGCCGGGTCATCCGGAAGTGTCCAAGGTCCTGTTTTGGCCCGCCTTTTTCGTGTTTGCTTCCGTGTTGCTTCTAATTCTTTCAATCATTATTCCCAAGGTGTCAAGAAAGGTTTGTTGTTGATTTTGCTTGCTTGTGTGTGATCCTCGGAGTTGAGAGTGGGATATAGGCCAAGTTCTCATCAGAGAATTTTTTATCGGCTCCCATTCACTCCCCCCCTCTCTGGTCGCCAATTCGATCCTTCAATTGGTATCAGAGCCGGTTACGGATTTTCTTGAGTCCTAACCGATCTAAGATCCAAATATGGTGTACCAATATTGGGGTTCGGGTCCTCCGCACTTTGATGGTTCGAACTACAACATGTGGGAGAAGTGCATGGCCGCCTTTCTTCGTGGCGAGGGCCAACTTCTTTGGGATGTGACAATTGATGTCAACTATGCTATTCCTGAGACTTTTCTTTTGCCCGGCTCGCGAGACATGTTTGATGCCAACAACAAGGCAGTTGATTACCTATTTCGCGCTCTCTGTCCAACCAAATTCGATCGGGTGTATGGAGAGGAGCTGGCTTGTCAGATTTGGAACAAGTTGAAGATCGCTCATGTTGGGAACAGCAAGTTCAGGCTCGTTTGTTCACTATCTACCGGAGAGAGTATGAGAATTTCACTCATCTCCCCGGTGAGGCAATCGACAAAATGTTCCACCGCTTCACCACCATAGTGAACAACATGAGGGCCAATGTGACCGTACTCCCGTATACCGATATGACAGAGCTATCAAGCTACTGCACGCACTTGATACATCGGTGTGGGGTGCAAAGGTCGAGGCCATTCAGGAGTCTGCAGGCTATGAGACTCTGACTGTGAATGATTTGTTTTCCAAGCTGAAATCCTCTAAAGTTGATCGTGGTCTGAGGGGCAAGACCGAAAGCTCGACTGATCCTCATAGTCTCGCTTTGGTCTCCGGCTCTGGCTCAAAGACTAACGCTAACCCATCCTCCAGGATGTACTCCATGTCTTCTTTCATGTCTTTGCCAGATGAGGAGTTTGATGAGCTTGTAGAGGAAGAGCTGGCGTTGTTGACTCGGAGGTTCGAGAGGATGCACATGAACCGCATGAACACAAGAGGTGGCCCAAAGACATGCTACCGGTGCGGCAAGCCGGGCCACTTCATCGCCGAGTGCCCGCAAGAGGTCGACCCCAAGAACAACTACAAGCACCGCTCCAAGACCGAGAACAAGCACCGCTCAAGGCACGAGTACAAGTCCAAGAGGAAGGACGAGAGGAGGTCAAGGAAGGGCGACGACTTCTACAAGAAGAAGAAGGGTCGAGCCATGGTGGGTGCGAGCGACGTCGACACATCAAGCTCGAACTACTCCACGTCAAGTGCAAGTTCAAGCGACGACGACGACGACAGGCGCAAGGGCAAGAAGCACGTCTCCAAGAACTTCAACGGCCTGAGTTGCTACACGCCATGAAGTTCTCGCGGCATGGCTCACAACACCGACGACAAGAAGGACGATTCGACTAATCAAGATGAGGTAACCCATGAGCTCGTCTCCTTGCGTCAGGAAAATGCTGATTTGGTAGCTTTGCTTGAGAACTGTGATAGCATGCTTAGACAGGCTAAGAAGCTTAGGAGAGACCTTAGGGCTTTGCTTGATGATGCTAGGGAGAAAGTTGCTAAGTTAGAATCTAAGAACCTAGATGCAAAGCTTGAGATAGATGCGCTGAAGCTTGCTCCTGTTGTTTCTGATGGTGCTAAATGCAATGATTGTGATGCTTTTCTTGCGATTTGAATGTCGAAGAGAAACATGTCTCCAAGCTTGAGGAACTAGATGCGGTTAGGTCTGAATTGGATGAGTTGAAGTCTAGGTCTTCTTTGCTAGGTGCATGTGCTTCCTGTCCTGTTTTACATGCAAAATTGAGTGAATCACATGATCGGATAGTTTCTCTTGAGGCTGCTTTGAAATCACCCATTGCTACTTCTTGTTCAACTTGTGAAGTGAATGCTGTCCAGAACATAGAGCTTGCACATTATGTGGATCGTTTACAGGATGAGAATGATGAGTTGAGAAAAATGATGGGTTGGTTGTCTGGTCATGAGCCTCAGCTAGGCATCATGATTGTAGTGTATAAGCGTGCTGATGGTGAGGGTTTGGGTGCCAAGAAAGTGGGAGAGACAAGTGGAGAGAGTGAGAGGGTAGGTGACATCCAGCTTCCACCCCAAACCTTCCACAAGAACAAATTCGCTCCCAAACCCAACCATCTCCTGAACAAGATCGACACCACTCAGCCCACCCGCTTTTCCTCCCAAGATGTAAAACTTTCAACCCATAGTCTTCATGAGTGACAAGGGAAATGTCTTTGAGGGAAAGAAGGGAGAGAACTTGAGCGAGAAACCTCAACCACAGCCTATCCCAAGGCCAGTCCGCTTCCACTACAAGCATTGTGGAAGGGATGGTCATACAGAAGAGTTCTGCTTTAGGAAGAGGAAAGAGGAGAGGTTGGCCAAGGAGAGGGCAAACAAGGACAGGTACCACCCTTCTCATGGTGTACCTGAGCCTCGTATGCCATTGCCGAGAGGTGAGGCCGTGGTGCGTTCTGTTCCAGCTTGGGGTGATAGAGGTGTAGCTGTTGAGCGTGGTGCACCTCAGAGAGGTGGCAGGCGTGTTGAGTTTGGTCGTGGTGCTAGACGTTCTCCTCCTCGTGGTCAATACGAGTTCGGGAGAAACGATCGCAGTTTTGAGCCTCAGAGGGGTTACGGACCACGGTTTCCCTTTCGTGGTGCTCGTACTCCTGAGAGACCTGAGCAGGTTCCCCGTGGTGGTCGTAGCTTTGGCAGGCGTGGTAGGATGGATTTTGCTAACCCCACCTTTAAGCAGATGGCTCTGACACTGGTTTGACTTGTTTTGTGCTAACCCCAGTGTTGAGTCATTTGCTCACTCTCGTTCTCGTTTTTGATTTGCAGGTAGGAGGCTTGGAGAACATTTGGTTGATCGACTCCGGTTGTTTGCGACACATGACTGGAGATCGAGGGTGGTTCTCCAGCCTCACCCCGGTGATGGAGAAGGTCTACATCACTTTCGGGGATAATGGACGTGGACGAGTGCTTTCTGAAGGTGTGGTCAAGATAAGTAGCAAGGTCACTTTGAAGTGTGTTGCTCTTGTGAAATCACTTGGCTATAATTTGCTCTCGGTTTCTCAGTTGCTTGATGAGGGTTTTGAGGTTCGTTTCAAGTTGGGTTGTTCCAGGATTCTCGATTCTCGAGGCGATCTTGTTTGTACGATCATCCCTGAGGGTCAAGTCTTTCGTGCTGATTTCTCTCAGTCGTATGGTCCTCCTAGATGTTTGATGGCTGGTCCCTCTGGTGAGTTGTGGAAGTGGCATAGGCGTTTGGGACACTTGAGCTTTGATTTGCTTTCCCGCTTGAGTGGTCTCAATCTCGTCCGAGGATTGCCCAAGTTGCGTTTTGAGAAGGATTTGGTGTGTGCTCCATGTAGGCATGCCAAGATGGTTGCATCTTCCCATCCACCCTTGACCGGGGTCATGACCGAGCGTCGGGAGCCGCTGCATCTGGATTTGGTTGGTCCTGCTCGCTCGGTGGGTGGGAAGTGGTATGTTCTTGTTGTTGTGGACGATTTCTCTCGATACACTTGAGTGTTCTTCTTAGAGGATAAGGGTGAAACATTTGGTTTTGTTCGAGACTTGATCTTGAGATTGAAGAATGAGAGACATGGTGATGCCATTAGAGCTATACGCAGTGACAATGGCTCAAAATTCAAGAACTCTCGTTTTGAGACCTTTTGTGGTGATCTCGGTCTTGAGCATCAGTTTTCTTCCCCTTACACTCCTCCTCAGAATGGTGTTGTGGAAAGGAAAAACCGGACGCTTTGTGAGATGGCTAGGACGATGCTTGATGAGCATAGGACTCTAGGAAATATTAATGAGGCGGTGAACACCGCTATGTGTCCAACCGGATTTTCCTTCGTGCTTTCAAGAAGAAAACTTGCTATGAGTTGATGCATGGTCGTTTGCCCAAAGTGAGTCATTTTCATGTCTTTGGCTGCAAGTGTTTTATCTTGAAAAAGGGCAAGCATCTTGACAAATTTGAGGCTCGGTCTGTCGATGGGATTTTCTTTGGTTATGCTACTCATTCTCGAGCATATCGCGTGCTCAATCTTGAAACTAACCAAATCGTGGAGACTTGCGAGGTAACCTTCGACGAGACACGCCCACGTAGCTCTTTGGTCTTTGAATGCGGTGATGATGAACTTGGCGTGAGATCTTTGAGAAAGAGATGGATGAGCAAGAGGATGATGAAGATGGTGGTGATGCACCCGCTGGAGATCGAGTACCCTCTACTTCCACTACGACGACGACACTCGAGGATGGTCCATCCCCTACTCCTACGATGACTTGTGGAGTTCGAGTGGAAGCTGCTGCTGAGGGGGAGGTCATATCTAGGCGCGAGGCACCTCAGCAGGTTCAGAAGGATCACCCACCTTCTTCCATCATAGGTGACATGAATGTTCATACTACACGGTCCAGGTCATACAACACTTGTCACTTTGCCCATTCTGCTTTTGTTGCCTCTTTCGAACCCAAAGATATTGGACACGCTCTTTCTGATTCAAATTGGGTCAATGCCATGCATGAGGAGTTGGAGAACTTTGAGAGAAACTAGGTGTGGGAGTTGGTTGAGCCTCCACAGTTTTGCAAACCTATAGGTACCAAGTGGGTGTCGAAAAACAAAGAGGGAGAAAATGGTGAGGTGGTGAGAAACAAGGCGAGGTTGGTTGCTCAGGGGTTTAGCCAGAAAGAAGGGATAGATTATGAGGAAACCTTTGCTCCGGTGGCCCGTTTGGAGGCAATTCAGATCCTTCTAGCATTTGCTGTTGCTAAAGGGTTCAAGTTGTACCAAATGGATGTGAAGAGTGCATTCTTGAATGGGTTTCTAGAGGAAGAAGTGTATGTGAGGTAACCCCGGGGTTTTGAGAGTGAAAAGTTTCCCCACCATATGTTCAAACTCAGAAAAGCTCTCTATGGCCTAAAGCAAGCACCCAGAGCGTGGTATGGTAGGTTGAGGAGCTTTCTCTTTAGCAAGGGGTTTGTGATGGGTAAAGTTGATCAAACCTTGTTTCTCCTCAGGCATGGTGATGATATCCTGATTGTTCAGATTTACGTGGATGATATTATCTTTGGTGGTTCTTCTCATGCTTTGGTTGCGAGATTTGCAGAGGATATGAGCAGGGAATTTGAGATGTCGATGATGGGTGAGCTGCAGTTCTTCCTCAGCCTTCAGATCAAGCGATTGCAAGGGCGGGACATTCGTGCATCAAGCTTAAGTACACCAAGGACATCGTCAAGAAGTTCAAGATGAACGACTCCAAGCCGATGGCAACGTCGATGAGTACGACTACGGCCCTAGACGCTGATGAAGAAGGAGAGCCCGTGGACCAGAAGGAGTACAGGAGCATGATCGGCTCCCTCCTCTACTTGACGGCGACGTAGGACATACGATTCTGTGTGCTGCGCTTGTTCTCGAGCTTCCCGAGGACTTCACATCGGCAAGCCGTCAAGCGGATATTCAGGTACTTGAACTACACTCTTGACTTTGGCTTGTGGTACACGGCGTCCTTGACACTCTCGGCCTCCTTGGGTTTTCGATGTCGACTTTCTTTGGGTGTCGGTTGGATCGTAAGTCCACTTCTGGTACATGTCAGTTCCTTGGTTCTTCTTTGGTGTCTTGGTCATCCCAAGCCTAGCGTAGCCCAACCACGATGTATGTTCCATACACTATGAGTGACTTTGGTGAGGAGAGTGCCCAGATTCCACTATACTGTGATAGCACCAGCGCCATAAGTGCTGCCAAGAACCCAGTTCTCCATTCCCGAACCAAGCACATAGAGGTGAGCTTGGGGTTTGTATGGTTACTTGAATTGGTTTTGAGCTCCTTGTATTATATGTATGATACTTGTGCTCTTCCTTGTCTTTGTATCATGTGTACAGGCATCTTTGTATCTTAGACTCTTTTTCACTTAGAGCTTCTCTTATATGCATTGATGACCATGATGTGCTAGATGTGAGCTTTTGAGCATGTATGATATATCTTGTGATGGATGGCTAGCTCTTGGTGGTATTGCTATGTGTGCATGTCGACATGGCTATGTTTTTGAAAAAAATGCTAGAATGGATCCTTTCTTGTGGGTAAAACCTTTGTATGCTCAGACTATGCTATGGTGGTCTATGTCATGCTTAATTTATGCCTGGATGCATGTTCTTGTCTCTTGGGGGAGTAGTCCCATTATCATTGCAAATGTTTAGCCCAAATTTTACCTTGTGGGGGAGCATAAGCTTCTTTTAGCCGCAAAGGCTTTTCATGTACCATTTCTATGAAAATCTGAAAATGGAATGCTTGTGGTTGAAAGTCTTGCTCTCATATGATCCATGTCATGTATGCTTTAAATTTTTGTATCATGGGTGCCAAAACCGTTGCATGTTGCCTACCATGAGAAGTCTCATTTTAAGAAGTAGGCACATGGCTCAGTGGCTTTGACATGACATGGGATAGCTTGTGGGTGTTTGTAATGATCTTGTGATAGGAATGTGTGTCCTAGCATGAAGTTTGGATGATGTATATCATTTGTGGTATGTTTTGTTCATACATAGGATTTTGCTCATGAGAAGGATATTTTGTCAAAATTGCTCATATATGCTTCTAGTCTTGTCACGTGTATATAGCTTTGTCACCATGTTTGCCATGCTTGTGCTAAGCTATGAAATGTCTTGCTTGCTTTCTATCTCATGTATGGCAAGTTGTGGTGATTTTGTATATCCGAAGCTCATAGATGAATTTTGTCTCATATTCTGCCTTGATGTATGCATTGCCAACAAGGGGGAGAGTTTGGTGGCTTTTGCTCAGGGGGAGCTAGCACTTGTGTAGGGGGTGCTTTGGTGGATGTTTTGTGACATTTTTGGTGTAGAGCTTAGAGTTGATATCAAGTTTTTGTTTTTGAAATTTTGAATTGGTATCAAGCTTGGTGATGAGTTTTGTCTCGGTTGTGTCGAGCCGTTGCCCTTGTCTTAGGGGACCGAGACGTTCTCACTTGAGTGACCATTTTGGTCTTTGGTTGGTTTTTGGTCACTTGGGTGATTTTTGGTAGTCTATTTTCCTTTTCTCTTTTTACCATATATTTGTTACCATGTGTGTTGTCAATGCACTCATCAAAGGGGAGATTGAGGACCTGTGTGTGTGTCCGAGGACCGGTGGATGGTCGCTTCCTGGTGTGATGAGTGATTGACAACGCTGGACTGACTCTTGGCTAAGTATTGCAGGTGGGGGTTGCGGCTTGATTTGTGTGTGGTGCAGGTGAAGAACAAGCGCGAAAGGTCCGAGTCTGTGTGACCTCCCAGGAGCGGAGAGGACGAGTAGGCTTGGTTCGAGGGACCCGGTGGCCAACAAGATCAAGTGCGGACCGCATGGTGGCAAGAACAAGAATACGAAGTCGAGTCGAGGAGCCGGCAGTAGCGGCTCACAACCGTCCGCACGCCGGGTTTGGTGGTTTGGCCACAAAACTATCGGAGGAGGGTTTCTCAGTTTGGGCCTCAAAACCGAGCCCGAAGGCCCAACACGATGGAGACGGGGATCCAGGCGCGTCGGGAAGCTTCGAGGCGGAGGACACGCGGCGTGATCGCAAGGCTTGCGTCGGGGCTACGCGAGGTGTGGTGTGAGGGTGTCCATCCGATGGAGTTATATGCGACTTTACATTTGTGCCCTCCGCGGCCATGTATCTTAAGTTTAAGCAGTAGGGGTAGTTTGGACTTTCAGCCCTCTGCCATCCCAAATGTATAAATAGGGGAGGTGGAGGGGATGAGAACTCTCTCTTGCTTCTCTCTCGCTCTGGACTTCATTTTCCATAGGCTAGCTCGGGCATATTGATCCATCTTGTAGGGGTAGGATGAAGGGAGGTTGCTAGCCATGGTGTGTATGAAGCATTCCTCCGGTTGTATGGATTTGTGATGAATTAATCGATCTTTTTCTTGATTTCCCGAAATCCTTTTTGAGTCTTTTTCATGGATTTCTTGTTCTCGGGATTTGAGAGGGATTTGGGGGGGATTTCTTTGAGGGAATCACATATGAGTACCTAGTGACTCTTTGCTTGGTGATCTCTCCCTCCGAAACACCCCGAATCACTCTCAATTTGGAATTTCGTGATGAACCCTAGTTCTTGGTTGGAGAGCACATGATCTATGATTCCCGTTGATTGGAGTGGTTTGGGCTCATGAGTTTTGGGGCATAGCTTCCTACTAGGACGCTTCTCATCTACCCCAAGTTTGAGCACAAACCGTTGGATGGTTTGGGAAATCCGTTGATTTGGAGAAAAAGTTCATCCTCTTGTGTTCATAGCCTAAATCATTTTTCCCGTGGTGATGGCTTGATCTTTTGGAGGAAATTCTTTTGGAAAAGGTTTCTAGTGGTGTTGAGAGGCTATGGTTAAAATCTCGTGATTTTTGGAAGTTGTTTGATCAAGTTTTGGATTTTCCTTCTCTCTCACGAGGGCTGATTTTCTGAGCTGTTCAGGGTGATCCGGCCCAAGTGCCCGGGTGATCCGGAAAGCTTCGGGTGATCCGGACCTTTGTGCTCGGGTGATCCGAGATGCTACTGTTTTGGCCTGGGTCATCCGGACCCTTGTGTCGGGTCATCCGGGAAGTGTCTGAAGGTCTAGTTTTGGCCCTGTCCTTTTTCGTGTTTGCTTCCGTGTTGCTTCTAAGCCTTTCAATCATTGTTCCCAAGGTGTCAAGAAAGGTTTGTTGTTGATTTTGCTTGCTTGTGTGTGATCCTCGGAGTTGAGAGTGGGATATAGGCCAAGTTCTCATCGGAGAATTTTTATCAGCTCCCATTCACTCCCCCCCTCTCTGGTCGCCAATTTGATCCTTCACCGGGTCCCTCGAACCAAGCCTACTCATCTTCTCCACACGCAGAGGTAACACAGACACAGACCTTTCGCGCTTGTTCTTCACCTGCATCAACGCAAATCAAGCCGCAACCTGCACCAACAATACTTAGCCAAGAGTCAGTCCACACAACGTTGTCAATCACTCATCACTAAGGAGCGACACACAGTCCTCGGATGTTGTTGACATTGCTAACGTCATTGACTAGAAACAGATATAAAACCTATCACTATCGACAGCGCCAGAAATGCAGAGGTATATCTTAACATGATGCTAAGTGTATATCAGATGTTGCTTTCAGATAAACTAAAAGATAAATCCACTACAGCTCATTACACTACTCGATCTAGGTTGTCATCCCTGACAGTGGTGCCAGTAAAATGCATGGATTGGTACTCGTACTTATGCCTTGGATCTCTCGATAAGAAAATATATATATATATGGGTATCCGCAAGTGCACAGATATAAATATACCATTGTAGCATTTTAACCAGGATTAAACCAGGTATCGTATTTATATTCTACCACAGGGAAAGATGTCTTCTATCTTTAATAACAAGCATATGTATATCTCTTAGTGGTGTAATGTAGAGTGGCCAAAAATATCAAATTACTATAAACAGGTGCAAGTCACATAAAGATAATAATAATGATAGCATTGATCAAGTCATAATCATGGTGAACCACTAGAATGTCTCAATATAGGCAGAGAGGCGTATTCTCAATCTAGTTAGTAAGGATACTCCTTAGTAACTCTAAACTATAAGTCAATGTATACTATGATTAGTGCAATACATCTAACAATCATTGAAGAAGAACTATCATACTTATGCATGGGGAAACTACCCTGGAAGACTACGATCGAAACTTAATACAACCCAAGCAGATAAGGTTCCACTAGGCCTACATACGGGGGGTGAACTGCAAAGGACTCAATAGTGTTGTTACCCCCACGATCTACCACACGACCCGGCATGTAGGGTGCAATCGCAGGTAAATACAATATAAGCACCATGCTTACACTATCTCTACCACTCACCCATGTTAACAGAAGATCTACGTGAGTGCTATACGACTCCATACACAAACATAAAGTTAATTCAACTATGTTAGACACATAATCATAATAAACACGAAAGCATATAATCTTGAATATAATCATGAATAAGAACATATGTCTCTATAACAATTGTAGAAGAACTTACAATGAAGAACTTACAAGAGCGAAGCTAGATCTGTATCTCGACCAGCTTATAGACGATCAGGAGCCAAGTAGACGCCTTGCCTCCTCCTAGATCTAGTCTAGTTAGCTACTTACGCTATATGGTGTTTCTAGGGTGTAGGATCTCTGACTTGATGACTTGATCTGATGTTGAATATGGATTGATGTGGATGCTTTCAACCAGGGGGTCTGGGGGCTGCTTATATAGTCCGAAGAAGGTGCCACGTCATCGATCCGTATTGCATTTACAACTCTCCACGCCGCCATACGATCAAACCAACCTTCAATATACAGTTTAGATTGCTTCTCATAGGCGGTGGAGGAAGGTTCCAAAAGCAGGGCCGATTTGGCGTCGGTGGGAGGCCGATCGGCCCCCTCACTGGGCCGATCGGCCTGTGGTGGGCTCCCCTCGGGGCCTACCTTGGCGTGGAGTCTTCTCGTCCCTTCTAGATGCTTCTTTCTTGTAAGCCAAGTCACGTTGAGTTCGGGAGTCCTCCGGAGCCTTCTAGACTTGTTTCTTTTCCTGTTTTTCTGATTAGTCCCTGCAAGACATAGAATTCTCCAAAACTCTAGAAAAACTATTAGTTACACCCTATTCTAAGTTGGTATTATCAATTATGCCCTTTTCTCATGTTTGATTGACTTATAAATGTATAAGATAAAATGTGTCAACAAACTCCCCCAAGCTTACCCTTTGCTAGTCCCTAGCAAAGCTATGCTATAGTAGGATCAGGAGTTGCTACAACGCTTTCATGCCTCAAAAGTACTATGGTTTTCAGAAATAAATTCTCCTCTCAACAAGATTGCTCTATCTTACCTTTAACCATGGTGCGTGGCCCTTTCATAAATCTTGAGCAATTAAATGACAGAACAATCAAGTTAAGTGATATGTCTCAAGTTCTTTGATCAACCATCATCCTGGGGCTTTGCAAAATTTTTCAAATAAAACTCAGAGATCCTGTGTATGACCCTCTCAAGTAAAAGGATATATGATGGAGTCACACTTGGTAAGATATGTATGGTGGGATGATAGTGTTGAATGGATGAGGGTGAAAGGTGGTAAGCCTTTAGCCTTTTTCTAGTATCTTTTCTTTTTCTCTTCTCAAGCTCTTGGACTATATCTCTCTTTCCAAGACTTTAAGATCTGGGCTATCCATTCTTGAAGAGGTGGGCTCTACTCGCCCTGGACTTTTGTCCATTTTTCTCTCTCCTTAGAGATGTGGGCCCTTCTCACCCTCGAACTTGCGTCCATTATTCATCTCTAAATTTATTATTTAGGGAGGTAGGCCCTTCTCACCTAGTATGACACTTGTCCTTTTCTCTCCCTCTCTCGTCTCACTTTTTCTTTATTCCTCTCTCTATATTTATATATATATATATATATTTTCGAATGTAGCACCAGAATCTTTTTGACACAAAACATTAAGAGAGACATATCCAAGAATTGCATGAGCTATTTTGTAACATGGATTGTGGCTTGATGGAGTATGGAGGATGCGTACTTCTGGTTAGAAGCAGCATATTTGGTGGAGTGGGATGATCTTGATGTGTATGACAAGCTCTTAAGGGTCATAAATGCAGAAACTCATCATATAATCTTTTTATGATTTTTCAGAAGGTAAAAACCAGGAATCAAGTATCTCTAGGAAAATGATAAACAGCAGCTTGACTTTTCATGAATCTTTATCCTTCAACTCCTAGACTCAGATTAAGCATGTGCTTCCCACAGGTTTTGGGTTTAGAGCAATTTAAGCATTTAGAGCTTTAAGAGAATCTAAGTCTGAAGACTAAGTACTTTAAGAGGAATTATGGCGGAGCAACTATTCATTATTTCCAAGCATATATCATCAAGATCATTATTAGTGCGAAAAGCCAACTAGCAGACTCTAGCATTTATTCAAACTCTAACACACTAAGTCTTTTAATTAAGACTCTTTAACTCTAAGCAAACATATATAACTAGCTAATATTTAAAAACATAGGATAGTAATACTTATCGTGATAACTGGGGGTGCTCTCCCCCAAGTTGGATCTTGAAGTGGTCTTTGCTTATTCGTCCTTGGAACTTGCTCATCTTCAGGTCTTCCTTAATTGTTCTCCTTGCAAATATTAATTTCGCACATACCCGAAGGAACAAATTCTAGGATTATGTTGTGAGCCTTCATGTGCTCACTTCTTTTTGGGGTTTTTCTTTTCTGAAAAGTGTGGACCTTCATGTGCCCACATATTTTTGTAAATTTTTTTCTATGCAAAAGGGATGCTAATGCAAAAACATATGAATGCAATATATATATATATATTTATGCCGCCACGGTAAGGAGTACTTACATGGGGCTTTAGGGAACTGATGCAAATGCAGCAAACATATTTATGGCCTTTTTCTAATACAGGTGTAGGTAAGTAAATATGCTAAAGGAAATATGTTAATTTAAATATGTTGTGCGGAAAAATAAATATACAGATAAATACCGAGTTACCTCTCAGCGAGAGTTTTGAGTACTTACTCCCATGGCGTGCTGTCATCTATGACACCTCGTTGGAATGTCGTGCCTGGTATGGTACCTTCAATGATCTCGACGAGTGACGTAGATGAGGTAGCTGATGAAGGAGTCGATTGTTCAGTTGGTGACGCGGGTAGTGGTAGGTCTTCCGAAGGTGTACTCTTGTTGTTCTCTTTCTTCCTCCAAGCTTGTTTCTTCGGGGGAGACCTTTCTGGGGTGGCAGGTCCAGAGTTCTTGGCGGGTAGGAGCTGAGTGGACTTCTCTTCAATCTCTTCTTCAATGTTCTTAATGTCCGTCAACCGTGTTCCAACTTGTTGCAATTTACGAAGGCGTCTCGCGTCTTGTTCTTCTTGGGCTGCTCAAAGTCGTATAAGTATTAAAGTAGCGTACCTTCTCGATTCTGAGCTGGAAGTGGATCTCGCCCGATCGATGTAGATGATCGCTCTTGTGGTGTTCGAGCGTCTCCCTATGGGAGGATCTTGCTCTTCATCTCCCATGTCCATGACTACAAAGTCGTTAGGACATAGTGATCCTTTATCTTGGTACATCGTGCAATTCCGGGGTGTGATTGATCCATATCTGACATTATATGGGTGGAATACAAAGGCAGGTTACCATATATTCATAAGTTACCTTAGACATTAAGTTGATGCCCGATCCGTGTCGCGACAACTTGGAAGTTCCATTGATTGATGGAGGCGGTGGATTGATGGCACTCGAGTCGTCTAGCTTTGGCGGTGGTGAAGGAGCAGGTTCTCGTTCGATTGAATTGTTGATCATCCAAACTTCCTCCGTGTGGTCGAGGTTGATTGTTCTTCTTGTTCCTCCTTCTATCTCTCCTTTTCTTCTCGTGGCTTGTACTCTTGAGGGTAAGGATATTGGGGTGTCAGGGGCTTAGGATCTTGTTCTTGAACTGAATCTCTCCCTCTTCCGTTGATGGTGAAGATGATCTTGGTGTCGGGCGTAGATGATGGCTTTGGCGTGGCAAGGAAAGGGGCGTCCCAAAATGATTGGGCGTTCTCACTTCCCCGATCTCGACACGGTCGGCCCTAGCTTCCTACCCCACCTCATCTAGGATGCCCTCGGTAGCATGTAGGTGGCTGAAGCACACATGGTTGTGGCAATAAAGGTGAACCATGATTTTCTCATATATGCATATGTTGATGCTAGACCAGTCACTGTTCTCTCTGTGTGTGGTTCGAGGACCGGTGGATGGTCGCTTCAGGTGTGATGGTGATTGACACGTGGTGTGGATTCTTGGCTAAGTATTGCGGTGCAGGTTGCGGCTTAGTGCGGTGTGAAGAACAAGCGAAGGTCATTCTTGGTGAGGCCAGGTGTGGAGAAGACAAGTAGGCTTGGTTCGAGGGACCCGGTGGCTGAGGTCAAGTCTTGGCCCATGGTGGCAAACGGCAAGATGAAGTCGTGGACGGTTTCTTGGTTGAGCCTCAAAACCAAGGTCGCCGACTACGTGGGGCCGAGTCATGATGGTGATTGGCGGAGGCTACAGAGTTCACAGGGTTTCCGTGGTTCCACCGGGTTCCTTGGTTGATCCACAAGGCCAAGACTGAAGCTCGGACCCGGTCAGTCGGTGGGTCGCCGGTCGACTGGGCTTCGGCCTTGAGGCATCGGTCGGCCGATTAATCTTGATCGAGAATCTTGAGCGGAGGACCGCACGGGATCGCAAGGCTGCGTCGAGGCTAAGCATGCGGTCGGGGCATCCGTCCGATGGTGCGAAGATAAAAATTAATTTGAGGGGCATGTATCCCTAGGCTTGTAAGGGTATTTTAGTCTTCGGTTACCAAGGGGTGAGAGGATGGCTATCTCTTGGAACCCTAGCTCATTTGGTTTTCCTATTTTTCTTCCTATTTTCCTAGGATTTTCATAGGACTAGCTTGAGAGCTTCATGGTGAGATCTTGTGAGAGGGAAGGATGATCGAGCTAGACCTTATGAACCTCTTTGGTGTATAGATGATTGAGTTCCTCAAGGCTTGGTTGTGTCTTTCCGTTTCTCCTTTTTGGTGATTTTCGGAGGCTTTTCTTGGCATTTCTTGTGGCGGTTTGAGACCTTTCTCTTTGGATTTGGTGGGGATGTATGCATGAACCCTCGTGGTTCTTTTCCTTTGATTCCCTCCCAAAGTGAGTAAGGTTGGGGTTCTTGGCTCTAGGGTTGCTTGGCGAAATCCTTCATTCCTCTTGATTCAGAGTTTTGGTGGACCATAACTTGGCTATGGAGTGCCCATGAGGTGTTCCTACTAAAGTCTTGTGCGAATCAGGTGGGCGAATCGAGATCGGGAGTTGGATTTGGGAGTTGACTGTGAGCTATTCATCCGGTCACGGACCATCTGGCCGGTGCTCTTGACAATCGGCCGGTGTGAGCCCAGTGGGTTTGTCTCGGAGCTACCTGTTCGTGTGGTTTTGTCCGTGGTCCTGTTGTCGGTTCTTGGTTGGAGTTGTCTTGCTAGGTTTTGTGAGGGTTTTCTTCTTGGTAGGTTGTTCTTTGGTTGTGGTTTTGTTCGGGGCCTAGAGTCTGAGGCTTTGGAAGTGTATCTGCGGTTGCCGCCACGGCCGGCGGTCCGGTCACCGGTGCCATCGGTCCGGCCGGCAGAATATCAGTCACCGGTGTGGAAAGCCATGTATTCGGTTGGTGTGTTGGTGTTGGTTCTTGGTTTGTTGGTTCCTAGGACCATCGGTGGCTCGTGGTCTTGACCAACTTGAGTCGGAGGCGTGTTTGGGCCGTGTTCATCTTGTTGGAGTCTCTATCCCGAGAAGAATTCGGCTCCCATTTTCCTTCAATTGGTATCAGCATGGTTGGTCTTCATTGACTCTTACATCTAAGATCCAAGATGGCAGAGCAGAGGTTCGGTCCTCGCACTTTGATGGGAAGAACTACGGATGTGGCGGGCGGATGGGCGTTCCTCCGGAAAGGTCGGATCCTTTGGACGTACGGTGAACAGCTTATGTTCATCGATGAACTTCCTTTCGGATCGAGGATATGTTGAAACCAACAATTCGACTACTTGTTTCGTGCTCTGTGTCATTCATCGGGTTGAAAGAGGACTTGCTATGGATTTGAGGCATTGAAGGATGCACATCTTAGGAATGCTCGAGTTCGAGCTCGGATGTCTGTGACTCTGAGAGTCGAGAACTTCACTCATCCCCGAGTCGTCGATGCCTGGTTCTGTCGTTGTGAACAACATGAGAAAATGTGGCGTGCTCCCATCGATGATCATGATAGAGCCGTGAAGCTCTTGCACTCGTTGGATCGTCTGGTATGGGACGGGAAGTTTGAAATATCGTTGAGTCAGTGACACCTTGAACAGCATTCTCGCTCAAGTCGGTGGGTTGGACGATCGTATGAGGATCAAAGCCGTTTCTGGGTTGGTGGCTAAGATAACTAACCATCCTCGGATGTACTCTTTGTCCTCTTTGATGTCTTTGCAGACGAGGAGTTCGATGTACTTGGAAGGACGGTGGCGTTCTTGACCACGGAGATTCGAGGATGCAGGCAGGTGAACTCAAGAAGGAACTCGAGGGCGTGCTTCAAGTGTGGCAGGACCACACTGGTGTCGAAGGTGAATAAGAGTCCAAGGACAAGGAAGAAGATCCAAGAAGAAGGAACATGAACATGGAAGACACGGACGAGAGAAGATCAAGAGATCGAGCGACTCGACTCGGGGCGTGTCATCAAGCTCGAGTGAAGAAGAAGAAGAGGACGACAAGAGGAAACACGGGAAGAAGAAGAAGGACTTGACAAGTACTTGAGCAGGACTGGACAGAGGCTGCAACAAGAAGGATGGTCTTTCCGGCAAAGCAAACCAGTTCAGACTCAGGCTCAGGATGAGGGATGTGGGAGAATGAGGAGTTGGTTGACTTGATAATCGTGATCACATGCTTAGAGGCTAAAAGCTTGAGCTTAGAGCTTTGCTTGAAGATGCTAGGACTAGGTGGGTGAGCTAGAAACCTGATGCTAAGCTTGAGATTGATTCGCAAGGCTTCTGTGGTTTCGATGGATTGATTGTGATGCTCCAGTGCTCTTAAGGATAAATGCCTGTGATGAACTAGATATGCTTAGGGTTGAGTGGGTGAGCTGCAATCACACTTTGCTTGGTGCTTCTTGCCTGGTTTGCATGAAAAATTCTTGAGCATCGCATTGTTTGAGGCTGATTTGAAAATGCCTATTCTTACTTCTTACTCTACATTGCATCTTGTGAAGAATTTGGAACTTGCACAATGTGTTGATCATTTGCGGATGAGAATAAGTTGCGTGAAGTCTTGAGTTGGTTGTCTAGTCGGGAACCTCGACCATGATGATTGCGGTTATAAGCGCTTTGATGGTTGGGCTTTGGGATCTTAAGTTTGGTGAGGCATGGTGAGAGAGAAGGAAATTTGGGAATATTCGGTTCCACCACGCCCAAGACAAGTTTGCATCAATCCAAACCGGGTTGCAAGTGAGAAGGCAAGTGAAAAGGGGTGAAAGTGGGAAACCTAGTGAGCGTGTGAGAGCCTCACCAAGCCTAAGAAGACCAATCCGTTTCCATTGTGAGTTTTGTGGAAAGGATGGTCACAAGAGAGTTTTGCTAAGAAGGAGAGCGAGAATGGCTAAGGGTGGGCAAACAGGACAGTACCACCTTTCTCATGGTGTGCCTCGTGCTAGGGAAAGGGTGTTATACGGTTCCGGCATGGAGAGATAGAGAGCTTGGTGGAGGCAAGTTCTTGGCCAGGGCCACGGACCGGTCAGTGGCCGTGGGGCCGGGTCTTTGGGCGGTTTCGAGTGATGCTAGAGGTTTAGCCCTTTCGATCTTGGAGATGGTGGCGCTTTGAGTCGGTGGTGTTGAGTTTGCTGGACACTTTCCACCTCGTGATCAATACGAGTTTGGGAGAGTCGCATTTTGAGTCTCGGAGGGCTACGGACCACGTTTTCCCGTGGTACTCGCCTCCTCCAGTGAGGCAGTCGTTTTCCCATGGTGGTTCAGGTTTGATAGGTTTGATAGGGCGGATCGCGGTTTGATAGTAGGATGGATGTTGCTAATCCTACTTTTGAGGAGATGGCTCGGCACTGGTTTGACACCTTTGGTACTAACCCAGTGTTGAGTCATTTTCGCTCGCTCTTGGTTTTGAGTTGCGGTGGGAGCCACGGAGAACATTTGGTTGATATCGGGGTGGTTCTCCGCCTCATACCCGATGATGACATGGAGGTACATCACTTTCGGGATGGTGGACAGACTTGAAGAAAAATAAAGGTAAGTGAATTTGTGTCCTTCAAGTGTGTGGCCTTGGTCCACCAGTTTTGCTCCTTGCCCTCTCATGTGTGGGTGAGCTTTGTATGCTCTTTGACCTTAATGAGTTTAGGGGCTGTGTAGTGTGCTCTTTACTCTATCATGTGTACTAAGGGTGAGCTTTGTATGCTCTTTGGCCCTAGTGCATGTGTTTAGGGGAGCTTGTGAGTTTTGCGCTCCTTTGCTCTTTTCTTGTGGTGTCGAGCCCTTTTGCCTCCCTCGAGGCCGGTCGTTTGTGAGCTTTGTGTGTGGGAGCTCCTTTGTAGCATATGTATAGCTTTCCTTTGTGCATTTCTTGCATTTGGCATGGCATATGTAACATGATGTATAGGCATCTTTGTATCTTAGATTGCATGCATTTTGTATCATATGCATTGTTTAGGAAAGGCTTCTCCTATATACATTGTTCACCATAGAATGATATATATGTCTTTGTGAGCTAGTTTGGTAAGCTATGGTAAGTTTGGCTTAGCTCTTGATGATCTTGATTTATATCCATGGTTGATGGCTATGTTTTTCAAAAATCTCATATGTATGCTCTCTTGTGAGTAAATGCCTTTATATGATCTTGACATGTTTTTGTGGCTTTGCTATGCTTAATTTGTGGTTGGATAGCTTATTTTGATCATATGGAGCCAAAGGCTCATTTGCCATCATGAATGTTTAGCCCCCATACTTGATCTTGTGGAGGGGCATAAGTTCTTTTTTGTCGCAAAGACATTTCATGTACCAAGTTCAAATCTGAAAATAAAATGTAAATTGCTTGGAAAATGTGCTCCCATGTCATATGTGCTATTTTTAATTTGCTTTGGGTGCTAAACCGTTGCATGATGCCTACCAATGAGAAGTCTCATATCTAGAAGTAGGCACATGGCTCGGTGGCTTTGACATGACATGAGGTGCTTGTGGGTGTTTATGATGGTCTTATGCTTAGATTGGTTGTCCTAGCTTGAAGTTTGTGTGGCTTTGCCATTTTGATATGTTTTGCTCATGTTTAGGACTTTGCTCATGAGAGGGTAAATTTTCGCAAATTTGCTCAATTTTATCTTAGCTTCGTCCAATGGTTGTGAAACTTGGTGATCATGAAGTTGATGTCATTACGAAGCTATAGAGTACCTAACTTGCTCATTTGGACATGTGTAGCATCCTATGTTGAATTGTGTCTATTTGAGAAGCTCTAGGTTGCATTTTTTACATTTTTGGCTTGATTCATGCATTGTCAACAAGGGGGAGAAGTTTGAGCATGTTTTGGCCTACGGAATGCATCTAGAAGGTTTTCAGGTGGTTTCGATCCATTTCTGGGCTCTGTTGTGCACCGGTTTGACCGGTTGAGGTCACCGATCCGCCGGTCGAGTGCTGGTCTTATTCACTGTTGAGCACCGGTCGGCCCGTGGTGTCAACCGATTTGACCGTCGATGAGCTGATGCAATCGCTCTGTTTTCAAGAGGTTTGCATGCATTCGTCCAGGGGGAGTTGCATTGGTTCAGGGGGAGCTTGCATGTGTGCAGGGGGAGCTCTTTGTGGTTTTCGAGCTTTGGATTGATGGTTTTTGCTCTTTGCTTGAGCATGTTTTGTCTTGGATGTGTCGAGCCGTTGCCCTTGCCTAAGGGGTCCGAGACTTGTCTTCTTCAAGTGATCTTGCTCTTTGCCTTTCTTTGGCTTTCGATCGCTTGTTGGAGTTTCTTTTAGTCGTTTCTTTTCTTTTTCTTTTCTCTTGGTTACCAAAACGTGTGTGTTGTCAATACACTCATCAAGGGGGAGATTGAGAGCCAGGTGTGGTTTGAGGACCGGTGGATGGTCGCTTCACGGTGTGATGAGTGATTGACAACGTGGTGTGGCGATTCTTAGCTAAGTATTGCAGGTGCGGTTGCGGCTTGATGGTGTTAGTGCGGTGAAGAACAAGCACGAAAGGTTGTTGCTGGTGAGGCCTCCAGGTGTGGAGAAGACAAGTAGGCTTGGTTCGAGGGACCCGGTGGCCGGTGAGGGTCAAGTGCGGGCGCATGGTGGCAAACGGTAAGATGAAGTCGTGGGACGGTTTCTTGGTTGAGCCTCAAAACCAAGGTCGAGCCGGGACTACGTGGAGCCGAGTCATGAGTGGTGATTGGCGGAGGCTACAGAGTTTGCGGGTTTCAGGTGGTTCACCAGAAACCACTTGGGTTCCTTGGTTGATCCACAAAGCCAAGACCGAAGAAGAGGGGTGCAGCTCGGCGACGGTCGGCAGGTGGGTCGCCGTCGGCCTGAGTCAGCCGACCGGTGAGCACGTTGACAGCGGTCCGGAATCTTGAGCGGAGGACAGCGTCGGGGCGCAAGGCTTGCATCGAGGCTAAGCAAGTTTGCGGTCGTGGGCATCCGTCCGATAGTGCGAAGATAAAGATTTCCAATTTCCTTGAGAGGCATGTATCCCTAGTTAGCTTGTAAGGGTATTTTAGTCTTTCGGTTGCCTCCATATAACCCAAGGGGTGAGAGGATGGCAGCTATCTCTTGGAACCCTAGCTCATTTGGTTTTCCTATTTTCTTCCTATTTTCCTTAGGATTTTCATAGGACTAGCTTGAGAGCTTCATGGTGAGATCTTGTGAGAGGGAAGGGTGATCGCAAGCAAGCTAGACCTTGTATGAACCTCTTTGGTATGTATAGATGATTGATGGTTCCTCAAGGCTTGGTTGTGTCTTTCCTTTTCTCCTTTTTGGTGATTTTTGAGGCTTTTCTTGAATTTCTTGTGGCGGTTTTGAGACCTTTCTCTTTGGAATTTGGTGGGGATGTATGCATGAACCTCGTGGTTCTTTTCCTTTGATTCCCTCCCAAATCCGTGAGTAAAGGGCTCGATTTTGGGGTTTTCTTGGCTCTAGGGTTAGAGGCATTCTTGGCGGAAATCCTTGATTCCTCTTGATTCAACGAGTTTTGGTGGACCATAACTTGGCTATGGAGTGCCCATGAGGTGTTCCTACTATCCCCAAAGTCTTGTGCGAATCCGTGAAGCGAATCGGGAGATCGGGAGTTGGGTTGGGGAGTTGACTCATGGGCTGTTCATCCCGAGTGCCCAGGCGCGAGTCGACGGTGCTCTTGACTCGGTCTGACCGTGCGAGCCTCAGTGGGTTGTCTCGGGAACCGCTTGTTCGTGTGGTTTTGTCCTGTGGTCCCGGTTCTTGGCGTTTGGAGTTGTCTTGCTAGGTTTTGTGAGGGGTTTTCCTTCTTGGCAGGTTGTTCTTTGGTTGTGGTTTTTGTTCCAGGGCCTAGAGGAGTCACTGAGGCTTCCTGGAACTTTGTTGTCATCTGCGGTTTGCCCGGCTGACCGTGAGTCCACGTCGACCGGGTGCCATCAGTGGGAGCCATCGGTCGTGGCGGTGTAATACAGGCGGTCGCATGCTTGGGGTGTTTTGGTTCGGTTGGTTGAGTTGTTGGTTCCTAGGACCAGTAGCACTCCAGTGGCTACTTGGTCTTGGCCAACTTGGGTAGTTGAGTCGGAGACGTGTGTTGGAAGCCGTGTTCATCTTGTTGGAGTCTCTATCTCCTTCGAGAAGAATTTTTATCGGCTCCCATTCACTCCCCCCCTCTCTGGTTCGCCTAATCGGTCCTTCACTAATGCTGATGGTGATGACGGGCCTCGATGGATCTCCTTTCTTGGCAGGCATGTCCTAGTCAGTCCACCTTGGGCCTTCTTGGAGTACAGATCTGCGTAATAGATATCGACAAGATTTGCAGATTCTAATTGTTCCAGCTGGCCCGGAATCTTACCTGGGTTAGCCGTGGGAACAGATGATGCCAGCTGAGATATCTGAGATTCTATCATTTTATTAAAGCTATGCTGGTTCTTAATGGCAGAAGAAAAGCTTTCCATTTTATTACTAATAGTTTCTAGCATTTTATCATTGGAAGGTAACTTCTTAGACAGATTATCCATAAGTCTACCCTGGTTTTGGACTAACTCTCTTAAAGGCGGGAAATTATTGAAAGAGTTATTACCTTGATAGTTACGAGTAGTTACAGGTAGTTGGGCCTCTGGTCCATCCTTGATTTTGCTGTGGACGATATTGGTTGTTGTTGTTGATGTAGTTCACGTCCTCCTCCAGCTGAGGGCATTGACTACCCGAGTGTCCAGTGTTTCCACACTCTTCACAGGTCATGCGGGAATCGAAGAGTTGCATGACTTCCTTTCTCTCAGGGGCTTTGTCTTCAAGCCTCTTCATGATTAAGTCCATTTTGGTAGACAGCATGTCTACCTCCTTGAGCTGGTGCATTCCTCTTTCTCTCTTGCGGGGTTGACGTTCCTCGTTCCAAGCTTGATTGGACGCCATCTTTTCCACAAGGTTAGTGGCTTGAGTGAGTGTAAGGGACAGGAAAGCACCTCCAGCTGCAGCATCCATCGTCTCACTGGTGTTGGTAGTGAGCCCATGGTAGAAGGTCTGCATGAGCAACCAGTTCTCCATTCCGTGGTGTGGGCATTCTGAGATGTAGTCTTGGAAGTGCTCCCATGCTTCAGGAACAGATTCGTCATGTTGCTGCTGGAAACTTGCGATTTTCCCCCGTAAGGCATTGGTTTTGCCTATAGGGAAGAACTTTGCTAGAAAAGCAGTAGAGCACAGTGTCCAAGTTGTGAGTTTGTCTTTGTTGGAGTAGAACCATTGTTTCGCTCGCCCCATGAGTGAGAATGGGAACAAGCGAAGTAGGATTGCATCACTTGGCACATCTTTGATCGTGAAGGTGCCACATATCTCCAGGAAGTGTTGGAGGTGTGCGTTGGCATCTTCATGAGCTTTTCCACAAAATTGGCTAGCTTGTACCATGTTGATCAGTGCAGGCTTGAGCTCAAAAGCTTTGTCTCCCACATTGACTGGCGGCCCAGTACGGATGTTGTCCGGGGTCGGTGCGGAGTACTCGCGAAGGGTCTTGTTTGCCATTACTTCGAACGTGGGTGTTAAGCTTCGCACGATGGTTGAATCTTCCAAGGTAGAGGTCGTGGGCCGAGACTTGAGCTTTGACTTTGTCTTCCTTAGGATTTGTTCTAGATCTGAAACGAAGTTGTCTGGAAGATTCTTATTCATACATCACCCAGAAATCAAATAGACAAAAGTGGAAAGAACAAGGGTAAGTCTGTTTAAGTAATGATAATTTGAGTTCTCGATACATTACGTGTGAGAGATGCATGCATGCTATTACTATATTTATATTTTTGGGCTTTAGACTATCTTTCCCCGGCAACGGTGCCAAAAATGCTTGTTGACATTGCTAGCATCATCGACTAGAAACAGATATAAAACCTATCACTATCGACGGCGCCAGAAATGCAGAGGTATATCTTAACATGATGCTAAGTGTATATCAGATGTTGCTTTCAGATAAACTAAAAGATAAATCCGCTACAGCTCATAGCACTATCGGTCTAGGTTGTCATCCCTGACAGTGGTGCCACTAAACTGCATGGATTGGTACTCGTACTTATGCCTTGGATCTCTCGATAAGAAAAAATATATAAATGGGTATCTGCAAGCTCACAGATATAAATATACCATTGTAGCATTTTAACCAGGAGTAAAACCAGGTATCGTATTTATATTCTACCACAGGGAAAGAAGTCTTCTATCTTTAATAACAAGCATATGCATATCTCTCAGTGGTGTAATGTAGAGTGGCCAAAAATATCAAATTACTATAAACAGGTGCAAGTCACATAAAGATAATAATAATGATAGCATTGATCAAGTCATAATCATGGTGAACCACTAGAATGTCTTAATATAGGCAGAGAGGCGTATTCTCAGTCTAGTTAGTAAGGATACTCCTTAGTAACTCTAAACTATAAGTCAATCTAAACTATAAGTCAATGTATACTATGATTAGTGCAATACATCTAACAATCATTGAAGAAGAACTATCATACTTATGCATGGGAAACTACCCAGGAAGACTAAGGTCGAAACTTAATACAACCCAAGCAGATAAGGTTCCACTAGGCCTACATACGGGGGGTGGACTGCAAAGGACTCAATAGTGCTGTCACCACCACGATCTACCACATGACCCGGTATGTAGGGTGCAATCGCAGGTAAATATAGTATAAGCACCACGCTTACACTATCTCTACCACTCACCCATGTTAACAGAAGATCTAGGTGAGTGCTATACGACTCCATACACAAACATAAAGGTAATTCAACTATGTTAGACATATAACCATAATAAATACCAAAGCATATAATCTCGAATATAATCATGAATAAGAACATATGTCTCTATAACAATTATAGAAGAACTTACAATGAAGAACTTACAATAGCGAAGCTAGATCTGTATCTCGACCAGCTTCTAGACGATCAGGAGCCAAGTAGACGCCTTGCCTCCTCCTAGATCAAGACTAGTTAGCTACTCGCGCTATATGGTGTTTCTAGGGTGTAGGATCTCTGACTTGATGACTTGATCTGATGTTGAATATGGATTGATGTGGATGCTTTCAACCAGGGGGTCTGGGGGCTGCTTATATAGTCCGAAGAAGGTGCCACGTCATCGATCCGTATTGCGTTTGCAACTCTCCACGCCGCCATACGATCAAACTGACCTTCAATATACGGTTTAGATTGCTTCTCATAGGTGGGGGAGGAAGGTTCCAGAAGCATGGCCGATTTGGCGTCGGTGGGAGGCCGATCGGCCCCCTCACTAGGCCGATCGGCTGTGGTGCTCCTCGGCCCTGCGCTGGAGTCTTCTCGTCCCTTCTAGATGCTTCTTTCTTGTAAGCCAAGTCATGTTGAGTTCGGGAGTCCTCTGGAGCCTTCTAGACTTGTTTCTTTTCCTGTTTTTCTGATTAGTCCCTGCAAGACATAGAATTCTCCAAAACTCCAGAAATACTGTTAGTGACACCCTATTCTAAGTTGGTATTATCAATTATGCCCTTTTCTCATGTTTGATTGACTTATAAATGTATAAGATAAAATGTGTCAACAGACGCACACAAGTCCTCAATCTCCCCCTTGATGAGTGCATTGACAACACACACAGTCACTGAGATAATATGATAGAAGAAAAAGAAAAGAAACTATCAAATGCTCATTCAAGTGATCAAAAGCCGAACAAAGGCAAAAACGAATCACTCAAATGAAAAATGTATCGGTCCCCTAAGACAAGGGCAACGGCTCGACACAACCGAGACAAAAACCACCATGGTACCAAGTTAAACTGAAACACAGCCATCTTGATACCACTTTAGGCACTTAACTTTGAGACAAAACCAACTTGATACCATTCCAACCAACAAGAGTTGAGACAACATCAACTTGATACCAAATCAAACCAATCTCAGACCAAATGAGTAACAAACAAACTCAGACAACCATCAAAGCTCCCCTTGCACTGATGCACTCACCGCCCAAAGCAAAAACCACAAATTAGTAACAAATCTGTACCAAGCCGGTCAGACCGGAATACCAAACCGGTCAGACCGGATTCCACTAGGTACAAGACCAAACCAGTCTGACCAATTGTCCAAATCGGTCCAACCGGTTTGCCCATGCTGGGCACACCAAAAACCAAAAATGCACTGCAAATGCACTTTGACCACCAACACAACTCCAACATGCTCTGGACTAGGTAAGAAACTTTTCTCAAACTAAAACTTCTCCCCCTTGTTGACAATGCATGAATCAAGGCATTATTTGGAAAAATGCAACTAGGAGCTTCTCAAATAGACAAAGACCACCACAAGTTGCTACAAATGAGATAAAGAGCAAGCTAGACATTCCAAGGTTCAGTACAAGCCTATACATCCAGGTAGTAGAGCTATGAAAGCATGAAAACAAGCCATGATCAAAATAAGCAATTTTCACAAAAACTTCCCTCTCATGAGCAAAATCCTAAACATGAGCTAAACATGCCAAAAAGCTCCATATCATACGAACTTCATGCTAGGAAAACACATTCTCATCACAAGATCATTGCAAACACCCACAAGCTATCTCATGTCATGTCAAAGCCACCGAGCCATGTGCCTACTTCTTAAAATGAGACATCTCATGGTAGGCAACATACAACGGTTTTGGCACCCATGATAACACATATAAAACATTCATGACATGGATCATATGAGAGCATATTTTTCAAGCATTGGCATTTCATTTTCAGATTTACTTATGGTACATGAAATGCCTTTGTGGCAAAAAGAAGTTTATGCTCCCCCACAAGGTAAAACATGGGCTAAACATTCACAATGATAAATGGGTCTTTGACCCCATGCAACATAAACATGCTATCCAACCACAAATTAAGCATGACAAAGATCATCAAAGCATATCAAGATCATGAGCAAGCCTCTACTCACAAGAGAGGATCTATCCTATCATTTTCCAAAATAAGCTAGCTCATCATACAAACATAGCAAAACTACCAAGAGCAGCTATCCATCACAAGTCATATCATACATGCTCAATATCTCACACATAGCACATCATGGTCCTCAATGCATATAGGAGAAGCTCATCCTATCGATGCAAAACAAATCTAAGATACAAAGATGCCTATACATCATGATACACATGCAATGCAAAAACAAACCAACATATGATACATATGATACACAAAGACTCCCAAAAACCAACTCAAGTGATCAAACACACACCAAGTTCACCCCGCAAATGAGAAAAGGTGCCTTGGTCAAGTGGTTTGGTGAAAATGTCAGCCAGCTGGTTTTGGGTGGACACATGGATCAAACTGATTTTACCCTTCTCCACATTGTCTCTCAGGAAGTGGTATCTCACCTCAATGTGCTTTGTCTTGGAGTGTAAAACAGGGTTGTTTGCAACGCTTATGGCACTGGTGCTATCATAGAAAAGTGGAACCTGGGTACACTCCTCACCAAAGTCACTCATCGTGTATGTGATCCAAAGCAGCTAGGAACAACAACTAGCGGCTGCAACATACTCGGCTTCTATGGTAGACTAGGCTACACTCGACTACTTGCGGGACAACCAAGACACCAAAGAAGAACCAAGAAATTGACACGTCATAGAAGTCGACTTATGATCCAACCGACACCCAGCAAAGTCAGCATCCGAAAAACCATGAAGACTGAGTGTCGAGGCAGTGGAGTACCAAAGGCCAAACTCGGGAGTATAGTTCAACTACCAGAGTAACCGCTTGACGGCCTACCGATGAGAAGTCATCGGTGACACCTGAAAATGAGCGCACAGACACACACGAATTGTATGTCTGACCTCGTTGCCGTCAAGTAGAGGAGGGAGCCGATCATGCTCCTGTACTCCTTCTGATCCACCGGTTCACCTTCTACATCCGCGTCCAGGGTCGTAGTCGTACTCATCGGTGTCGCTATCGGTTTGGAGTCGTTCATCCTGAACTTATTGACGATGTCCTTTGTGTACTTCGACTGGTGCACAAATGTCACGTCCTTGCACTGCTTGATTTGAAGCTCGAGGAAGAACTACAGCTCACCCATCATCGACATCTCAAATTTCCTGCTCATGTCCTCTGCAAATCTGGCAACCAAAGCATGAGATGAACCACCAAAGATAATATCATCCACGTAAATCTGAACGATCAAGATATCATCACCATGCCTGAGGAGAAAGAGAGTTTGATCAACGTTACCCATCACAAACCCCTTGCTAAACAAGAAAGTCCTCAACCTGCCATACCATGCCCTGGGTGCTTGTTTAAGGCCATAATGAGCTTTTCTAAGTTTGAACACTCGGTGGGGAAACTTCTCACTCTCAAACCCCAGGGGTTGCCTCACATACACTTCTTCCTCTAGAAACCCATTCAGGAACGCACTCTTCACATCCATTTGGTACAATTTGAACCCTTTAGCAATAGCAAATGCTAGAAGGATCCGAATTGCCTCCAAACGAGCCACCGGAGCAAAGGTTTCCTCATAATCTATGCCTTCTTTTTGGCTAAACCCCTGAGCAACCAACCTCGCCTTGTTTCTCACCACCTTACCATTTTCTCCCTCTTTGTTTTTCCACACCCACTTGGTACCTATAGGTTTGCAAAACTATGGAGGCTCAACCAACTCCCACACCTGGTTTCTCTCAAAGTTCTCCAACTCCTCATGCATGGCGTTCACCTAGTTCGAGTCAGAAAGATCGTGTCCAATATCTTTGGGCTCGAAAGATGCAACAAATGCAGCTTGAGCGAAATGACAAGTATTGTGTGACCTGGACCGTGTAGTTCGTTCATTCAAGTCACCTATGATCGAAGAAGGTGGGTGATCCTTCTGAACTTGCCGGGGTGCCTCGCACCTTGAGACAACCTCCCCCTCAACAGCAGCTTCCACTCGAACTCCATCAGTACTAGTGGGAGTAGGGGATGGACCATCCTCGAGCATTGTCGTCGTAGTGGAAGTAGAAGGTGCACGATCTACTATGGGTGCATCACCACCGTCCTCATCATCTCCTTGCTCATCTGCCTCTTTCTCAAAGATCTCCTCGCCAAGTTCTTCGTCTCCTGCACATTTATCAAGATGCTTGCCCTTTTTCAAAATAAAGCACTTGCAACCAAAGACATGGAAATGACTCACTTTAGGCAGACGACCATGCATCAACTCATAGCAAACTTTCTTCTTAAAAGCTCGAAGGAAAATCCAGTTTGACACATAGCATGTGGTGTTCACCGCCTCAGCCCAATCTCTCCTAGGAGTCCTGTGCTCATCAAGCAACATCCTGGGCATCTCACAAAGAGTCCGATTCTTTCTCTCCACAACACCATTATGAGGTGGGGTGTATGGAGACGAGAACTGATGCTCAAGACCTAGATCACCACAAAAGGTTTCAAAACAAGAGTTCTTGAATTCCAAGCCATTGTCACTGTGTATAGCTCTAATGGCATCACCATGTCTCTCGTTCTTCAACCTCAAGATCAGGTCTCGAACAAAACCAAAAGTCTCACCCTTATCCTCCAAGAAAAACACCCAAGTGTAGCGAGAAAAATCATCCACAACCACAAGGACATACCACTTCCCACCCACCGAGCGAATGCAAGCTAGACCAACCAAATCCATATGCAACAGCTCCCTAGGACGCTCAGTCATGACAACAGTCAAGGGTAGATGGGAAGATGCAACCATCTTTGCATGCCTACACGGAGCACAAACCAAATCCTTCTCAAAATGCAACTTAGGCAATCCTCGAACCAAATTGAGACCACTCAAGCGGGAAAGCAGATCAAAGCTCAAGTGTCCCAACCGCCTATGCCATCTCCAAAAATCACCAGAGGGACGAGCCATCAAACACTGAGAAGGACCAAACGACTGAGAAAAATCAGCACGGAAGACTTGCCCCTTGGGGACGATCGTACAGACAAGATTGCCTCGAGAGTCAAGAATCCGAGAAGCCCCAACTTAAAAAGGACCTCATACCCCTTGTCAAGCAACTGAGACACTGAAAGCAAATTGTAACCAAGAGACTTGACGAGAGCAACACGCTTCAAAGTCACTTTCTCACTTACCTTAATCACACCCTCTGAAAGTACTCGTCCTCGTGCATTATCCCTAAAAGTGATGTATGCCTTCTACATCACTGTGGTGAGGCTGGAGAACCACCCTCGATCTCCGGTCATGTGCCTAGAACAACTGGAGTCGATCAACCAAATGTTCTCCAAGCTTTCCACCTGCAAATCAAAAACGAGAATGAGAATGAGCGAATGACTCAACACTGGGGTTAGCACAAAACGAGTCAAACTAGTGTCAAGCCATCGGCTCAAAGGTAGGGTTATACATATCCATCCTATCACGCCTATCAACCCAACGACCACCACGAGGAAACTCCTCACGTCTCGCTGGAGTACGAGCACCACGAAAAGGGAAACGTGGTCCATTGCTCCTTTGAGACTCAAAGCTGCGATCGTTTCTCCCAAACTCGTATTGATCACGAGGTGGAGAACGTCTAGCACCACGACCATACTCAACATGCCTACCACCTGTATCACGACCACGAAAACCAAAACGATCAGCTCCATGGTTACCAACACCATGCTGCACAGCTCCCTAGGGGAAACTGGTCTAACCGGTTCCCGAAACCGGTCTGACTGGTTTCGCCTGGGTAGCTCCCTGGACAGCAACTCCACGCCTAGGGAAACTTCTATCTCCCCAAGCAGGTGCATTGCGCACCACAACCTCACACCTAGGTAGTGGCATTCTTGGCTCAGGTACACCATGAGAAGGGTGGAACCTATCCTTGTTTGCCCACTCCTTTGCCATCCTATCATCCCTCTTCTTCTTGTGGTAAAACTCTCTCTTATGACCATCATTCCCACAATACTCACAACGAAACAGGATTGTTTTTGGCTTAGGCTGTGGTTGGGGCTTCTTACTCGAGTTTTTTCCTTTCTTTCTCCCAAAGACATTCCCCTTGTCACTCACAAAGACCACAGGCTTTTGAAAGCTTTCTGTCTTGGGAGGGAAAATTGGTGGAGCTGGGACAGTGTCGATTTTGTTTAGTAATGGTTGGGTTTGGGATCAAACTTGCTCTTGTGTGTGGTTTGTGGTGGAATCTGAATACCTCCGATTCTCTCATTCTCACTACTATACTCTCCCACTTTCTCCGAACCCAAAGCTTGACCATCAAAACATTTATACGCTGCAATCATGATTCCCAATTGTGGTTCATGACTAGACAACCAACCCATCATTTTTCTCAACTTGTCGTTCTCATCTTGCAAGCGATCAACATAATGTGCAAGCTCTATGTTCTGAACAGCATTCACTTCACAGGTGGAACACACAGTAGCAATAGGAGACTTAAGCGCGGTCTCAAGAGAAACTACACGAGCATGTGAATCACTCAACTTAGCATTTAAGACAGGACAGGAAGCACACGCGCCTAGCAATGAAGACCTAGACTTCAACTCATCCAATTCAGACCTAACTGCATCTAGTTCCTCAAGCTTGGAGGCATGTTTCTCTTTCAGCACATTCAAATCAGCAAGAAAGGCATCACAATCATCACACTCAGCATCATCAGAAACAACAGGTGTAGCCTTAAGAGAATCAATTTCTAACTTAGCATCAAGATTTTTTGACTCTAACTCAGCTACCCTTTCTCTAGCATCCTCAAGCGAGGCTCTAAGATCTTTCCTCATTTTCTTAGCCTCTCTAAGCATGTGATCACGATTATCAAGCAAAGCTACCAACTCATCATTCTCTTGATGCAAGGAAGAGAGCTCATCAGTTACCTCATCTTCAGAATCTGAGTCCGAGTCATGCTTGCAGCTCTTCTTGCTCCCGGAGCTCGTAGCCATGCCGTAGAAGTTGTCGCAGTGTGTGAAGCAGGTCAGGCTGTTGAAGTTCTTGGACACGTGCTTCTTGTTCTTGCGTCGATCATCATCATCATCGCTGCTTGAGCACGAGCTTGATGAGGTGTAGCTGGAACAGGTGTCGACGTCGCTCGCACCCACCACTGCTCGACCCTTCTTCTTGTCGTAGTTGCCATTCGTTCTTCTTGATCTCCACCCATCTTTCTTCTTGTGCTTGTACTCGTGCCTTGAGCGGTGCTTGTTCTCGTTCCTCAAGCGGTGCTTGTAGTCGTTCTTGGGCTCGATCTCTTGCGGGCAGTTGGCGATGAAGTGTCCCTGCTTGCCGCACCGGTGGCACATTCTCGGACCACCTCTTGTGTTCATGCGGTTCACGTGCATCCTCTCGAACCTCCTCATCAATAGCACAAGCTCTTCCTCTCCAAGATCATCAAACTCCTGATCTGGCAAAGACATAAGTGAAGACATAGAATACATCTTGGAGAATGGGTTAGCATTAGTCTTTGAACCAGACCCAGAAACCAGAGCGAGACTATGAGGGTCAGTCACTCTCTCGATCTTGCCTCTCAAACCGTGATCAACCTCAGAAGATTTCAACTTAGAGAAGAGGTCATCCACGGTGAGTGTCTCATATCCAGCGAACTCCTGAATAGCCTCGACCTTTGCACCCCACACAGATGTATCAAGTGAATGCAGAAGCTTGATAGCCCTGTCATGATCTGTGTATGGGAGTACGGTCACATTGGCCCTTATGTTGTTTACTATGCTAGTAAAGCGGTGGAACATCTTGTCAATTTCCTCACAGGGGAGGTGAGTGAAATTCTCATATTCTCTCCGGTAGGTAGCAAACAAGCGAGCCTGGACTTGGCTGTTCCCAACATGAGCGATCTTCAACTTGTTCCAAATCTGACACACTAGCTCCTCTCCATACTCTCGATCGAATTCAGCTGCACAGAGAGCACGAAACAGGTAAACTGCCTTGTTGTTGGCATCGTACATGTCTCATGAGCCTAGAAGGAGAAAGCTCTAGGGACGCACATAGGTGATATCAGCTGTCACATCCCAGAGAAGCTGACCTTTACCACCAAGAAACGCAGCCATTCGTCTTTCCCACATCAGGTAGTTCTTTCCATCAAAGTGTGGAGGACCCGAACCCCGATCCTCGTACGCCATCTTTCGATCTTAGATCGGCTAGGACCACAAAGATCTGTAACCGGCTCTGATACTAATTGAAGGACCGGATTGGCGACCAGAGAGGGGGGGAGTGAATAGGAGTCGATAAAAATTCTTGTCACACGGAGCAAGAACTCGGCCTATGTCCCAAACTCACCTCCAAGAGTCCACACACGGATTTGCCAAGATCACGTAGTCACTGAGCTACTACTGACCTTAGTAACAAATCCAAACACTCCAAATAACTCACGGAAGCCAAAACACACTTTGGATAACACACAGTGGGAAACTGGTCAAACTGGTTAGGCAAAGCGATCAGACCGGAATTTAGCACTTAGGTGCTAGACATAGCAGAATCCGGTTAGACCGGTTTAGGGATCCGGTCAGACCGGTTTCGTCCAGAAACCAAAAGTCCAAAATCCACTCGCTGTGCAAACGAACTCCAAACTCGACCAAACTTGGACCAGAAGACTTCTAGCACCAAAAGCAACTTTCCCATGAAAACTGAAGGACAAAACACTACAAGGGCCAAAACCGGTCTGACCAGTTTGGCAAACCGGTCCGACTGGATTTGCCCAGAAAGCCCCCCCCGCGGGAAGAACTCCAACTTCACCTCACCCGATCTCCCGATTCACCCAAGAGACTTTGGGGAAGGTAGGAATACCTCATGGGTAGTCCATGGCTAGATGGATCCGTCCCCAAACACACTAAATCGAGAGGAATCGCAAGTCAACCACCAAGAACACGATTTTCGGGCTCCAACCGAAAACTCCAAATCGAAGGGTTTCTCTATGAATTCTTGAGGGGGGATCACAAACCAAAGAGTCTCTAGGTACTCATACACCCTTCCCTCAACAAGAATCGCAAGGAAACGCCCTCAAATCATCCATACGAAATTCCCCCAAAAATGACTCTGAAAATGCATAAAATAAAAAGTCATGGGAATCACAAGGGAACAACTAGATGAACTCCAAATCTTCCATACATACCGAGGAATGATTTTTTACAAAGAGGCTAGCAACCTCCTGACATCTTACCCTCTTGTGGATCTTGCAATAGAGCACTAGCTAGCCTATTGAAAAGAGAGAGAAGGAAAAACCAAAGGCAAATGCATAGAGTCCCAAGAGTTGGCTGCCATCTACCTCTCTCTAACTATTAATAGGTGGAGGCCAAATGTCATAACTACCCCTAATACATAATAGTAAGATACACATGCACTAAGGGCAATTTGGGAAGTCTTGTCGTTTCACCATCGGACGGATGCTCGTCGACCGCAAGTCCGTGTAGCCACCACGCATCCCTTGCGATCACGCCGCGTGTCCTCCGCTTCTCGAAGGTACCTGGTGCCCAGGCCCAGATCCGGTCACACCGGTTTCTAAACCGGTCCCACCGGTTCTGGCGCCTGCAACCCGCTGAAGCTCCAAGGGCTCGGTTTTGAGGCCCAAACCGAGAAACCGTACACCAGGTGATTTTATGGTAGCACCACCAAACCCCGCATACAAGGCATGGCTTCACACAGGATAACCGTCACCTTGCACCATTTTCCACATCACGACTTCGTCTTGCTGTTCTTGCCACCATGCGGTGCGCACTTGACTCCGTCGGTCACCGGGTCCCTCGAACCAAGCCTACTCGTCTTCTCTACACGTGGAGGTCACACAGACATAGACCTTTCGTGCTTGTTCTTCACCTACACCAATGCAAATCAAGTCGCCACATGTACCTGCAATACTTAGCCAAGAGTCAGTCCACACAATGTTGTCAATCACTCATCACTAAGGAGCGACACACAGTCCTCGGACGCACACAGGTCCTCAGCCTTGATGTAGGATTTTTAGAAAAATATATGCATATCAACTCTTTGAAATTCACTTTTCCTGGTGTTGCCCTAGTCATTATCTTTTCAACAAAAAAGACCGTGCTCCTATCGGACTTCGGACGTACAAGTTGTGCTCATTTTAGTGATGTGGTAGTTAGTCTCGTGTTCGAGTCGTTTAGCCAACTTTTTGGACTCCCCCACACTGGTGGATGCCCAAAACATTTGCTTTTCTCATCACAGTCAGTCGTGGCAAAACATATTGCCGGTTTTGGTATTTTGCAGATACCATAGGTCCCAAATGGTGTGTTGCAGCACTAAAAAAGGGCCACAGGATTCGATGGGCGTATGACTAAGAGTGATGCCTCGACTTGATGTATAATTTTTTTCAAGAAAAATATATGCACATCAATTCTTTGAAATTCGCTTTTCGAACAAAAAACGATGCTCGAATCAGACTTCGAACATAGAAGTTATGCTCATTTTAGTGATGTGGCAGCTAGTCTCGTGTTCGAGTAGTTTAGTCAACTTTTGGCACTCCCCCACCTCCGATGGATACCCAAAAAATTTGTTTTTCTAGTCGCAGTCAGTCCTAGCAAAAAAATATTGCTGGTTTTGGTATTTTGCGGATACCATAGGTCCCAAATGGTGTGTTGGAGCACTAGAAAAGGGCCAAAGGATTCGATAGACGTATGACTGAGAGTGATGCCTCGCCTCGATGTACGATTTTTTAGAAAAATATATGAACATCAACTCTTCGAAATTCTCTTTTCCTAGTGTTGCCCAGGTCATTATCTTTTCAATAAAAAAGTCCGCGCTCCTATCGGACTTCGGACGTACAAGTTATGCTCATTCTAGTGATGTGACTGTTAGTCTCGTGTTCGAGTTGTTTAGTCAACTTTTTGCACTCCCCGACCACTTGTGGATACCCAAAAATATCAATTTCTTGTCGTAGTCAGTCATGGCAAAAAATATTGCCATTTTGGTATTTTGCAGATACCAAAGGTCCCAAATTGTGTGTTGGAGCACTAGAAAAGGGCCAAAGGATTTGATGGACGTATGACTGAGAGTGATGCCTCGCCTTGATATAGGATTTTTTAGAAAAATATATGCACTCAACTCTTTGAAATTTGCTTTTCCTAGTTTTGCCCTCGTTGTTATCTTTCCAACAAAAAAACCGCACTCCAATCGGACTTCAGACGTAGAAGTTATGCTAGTTTTAGTGATGTGGCAGCTAGTTTTGTGTTCGAGTCATTTAGTCAACTTTTGGCACTCCCCAACCACCGGCGGATACCCAAAACATTTGCTTTTCTCGTCACAGTCACTCCTGGCAAAAAAAAATTGCCAATTTTGGTATTTTGCGGATACCATAGGTCCAAATAGTGTGTTGCAGCACTAAAAAAGGGCCTCAAGATTCGATGGACGTATGAGTAAGAGTGATTCCTCGCCCTGATGTAGGATTTTTTTCTAGAAAAATATATGCATGTGAACTCTTTGAAATTCGCTTTTCCTGGTGTTGCCCTCGTCATTTTCTTTCCAACAAAAAAACTGAGCTCCAATCGGACTTTGGACGTAGAAGTTATGCTCGTTTTAGTGATGTGGTAGCTAGTCTCGTGTTCGAGTAGTTTAGTCAAATTTTAGCACTCCCCCACCACCGATGGATACCCAAAGAATTCGTTTTTCTCATCGCAATCAGTCTTGTCAAAAAAATATTGTCGGTTTTGGTATTTTGTGGATACCATAGGTCCCAAATGGTGTGTTGGAGCACTAGAAAAGGGCCAAAGGATTCGATGGATGTATGACTGAGAGCGACGCCTCGCCTTGATGTAGGATATTTTTTAGAAAAATATATGCACGTCAACTCATTGAAATTCACTTTTCCTAGTTTTGCCCTCATCATTACCTTTCCAACAAAAAAACTGCGCTCCAATCGGACATCGGACGTAGAAGTTATGCTCATTTTAGTGGTGTGGCAGCTAGTCTCGTGTTTGAGTCATTTAGTCAACTTTTGGCACTCCCCAACCACTAGTGGATACCCAAAAAATTCGCTTTTCTCATCATAGTCAGTCCTGGCAAAAAATATTGCCAATTTTAGTATTTTGCGGATACCATAGGTCCCAAATGGTGTGTTGGAGCACAAAAAAAGGGCCAAAGCATTCGATGGAAGTATGACTGAGAGTGATGCCTCCGCTTGATCTAGTATTTTTTTAGAAAAATATAAGCACATCAACTCTTTGAAATTCAGTTTTCTTGGTGTTGCCCTCATCCTTATCTTTCCAACAAAAAAAACCGCGCTCCAATCGGACAATGGACGTAGAAGTTATGCTCGTTTTAGTGATGTGGCAGCTAGTCTCGTATTCGAGTCGTTTAGTCAACTTTTGGCACTCCCCAACCACCGGTGGATACCCAAAAAATTCACTTTTCTCATCGCAGTCAGGCCTAGCAAAAAAATTTGCTGGTTTTGGTATTTTGCGGATACCATAGGTCCCAAATGGTGTGTTGAAGCACTAGAAAAGGGCCAAAGGATTCGATGGTCGTATGACTGAGAGTGATGCCTCGCCTTGATGTAGGATTTTTGAGAAAACTATATGCACATCAACTCTTGGAAATTTGCTTTTCCTAGTGTTGCCCTGGTCATTATTTTTCAAGAAAAAAGACCGCGCTCCTATTGGACTTCGGACGTACAAGTTATGCTCATTTTAGTGTTGTGGCAGTTAGTCTCGTGTTCGAGTCGTTTACTCAAATTTTTGCACTCCCCCACCATTGGTGGATACCCAAAACATTCGCTTTTCTCGTTGCAGTCTGTCGTGGTAAACAAATATTACTGGTTTTGGTATTTTGCGGATACCATAGGTCCCAAATGGTGTGTTGCAGCACTAAAAAGGGACCACAGGATTCGATGGACGTATGACTAAGAGTGATGCCTCGACTTGATGTTAGATTTTTTTCTAGAAAAATATATGCACATCAACTCTTTGAAATTCATTTTTCCTGGTGTTGCCCTTGTCATTATCTTTCCAATAAAGAAATGGCGCTCCAATCGGACTTCGGACGTAGAAGTTATGCTCGTTTTAGTGATGTGGCAGCTAGTCTCGTGTTCGAGTAGTTTAGTCAACTTTTGGCACTCCCCCACCTCTGATGGATACCCAGAAAATTCATTTTTCTAGTCACAGTTAGTCGTGGCAAAAAAATATTGCCGGGTTTGGTATTTTGCGCATACCATAGGTCCCAAATGGTGTTTTGGAGCACTCGAAAAGGGCCAAAGGATTCGATGGACGTATGACTGAGAGCGATGCCTCGCCTTGATATAGGATTTTTTTTAGAAAAATATATGCACGTTAACTCTTTGAAATTCACTTTTCCTAGTTTTGCCCTTGTCGTTATCTTTCCAACAAAAAAACAGTGCTCCAATCGGACATCGGACGTAGAAGTTATGCTCGTTTTCGTGATGTGGTAGCTAGTCTCGTGTTCGAGTCGTTTAGTCAACTTTTGGCACTCCCCAACCACCGGTGGATACCCAAAAAAACGCTTTTCTCGTCGCAGTCAGTCCTGGCAAAAAAAAATTGCCGGTTTTGGTATTTTGCGGATACCACATGTCCCAAATTTTGTGTTGGAGCACTAGAAAAGGGCCAAAGGATTCGATGGACGTATGACTGAGAGTGATGCCTCGCCATGATGTAGGATTTTTAGAAAAATATATGCATATCAACTCTTTGAAATTCGCTTTTCCTGGTGTTGCCATGGTCATTATCTTTTTCCACAAAAAAGACCGCGCTCCTATCGAACTTCGGACGTACAAGTTGTGCTCGTTTTAGTGATGTGGTAGTTAGTCTCGTGTTCGAGTCGTTTAGTCAACTTTTTGGACTCCCCTACCACCAGTGGATACGCAAAACATTTGCTTTTCGCGTCACAGTCAGTCATGGCAAAAAATATTTCTGGTTTTGGTATTTTGCGGATACCATAGGTCCCAAATGGTGTGTTGCAGCACTAAAAAAGGGCCACCGGATTCGATGGACGTATGACTTAGAGTGATGCCTCGACTTGATGTAGGATTTTTTTCTAGAAAAATATATGCACATCAACTCTTTGAAATTCACTTTTCCTAGTCAGTCCTGGCAAAAAGTATTGCCAATTTTAGTATTTTGCCGATACCATAGGTCCCAAATGGTGTGTTGGAGCACTTGAAAAGGGCCAAAGGATTCGATGGAAGTATGACTGAGAGTGATGCCTCGCCTTGATCTAGTATTTTTTTAGAAAAATTTAAGCACATCAACTCTTTGAAATTCGCTTTTCTTGGTGTTGCCCTCGTCCTTATCTTTCCAACAAAACCGCTCAATAAGACATCGGACGTAGAAGTTATGCTCGTTTTAGTGATGTGGCAGCTAGTCTCGTATTTGAGTCGTTTAGTCAACTATTTGCACTCCCCAACCACTGGTGGATTCCCAAAAAATTCGCTTTTCTCGTCGTAGTCTGTCCTGGCAAAAAATAATGCCAATTTTAGTATTTTGCGGATACCATAGGTCCCAAATGGTGTGTTGGAGCACTAGAAAAGGGCCAAAGGATTCGATGGAAGTAAGACTGAGAGTGATGCCTTGCCTTGATCTAGTATTTTTTTAGAAAAATATAAGCACATCAACTCTTTGAAATTCGCTTTTCTTGGTGTTGCCCTCGTCCTTATCTTTCCAACAAAAAAACCGCTCTCCAATCGGACATCGGACGTAGAAGTTTTGCTCGTTTTAGTGATGTGGTAGCTAGTCTCGTATTCGAGTCGTTTAGTCAACTTTTGGCACTCCCCAACCACCGGTGGATACCCAAAAATTCGCTTTTCTCGTAGTCGGTCTTGGCAAAAATATTGCCAATTTTAGTATTTTGCCGATACCATAGGTCCCAAATGGTGTGTTGGAGCACTTGAAAAGGGCCAAAGGATTCGATGGAAGTATGACTGAGAGTGATGCCTCACCTTGATCTAGTATTTTTTTAGAAAAATATAAGCACATCAACTCTTTGAAATTCGCTTTTCTTGGTGTTGCCCTCGTCCTTATCTTTCCAACAAAAAGCCGCTCAATCGGACATCGACGTAGAAGTTATGCTCGCTTTAGTGATGTGGCAGCTAGTCTCGTATTCGAGTCGTTTAGTCAACTTTTTGCACTCCCCAACCACCGGTGGATACCCAAAAAATTCGCTTTTCTCATCGTAGTCTGTCCTGGCAAAAATACTGCCAATTTTAGTAATTTGCGGATACCATAGGTCCCAAATGGTGTGTTGGAGCACTAGAAAAGGGCCAAAGGATTCGATGGAAGTATGACTGAGAGTTATGCCTCGCCTTGATCTAGTATTTTTTTAGAAAAATATAAGCACATCAACTCTTTGAAATTCGCTTTTCTTGGTGTTGCCATCGTCCTTATCTTTCCAACAAAAAAACCGCGCTCCAATCGGACATCGGACGTAGAAGTTTTGGTCGTTTTAGTGATGTGGCAGCTAGTCTCGTATTCGAGTCGTTTAGTCAACTTTTGGCACTCCCCAACCACCGGTGGATACCCAAAAAATTCGCTTTTCGTCAGAGTCGGGCCTTGGCAAAAATATTGCCAATTTTAGTATTTTGCCGATACCATAGGTCCCAAATGGTGTGTTGGAGCACTTGAAAAGGGCCAAAGGATTCGATGGAAGTATGACTGAGAGTGATGCCTTCCCTTGATCTAGTATTTTTTTAAAAAAATATAAGCACATCAACTCTTTGAAATTCGCTTTTCTTGGTGTTGCCCTCGTCCTTATCTTTCCAACAAAAAAACCGCTCTCCAATCGGACATCCGACGTAGAAGTTTTGCTCGTTTTAGTGATGTGGTAGCTAGTCTCGTATTCGAGTCGTTTAGTCAACTTTTGGCACTCCCCAACCACCGGTGGATACCCAAAAATTCGCTTTTTCGTCAGAGCTGATCTTGGCAAAAATATTGCCAATTTTAGTATTTTGCCGATACCATAGGTCCCAAATGGTGTGTTGGAGCACTTGAAAAGGGCCAAAGGATTCGATGGAGGTATGAAGTGATGCCTCACCTTGATCTAGTATTTTTTTAGAAAAATATAAGCACATCAACTCTTTGAAATTCGCTTTTCTTGGTGTTGCCCTCGTCCTTATCTTTCCAACAAAAAAGCCGCGCTCCAATCGGACATCAGACGTAGAAGTTATGCTCGTTTTAGTGATGTGGCAGCTAGTCTCGTATTCGAGTCGTTTAGTCAACTTTTTGCACTCCCCAACCACCGGTGGAAACCCAAAAAATTCGCTTTTCTCAACGTAGTCTCAGGCAAAAATATCGCCAATTTTAGTAATTTATGATACCATAGGTCCCAAATGGTGTGTTGGAGCACTAGAAAAGGGCCAAAGGATTCGATGGAAGTATGACTGAGAGTTATGCCTCGCCTTGATCTAGTATTTTTTTAGAAAAATATAAGCACATCAACTCTTTGAAATTCGCTTTTCTTGGTGTTGCCATCGTCCTTATCTTTCCAACAAAAAAACCACGCTCTAATCGGACATCGGACGTAGAAGTTATGCTCGTTTTAGTGATGTGGCAGCTAGTCTCGTATTCGAGTCTTTTAGTCAACTTTTGGCACTCCCCAACCACCGGTGGATACCCAAAAAATTTGCTTTTCTCGTCGTAGTCAGTCTTGGCAAAAAATATTGCCAATTTTAGTATTTTGCCGATACCATAGGTCCTAAATGGTGTGTTGGAGCACTTGAAAAGGGCCAAAGGATTCGATGGAAGTATGACTGAGAATGATGCCTCGCCTTGATCTAGTATTTTTTTAGAAAAATATAAGCACATCAACTCTTTGAAATTCGCTTTTCTTGGTGTTGCCCTCGTCCTTATCTTTCCAACAAAAAACCGCTCTAATCGGACATCGGACGTAGAAGTTATGCTCGTTTTAGTGATGTGGCAGCTAGTCTCGTATTCGAGTCTTTTAGTCAACTTTTTGCACTCCCCAACCACTGGGGGATTCCCAAAAAATTCGCTTTTCTCATCGTAGTCTGTCCTGGCAAAAAATACTGTCAATTTTAGTAATTTGCGGATACCATAGGTCCCAAATGGTGTGTTGGAGCACTTGAAAAGGGCCAAAGGATTCGATGGAAGTATGACTGAGAGTGATGCCTTCCCTTGATCTAGTATTTTTTTAAAAAAATATAAGCACATCAACTCTTTGAAATTCGCTTTTCTTGGTGTTGCCCTCGTCCTTATCTTTCCAACAAAAAAACCGCTCTCCAATCGGACATCCGACGTAGAAGTTTTGCTCGTTTTAGTGATGTGGTAGCTAGTCTCGTATTCGAGTCGTTTAGTCAACTTTTGGCACTCCCCAACCACCGGTGGATACCCAAAAAATTCGCTTTTCTCGTCGTAGTCAGTCTTGGCAAAAAATATTGCCAATTTTAGTATTTTGCCGATACCATAGGTCCCAAATGGTGTGTTGGAGCACTTGAAAAGGGCCAAAGGATTCGATGGAGGTAAGACTGAGAGTGATGCCTCACCTTGATCTAGTATTTTTTTAGAAAAATATAAGCACATCAACTCTTTCAAATTCGCTTTTCTTGGTGTTGCCCTCGTCCTTATCTTTCCAACAAAAAAGCCGCGCTCCAATCGGACATCAGACGTAGAAGTTATGCTCGTTTTAGTGATGTGGCAGCTAGTCTCGTATTCGAGTCGTTTAGTCAACTTTTTGCACTCCCCAACCACCGGTGGATACCCAAAAAATTCGCTTTTCTCAACGTAGTCTGTCCTGGCAAAAATACTGCCAATTTTAGTAATTTGCTGATACCATAGGTCCCAAATGGTGTGTTGGAGCACTAGAAAAGGGCCAAAGGATTCGATGGAAGTATGACTGAGAGTTATGCCTCGCCTTGATCTAGTATTTTTTTAGAAAAATATAAGCACATCAACTCTTTGAAATTCGCTTTTCTTGGTGTTGCCATCGTCCTTATCTTTCCAACAAAAAAACCGCGCTCCAATCGGACATCGGACGTAGAAGTTTTGGTCGTTTTAGTGATGTGGCAGCTAGTCTCGTATTCAGTCGTTTAGTCAACTTTGGCACTCCCCAACCACCGGTGGATACCCAAAAATTCGCTTTTCTGTCAGAATCGGTCTTGGCAAAAAATATTGCCAATTTTAGTATTTTGCCGATACCATAGGTCCCAAATGGTGTGTTGGAGCACTTGAAAAGGGCCAAAGGATTCGATGGAAGTATGATCGAGTGATGCCTTGCCTTGATCTAGTATTTTTTTAGAAAAATATAAGCACATCAACTCTTTGAAATTCGCTTTTCTTGGTGTTGCCCTCGTCCTTATCTTTCCAACAAAAAAACCGCTCTCCAATCGGACATCGGACGTAGAAGTTTTGCTCGTTTTAGTGATGTGGTAGCTAGTCTCGTATTCGAGTCGTTTAGTCAACTTTTGGCACTCCCCAACCACCGGTGGATACCCAAAAATTCGCTTTTCTCGTCAGAGTCGGGCCTTGGCAAAAATATTGCCAATTTTAGTATTTTGCCGATACCATAGGTCCCAAATGGTGTGTTGGAGCACTTGAAAAGGGCCAAAGGATTCGATGGAAGTATGGATAGAGTGATGCCTCACCTTGATCTAGTATTTTTTAGAAAATATAAGCACATCAACTCTTTGAAATTCGCTTTTCTTGGTGTTGCCCTCGTCCTTATCTTTCCAACAAAAAAACCGCGCTCCAATAAGACATCAGACGTAGAAGTTATGCTCGTTTTAGTGATGTGGCAGCTAGTCTCGTATTCGAGTCATTTAGTCAACTATTTGCACTCCCCAACAACGGGTGGATTCCCAAAAAATTCGCTTTTCTCATCGTAGTCTGTCCTAGCAAAAAATACTACCAATTTTAGTAATTTGCGGATACCATAGGTCCCAATTGTGTGTTGGAGCTCTAGAAAAGGGCCAAAGGATTCGATGGAAGTATGACTGAGAGTGATGCCTCGCCTTGATCTAGTATTTTTTTAGAAAAATATAAGCACATCAACTCTTTGAAATTCGCTTTTCTTGGTGTTGCCATCGTCCTTATCTTTCCAACAAAAAAACCGCGCTCCAATCGGACATCGGACGTAGAAGTTTTGCTCGTTTTAGTGATGTGGCAGCTAGTCTCGTATTCGAGTCGTTTAGTCAACTTTTGGCACTCCCCAACCACCGGTGGATACCCAAAAAATTCGCTTTTCTCGTCGTAGTCAGTCTTGGCAAAAAATATTGCCAATTTTAGTATTTTGCCCATACCATAGGTCCCAAATGGTGTGTTGGAGCACTTGAAAAGGGACAAAGGATTCGATGGAAGTATGACTGAGAGTGATGCCTCGCCTTGATCTAGTATTTTTTTAGAAAAATATAAGCACATCAATTCTTTGAAATTCGCTTTTCTTGGTGTTGCCCTCGTCCTTATCTTTCCAACAAAAAAACCGCGCTCAATCGATCGACATCGACGTAGAAGTTATGCTCGTTTTAGTGATGTGGCAGCTAGTCTCGTATTCGAGTCTTTTAGTCAACTTTTTGCACTCCCCAACCACTGGTGGATTCCCAAAAAATTCGTTTTTCTCATCGTAGTCTGTCCTGGCAAAAAATACTACCAATTTTAGTAATTTGGGGATACCATAGGTCCCAAATGGTGTGTTGGAGCACTAGAAAAGGGCCAAAGGATTCGATGGAAGTATGACTGAGAGTGATGCCTCCCCTTGATCTAGTATTTTTTTAGAAAAATATAAGCACCTCATCTCTTTGAAATTCGCTTTTCTAGGTGTTGCCATCGTCCTTATCTTTCCAACAAAAAAACCGCGCTCCAATCGGACATCGGACGTAGAAGTTTTGCTCATTTTAGTGATGTGGCAGCTAGTCTCGTATTTGAGTCGTTTAGTCAACTTTTGGCACTCCCCAACCACCGGTGGATACCCAAAAAATTCACTTTTATCATCGTAGTCAGTCTTGGTAAAAAAATATTGCCAATTTTAGTATTTTGCCGATACCATAGGTCCCAAATGGTGTGTTGGAGCAGTTGAAAAGGGCCAAAGGATTCGATGGAAGTATGACTGAGAGTGATGCCTCGCCTTGATCTAGTATTTTTTAGAAAAATATAAGCACATCAACTCTTTGAAATTCGCTTTTCTTGGTGTTGCTCTCGTCCTTATCTTTCCTACAAAAAAACCGCGCTCCAATCGGACATCTGACGTAGAAGTTATGCTCGTTTTAGTGATGTGGCCTAATCTCGTGATTGAGTCGTTTAGTCAACTTTTGGCACTCCCAAACCACCGGTGGATACCCAAAACATTCGCTTTTCTCATCGTAGTCAGTCTTGGCAAAAAATATTGCCAAATTTAGTATTTTGCCGATACCGTAGGTCCCAAATGGTGTGTTGGAGCACTTGAAAAGGGCCAAAGGATTCGATGGAAGTATGACTTAGAGTGATGCCTCGCCTTGATCTAGTATTTTTTTAGAAAAATATAAGCACATCAACTCTTTGAAATTCGCTTTTCTTGGTGTTGCTCTCGTCCTTATCTTTCCAACAAAAAAAACCGTGCTCCAATCGGACATCGGACGTAGAAGTTTTGCTCGTTTTAGTGATGTGGCAGCTAGTCTCGTATTCGAGTCGTTTAGTCAACTTTTGGCACTCCCCAACCACCGGTGGATACCCAAAAAATTTGCTTTTCTCGTCGTAGTCGGTCTTGGCAAAAATATTGCCAATTTTAGTATTTTGCCGATACCATAGGTCCTAAATGGTGTGTTGGAGCACTTGAAAAGGGCCAAAGGATTCGATGGAAGTATGACTGAGAATGATGCCTCGCCTTGATCTAGTATTTTTTTAGAAAAATATAAGCACATCAACTCTTTGAAATTCGCTTTTCTTGGTGTTGCCCTCGTCCTTATCTTTCCAACAAAAAAACCACGCTCAATCGGACATCGGACGTAGAAGTTATGCTCGTTTAGTGATGTGGCAGCTAGTCTCGTATTCGAGTCTTTTAGTCAACTTTTGCACTCCCCAACCACCTGGATATCCCAAACAATTCGCTTTTCTCATCGTAGTCTCGGCAAAAATATTGCCAATTTTAGTAATTTGCGGTCCCAAATGGTGTGTTGGAGCACTAGAAAAGGGCCAAATGATTCGATGGAATTATGACTGAGAGTGATGCCTCCCCTTGATCTAGTATTTTTTTAGAAAAATATAAGCATATCATCTCTTTGAAATTCGCTTTTCTAGGTGTTGCCATCGTCCTTATCTTTCCAACAAAAAAACCGCGCTCCAATCGGACATCGGACATAGAAGTTTTGCTCATTTTAGTGATGTGGCAGCTAGTCTCGTATTCGAGTCGTTTAGTCAACTTTTGGCACTCCCCAACCACCGGTGGATACCCAAAAATTCGCTTTTCTCGTCGTAGTCGGGTCTTGGCAAAAATATTGCCAATTTTAGTATTTTGCCCATACCATAGGTCCCAAATGGTGTGTTGGAGCACTTGAAAAGGGACAAAGGATTCGATGGAAGTATGACTGAGAGTGATGCCTCGCCTTGATCTAGTATTTTTTTAGAAAAATATAAGCACATCAATTCTTTGAAATTCGCTTTTCTTGGTGTTGCCCTCGTCCTTATCTTTCCAACAAAAACCGCTCAATCGACATCGACGTAGAAGTTATGCTCGTTTTAGTGATGTGGCAGCTAGTCTCGTATTCGAGTCTTTTAGTCAACTTTTTGCACTCCCCAACCACTGGTGGATTCCCAAAAAATTCGTTTTTCTCATCGGTCGTCACGGCAAAAATACTACCAATTTTAGTAATTTGGGGATACCATAGGTCCCAAATGGTGTGTTGGAGCACTAGAAAAGGGCCAAAGGATTCGATGGAAGTATGACTGAGAGTGATGCCTCCCCTTGATCTAGTATTTTTTTAGAAAAATATAAGCACATCATCTCTTTGAAATTCGCTTTTCTAGGTGTTGCCATCGTCCTTATCTTTCCAACAAAAAAACCGCGCTCCAATCGGACATCGGACGTAGAAGTTTTGCTCATTTTAGTGATGTGGCAGCTAGTCTCGTATTTGAGTCGTTTAGTCAACTTTTGGCACTCCCCAACCACCGGTGGATACCCAAAAAATTCACTTTTATCATCGTAGTCAGTCTTGGTAAAAAAATATTGCCAATTTTAGTATTTTGCCGATACCATAGGTCCCAAATGGTGTGTTGGAGCAGTTGAAAAGGGCCAAAGGATTCGATGGAAGTATGACTGAGAATGATGCCTCGCCTTGATCTAGTATTTTTTTAGAAAAATATAAGCACATCAACTCTTTGAAATTCGCTTTTCTTGGTGTTGCTCTCGTCCTTATCTTTCCTACAAAAAAACCGCGCTCCAATCGGACATCTGACGTAGAAGTTATGCTCGTTTTAGTGATGTGGCAGCTAATCTCGTATTCGAGTCGTTTAGTCAACTTTTGGCACTCCCAACCACCGGTGGATACCCAAAACATTCGCTTTTCTCATCGTAGTCAGTCTTGGCAAAAAATATTGCCAAATTTAGTATTTTGCCGATACCGTAGGTCCCAAATGGTGTGTTGGAGCACTTGAAAAGGGCCAAAGGATTCGATGGAAGTATGACTGAGAGTGATGCCTCGCCTTGATCTAGTATTTTTTTAGAAAAATATAAGCACATCAACTCTTTGAAATTCGCTTTTCTTGGTGTTGCTCTCGTCCTTATCTTTCCAACAAAAAAAACCGTGCTCCAATCGGACATCGGACGTAGAAGTTTTGCTCGTTTTAGTGATGTGGCAGCTAGTCTCGTATTCGAGTCGTTTAGTCAACTTTTGGCACTCCCCAACCACCGGTGGATACCCAAAAAATTTGCTTTTCTCGTCGTAGTCAGTCTTGGCAAAAAATATTGCAAATTTTAGTATTTTGCCGATACCATAGGTCCTAAATGGTGTGTTGGAGCACTTGAAAAGGGCCAAAGGATTCGATGGAAGTATGACTGAGAATGATGCCTCGCCTTGATCTAGTATTTTTTTAGAAAAATATAAGCACATCAACTCTTTGAAATTCGCTTTTCTTGGTGTTGCCCTCGTCCTTATCTTTCCAACAAAAAAACCACGCTCTAATCGGACATCGGACGTAGAAGTTATGCTCGTTTTAGTGATGTGGCAGCTAGTCTCGTATTCGAGTCTTTTAGTCAACTTTTTGCACTCCCCAACCACTGGGGGATTCCCAAAAATTCGCTTTTCTCATCGTAGTCTGTCCTGGCAAAAAATACTGTCAATTTTAGTAATTTGCGGATACCATTGGTCCCAAATGGTGTGTTGGAGCACTAGAAAAGGGCCAAATGATTCGATGGAAGTATGACTGAGAGTGATGCCTCCCCTTGATCTAGTATTTTTTTAGAAAAATATAAGCATATCATCTCTTTGAAATTCGCTTTTCTAGGTGTTGCCATCGTCCTTATCTTTCCAACAAAAAAACCGCGCTCCAATCGGACATCGGACGTAGAAGTTTTGCTCATTTTAGTGATGTGGCAGCTAGTCTCGTATTCGAGTCGTTTAGTCAACTTTGGCACTCCCAACCACCGGTGGATACCCAAAAATTCGCTTTTCTCGTAGTCAGTCTTGGTAAAAATATTGCCAATTTTAGTATTTTGCCGATACCATAGGTCCCAAATGGTGTGTTGGAGCACTTGAAATGGGCCAAAGGATTCGATGGAAGTAGGACTGAGAGTGATGCCTCGCCTTGATCTAGTATTTTTTAGAAAAATATAAGCACATCAACTCTTTGAAATTCGCTTTTCTTGGGGTTGCCCTCGTCCTTATCTTTCCAACAAAAACCGCTCAATCGGACATCGGCGTAGAAGTTATGCTCGTTTTAGTGATGTGGCGCTAGTCTCGTGTTCGAGTCGTTTAGTCAACTTTGGCACTCCCCAACCACCGGTGGATACCCAAAACATTCCTTTTCTCATCGTAGTCAGGTCTTGGCAAAAATATTGCCAAATTTAGTATTTTGCCGATACCGTAGGTCCCAAATGGTGTGTTAGAGCACTTGAAAAGGGCCAAAGGATTCGATGGAAGTATGACTGAGAGTGATGCCTCGCCTTGATCTAGTCTTTTTTAGAAAAATATAAGCACATCAACTCTTGAATTTCACTTTTCTTGGTGTTGCCCTCGTCCTTATCTTTCCAACAAAAAAGCCGCGCTCCAATCGGACATCGGACGTCGAAGTTATGCTCGTTTTAGTGATGTGGCAGCTAGTCTCGTATTCGAGTCGTTTAGTCAACTTTTGGCACTCCCCAACCACTGGTGGATACCCAAAAATTCACTTTTCTCGTATGTAGTCTGTCGGTGAAAATACTACCAATTTTAGTAATTTGCGGATAGGTCCCAAATGGTGTGTTGGAGCACTAGAAAAGGGCCAAAGGATTCGATGGAAGTATGACTGAGAGTGATGCCTCGCCTTGATTTAGTATTTTTTCTAGAAAAATATAAGCACATCAACTCTTTGAAATTCACTTTTCTTGGTGTTGCCATCGTCCTTATCTTTCCAACAAAAACCGCGCTCCAATCGGACATCGGACGTAGAAGTTTTGCTCGTTTTAGTGATGTGGCAGCTAGTCTCGTATTCGAGTCGTTTAGTCAACTTTTGGCACTCCCCAACCACCGGTGGATACCCAAAAATTTGCTTTCTCGTCGTAGTCAGTCTTGGCAAAAAATATTGCCAATTTTAGTATTTTGCCGATACCATAGGTCCCAAATGGTGTGTTGTATCACTTGAAATGGGCCAAAGGATTCGATGGAAGTAGGACTGAGAATGATGCCTCGCCTTGATCTAGTATTTTTTAGAAAAATATAAGCACATCAACTCTTTGAAATTCGCTTTTCTTGGGGTTGCCCTCGTCCTTATCTTTCCTGCAAAAAAACCGCGCTCCAATCGGACATCTGACGTAGAAGTTATGCTCGTTTTAGTGATGTGGCAGCTAGTCTCGTATTCAAGTCGTTTAGTCAACTTTTGGCACTCCCCAACCACCGGTGGATACCCAAAACATTCCCTTTTCTCATCGTAGTCAGTCTTGGCAAAAAATATTGCCAAATTTAGTATTTTGCCGATACCGTAGGTCCCAAATGGTGTGTTAGAGCACTTGAAAAGGGCCAAAGGATTCGATGGAAGTATGACTGAGAGTGATGCCTCGCCTTGATCTAGTCTTTTTTTAGAAAAATATAAGCACATCAACTCTGTGAATTTCACTTTTCTTGGTGTTGCCCTCGTCCTTATCTTTCCAACAAAAAAGCCGCGCTCCAATCGGACATCGGACGTCGAAGTTATGCTCGTTTTAGTGATGTGGCAGCTAGTCTCGTATTCGAGTCGTTTAGTCAACTTTTGGCACTCCCCAACCACTGGTGGATACCCAAAAAATTCACTTTTCTCATCGTAGTCTGTCCTGGTGAAAATACTGCCAATTTTAGTAATTTGCGGATACCATAGGTCCCAAATGGTGTGTTGGAGCACTAGAAAAGGGCCAAAGGATTCGATGGAAGTATGACTGAGAGTGATGCCTCGCCTTGATCTAGTATTTTTTTTAGAAAAATATAAGCACATCAACTCTTTGAAATTCACTTTTCTTGGTGTTGCCATCGTCCTTATCTTTGCAACAAAAAATCCGCGCTCCAATCGGACATCGGACGTAGAAGTTTTGCTCGTTTTAGTGATGTGGCAGCTAGTCTCGTATTCGAGTCGTTTAGTCAACTTTTGGCACTCCCCAACCACCGGTGGATACCCAAAAAATTTGCTTTTCTCGTCGTAGTCAGTCTTGGCAAAAAATATTGCCAATTTTAGTATTTTGCCGATACCATAGGTCCCAAATGGTGTGTTGTATCACTTGAAAAGGGCCAAAGGATTCGATGGAAGTATGACTGAGAATGATGCCTCGCCTTGATCTAGTATTTTTTTAGAAAAATATAAGCACATCAACTCTTTGAAATTCGCTTTTCTTGGTGTTGCCCTCGTCCTTATCTTTCCAACAAAAAAACCACGCTCCAATCGGACATCGGACGTAGAAGTTATGCTCGTTTTAGTGATGTGGCAGCTAGTCTCGTATTCGAGTCTTTTAGTCAACTTTTGCACTCCCAACCACCGGGGATTCCCAAAAATTCGCTTTCTCATCGTAGTCATCACGGCAAAAATACTGTCAATTTTAGTAATTTGCGGATACCATTGGTCCTAAATGGTGTGTTGGAGCACTAGAAAAGGGCCAAATGATTCGTTGGAAGTATGACTGAGAGTGATGCCTCCCCTTGATCTAGTATTTTTTTAGAAAAATATAAGCACATCATCTCTTTGAAATTCGCTTTTCTAGGTGTTGCCATCGTCCTTATCTTTCCAACAAAAACCGCTCAATCGGACATCAGACGTAGAAGTTATGGTTGTTTTAGTGATGTGGCAGCTAGTCTTGTGGTCGAGTCATTTAGGCAACTTTTTGCACTCCCCCACCACCGGTGGATACCCAAAAGTATCAATTTCTTGTCGTAGTCAATCGTGGTAAAAAATATTGCCGTTTTGGTATTTTGCGGATGCCATAGGTCCCAAATGGTGTGTTGGAGCACTAGACAAGGGCCAAAGGATTCGATGGACATATGACTGAGAGTGATGCCTCACCTTGATGTAGGATATTTTTTTGAAAAATATATGCTTGTCAACTCATTGAAATTCACTTTTCCTGGTATTGCCCTCGTTGTTACCTTTCCAACAAAAAAACTGCGCTCCAATCGGACATAGAAGTTATGCTCATTTTAGTGATGTGGTAGCTAGTCTCGTGTTCGAGTCATTTAGTCAACTTTTGGCACTCCCCAACCACTGGTGGATTCCCAAAAAATTCGCTTTTCTCATCGTAGTCTGTCCTGGCAAAAAATACTGCAAATTTTAGTAATTTGCGGATACCATAGGTCCCAAATGGTGTGTTGGAGCACTAGAAAAGGGCCAAAGGATTCGATGGAAGTATGACCGTGAGTGATGCCTCACCTTGATCTAGTATTTTTTTAGAAAAATATAAGCACATCAACTCTTTGAAATTCACTTTTCTTGGTGTTGCCCTCGTCCTTATCTTTCCAACAAAAAAACCGCGCTCCAATCGGACATCGGACGTCGAAGTTATGCTCGTTTTAGTGATGTGGCAGCTAGTCTCGTATTCGAGTCGTTTAGTCAACTTTTCGCACTCCCCAACCACTGGTGGATACCCAAAAAATTCACTTTTCTCATCGTGATACATCACGGTGAAAATATTGCCAATTTTAGTAATTTGCGGATACCATAGGTCCCAAATGGTGTGTTGGAGCACTAGAAAAGGGCCAAAGGATTCGATGGAAGTATGACTGAGAGTGATGCCTCGCCTTGATCTAGTATTTTTTTTAGAAAAATATAAGCACATCAACTCTTTGAAATTCACTTTTCTTGGTGTTGCCATCGTCCTTATCTTTCCAACAAAAAAACCGTGCTCCAATCGGACATCGGACGTAGAAGTTTTGCTCGTTTTAGTGATGTGGCAGCTAGTCTCGTATTCGAGTCGTTTAGTCAACTTTTGGCACTCCCCAACCACCGGTGGATACCCAAAAAATTTGCTTTTCTCATCGTAGTCACCTTGGCAAAAATATTGCCAATTTTAGTATTTTGCCGATACCATAGGTCCCAAATGGTGTGTTGTATCACTTGAAAAGGGCCAAAGGATTCGATGGAAGTATGACTGAGAATGATGCCTCGCCTTGATCTAGTATTTTTTTAGAAAAATATAAGCACATCAACTCTTTGAAATTCGCTTTTCTTGGTGTTGCCCTCGTCCTTATCTTTCCAACAAAAAAACCACGCTCTAATCGGACATCGGACGTAGAAGTTATGCTCGTTTTAGTGATGTGGCAGCTAGTCTCGTATTCGAGTCTTTTAGTCAACTTTTTGCACTCCCCAACCACTGGGGGATTCCCAAGAAATTCGCTTTTCTCATCGTAGTCTGTCCTGGCAAAAAATACTGTCAATTTTAGTAATTTGCGGATACCATTGGTCCTAAATGGTGTGTTGGAGCACTAGAAAAGGGCCAAATGATTCGTTGGAAGTATGACTGAGAGTGATGCCTCCCCTTGATCTAGTATTTTTTTAGAAAAATATAAGCACATCATCTCTTTGAAATTCGCTTTTCTAGGTGTTGCCATCGTCCTTATCTTTCCAACAAAAAAACCGCGCTCCAATCGGACATCAGACGTAGAAGTTATGGTTGTTTTAGTGATGTGGCAGCTAGTCTTGTGGTCGAGTCATTTAGTCAACTTTTTGCACTCCCCCACCACCGGTGGATACCCAAAAGTATCAATTTCTTGTCGTAGTCAATTGTGGTAAAAATATTGCCGTTTGGTATTTTGATGCCATAGGTCCCAAATGGTGTGTTGGAGCACTAGACAAGGGCCAAAGGATTCGATGGACATATGACTGAGAGTGATGCCTCACCTTGATGTAGGATATTTTTTTGAAAAATATATGCTTGTCAACTCATTGAAATTCACTTTTCCTGGTATTGCCCTTGTTGTTACCTTTCCAACAAAAAAACTGCGCTCCAATCGGACATAGAAGTTATGCTCATTTTAGTGATGTGGTAGCTAGTCTCGTGTTCGAGTCATTTAGTCAACTTTTGGCACTCCCCAACCACTGGTGGATTCCCAAAAAATTCGCTTTTCTCATCGTAGTCTGTCCTGGCAAAAAATACTGCAAATTTTAGTAATTTGCGGATACCATAGGTCCCAAATGGTGTGTTGGAGCACTAGAAAAGGGCCAAAGGATTCGATGGAAGTATGACCGTGAGTGATGCCTCACCTTGATCTAGTATTTTTTTAGAAAAATATAAGCACATCAACTCTTTGAAATTCACTTTTCTTGGTGTTGCCCTCGTCCTTATCTTTCCAACAAAAAACCACCCTCCAATCGGACATCAGACGTAGAACTTATGCTCGTTTTAGTGATGTGGCAGCTAGTCTCGTATTCGAGTCGTTTAGTCAACTTTTGGCACTCCCCAACCACTGGTGGATACCCAAAAAATTTTCTTTTCTCATCGTAGTCAGTCTTGGCAAAAAATATTGCCAATTTTAGTATTTTGACGATACCATAGGTCCCAAATGGTGTGTTGGAGCACTTGAAAAGGGCCAAAGGATTCGATGGAAGTATGACCGTGAGTGATGCCTCGCCTTGATCTAGTATTTTTTTAGAAAAATATAAGCACATCAACTCTTTGAAATTCACTTTTCTTGGTGTTGCCCTCATCCTTATCTTTCCAAAAAAAAAATCACGCTCCAATCGGACATCGGACGTAGAAGTTATGCTCGTTTTAGTGATGTGGCAGCTAGTCTCGTATTCGTGTCATTTAGTCAACTTTTGGCATTCCCCAACCACCGTGGATACCCAAAAATTTGCTTTTCTTGTTTGTCAGTCTTGGCAAAAAATATAGCCAAATTTAGTATTTTGCCGATACCATAGGTCCCAAATGGTGTGTTGGAGCACTTGAAAAGGGCCAAAGGATTCGATGGAAGTATGGTGAGTGATGCCTCGCCTTGATCTAGTATTTTTTTAGAAAAATATAAGCACATCAACTCTTTGAAATTCACTTTTCTTAGTGTTGTCCTCATCCTTATCTTTCCAACAAAAAAATCGCGCTCCAATCGGACATCAGACGTAGAAATTATGCTCGTTTTAGTGATGTGGCGCTAGTCTCGTGATTCGAGTCGTTTAGTCAACTTTTGGCACTCCCCAACCACCGGTGGATACCCAAAAAATTCGCTTTTCTCGTCGTAGTCAGTCTTGGCAAAAAATGTTGCCAATTTTAGTCTTTTGACGATACCATAGGTCCCAAATGGTGTGTTGGAGCACTTGAAAAGGGCCAAAGGATTCGATGGAAGTATGACCGTGAGTGATGCCTCGCCTTGATCTAGTATTTTTTAGAAAAATATAAGCACATCAACTCTTTGAAATTCGCTTTTCTTGGTGTTGCCGTCATCCTTATCTTTCCAACAAAAAAACCGCACTCAATCGGACATCGACGTAAAAGTTATGCTCGTTTTAGTGATGTGGCGCTAGTCACGTATTCGAAGTCGTTTAGTCAACTTTTGGCACTCCCCAGCCACCGGTGGATACCCAAAAAATTTGCTTTTCTCATCGTACTCAGTCTTGGCAAGAAATATAGCCAAATTTAGTGTTTTTCCGATACCATAGGTCCCAAATGGTCTGTTGGAGCACTTGAAAAGGGCCAAAGGATTCGATGGAAGTATGACTGAGAGTGATGCCTCGCCTTGATCTAGTATTTTTTTTAGAAAAATATAAGCACATCAACTCTTTGAAATTCAATTTTCTTAGTGTTGTCCTCATCCTTATCTTTCCAACAAAAAAACCGCGCTCCAATCGGACATCAGACGTAGAAATTATGCTCGTTTTAGTGATGTGGCAGCTAGTCTCGTATTCGAGTCGTTTAGTCAACTTTTGGCACTCCCCAACCACCGGTGGATACCCAAAAAATTCGCTTTTCTCGTCGTAGTCAGTCTTGGCAAAAAATGTTGCCAATTTTAGTCTTTTGACGATACCATAGGTCCCAAATGGTGTGTTGGAGCACTTGAAAAGGGCCAAAGGATTCGATGGAAGTATGACCGTGAGTGATGCCTCGCCTTGACCTAGTATTTTTTTAGAAAAATATAAGCACATCAACTCTTTGAAATTCGCTTTTCTTGGTGTTGCCGTCGTCCTTATCTTTCCAACAAAAAAACCGCACTCCAATCGGACATCGGACGTAAAAGTTATGCTCGTTTTAGTGATGTGGCAGCTAGTCTCGTATTCAAGTCGATTAGTCAACTTTTGGCACTCCCCAACCACTGGTGGATACCCAAAAAATTTGCTTTTCTCATCGTAGTCAGTCTTGGCAAAAAATATTGCCAATTTTAGTATTTTGACGATACCATAGGTCCCAAATGGTGTGTTGGAGCACTTGAAAAGGGCCAAAGGATTCGATGGAAGTATGACCGTGAGTGATGCCTCGCCTTGATCTAGTATTTTTTTAGAAAAATATAAGCACATCAACTCTTTGAAATTCACTTTTCTTGGTGTTGCCCTCATCCTTATCTTTCCAACAAAAAAATCGCACTCCAATCGGACATCGGACGTAGAAGTTATGCTCGTTTTAGTGATGTGGCAGCTAGTCTTGTATTCGTGTCATTTAGTCAACTTTTGGCATTCCCCAACCACCGGTGGATACCCAAAAAATTCGCTTTTCTTGTTGTAGTCAGTCTTGGCAAAAAATATAGCCAAATTTAGTATTTTGCCGATACCATAGGTCCCAAATGGTGTGTTGGAGCACTTGAAAAGGGCCAAAGGATTCGATGGAAGTATGACTGAGAGTGATGCCTCGCCTTGATCTAGTATTTTTTTAGAAAAATATAAGCACATCAACTCTTTGAAATTCACTTTTCTTAGTGTTGTCCTCATCCTTATCTTTCCAACAAAAAAATCGCGCTCCAATCGGACATCAGACGTAGAAATTATGCTCGTTTTAGTGATGTGGCAGCTAGTCTCGTATTCGAGTCGTTTAGTCAACTTTTGGCACTCCCCAACCACCGTGGATACCCAAAAATTCGCTTTTCTCGTCAGATCATTCTTGGCAAAAAAATGTTGCCAATTTTAGTCTTTTGACGATACCATAGGTCCCAAATGGTGTGTTGGAGCACTTGAAAAGGGCCAAAGGATTCGATGGAAGTATGACCGTGAGTGATGCCTCGCCTTGATCTAGTATTTTTTTAGAAAAATATAAGCACATCAACTCTTTGAAATTCGCTTTTCTTGGTGTTGCCGTCGTCCTTATCTTTCCCACAAAAAAACCGCGCTCCAATCGGACATCGGACGTAAAAGTAATGCTCGTTTTAGTGATGTGGCAGCTAGTCACGTATTCGAGTCGTTTAGTCAACTTTTGGCACTCCCCAGCCACCGGTGGATACCCAAAAAATTTGCTTTTCTCATCGTACTCAGTCTTGGCAAGAAATATAGCCAAATTTAGTATTTTGCCGATACCATAGGTCTCAAATGGTCTGTTGGAGCACTTGAAAAGGGCCAAAGGATTCGATGGAAGTATGACTGAGAGTGATGCCTCGCCTTGATCTAGTATTTTTTTAGAAAAATATAAGCACATCAACTCTTTGAAATTCACTTTTCTTAGTGTTGTCCTCATCCTTATCTTTCCAACAAAAAAACCGCGCTCCAATCGGACATCAGACGTAGAAATTATGCTCGTTTTAGTGATGTGGCAGCTAGTCTCGTATTCGAGTCGTTTAGTCAACTTTTGGCACTCCCCAACCACCGGTGGCTACCCAAAAAATTCGCTTTTCTCGTCGTAGTCAGTCTTGGCAAAAAATGTTGCCAATTTTAGTCTTTTGACGATACCATAGGTCCCAAATGGTGTGTTGGAGCACTTGACAAGGGCCAAAGGATTCGATGGAAGTATGACCGTGAGTGATGCCTCGCCTTGATCTAGTATTTTTTTAGAAAAATATAAGCACATCAACTCTTTGAAATTCGCTTTTCTTGGTGTTGCCGTCGTCCTTATCTTTCCAACAAAAAAACAATCGGACATCGGACGTAAAAGTTATGCTCGTTTTAGTGATGTGGCAGCTAGTCACGTATTCGAGTCTTTTAGTCAACTTTTGGCACTCCCCAGCCACCGGTGGATACCCAAAAAATTTGCTTTTCTCATCGTACTCAGTCTTGGCAAAAAATACTGCAAATTTTAGTAATTTGCGTATACCATAGGTCCCAAATGGTGTGTTGGAGCACTAGAAAAGGGCCAAAGGATTCGATGGAAGTATGACCGTGAGTGATGCCTCGCCTTGATCTAGTATTTTTTTAGAAAAATATAAGCACATCAACTCTTTGAAATTCACTTTTCTTGGTGTTGCCCTCGTCCTTATCTTTCCAACAAAAAAACCGCGCTCCAATCGGACATCGGACGTAGAAGTTATGCTCGTTTTAGTGATGTGGCAGCTAGTCTCGTATTCGAGTCGTTTAGTCAACTTTTGGCACTCCCCAACCACCGGTGGATACCCAAAAATTCGCTTTTCTCGTCAGAGTCGGTCTTGGCAAAAATATTGCCAATTTTAGTATTTTGACGATACCATAGGTCCCAAATGGTGTGTTGGAGCACTTGAAAAGGGCCAAAGGATTCGATGGAAGTATGACCGTGAGTGATGCCTCGCCTTGATCTAGTATTTTTAGAAAATATAAGCACATCAACTCTTTGAAATTCGCTTGGTGTTGCCATCGTCCTTATCTTTCCAACAAAAAAACCGCGCTCCAATCGGACATCGGACATAGAAGTTATGCTCGTTTTAGTGATGTGGCAGCTAGTCTCGTATTCGAGTCGTTTAGTCAACTTTTGGCACTCCCCAGCCACCGGTGGATACCCAAAAATTCACTTTTCTCGTCAGTCGGGCCTTGGCAAAAATATTGCCAAATTTAGTATTTTGCCGATACCATAGGTCCCTAATGGTGTGTTGGAGCACTTGAAAAGGGCCAAAGGATTCGATGGAAGTATGACTAAGAGTGATGCCTCGCCTTGATCTAGTATTTTTTTAGAAAAATATAAGCACATCAACTCTTTGAAATTCGCTTTTCTTGGTGTTGCCTTCGTCCTTATCTTTCCAACAAAAAAACCGCGCTCCAATCGGACATCGGACGTAGAAGTTATGCTCGTTTTAGTGATGTGGCAGCTAGTCTTGTGATCGAGTCATTTAGTCAACTTTTTGCACTCCCCCACCACCGATGGATACCCAAAAATATCAATTTCTTGTCGTAGTCAATCGTGGTAAAAAATATTGCCGTTTTGGTATTTTGCGGATGCCATAGGTCCCAAATGGTGTGTTGGAGCACTAGACAAGGGCCAAAGGATTCGATGGACATATGACTGAGAGTGATGCCTCACCTTGATGTAGGACATTTTTTAGAAATATATATGCATGTCAACTCATTGAAATTCACTTTTCCTGGTTTTGCCCTTGTCGTTACCTTTCCAACAAAAAAACTGCGCTCCAATCGGACATCGGACATAGAAGTTATGCTCATTTTAGTGATGTGGCAGCTAGTCTCGTGTTCGAGTCATTTAGTCAACTTTTGGCACTCCATAACCACTGGTAGATTCCCAAAAAATTCATTTTTCTCATCGTGATCTCGGCAAAAATATTGCCAATTTTAGTAATTTGCGGATACCATAGGTCCCAAATGGTGTGTTGGAGCACTAGAAAAGGGCCAAAGGATTCGATCGAAGTATGACTGAGAGTGATACCTCACCTTTATCTAGTATTTTTTTAGAAAAATATAAGCACATCAACTCTTTGAAATTCGCTTTTCTTGGTGTTGCCATCGTCCTTATCTTTCCAACAAAAAAACCGCGCTCCAATCGGACATCGGACGTAGAAGTTTTGCTCGTTTTAGTGATGTGGCAGCTAGTCTCGTATTAGAGTCGTTTAATCAACTTTTGGCACTCCCAAACCACCAGTGGATACCCAAAAAATTCGCTTTTCTCGTCGTAGTCAGTCTTGGCAAAAAATATTGCCAAATTTAGTATTTTGCCGATACCATCGGTCCCAAATGGTGTGTTGGAGCACTTTAAAGGGGCCAAAGCATTCGATGGAAGTATGATGAGTGATGCCTCACTTGATCTAGTATTTTTAGAAAAATATAAGCACATCAACTCTTTGAAATTCGCTTTTCTTGGTGTTGCCCTCGTCCTTATCTTTCCAACAAAAAACCGCTCAATCGGACACATCGGACGTATTTATGCTTGTTTTAGTGATGTGGCAGCTAGTCTTGTGATCGAGTCATTTAGTCAACTTTTTGCACTCCCCCACCACCGGTGGATACCCAAAAATATCAATTTCTTATCGTAGTCAATCGTGGTAAAAAATATTGCCATTTTGGTATTTTGCGGATGCCATAGGTCCCAAATGGTGTGTTGGAGCACTAGACAAGGGCCAAAGGATTCGATGGACATATGACTGAGAGTGATGCCTCACCTTGATGTAGGATATTTTTTAGAAAAATATATGCATGTCAACTCATTGAAATTCACTTTTCCTGGTTTTGCCCTTGTCGTTACCTTTCCAACAAAAAAACTGTGCTCCAATCGGATATCGGACATAGAAGTTATGAGCATTTTAGTGATGTGGCAGCTAGTCTCGTGTTCGAGTCATTTAGTCAACTTTTGGCACTCCCCAACCACTAGTGGATTCCCAAAAAATTTGCTTTTCTCATCGTAGTCTGTCCTGGCAAAAAATATTACCAATTTTAGTAATTTGCGGATACCATAGGTCCGAAACGGTGTGTTGGAGCACTAGAAAAGGGCCAAAGGATTCGATGGAAGTATGACTGAGAGTGATGCCTCGCCTTGATCTAGTATTTTTTTTAGAAAAATATAAGCACATCAACTCTTTGAAATTCTCTTTTCTTGGTGTTGCCATCGTCCTTATCTTTCCAACAAAAAAACCGCGCTCCAATCGGACATCAGACGTAGAAGTTTTGCTCGTTTTAGTGATGTGGCAGCTAGTCTCGTATTCGAGTTGTTTAGTCAACTTTTTGCACTCCCCAACCACCGGATGGATACCCAAAAATTCGCTTTTCTCGTCGTCATCAAAAATATTGCCAAATTTTGGTATTTTGCGATACCACAGGTCCCAAATGGTGTGTTGGAGCACTTGAAAAGGGCCAAAGGATTCGATGGAAGTATGACTGAGAGTGATGCCTTGCCTTGATCTAGTATTTTTTTAGAAAAATATAAGCACATCAACTCTGTGAAATTCACTTTTTTTGGTGTTGCCCTCGTCCTTATCTTTCCAACAAAATAACTCGCTCCAATTGGACATCGGACGTAGAAGTTATGCTCGTTTTTGTGATGTGGCAGCTAGTCTTGTGATCGAGTCATTTAGTCAACTTTTTGCACTCCCCCGCCTCCGGTGGATACCCATAAATATCAATTTCTTGTCGTAGTCAATCGTGGTAAAAACATATTGCCGTTTTGGTATTTTGCGGATGCCATAGGTCCCAAATGGTGTGTTGGAGCACTAGAAAAGGGCCAAAGGATTTGATGGACATATGACTGAGAGTGATGCCTCACCTTGATGTAGGACATTTTTTAGAAAAATATATGCATGTCAACTCATTGAAATTCACTTTTCCTGGTTTGGCCCTTGTCGTTACCTTTCCAACAAAAAAATTGCGCTCCAATCGGACATCGGACATAAAAGTTATGCTCATTTTCGTGATGTGGTAGCTAGTCTCATATTCGAGTCATTTAGTCAACTTTTGGCACTCCCCAACCACTGGTGGATTCCCAAAAAATTTGCTTTTCTCGCCGTAGTCTCACGGCAAAAATACTGCCAATTTTAGTAATTTGCGGATACCATAAGTCCCTAATGGTGTGTTGGAGCACTAGAAAAGGGCCAAAGGATTCGATGGAAGTATGACTGAGAGTCATGCCTCGCCTTGATCTAGTATTTTTTTAGAAAAATATAAGCACATCAACTCTTTGAAATTCGCTTTTCTTGGTGTTGCAATCGTCCTTATCTTTCCAACAAAAAAACCGCGCTCCAATCGGACATCGGACGTAGAAGTTTTTCTCGTTTTAGTGATGTGGCAGCTAGTCTCGTATTCGAGTCGTTTAGTCAACTTTTGGCACTCCCCAACCACCGGTGGATACCCAAAAAATTCGCTTTTCTCATCGTAGTCAGTCTTGGCAAAAAATATTGCCAATTTAAGTATTTTGTCGATACCATAGGTCCCATATGGTGTGTTGGAGCACTTCAAAAGGGCCAAAGGATTCGATGGAAGTATGACTGAGAGTGATGCCTCGCCTTGATCTAGTATTTTTTAGAAAAATATAAGCTCATCAACTCTTTGAAATTCGCTTTTCTTGGTGTTGCCCTCGTCCTTATCTTTCCAACAAAAAAACTGCACTCCAATCGGACATCAGACGTAGAAGTTATGCTCGTTTTAGTGATGTGGCAGCTAGTCTTGTATTCGAGTCATTTAGTCAACTTTTGGCACTCCCCAGCCACCGGTGGATACCAAAAAAATTCGGTTTTCTCGTCGTAGTCAGTCTTCACAGAAAATATTGCCAAATTTAGTATTTTGCCGATACCATAGGTCCCAAATGGTGTCTTGGAGCACTTGAAAAGGGCCGAAGGATTCGATGGAAGTATGACTGAGAGTGATGCCTCGCCTTGATCTAGTATTTTTTTAGAAAAATATAAGCACATCAACTCTTTGAAATTCGCTTTTCTTGGTGTTGCCCTCGTCCTTATCTTTCCAACAAAAAAACCGTGCTCCAATCGGACATCGGACGTAGAAGTTATGCTCGTTTTAATGATGTGGCAGCTAGTCTTGTGATCGAGTCATTTAGTCAACTTTTTGCACTCCCCCACCACCCGTGGATACCCAAAAATATCAATTTCTTGTCGTAGTCAATCGTGGTAAAAAATATTGCCATTTTGGTATTTTGCGGATGCCAAAGGTCCCAAATGGTGTGTTGGAGCACTAGACAAGGGCCAAAGGATTCGATGGACATATGACTGAGAGTGATGCCTCACCTTGATGTAGGATATTTTTTAGAAAAATATATGCATGTCAACTCATTGAAATTCACTTTTCCTAGTTTTGCCCTTGTCGTTACCTTTCCAACAAAAAAACAGCGCTCCAATCGGACATCAGACATAGAAGTTATGCTCATTTTAGTGATGCGGCAGCTAGTCTCGTGTTCGAGTCATTTAGTCAACTTTTGGCACTCCCCAACCACTGGTGGATTCCCAAAAAATTCGCTTTTCTCATCGTAGTCTGTCCTAGCAAAAAATATTGCCAATTTTAGTAATTTGCGGATACCATAGGTCCCAAATGGTGTGTTGGAGCACTAGAAAAGGGCCAAAGGATTCGATGGAAGTATGACTGAGAGTGATGCCTCGCCTTGATCTAGTATTTTTTTAGAAAAATATAAGCACATCAACTCTTTGAAATTCGCTTTTCTTGGTGTTGCCATCGTCCTTATCTTTCCAACAAAAAAACCGCGCTCCAATCGGACATCGGACGTAGAAGTTTTACTCGTTTTAGTGATGTGGCAGCTAGTCTCATATTCGAGTCGTTTAGTCAACTTTTGGCACTCCCCAACCACCGGTGGATACCCAAAAAATTCGATTTTCTCATTGTAGTCAGTCTTGGCAAAAAATATTGCCAATTTTAGTATTTTGTCGATACCATAGGTCCCAAATGGTGTGTTGGAGCACTTGAAAAGGGCCAAAGGATTCGATGGAGTAGTATGACTGAGAGTGATGCCTCGCCTTGATCTAGTATTGTTTTAGAAAAATATAAGCACATCAACTCTTTGAAATTCCCTTTTCTTGGTGTTGCCCTCGTCCTTATCTTTCCAACAAAAAAACCGCGCTCCAATCGGACATCAGACGTAGAAGTTATGCTCGTTTTAGTGATGTGGCAGCTAGTCTCGTGTTCGAGTCGTTTAGTCAACTTTTGGCACTCCCCCACCACGGTGGATACCCAAAAATTCGCTTTTCTCAGTCATCGTGTCAAAAATATTGCCAAATTTGGTATTTTGCGATACCATAGGTCCCAAATGGTGTGTTGGAGCACTGAAAAGGGCCAAAGGATTCGATGGAGTATGATGAGAGTGATGCCTCGCCTTGATCTAGTATTTTTTAGAAAATATAAGCACATCAACTCTTTGAAATTCGCTTTTCTTGGTGTTGCCCTCATCCTTATCTTTCCAACAAAAACCGCGCTCAATCGGACATCGGACGTAGAAGTTATGCTCGTTTTAGTGATGTGGCGCTAGTCTTGATCGAGTCATTTAGTCAACTTTTTGGCACTCCCCAACCATGGATACCCAAAAATATCAATTTCTTGTCGAGTCAATCGTGGTAAAAAATATTGCCAATTTTGGTATTTTGCGGATACCATAGGTCCCAAATGGTGTGTTGGAGCACTAGACAAGGGCCAAAGGATTCGATGGACAAATGACTGAGAGTGATGCCTCACCTTAATGTAGGATATTTTTTAGAAAAATATATGCACATCAACTCATTGAAATTCACTTTTCCTGGTTTTGCCCTTGTCGTTACCTTTCCAACAAAAAAACTACGCTCCAATTGGACATCAGACGTAGAAGTTATGCTCATTTTAGTGATGTGGCAGCTAGTCTCGTGTTCGAGTCATTTAGTCAACTTTTGGCACTCCCCAACCACTGGTGGACTCCCAAAAAATTCACTTTTCTCATCGTTGTCTGTCCTGGCAAAAAATATTGGCAATTTTAGTTATTTGCGGATACCATAGGTCCCAAATGGTGTGTTGGAGCACTAGAAAAGGGCCAAATGATTTGATGGAAGTATGACTGAGAGTGATGCCTCGCCTTGATCTAGTATTTTTTTTAGAAAAATATAAGCACATCAACTCTTTGAAATTCGGTTTTCTTGGTGTTGCCATCGTCCTTATCTCTCCAACAAAAACCGCGACTCAATCGGACATCGGACGAGAAGTTTGCTCGTTTTAGTGATGTGGCAGCTAGTCTCGTATTCTAGTCGTTTAGTCAACTTTGGCACTCCCCAACCACGGTGGATACCCAAAAATTTTTTCTCAGTCATAGTCTCTTGGCAAAAATATTGCCAAATTTAGTATTTTGTCGATACCATAGGTCCCAAATGGTGTGTTGGAGCACTTGAAAAGGGCCAATGGATTCGATGGAAGTATGACTGAGAGTGATGCCTCGCCTTGATCTAGTATTTTTTTAGAAAAATATAAGCACATCAACTCTTTGAAATTCGCTTTTCTTGGTGTTGCCCTCGTTCTTATCTTTCCAACAAAAAAACCGCGCTCCAATCGGACATCAGACGTAGAAGTTATGCTCGTTTTAGTGATGTGGCAGCTAGTCTTGTGATCGAGTCATTTAGTCAACTTTTTGCACTCCCCCACCACCGGTGGATACTCAAAATATCAATTTCTTGTCGTAGTCAATCGTGGTAAAAATATTGCCAATTTTAGTATTTTGCGATACCATAGGTCCCAAATGGTGTGTTGGAGCACTTGAAAAGGGCCAAAGGATTCGATGGAAGTATGACCGAGAGTGATGCCTCACCTTGATCTAGTATTTTTAGAAAATATAAGCACATCAACTCTTTGAAATTCACTTTTCTTGGTGTTGCCCTCGTCCCTTATCTTTCCAACAAAAAGCGCTCCAATCGGACATCGGACATAGAAGTTATGCTCATTTTAGTGATGTGGTAGCTAGTCACGTGTTCGAGTCATTTAGTCAACTTTTGGCACTCCCCAACCACGGTGGATTCCCAAAAAATTCGCTTTTCTCATCGTAGTCTGTCTCTGGCAAAAAATATTGCCAATTTTAGTAATTTGCGATACCATAGGTCCCAAATGGTGTGTTGGAGCACGAAAAGGGCCAAAGGATTCGATGGAAGTATGATCGAGAGTGATGCCTCACCTTGATCTAGTATTTTTTAGAAAATATAAGCACATCAACTCTTTGAAATTCGCTTTTCTTGGTGTTGCCCATCGTCCTTATCTTTCCAACAAAAAAGCTCCAATCGGACATCGGACGTAGAAGTTTTGCTCGTTTAGTGATGTGGCAGCTAGTCTTGTGATCGAGTCATTTAGTCAACTTTTGCACTCCCCAACCACGGTGGATACCAAAATATCGCTTTTTCTCATCGTAGTCAATCGTCTGGCAAAAAATATTGCCAATTTTGGTATTTTGCGGATACCATAGGTCCCAAATGGTGTGTTGGAGCACTAGAAAAGGGCCAAAGGATTCGATGGAAGTATGGTGAGAGTGATGCCTCGCCTTGATCTAGTATTTTTAGAAAAATATAAGCACATCAACTCTTTGAAATTCACTTTTCCTAGTTTTGCCCTTGTCATATTTTCCAACAAAAACTGCGCTCCAATCGGACATCAGACATAGAAGTTATGCTCATTTTAGTGATGTGGCAGCTAGTCTCGTGTTCGAGTCATTTAGTCAACTTTTGGCACTCCCCAACCACTGGTGGATTCCCAAAAAATTCGCTTTTCTCATCGTAGTCGTCCGGCAAAAATATTGCCAATTTTAGTATTTTGGATACCATAGGTCCCAAATGGTGTGTTGGAGCACTAGAAAAGGGCCAAAGGATTCGATGGAAGTATGATAGAGAATGATGCCTCGCCTTGATCTAGTATTTTTTTAGAATAATATAAGCACATCAACTCTTTGAAATTCGCTTTTCTTGGTGTTGCCATCGTCCTTATCTTTCCAACAAAAAAAACGCACTCCAATCGGACATCGGACGTAGAAGTTTTGCTCGTTTTAGTGATGTGGCAACTAGTCTCGTATTCAAGTCGTTTAGTCAACTTTTGGCACTCCCCAACCACCGGTGGATACCCAAAAAATTCGCTTTTCTCATCGTAGTCAGTCTTGGCAAAAAATATTGCCAAATTTAGTATTTTGCCGATACCATAGGTCCCAAATGGTGTGTTGGAGCACTTGAAAAGGGCCAATGGATTCGATGGAAGTATGACTGAGAGTGATGCCTCGCCTTGATCTAGTATTTTTAGAAAATATAAGCACATCAACTCTTTGAAATTCGCTTTTCTTGGTGTTGCCCTCGTCCTTATCTTTCCAACAAAAAAACCACGCTCCAATCGGACATCAGACGTAGAAGTTATGCTCGCTTTTAGTGATGTGGCAGCTAGTCTTGTGATTCGAGTCATTTAGTCAACTTTTGCACTCCCCACCACCGTGGATACCCAAAAATATCAATTTCTGTCGTATCAATTGTGGCAAAAAATATTGTCAATTTTAGTATTTTGCGATACCATAGGTCCCAAATGGTGTGTTGGAGCACTAGAGGGCCAAAGGATTCGATGGACAGTATGACGAGTGATGCCTCACCTTGATCTAGTATTTTTAGAAAAATATATGCACATCAACTCTTGAAATTCACTTTTCTTGGTTTTGCCTCGTCCTTATCTTTCCAACAAAAAACTCAATCGGACATCGGACATAGAAGTTATGCTCATTTTAGTGATGTGGTAGCGAGTCTCGTGTTCGAGTCATTTAATCAACTTTTGGCACTCCCCAACCACTGGTGGATTCCCAAAAAATTCACTTTTCTCATCGTAGTCTGTCCTGGCAAAAAATACTGCCAATTTTAGTAATTTGCGGATACCATAGGAACCTAATGGTGTGTTGGAGCACTAGAAAAGGACCAAAGGATTCGATGGAAGTATGACTGAGAGTGATGCCTCACCTTGATCTAGTATTTTTAAAAAAAATATAAGCACATCAACTCTTTGAAATTCGCTTTTCTTGGTGTTTCCATCGTCCTTATCTTTCCAACAAAAAAACTGCGCTCCAATCGGACATCGGACGCTGAAGTTTTGCTCGTTTTGGTGATGTGGCAGCTAGTCTCGTATTCGAGTCGTTTAGTCAACTTTTGGCACTCCCCAACCACCGGTGGATACCCAAAAAATTCACTTTTCTCGTGTAGTCGTCTTGGCAAAAATATTGCCAATTTTAGTATTTGTCGATACCATAGGTCCCAAATGGTGTGTTGGAGCACTTGAAAAGGGCCAAAGGATTCGATGGAAGTATGACTGAGAGTGATGCATCGCCTTGATCTAGTATTTTTTTAGAAAAATATAAGCACATCAACTCTTTGAAATTCGCTTTTCTTGGTGTTGCCCTCGTCCTTATCTTTCCAACCAAAAAACCGCCCTCCAATCGGACATCGGACGTAGAACTTATGCTCGTTTTAGTGATGTGGCAGCAAGTCTCGTATTCGAGTCGTTTAGTCAACTTTGGCACTCCCCAACCACGGTGGATACCCAAAAATTCGCTTTTCTCATCGTCAGAATCCGGTCTTGGCAAAAAATATTGCCAAATTTAGTATTTTGCCGATACCATAGGTCCCAAATGGTGTGTTGGTGAAAAGGGCCAATGGATTCGATGGAAGTATGACTGAGAGTGATGCCTCGCCTTGATCTAGTATTTTTTTAGAAAAATATAAGCACATCAACTCTTTGAAATTCACTTTTCTTGGTGTTTCCCTCGTCCTTATCTTTCCAACAAAAAAACCGCGCTCCAATCGGACATCGGACATAGAAGTTTTGCTCGTTTTAGTGATGTGGCAGCTAGTCTCGTATTTGAGTCGTTTAGTCAACTTTTGGCACTCCCCAACCACCGGTGGATACCCAAAAAATTCGCTTTTCTCGTCAGATGGGTCTTGGCAAAAAATATTGCCAATTTTAGTATTTTGTCGATACCATAGGTCCCAAATGGTGTGTTGGAGCACTTGAAAAGGGCCAAAGGATTCGATGGAAGTATGACTGAGAGTGATGCCTCGCCTTGATCTAGTATTTTTTTAGAAAAATATAAGCACATCAACTCTTTGAAATTCGCTTTTCTTGGTGTTGCCCTCGTCCTTATATTTCCAACAAAAAAACCACCCTCCAATCGGACATCAGACGTAGAACTTATGCTCGTTTTAGTGATGTGGCAGCTAGTCTCGTATTCGAGTCGTTTAGTCAACTTTTGGCACTCCCCAGCCACCGGTGGATACCCAAAAAATTCGCTTTTCTCGTCGTAGTCAGTCTTCGCAAAAAATATTGCCAAATTTAGTATTTTGCGGATACCATAGGTCCCAAATGGTGTGTTGGAGCACTTGAAAAGGGCCAATGGATTCGATGGAAGTATGACTGAGAGTGATGCCTCGCCTTGATCTAGTATTTTTAGAAAAATATAAGCACATCAACTCTTTGAAATTCGCTTTTCTTGGTGTTGCCTCCTTATCTTTCCAACAAAAACCGCGCTCCAATCGGACATCGGACGTAGAAGTTTTGCTCGTTTTAGTGATATGGCAGCTAGTCTCGTAATCGAGTCGTTTAGTCAACTTTTGGCACTCCCCAACCACCGGTGGATACCCAAAAAATTCGCTTTTCTCGTAGTAGTCTCTTGGCAAAAATATTGCCAATTTTAGTATTTTGATACCATAGGTCCCAAATGGTGTGTTGGAGCACTTGAAAAGGGCCAAAGGATTCGATGGAAGTATGGTGAGAGTGATGCCTCGCCTTGATCTAGTATTTTTTTAGAAAAATATAAGCACATCAACTCTTTGAAATTCGCTTTTCTTGGTGTTGCCCTCGTCCTTATCTTTCCAACAAAAAAACCGCGCTCCAATCGGACATCAGACGTAGAAGTTATGCTCGTTTTAGTGATGTGGCAGCTAGTCTTGTGATCGAGTCATTTAGTCAACTTTTTGCACTCCCCCACCACCGGTGGATACCCAAAAATATCAATTTCTTGTCGTACTCAATTGTGGTAAAAAATATTGTCATTTCGGTATTTTGCGGACGCCATAGGTCCCAAATGGTGTGTTGGAGCACTAGACAGGGGCCAGAGGATTCGATGGACATATGACTGAGAGTGATGCCTCACCTTGATGTAGGATATTTTTTAGAAAAATATATGCACGTCAACTCATTGAAATTCACTTTTCCTGGTTTTGCCCTTGTCGTCACCTTTGCAACAAAAAAACTGCGCTCCAATCGGACATCGGACATAGAAGTTATGCTCATTTTAGTGATGTGGTAGCGAGTCTCGTGTTCGAGTCATTTAATCAACTTTTGGCACTCCCCAACCACTGGTGGATTCCCAAAAAATTCACTTTTCTCATCGTAGTCTGTCCTGGCAAAAAATACTGCCAATTTTAGTAATTTGCGGATACCATAGGTCCCTAATGGTGTGTTGGAGCACTAGAAAAGGGCCAAAGGATTCGATGGAAGTATGACTGAGAGTGATGCCTCACCTTGATCTAGTATTTTTAAAAAAAATATAAGCACATCAACTCTTTGAAATTCGCTTTTCTTGGTGTTTCCATCGTCCTTATCTTTCCAACAAAAAAACTGCGCTCCAATCGGACATCGGACGCTGAAGTTTTGCTCGTTTTAGGTGATGTGGCAGCTAGTCTCAGTTCGAAGTCGTTTAGTCAACTTTTGGCACTCCCCAACCACCGGTGGATACCCAAAAAATTCACTTTTCTCGTCGTAGTCAGTCTTGCAAAAAATATTGCCAATTTTAGTACTTTGTCGATACCATAGGTCCCAAATGGTGTGTTGGAGCACTTGAAAAGGGCCAAAGGATTCGATGGAAGTATGACTGAGAGTGATGCATCGCCTTGATCTAGTATTTTTTTAGAAAAATATAAGCACATCAACTCTTTGAAATTCGCTTTTCTTGGTGTTGCCCTCGTCCTTATCTTTCCAACCAAAAAACCGCCCTCCAATCGGACATCGGACGTAGAACTTATGCTCGTTTTAGTGATGTGGCAGCAAGTCTCGTATTCGAGTCGTTTAGTCAACTTTTGGCACTCCCCAGCCACCGGTGGATACCCAAAAAATTCGCTTTTCTTTGTCGTAGTCTTGGCAAAAAATATTGCCAAATTTAGTATTTTGCCGATACCATAGGTCCCAAATGGTGTGTTGGTGAAAAGGGCCAATGGATTCGATGGAAGTATGACTGAGAGTGATGCCTCGCCTTGATCTAGTATTTTTTAGAAAATATAAGCACATCAACTCTTTGAAATTCACTTTTCTTGGTGTTGCCCTCGTCCTTATCTTTCCAACAAAAACCGCGCTCCAATGGACATCGACATAGAAGTTATGCTTTTAGTGATGTGGCAGCTAGTCTCGTGATTGAGTCGTTTAGTCAACTTTTGGCACTCCCCAACCACGGTGGATACCCAAAAATTCGCTTTCTCGTAGTCTTGGCAAAAAATATTGCCAATTTTAGTATTTTGTCGATACCATAGGTCCCAAATGGTGTGTTGGAGCACTTGAAAAGGGCCAAAGGATTCGATGGAAGTATGATCGAGTGATGCCTCGCCTTGATCTAGTATTTTTAGAAAAATATAAGCACATCAACTCTTTGAAATTCGCTTTTCTTGGTGTTGCCCTCGTCCTTATCTTTCCAACAAAACCACCCAATCGGACATCGGACGTAGAAGTTATGCTCGTTTTAGTGATGTGGCAGCTAGTCTCGTATTCGAGTCGTTTAGTCAACTTTTGGCACTCCCAACCACCGGTGGATACCCAAAAATTCGCTTTTCTCATCGTAGTGGGTCTTGGCAAAAAATATTGCCAAATTTAGTATTTTGCGATACCATAGGTCCCAAATGGTGTGTTGGAGCACTTGAAAAGGGCCAAAGGATTCGATGGAAGTATGATGAGTGATGCCTCGCCTTGATCTAGTATTTTTTTAGAAAAATATAAGCACATCAACTCTTTGAAATTCGCTTTTCTTGGTGTTGCCCTCGTCCTTATCTTTCCAACAAAAAAACCGCGCTCCAATCGGACATCGGACGTAGAAGTTTTGCTCGTTTTAGTGATATGGCAGCTAGTCTCGTTCGAGTCGTTTAGTCAACTTTTGGCACTCCCAACCACCGGTGGATACCCAAAAATTCGCTTTTCGTCGAGTCGGTCTTGGCAAAAAATATTGCCAATTTTAGTATTTTGTCGGTACCCTAGGTCCCAAATGGTGTGTTGGAGCACTTGAAATGGGCCAAAGGATTCGATGGAAGTATGACTGAGAGTGATGCCTCGCCTTGATCTAGTATTTTTTAGAAAATATAAGCACATCAACTCTTTGAAATTCGCTTTTCTTGGTGTTGCCCTCGTCCTTATCTTTCCAACAAAAAAACCGCGCTCCAATCGGACATCAGACGTAGAAGTTATGCTATTTTTAGTGATGTGGCAGCTAGTCTTGTGATCGAGTCATTTAGTCAACTTTTTGCACACCCCGCCACCGGTGGATACCCAAAAATATCAATTTCTTGTCGTAGTCAATCGTGGTAAAAAATATTGCCAATTTTGGTATTTTTGCGGATGCCATAGGTCCCAAATGGTGTGTTGGAGCACTAGACAAGGGCCAAAGGATTCGATGCACATATGACTGAGAGTGATGCCTCACCTTGATGTAGGATATGTTTTAGAAAAATATATGCACGCAACTCATTGAAATTCAGTTTTCCTAGTTTTGCCCTTGTCGTTACCTTTCCAACAAAAACTGCTCAATCGGACATCGGACGAAGTTATGCTCATTTTAGTGATGTGGCAGCTAGTCTCCAGTTCGAGTCATTTAGTCAACTTTTGGCACTCCCCAACCACTAGTAGATTCCCAAAAATTTGCTTTTCTCATCGAGTCTCTGGCAAAAATATGCCAATTTTAGTAATTTCTGGATACCATAGGTCCCAAATGATGTGTTGGAGCACTAGAAAAGGGCCAAAGGATTCGATGGAAGTATGATCAGGTGAGTGATGCCTCCTTGATCTAGTTTTTTTAGGAAAATATAAGCACATCAACTCTTTGAAATTCGCTTTTCTTGGTGTTGTCCTCGTCCTTATCTTTCCAACAAAAGCGCTCCAATCGGACATCGGACGTAGAGTTATGCTCGTTTTAGTGATGTGGCAGCTAGTCTCGTATTCGAGTCGTTTAGTCAACTTTTGGCACTCCCCAACCACCGGTGGATACCCAAAAATTCGCTTTTCTCGTCGTAGTGTCTTGGCAAAAAATATTGCCAATTTTATTATTTTGTCTATACCATAGGTCCCAAATGGTGTGTTGGAGCACTAGAAAAGGGCCAAAGGATTCGATGGAAGTATGATCGAGAGTGATGCCTCGCCTTGATCTAGTATTTTTAGAAAATATAAGCACATCAACTCTTTGAAATTCGCTTTTCTTGGTGTTGCCCTCGTCCTTATTTTTCCAACAAAAAAACCGCTCTCCAATCGGATATCGGACGTAGAAGTTATGCTCATTTTAGTGATGTGGCAGCTAGTCTCGTATTCGAGTCATTTAGTCAACTTTTGGCACTCCCCAGCCACGGTGGATACCCAAAAAAATCGCTTTTCTCATCGTAGTCAGTCTTGGCAAAAAATATTGCCAAATTTAGTATTTTGCGGATACCATAGGTCCCAAATGGTGTGTTGGAGCACTTGAAAAGGGCCAAAGGATTCGATGGAAGTATGACTGAGAGTGATGCCTCGCCTTGATCTAGTATTTTTTAGAAAAATATAAGCACATCAACTCTTTGATATTCGCTTTTCTTGGTGTTGCCCTCGTCCTTATCTTTCCAACAAAAAAATCGCGCTCCAATCGGACATCGGACGTAGAAGTTATGCTCGTTTTAGTGATGTGGCAGCTAGTCTTGTGATCGAGTCATTTAGTCAACTTTTTGCACTCCCGGATACCCAAAAATATCAATTTCCTGTCGTAGTCAATCGTGGTAAAAAAAATATTGCCATTTTGGTATTTTGCGGATGCCATAGGTCGCAAATGGTGTGTTGGAGCACTCGAAAAGGGCCAAAGGATTCGATGGATATATGACTGAGAGTGATGCCTCACCTTGATGTAGGAAATTTTTTAGAAAAAAATATGCACGTCAACTGATTGAAATTCACTTTTCCTGGTTTTGCCTTCATCGTTACCTTTCCAACAAAAAAATTGCGCTCCAATCGGACATCAGACGTAGAAGTTATGCTCATTTTAGTGATGTGGCAGCTAGTCTCGTGTTCAAGTCATTTAGTCAACTTTAGGCACTCCCCAACCACTGGTGGATACCCAAAAAATTTGCTTTTCATCGTAGTCATCTGGCAAAAATATTGCCAATTTTAGTATTTTGATACCATAGGTCCCAAATGGTGTGTTGGAGCACTAGAAAAGGGCCAAAGGATTCGATGGAAGTATGACTGAGAGTGATGCCTCGCCTTGATCTAGTATTTTTTTTGAAAAATATAAGCACATCAACTCTTCGAAATTCACTTTTCTTGGTGTTGCCCTCGTCCTTATCTTTCCAACAAAAAAATCGCGCTCCAATCGGACATCGGACGTAGAAGTTATGCTCGTTTTAGTGATGTGGCAGCTAGTCTCGTGTTCGAGTCGTTTAGTCAACTTTTGGCACTCCCCAACCACTGGTGGATGCCCAGAAATTTCGCTTTTCTCATCGCAGACAGTCCTAGCAAAACAAATTGCTGGTTTTGGTATTTTGCGGATACCACTGGTCCCAAATGGTGTGTTGGAGCACTAGAAAAGGGCCTAAGGATTCGTTGGACGTATGACTTAGAGTGATGCCACACCTTGACATAGGATTTTTTTAGAAAAATATATGCACATCAACTCTTTGAAATTCACATTTCCTGGTGTTGCCCTCGTCCTTATCTTTCCAACGAAAAAACCGCGCTCCAATTGGACATCAGACGTAGAAGTTATGCTCGTTTTAGTGATGTGGAAGCTAGTCTTGTGATCGAGTCATTTAGTCAACTTTTTGCACTCCCCCACCACCGGTGGATACCCAAAAATATAAATTTCTTGTCGTAGTCAATCGTGGTAAAAAATATTGCTGTTTTGGTATTTTGCGGATGCCATAGGTCCCAAATGGTGTGTTGGATAGAAAAGGGCCAAAGGATTCGATGGACATGTATGATGAGTGATGCCTCACGCCTTGATATAGGATTTTTTAGAAAAATATATGCATGTCAACTCTTTCAAATTCACTTTTCCTAGTTTTACCCTTTGTCATTATCTTTCCAACAAAAAAACCGCGCTCCAATCAGAGTTCAGACGTAGAAGTTGTGCTTGTTTTAGTGATGTGGCTGCTAGTCTCGTGTTTGAGTCATTTAGTCAACTTTTGGCACTCCCCAACCACCGGTGGATACTCAAAAAATTCGCTTTTCTCATCACAGACAGTCCTGGCAAAAAAATTGCCGGTTTTGGTATTTTGCGGATACCATTGGTACCAAATGGTGTGTTGGAGCACTAGAAAAGGGCCAAAGGATCCGATGGACGTATGGAAGAGTGATGCCTCGCCTTGATCTAGTATTTTTAGAAAATATATGCATCAACTCTTTGAAATTCGCTTTTCCTGTTTCCTATTCATTATCTTTCAACAAAAACCGCTCCAATCGGACTTCGGACGTAGAAGTTATGCTCTTTTTAAGTGATGTGGCCGTTAGTCTGTGGTTCGTTTGTCATTTAGTCAACTTTTGGCACTCCCCCACCACCAGTGGATACCCAAAACATTCGCTTTTCTCGTCATGATCATCTGGCAAAAATATTGCCGGTTTTGGTATTTTGCAGGTACCATAGGTCCCAAATGGTGTGTTGGAGCACTAGAAAAGGGCCAAAGGATTCAATGGAAGTATGGTGAGAGTGATGCCTCGCCTTGATCTAGTATTTTTAGAAAAATATAAGCACATCAACTCTTTGAAATTCGCTTTTCTTGGTGTTGCCCTTGTCCTTATCTTTCCAACAAAAAAACCGCGCTCCAATCGGACATCGGACGTAGAAGTTATCCTCGTTTTAGTGATGTGGCAGCTAGTCTCGTGTTCGAGTCGTTTAGTCATCTTTTGGCACTCCCCAACCACCGGTGGATGCCCAAAAATCGCTTTTCTCAGATAGTCTTGGCAAAACAAATTGCTGGTTTTGGTATTTTGCGGATACCACTGGTCCCAAATGGTGTGTTGGAGCACTAGAAAAGGGCCAAGGGATGCGTTGGACGTATGACTGAGAGTGATGCCACACCTTGACATAGGATTTTTTATAAAAATATATGCACATCAACTCTTTGAAATTCACATTTCCTGGTGTTGCCGTCGCCCTTATCTTTTCAACGAAAAAACCGCGCTCCAATTGGACATCGGACGTAGAAGTTATGCTCGTTTTAGTGATGTGGCAGCTAGTCTCGTGTTCGAGTCGTTTAGTCAACTTTTGGCACTCCCCAACCACCGGTGGATGCCCTAAAAATTCGCTTTTCTCATCACAGAGAGTCCTAGCAAAAAAAAATTGCTGGTTTTGGTATTTTGTGGATACCACTGGTCCCAAATGGTGTGTTAGAGCACTAGAAAAGGGCCAAAGGATTCATTGGACGTATGACTGAGAGTGATGCCACACCTTGACACAGGATTTTTTAGAAAAATATATGCACATCAACTCTTTGAAATTCACATTTCCTAGTGTTGCCCTCGTCCTTATCTTTCCCACGAAAAAAACCGCGCTCCAATCGGACTTCGGATGTAGAAGTTATGCTCGTTTTAGAGATGTGGAAGCTAGTCTTGTGATCGAGTCATTTAGTCAACTTTTTGCACTCCCCCACCACCGGTGGATACCAAAAAATATCAACTTCTTGTCGTAGTCAATCGTGGTAAAAAATATTACCGTTTTGGTATTTTGCGGATGCCATAGGTCCCAAATGGTGTGTTGGAGCACTAGAAAAGGGCCAAAGGATTTGATACATGTATGATTGAGAGCGATGCCTCGCCTTGACATAGGATTTTTTTAGAAAAATATATGCATGTCAACTCTTTCAAATTCACTTTTCCTAGTTTTACCCTTATCGTTATCTTTCCAACAAAAAAACCGCGCTCCAATCCGAGTTCAGACGTAGAAGTTATGCTTGTTTTAGTGATGTGGCTGCTAGTTTCATGTTTGAGTCATTTAGTCAACTTTTGGCACTCCCCAACCACCGGTGGATACTCAAAAAATTCGGTTTCTCATCGCAGACAGTCCTGGCAAAAAAAATTGCTGGTTTTGGTATTTTGAGGATACCATTGGTCCCGAATGGTGTGTTGGAGCACTAGAAAAGGGCCAAAGGATCCGATGGACGTATGACTGAGAGCAATGCCTCGCCATCAACTCTTTAAAATTCGCTTTTCCTAGTGTTGCCCTGTTCATTATCTTTTCAACAAAAACCCGCTCCTATCGGACTTCGGACGTACAAGTTATGCTCTTTTTAGTGATGTGGCTGTTAGTCTCGTGTTCGATTCGTTTAGTCAACATTCAGCACTCCCCCACCACTAGTGGAACCCAAAACATTCGCTTTTCTCATTGCAGTCAGTCCTGGCAAGAAATATTGCCGGTTTTGGTATTTTGCGGATACCATAGGTCCCAAATGGTGTGTTGGAGCACTAGAAAAGGGCCAAAGGATTCAATGAAAGTATGACTGAGAGTGATGCCTCGCCTTGATCTAGTATTTTTTTAGAAAAATATAAGCACATCAACTCTTTGAAATTCGCTTTTCTTGGTGTTGCCCTCGTCCTTATCTTTCCAACAAAAAACCACGCTCCAATCGGACATCGGACGTAGAAGTTATGCTCGTTTTAGTGATGTGGCAGCTAGTCTCGTGTTCGAGTCGTTTAGTCAACTTTTGGCACTCCCCAACCACCGGTGGATGCCCAAAAAATTCGCTTTTCTCATCACAGACAGTCCTAGCAAAACAAATTGCTGGTTTTGGTATTTTGCGGATACCACTGGTCCCAAATGGTGTGTTGGAGCACTAGAAAAGGGCCAAAGGATTCATTGGACGTATGACTGAGAGTGATGCCACACCTTGACATAGGATTTTTTATAAAAATATATGCACATCAACTCTTTGAAATTCACATTTCCTGGTGTTGCCCTCATCCTTATCTTTCCAACAAAAACCGCACTCAATCGGACTTGGACGAGAAGTTATGCTCATTTTAGTGATGTGGAAGCTAGTCTTGTCATCGAGTCATTTAGTTTGCACTCCCCCACCACCGGTGGATACCCAAAAATATCAATTTCTTGTCATAGTCAATCGTGGTAAAAAATATTGCCGTTTTAGTATTTTGCGGATGCCATAGGTCCCAAATAGTGTGTTGGAGCACTAGAAAAGGGCCAAAGGATTCGATGGATGTATCACTGAGAGCGATGCCTCGCCTTGATATAGGATTTTTTTAGAAAAATATATGCATGTCAACTCTTTCAAATTCACTTTTCCTAGTTTTACCCTCGTCGTTATCTTTCCAACAAAAAAATCGCGCTCCAATCGGAGTTCAGACGTAGAAGTTATGCTTGTTTTAGTGATGTGGCTGTTAGTCTCGTGTTCGATTCGTTTAGTCAACATTCAGCACTCCCCCACCACCAGTGGATACACAAAACATTCGCTTTTCTCATCGAAGTCAGTCCTAGCAAAAAATATTGCCAGTTTTGGTATTTTGCGGATACCATAGGTCCCAAATGGTGTGTTGGAGCACTAGAAAAGGGCCAAAGGATTCAATGAAAGTATGACTGAGAGTGATGCCTCGCCTTGATCTAGTATTTTTTTAGAAAAATATAAGCACATCAACTCTTTGAAATTCGCTTTTCTTGGTGTTGCCCTCGTCCTTATCTTTCCAACAAAAAACCACGCTCCAATCGGACATCGGACGTAGAAGTTATGCTCGTTTTAGTGATGTGGCAGCTAGTCTCGTGTTCGAGTCGTTTAGTCAACTTTTGGCACTCCCCAACCACCGGTGGATGCCCAAAAAATTCGCTTTTCTCATCACAGACAGTCCTAGCAAAACAAATTGCTGGTTTTGGTATTTTGCGGATACCACTGGTCCCAAATGGTGTGTTGGAGCACTAGAAAAGGGCCAAAGGATTCATTGGACGTATGACTGAGAGTGATGCCACACCTTGACATAGGATTTTTTTAGAAAAATATATGCACATCAACTCTTTGAAATTCACATTTCCTGGTGTTGCCCTCATCCTTATCTTTCCAACAAAAAAAACCGCACTCCAATCAGACTTCGGACGTAGAAGTTATGCTCATTTTAGTGATGTGGAAGCTAGTCTTGTCATCGAGTCATTTAGTTTGCACTCCCCCACCACCGGTGGATACCCAAAAATATCAATTTCTTGTCATAGTCAATCGTGGTAAAAAATATTGCCGTTTTAGTATTTTGCGGATGCCATAGGTCCCAAATAGTGTGTTGGAGCACTAGAAAAGGGCCAAAGGATTCGATGGATGTATCACTGAGAGCGATGCCTCGCCTTGATATAGGATTTTTTTAGAAAAATATATGCATGTCAACTCTTTCAAATTCACTTTTCCTAGTTTTACCCTCGTCGTTATCTTTCCAACAAAAAAATCGCGCTCCAATCGGAGTTCAGACGTAGAAGTTATGCTTGTTTTAGTGATGTGGCTGTTAGTCTCGTGTTCGATTCGTTTAGTCAACATTCAGCACTCCCCCACCACCAGTGGATACACAAAACATTCGCTTTTCTCATCGAAGTCAGTCCTAGCAAAAAATATTGCCAGTTTTGGTATTTTGCGGATACCATAGGTCCCAAATGGTGTGTTGGAGCACTAGAAAAGGGCCAAAGGATTCGATGGACATATGACTGAGAGTGATGCCTCACCTTGATGTAGGATATTTTTTAGAAAAATATATGCACATCAACTCATTGAAATTCACTTTTCCTGGTTTTGCCCTCGTCGTAACCGTTCCAACAAAAAAACTGCGCTCCAATCGAACATCAGACGTAGAAGTTATGCTCATTTTAGTGATGTGGCAGCTAGTCTCGTGTTCGAGTCATTTAGTCAACTTCTGGCTCTCCCCAACTACTGGTGGATACCCAAAAAATTCGCTTTTCTAGTCGTAGTCAGTCCTGCCAAAAAATATTGCCAATTTTAGTATTTTGCGGATACCATAGGTCCCAAATGGTGTGTTGGAGCACTAGAAAAGGGCCAAAGGATTCGATGGAAGTATGACTGAGAGTGATGCCTCGCCTTGATCTAGTATTTTTTTAGAAAAATATAAGCACATCAACTCTTTGAAATTCGCTTTTCTTGGTGTTGCCCTCGTCCTTATATTTCCAAAAAAAAACCACGCTCCAATCGGACATCAGACGTAGAAGTTATGCTCGTTTTAGTGATGTGGCAGCTAGTCTCGTGTTCGAGTCGTTTAGTCGACTTTTGGCACTCCCCAACCACCGGTGGATGCCCAAAAAATTCGCTTTTCTCATCACAGTCAGTCCTAGCAAAAAAATTACCGTTTTGGTATTTTGCGGATACCACAGATCTCAAATGGTGTGTTGGATCATCAAAAAAGGGCCACATGATTCGATGGACGTATGACTAAGAGGGATGCCTCGCCTTGATGTAGGATTTTTGAGAAAACTATATCCACATCAACTCTTGGAAATTTGCTTCTCCTGGTGTTGCCTTGGTCATTATCTTTTCAAGAAAAAAGACCGCGCTCCTATTGGACTTCGGACGTACAAGTTATGCTCGTTTTAGTGATGTGGTAGCTAGTCTTGTGATCGAGTCATTTAGTCAACTTTTTGCACTCCCCCACCACCGGTGGATACCCAAAAATATCAATTTCTTGTCGTTGTCAATCGTGGTAAAAAATATTGCCGTTTTGGTATTTTGTGGATGCCATAGGTCCCAAATGGTGTGTTGGAGCACTAGAAAAGGGCCAAAGGATTCGATGGATGTATGACTAAGAGCGATGCCTCGCCTGGATATAGGATTTTTTTGAAAAATATATGCATGTCAACTCTTTCAAATTCACTTTTGCTAGTTTTACCCTCGTCGTTATCTTTCCAACAAAAAAACCGCGCTCCAATCGAAGTTCAGACGTAGAAGTTATGCTTGTTTTAGTGATGTGGCTGCTAGTTTCGTGTTCGAGTCATTTAGTCAACTTTTGGCACTCCCCAACCACCGGAGGATACCCAAAAAATTTGCTTTTCTCGTCGCAGTCGGTCCTGGCAAATAAATTGCTGATTTTTGTATTCTGCAAATACCACAGGTCCCAAATGTTGTGTTGGAGCACTAGAATAGGGCCAAAGGATTCGATGGACGTATGACAGAGAGTGATGCCTCGCCTGAATGTATGATTTTTTAGTAAAATATATGCACATCAATTCTTTGAAATTCACTTTTCCTGGTGTTGCCTTGGTCATTATCTTTTCAACAAAAAAGACCGCGCTCCTATCGGACTTCGGACATACAAGTTATGCTCGTTTTAGTGATGTGGCCGTTAGTCTCGTGTTCGAGTCGTTTAGTCAACTTTTTGCACTCCCCCACCACCGGTGGATACCCAAAACATTCATTTTTCTCATCGCAATCAGTCCTGGCAAAAAATATCGCCAGTTTTGGTATTTTGCGGATACCATAGGTCCCAAATGGTGTGTTGTAGCACTAAAATAGGGCCACAGGATTCGATGGACGTATGACTAAGAGTGATGCCTCGCCTTAATGTTGGATTTTTTCTAGAATAATATATGCAGGTCATCTCTATGAAATTCAATTTTCCTGGAGTTTCCCTCGTCATTATGTTTCCAACAAAAAAAACCAGGCTCCAATCAGACTTCGGACGTTGAAGTTATGCTCGTTTTAGTGATGTGGCAGCTAGTCTCGTGTTCGAGTAGTTTAGTCAACTTTTTGCACTCCCCCACTACCAATGGATACCCAGAAAATTCGTTTTTCTCGTCGCAGTCAGCTCTTGCAAAAAACTATTGCTGGTTTTGGTATTTTGCGGATACCTTAGGTCCCTAATGGTGTGTTGGAGCAATAGAAAAGGGCCAAAGGATTCGATGGATGTATGACTGAGAGTGATGCCTCGCCTAGATGTTGGGTTTTTCAGAAAAAATATATGCACATCAACTCTTTGAAGTTCGCTTTTCTTGGTGTTGCCCTAGTCATTATCTTTTCAACAAAAAAGACCGCGCTCCCATCGGACTTCGGACGTTCAAGTTATGCTCATTTTAGTGATGTGGCCATTAGTCTCATGTTCGAGTCGTTTAGTCAACTTTTTGCACTCTCCCACCACCGGTGGATACCCAAAACATTCGCTTTCATCGTCGCAGTCAGTCCTGGCAAAAAAATATTGCCGGTTTTGGTATTTTGCGGATACCATAGCTCCCAAACGGTGTTTTGGAGCACTCGAAAAGGGCCAAAGGATTCGATGGACGTATGACTGAGAGCGATGCATCGCCTTGATATAAGATTTCTTTAGAAAAATATGTGCACGTCAACACTTTGAAATTTGCTTTTCCTGGTGTTGCCCTTGTCATTTTCTTTCCAACAAAAAAATCCGCGCTCCAATCGGACTACGGATGTAGAAGTTATGCTCGTTTTAGTGATGTGGCAGCTAGTCTCGTGTTCGAGTCGTTTAGTCAACTTTTGGCACTCCCCAACCACCGGTGGATACCCAAAAAATTCACTTTTCTCATCGCAGTCAGTCCTGGCAAAAAAAATTGCCGGTTTTGGTATTTTGCGGATACCACAGGTCCCAAATGGTGTGTTGGAGCACTAGAAAAGGGCCAAAGGATTCGATGGACGTATGACTTAGAGTGATGCCTCGCCTTGATGTAGGATTTTTCAGAAAAAATATATGCACATCAACTCTTTGAAATTCGGTTTTCTTGATGTTGCCCTAGTCATTATCTTTTCGACAAAAAAGACCACGCTCCTATCGGACTTCAGACGTACAAGTTATGCTCATTTTAGTGATGTGGCCATTAGTCTTGTGTTCGAGTTGTTTAGTCAACTTTTTGCACTCCCCCACCACCGATGGATACCCAAAACATTTGCTTTTCTCAGCGCAGTCAGTCATGGCAAAAAATATTGCCAGTTTTGGTATTTTGCGGATACCATAGGTCCCAAATGGTGTGTTGGAGCACTAGAAAAGGGCCAACGGATTCGATGGACGTATGACTGAGAGCGATGCATCACCTTGATATAGGATTTTTTTAGAAAAATATATGGATGTCAACTCTTTGAAATTCGCTTTTCCTAGTTTTGGCCTCGTCATTATCTTTCCAACAAAAAAACCGCGCTCCAATCGGACTTCAGACGAAGAAGTTAAGCTCGTTTTAGTGATGTGGCAGCTAGTCTCGCGTTCGAGTCGTTTAGTCAACTTTTTGCACTCCCCCACCACTGGTGGAGGCCCTAAAAATTTGCTTTTCTGGTCACAGTCAGTCCTGGAAAACAAATTTGCCAGTTTTGGTATTTTGCGGATACCACAGGTTCCAAATATTGTGTTGGAGCACTAAAAAAGGGCCAAAGGATTCGATGGACGTATGACTGAGAGTGATGCCTCACCTTCATCTAGTACTTTTTGAAAAATATAAGCACACCAACTCTTTGAAATTCACTTTTCATGGTGTTGCCCTCGTCCTTATCTTTCCAACAAAAAAACTGCGCTCCAATCGGACTTCAGACGTAGAAGTTATGCTCGTTTTAGTGATGTGGCAGCTAGTCTTGTGTTCGAGTCCTTTAGTCAACTTTTGGCACTCCCCAACCAACGGTGGATACCCAAAAAATTTGCTTTTCTCATCGCAGTCAGTCCTGGCAAAAAAATTTGCCTATTTTGGTATTTTGCGAATACCACAGGTACCAAATGGTGTGTTGGAGCACTAGAAAAGGGCCAAAGGATTCGATGGGCGTATGACTTAGAGTGATGCCTCACCTTGATGCAGGATTTTTCAGAAAAATATATGCACATCAACTCTTTGAAATTCGCCTTTCTTGGTGTTGCCCTAGTCATTATCTTTTCAACAAAAAAGACTGCGCTCCTATCGGACTTCGGACGTACAAGTTATACTCATTTTAGTGATGTGGCCATTAGTCTCGTTTTCGAGTTGTTTAGTCAACATTTTGCACTCTCCCACCACCGGTGGATACCCAAAACATTCGCTTTCATCGTCATAGTCAGTCCTGGAAAAAAATATTGCCGGTTTTGGTATTTTGCGGATACCATAGGTCCCAAATGGTGTTTTGCAGCACTCGAAAAGGGCCAAAGGATTCGATGGATGTATGACTGAGAGCAATGCATCGCCTTGATATAGGATTTTTTTAGAAATATATGTGCATGTCAACTCTTTGAAATTCGCTTTTCCTGGTGTTGCCCTCGTCATTTTCTTTCCAACAAAAAAATCCGCGCTCCAATCGGACTTTGGATGTAGAAGCTATGCTCGTTTTAGTGATGTGGCAGCTAGTCTCGTGTTCGAGTCGTTTAGTCAACTTTTGGCACTCCCCAACTACCGGTGGATACCCAAAAAATTCGCTTTTCTCATCGCAGTTAGTCCTGGCAAAAAAAATTGCCTGTTTTGGTATTTTGCGGATACCACAGGTCCCAAATGGTGTGTTGGTGCACTAGAAAAGGGCCAAAGGATTCGATGGACGTATGACTTAGAGTGATGCCTCGCCTTGATGTAGGATTTTTCAGAAAAAATGTATGCACATAAACTCTTTGAAATTCGCTTTTCTTGGTGTTGCCCTAGTCATTATCTTTTCGACAAAAAAGACCGCGCTCCTATCGGACTTTGGACGTACAAGTTATGCTCATTTTAGTGATGTGGCTATTAGTCTTGTGTTTGAGTCGTTTAGTCAACTTTTTGCACTCTCCCACCACGGGTGGATACCCAAAACATTTGCTTTCATCGTCGTAGTCAATCCTGGCAAAAAATATTGCCGATTTTGGTATTTTGCGGATACCATAGGTCGCAAATGGTGTTTTGGAGCACTCAAAAAGGGCCAAAGGATTCGATGGACGTATGACTGAGAGCGATGCATCGCCTTGATATATGATTTTTTTAGAAAAATATGTGCACATCAACTCTTTGAAATTCGCTTTTACTGGTGTTGCCCTCATCATTTTCTTTCCAACAAAAAAATCTGTGCTCCAATCGGACTTCGGATGTAGAAGTTATGCTCATTTTAGTGTTGTGGCAGCTAGACTCGTGTTCGAGTCGTTTAGTCAACTTTTGGCACTCCCCAACCACCGGTAGATACCCAAAAAATTCGTTTTTCTCATCACAATCAGTCCTGGCAAAAATATTGCCTGTTTTGGTATTTTGCGGATACCACAGGTCCCAAATGGTGTGTTGGAGCACTAGAAAAGGGCCAAAGGATTCGATGGACGTATGACTTAGAGTGATGCCTCGCCTTGATGTAGGAATTTTTAGAAAAAATATATGCACATCAACTCTTTGCAATTCGCTTTTCTTGGTGTTGCCATAGTCATTATCTTTTCGACAAAAAAGACCGCGCTCCTATCGGACTTCGGACGTACAAGTTATGCTCATTTTAGTTATGTGGCCATGTGTCTTGTGTTTGAGTCGTTTAGTCAACTTTTTGCACTCTCCCACCACGGGTGGATACCCAAAACATTTGCTTTCATCGTCGTAGTCAGTCCTGGCAAAAAATATTGCCATTTTTGGTATTTTGCGGATACCATAGGTCGCAAATGGTGTTTTGGAGCACTCGAAAAGGGCCAAAGGATTCGATGGACGTATGACTGAGAGCGATGCATCGCCTTGATATAGGATTTTTTTAGAAACATATGTGCACATCAACTCTTTGAAATTCGCTTTTCCTGGTGTTGCCCTCGTCATTTTCTTTCCAACAAAAAAATCCGCGCTCCAATCGGACTTCGGATGTAGAAGTTATGCTAGTTTTAGTGTTGTGGCACCTAGTCTCGTGTTCGAGTTGTTTAGTCAACTTTTGGCACTCCCCAACCACCGGTGGATACCCAAAAAATTCACTTTTCTCATCACAGTCAGTCCTGGCAAAAAAAAATTGCCTATTTTGGTATTGTGCGAATACCACAGGTCCCAAATGGTGTGTTGGAGCACTCGAAAAGGGCCAAAGGATTCGATGGACGTATGACTTAGAGTGATGCCTCGCCTTGATGTAGGATTTTTCAGAAAAAATATATGCACATCCTCTCTTTGAAATTCGCTTTTCTTGGTGTTGCCCTCATCCTTATCTTTCCAACAAAAAAACCTCGCTCCAATCGGACTTCGGACGTACAAGTTATGCTCGTTTTAGTGATGTGGAAGCTAGTCTCATGTTCGAGTTGTTTAGTCAACTTTTTGCACTCCCCTACCACCAGTGGATACCCAAAAATATCACTTATTTGTCGCAATCTGTCCTGTAAAAAAAATTGCTAGTTTTGGTATTTTGCGGATACCATAGGTCCCAAATGGTGTGTTGGAGCACTAGAAAAGGGCCAAAGGATTCGATGGACGTATGACTAAGAGCTATGCATCGCCTTGATATAGGATTTTTTTAGAAAAATATGTGCACGTCAACTCTTTGAAATTTGCTTTTCCTCGTGTTGCCCTCGTCATTTTCTTTCCAACAAAAAAATCCACGCTCCAATCAAACTTCGGATGTAGAAGTTATGCTCGTTTTAAACATATGGCAGCTAGTCTCGTGTTCGAGTCATTTAGTCAACTTTTGGCACTCCCCAACCACCGGTGGATACCCAAAAAATTCGCTGTTCTCATCACAGAAAGTCCTGGCAAAAAAAATTGCTTGTTTTGGTATTGTGCGGATACCATAGGTCCCAAATGGTGTGTTGGAGCACTAGAAAAGGGCCAAAGGATTCGACGGACGTATGACTTAGAGTGATGCCTCGCCTTGATGTAGGATTTTTCAGAAAAAATATATGCACATCAACTCTTTGAAATTCACTTTTCTTGGTGTTGCCCTAGTCATTATCCTTTCAACAAAAAAGACCGCACTCCTATCGGACTTCGGACTTACAAGTTATGCTCATTTTAGTGATGTGGCCATTAGTCTTGTGTTTGAGTCATTTAGTCAACTTTTTGCACTCTCCTACCACCGGTGGATACCCAAAACATTCGCTTTCATCATCGCAGTCAGTCCTGGCAAAAAATATTGCCGATTTTGGTATTTTGCGGATACCATAGGTCCCAAATGGTGTTTTGGAGCACTCGAAAAGGGCCAAAGGATTCGATGGACGTATGACTGAGAGCGATGCATCGCCTTGATATAGGATTTTTTTAGAAAAATATGTGCACGTCAACTCTTTGAAATTTCCTTTTCCTGGTGTTGCCCTCGTCATTTTCTTTCCAACAAAAAAATCCACGCTCCAATCAAACTTCGGATGTAGAAGTTATGCTCGTTTTAGTGATATGGCAGCTAGTCTCGTGTTCGAGTCGTTTAGTCAACTTTTGGCACTCCCCAACCACCGGTGGATACCCAAAAAATTCGCTTTTCTCATCCCAGTCAGTCTGGCAAAATAATTGCCTATTTTGGTATTTTACGGATACCACAAGTCCCAAATGGTGTGTTAGAGCACTAGAAAAGGGCCAAAGGATTCGATGGACGTATGACTTAGAGTGATGCCTCGCCTTGATGTAGGATTTTTCAGAAAAAATATATGCACATCAACTCCTTGAAATTCACTTTTCTTGGTGTTGCTCTAGTCATTATCATTTCAACGAAAAAGACCGCGCTCCTATCGGACTTCGGACGTAAAAGTTATGCTCATTTTAGTGATGTGGCCGTTAGTCTCGTGTTCGAGTCGTTTAGTCAACTTTTTGCACTCTCCCACCACCGGTGGATACCCAAAACATTCGCTTTCATCGTCGCAGTCAGTCTTGGCAAAAAATATTGCCGGTTTTGGTATTTTGCGGATACCATAGGTCCGAAATGGTGTTTTGGAGCACTCGAAAAGGGCCAAAGGATTTGATGGACGTATGACTAAGAGCGATGCATCGCCTTGATATTGGATTTTTTTTAGAAAAATATATGCATGTCAACTCTTTGAAATTTGCTTTTCATGGTGTTGCCCTCGTCATTTTCTTTCCAACAAAAAAATCCGCGCTCCAATCGGACTTCGGATGTAGAAGTTATGCTCGTTTTAGTGATGTGGTAGCTAGTCTCGTGTTCTAGTAGTTTAGTCAACCTTTGGCTCTCCCCCACCACCGATGGATACCCAGAAAATTCGTTTTTCTTGTCATAGTCAGTCCTGGCAAAAAAATATTTCCTGTTTTGGTATTTTGCGGATACCATAGGTCTCAAATGGTGTGTTGGAGCACTAAAAAAGGGCCAACGAATTCGATGGATGTATGACTGAGAGCGATGCATCACCTTGATATAGTATTTTTTTTGAAAAATATAAGCACATCAACTCTTTGAAATTCACTTTTCTTGGTGTTGCCCTCGTCCTTATCTTTCCAACAAAAAAACCTCGCTCCAATCGGACTTCGGACGTACAAGTTATGCTCGTTTTAGTGATGTGGAAGCTAGTCTCATGTTCGAGTTGTTTAGTCAACTTTTTGCACTCCCCTACCACCAGTGGATACCCAAAAATATCACTTATTTGTCGCAATCTGTCCTGTAAAAAAATTGCTAGTTTTGGTATTTGCGGATACCATAGGTCCCAAATGGTGTGTTGGAGCACTAGAAAAGGGCCAAAGGATTCGATGGACGTATGACTGAGAGCGATGCCTGACCTCGATGTAGGATATTTTTAGAAAAATATATGCACATCAACTCTTTGAAATTCGCTTTTCCTGGTGTTGCCTCGGTCATTATCTTTTCAACAACAAAGACCGCGCTCCTATCGGACTTCGGACGTACAAGTTATGCTCGTTTTAGTGATGTGGCTGTTAGTCTCGTGCTCGAGTTGTTTAGTCAAATTTTTGCACTCCCCCACCACCGGTGGATACCCAAAACATTCGCTTTTCTCGGCGCAGTCAGTCGTGGCAAAAAATATTGCCGATTTTGGTATTTTGCGGATACCACAGGTCCCAAATGGTGTGTTGCAACACTAAAAGAGGGCCACCGGATTCGATGGACGTATGACTAAGAGTGATGACTCAACATGATGTGGGATTTTTTTCTAGAATAATATATCCATGTCAACTCTTTGAAATTCAATTTTCCTGGTGTTGCCCTCGTCGTTATCTTTCCTACAAAAAAAACGTCGCTCCAATCGGACTTCAGACGTAGAAGTTATGCTCGTTTTAGTGATGTAGCAGCTAGTCTTGTGTTATACTAGTTTAGTCAACTTTTGGCACTCCCCCACCTCCGATGGATACCCAGAAAATTTATTTTTCTCATCACAGTCAGTCCTGGCAAAAAAATATTGCCGGTTTTGGTATTTTGCGGATACCATAGGTCACAAATGGTGTGTTGGAGCACTAGAAAAGGGCCAAAGGATTCGATGGACGTATGACTGAGAGCGATGCCTCGCCTTGATATAGGATTTTTTTAGAAAAATATATGCACGTCAACTCTTTGAAATTCACATTTCCTGGTTTTGCCCTCATCGTTATCTTTCCAACAAAAAAACTACGCTCCAATCGGTCATCGGACGTAGAAGTTATGCTCGTTTTAGTGATGTGGCAGCTAGTCTCTTGTTCGAGTCTTTTAGTCAACTTTTGGCACTCCCCAACCACCGGTGGATACCCAAAAAATTCTCTTTTCTTGTCACAGTCAGTCCTGGAAAAAAAATTGCCTATTTTGGTATTTTGCGGATACCACAGGTCCCAAATGGTGTGTTGGAGCACTAGAAAATTGCCAAAGGATTCGATGGACGTATAACTAAGAGTGATGCCTCGCCTTGATGTAGGATTTTTCAAAAGAATATATGCACATCAACTCATTGAAATTTGCTTTTCTTGTTGTTGCCCTGGTCATTATCTTTTCAACAAAAAAGACAGCGCTCCTATTGGACTTCGGACGTACAAGTTATGCTCATTTTAGTGATGTGGCTGTTAGTCTCGTGTTCGAGTCGTTTAGTCAACTTTTTGCACTCTCCCAAAACTGGTGGATACCCAAAACATTCACTTTTCTCATCGCAATCAGTCCTAGCTAAAAATATTGCCAGTTTTGGTATTTTGCGGATACCATAGGTCCCAAATTGTGTGTTGCAGCACTAAAAAAGGGCCACATGATTCGATGGACGTATGACTAAGAGTGATGCCTCGCCTTGATGTAGGATTTTTTTCTACAAAATATATGCACATCAACTCTTTGAAATTCACGTTTCCTGGTGTTGCCCTTGTCATTTTCTTTCAAACAAAAAAATCCGCGCTCCAATCGGACTTCGGATGTAGATGTTATGCTCGTATTAGTGATGTGGTAGCTAGTTTTGTGTTCGAGTAGTTTAGTCAACTTTTGGCACTCCCCCACCACCGATGGATACCTAGAAAATTCGTTTTTCTCATTGCAATCAGTCCTGGCAAAAAAATATTGCCGGTTTTCGTATTTTGCGGATACCATGGGTCTCAAATGGTGTGTTGGAGCACTAGAAAAGGGCCAAAGGATTCGATGGATGTATGACTGAGAGCGATGTCTCGCCTTGATGTAGGATATTTTTTAGAAAAATATATGCACGTCAACTCTTTGAAATTCACTTTTCCTGGTTTTGCCCTCATCGTTATCTTTCCAACAAAAAAACTGCGCTCCAATCGGACATCGGACGTAGAAGTTCTGCTCGTTTTAGTGATGTGGCAGCTAGTCTCGTGTTCGAGGTATTTAGTCAACTTTTGGCACACCCCAACCACCGGTGGATACCCAAAAAATTCGCTTTTCTCATCGCAGTCAGTCCAGGCAAAAAAATTGCCAATTTTGGTATTTTGCAGATACCACAGGTCCCAAATGGTGTGTTGGAGCACTAGAAAAGGGCCAAAGAATTCGATGGACGTATGACTGAGAGTGATGCCTTGCCTCGATGTAAGATTTTTCAGAAAAATATATGCACATCAACTCTTTGAAATTCTCTTTTCCTAGTGTTTCCCTGGTCATTATCTTTTCAACTGTCGGCGACGGTCATACGAGGTCCCCTAACTACGGGGTAATCACCCTCGTTAAGCGCAAAGCAGTCCACAAAGGATAACGAGGCCCAACGAACGTAGCTCCCGTGTAAAGCCTACAGCTCACCACGGCCCAAGTCCCTGCGACCAGGGGCACCCCTCGAGCAAATATCTGCCTCGTTCGAGGGTTCCGTCCCTCGAGCAGGCTTCTACCTCGCTCGAGGGTCTCGGCCCCTGGAGCAAATCTCTGCCTCGTTCGAGGGTTCCGGCCCTCGAGCAGGCCTCCGCCTCGCTCGAGACCTCTCCGACCCGCACCCCGCTGATCGCTCTGCCACGGGCAATCAATGATGTGATTCGCCCCGGGTGGAGAGTCAAAAGCGAACCCTTCCCCACGACACGTGGCAGCTGTGGGCTTAGGGCCCCGCTGCACTGCTCTCCCGCCTGTCACCAAGCGGTCAATCCCGGTCCACATGCAGCTGCGCCGCCTGTCGCGGACAGGGCGGTGACGTCTTTGGGCCACTATGCCACCTGCCCTCGTACTTTTTCCCCGCGCACGCCCCTCGAGCGAGTATAAAAACCTGTCGAGGGTTGTACGGATGACAACCCAACGCGACCACCCGGCGACGCACCGCACGAACCGCACGGGTCAAGCCCAATCAGTCAGGCTCCGACCACTGTGCCACCATCCCCAGTGCTGCTCCGGCCTACGAACGCGCAGCACGGACGGGACGGCGCCATTCACGGCCTGTGCCGAACCCCGCCACTATGCCTGCGACGCACCACCCTGAGCGGACAGGCCGGTGCCATGCCGCGGCACTATGCCAGCAACTTCAGCCCCTCGAGCGGGGCACTCGTCCCTCGAGGTAGCACGGGTGGTCCGTGAAGGACGTACGGACGGCAACCCGGCGCGACCGCCGGACAACGCGCCGCACGCGCGGCATGGGTTAAGTCCAATCCATCGCTCGCTCGCGCGCTCGACCCTAGCATCGCACCGGCCTACTCCAGATGCGGCTCGCAGGCGGGGCAGCGACGTCCCCCGGCCCTGTGTCAATAACCCGAACCGCGCCACCCCGCGCCATCCTGTGCAAAGGACGTGCCGCGGCACTGTGCCAGCCAACCCGGTACCTTTCCCGAGGCGACACCCTCGAATGGGCGGGGGCTCCACCCTCGAAACCAATATGGACGAAGACGAGAACAGGGGCTCCAGACAAAGTCACCCTCGAAGGCACTCCAAGACAAGCACAGGGACCACTACACTGCACCCAGCGTGACGTATCTCCATGACGGGTACAAAGACTCGCCGGGACGCGCAAGGACAACCGCCACACCCGGCGCCGTGACAGCCATATGCGCCACTGCACACTTTCACTGTAAAGCACACTGTAACCGCCTCCCCTTGGACTATAAAAGGAGGAGGTGGATGCCCGACTAGGAGGAGGCGCCCAGAAACAATCCCAAGGGACACGCGTCAGCACACTCCATTGATATTGGCACTCGGCCTCAATCAGCCAACGACTCAGGGACTTGGAGGCTTCTTCCTCCTCTCTCACCTTGCTTGTAGCCCCCCTCTACAGGCACCACCGGTGCAAGAAAATACGAGCTTCGAGCTCACCTGGCCGACGACGGCCCGTGGCGAACCAGGATAAACTAGTGCCTTGTGTTAGCCTTAGCAACAACCATCGGGAGACAAATCACAGCGCGTTTCACTAGTTAGTGTTGGGACTAATCCAAACACCGACAGTTGGCACACCAGGTAGGGGGTGACACGCTGGGATCATTTTTTCCCACCAGTTCTCTCGATGGCGATCCGCACAGAATCACTGCCACCGGGAGGATCTATGGGGGCATCTAACCCCCTCCCGGCCGGTTTCGAGATCCAGTTCGGGAGCCTGGGATTCCAGGCAACCGGCAATGGCTACCTCATGCGCCTCCTCGAAAGGGACGCGCCCGGTGGAGCCACCGCCAACGACAACGCCCGCGAAGGCGCTCGGGACAACGCTCTCGGCAAGCAGCGCGAGCGGCGTCGGGCGCGTGGCCCGGCTCCCGGGGGTTGAAGCTGGAGCGCTGCAGCTTGACGCCGCGACGAACGAAGTGGCACCACCACCGACATACCCGACAGCACGTCTCGTGAGGGAGGGCGTGATTTCGCCGCCATTCCCTCATGAGATGCACCCCTTTGCCGTGACGTACTCTTCGTCTGCCAGCACCAACCTAGGCGCGTATGATGATCTTCCGGGTCACCACCTGCTGTCCGTCCAGAACCTCATTGCGACGTCGCCCGGATGGTGGTATCTGAGTGGTCGTGAGGAAACCTCATGGCGCAGTACCAGTGGGATTACTCGCGCCGGACCGAAGCTTTCTGCGGTTCAGCCGCGCAGACTCCGCCTCACCTGCTCCGATGACTCTAGTGCGGGGGACTACGACCCCACGTGGGAGTGCTTCGTCGTTGTCCTCGATGGCTCCACCGTGAGCCGGTAGGCAGGAACGCCACCGGCCAACGATGCACATATAGCCCGGCTGGCTCAGATCCATGAGCTGGAAGCAAAGCTTGCGGAAGAGCACCAGCAGGTGCAAATGCTGAAGAATACCCTTGAGGCCGGGCCCTCAGCGCGCAGCGAGCGCGCCAGAAACGTGGGACGAGTCGCCCGTGCTCGGATCGAGGAAGACACCGAAGTCAGCGACCCATTAGCGCACAAGGGCTAGCCAGAAGCTTGTTGTCGCGGCAACTCTACTCAGGGCCATGCCTGAGTCGTCAACTCCCGAGGGGCGCAACCTGCGCCGCGAGGCACAGGTCCTCATCGAGCAAGCCGTCGTCCAGCAGGCAGAGAGCTCCGCATCCCGCATGCGCCCATCGCGCGAGGGCTGGCGGTGTGGCCCGGACCGAGAGGGTCGATCCACACCTCGCTAGTGCAACCGGCGAACAAAGGGAGAGCGCTCACCGTCCACGATCACCTCGAGAAGAGGTCTGTGAAGGATCGAATCATGGACATGCGTGGTGAAGCCAACGACGGCGACGCCCGCAACACTCTGAACAAGAAGAAGAAAGAGCCCGCAGTGTCCCGCGGCTACCACCCACGATGGGGCGGCGATGACGGCAGCCGAGGAGGGGAGCACGTCGCGGAACCCCTGTGGACCCGCGTGTTCAGCCGGGGGATCCGCGCGGCTGCGGTCCCGGCGTGTTTTTGGCAACCCACCACCATCACCAAGTACTCGGGGGAGACGGACCCCCGGGTGTGGCTCAACGACTACCGCCAGGCTTGCCAGCTGGGCGGCGCCACCGACGACGACATGATAATCCGTAACTTGCCTCTCCACCTTGTGGATTCTGCTCGGACGTGGCTCGAGCACCTACCTCCCAGCCAGATCCATGACTGGGACGATCTGGTAAAGACCTTCGTGGGGAACTTCCAGGGCACGTATGTGCGCCCTAGAAACACCTGGGACCTGAGGAGCTGCTGCCAGAAAGCCAAGGAATCCTTGAGAGACTACATCCGCCGCTTCTCCAAGCACTGCACCAAGCTTTCGAGCGTCCCCGAGACTGAAGTGGTCCATGCCTTCCTCGAAGGTATGACCTACCGGGACTTGGTGCGTGAGTTGGGGCAGAACCCCCCCACGAGCATAAGCGAGCTGTTTGACATCGCCACCAGCTATGCTTCCGGAGAGGAGGCGGTTGCGGCGATCTTCGACGGCAAGAAGGGCAAGCAGGCAGACGACGCGCCTGCGGAGGGCAGCAAGTCGAAGGACCCCGTGAAGAAATAGAAGCGGGGTAAGTGGGGTAAGAAGAATAAGCACACCGCACGAGCTCCAGAACCAGGCGAGGACTCCGACGAGGTCAATGCGGTCGACCCCGCCCGCAAGGGGGCTCGAGCCCCCCTCAAGGACCTGGCGTATTCGACGACATGTTGAAGAAGCCATGCCCATACCACAAGACTCCCGTCGCTCACACCCTCGAGCAGTGCGACATGCTCAAGAAGTACTACAACTAAGTCGCTACCAAGGAGGCCGGCGCAAAGAAAGATGCGAGCAATGGGGGCGAAGACGACGGTTTCCCGCTCGTGGAGAACGTTTTCTTCATCTTTGGGGGGCCAACGGTGGATATGACGTCCTGATAGCGTAGGCCCGAACGTCGAGAAGTTTTCTCCGTTCAGCAAGCTGTGCCATCCTACCTCAACTGGTCGGAGGAGACCATCTCCCTCAGCCGCGACGACCACCCGAACCACATCCCTAACCCGAGGTAGTACCCGCTTGTTGTTGATCCCGTCATCGGCAACACGCGATTCTCCAAGGTGTTGATGGATGGGGGCAGCAGCCTCAACATCATGTACTCCTCCACCTTGGAGCTCCTGGGAATCGGCTCGGACAAGCACGGCCCGAAGTCACCGTTCCACGTTGCGTCGAACAGCGAATCCAACCCCTCAGGCAGATCGACCTGCCCGTCTTCTTCGGCACGCCGGACAACTTCCGCAAGGAAGTCCTCACCTTCGAGGTGGTAGGGTTTCGGGGTGTGTACCATGCCATCCTCGGCCGCCCATGCTACGCCAAGTTCATGGCAGTCCCAAACTACACCTACCTCAAGGATGGGGCCGTCATTCAAGCACGCCTACGAGTGCGACGTCGAATGTGTTGAGCACGCCGAAGCACTCGCGCACGATGAAGCTATCGTGGAGAAACTCGAGAAGGTGGTCAACGAGACCCCCGACTCCACCAGCAAGCACGCCGGCAGCCTCGAGGCTACTGAGCACACCAAGACTGTGCCCCTCGACCTGAGCGCCTCTGATGGCAAGGTGTTAAGGATAAGCTCCACCCTCGACCCGAAATAGGAAGTGGTGCTCGTCAACTTCCTCCGCGCCAACACCGACATCTTCGCGTGGAGCCCCTCGGACATGCCGGGCATTCCGAGGGAGGTCACCGAGCACTCCCTTGACATCCTGCCTCACTCCAAGCCAGTGCTGCAGTGCCTGCGACGCTTTGACGACGAGAAGCACCGGGTGATTGGAGAGGAGCTGCGGAAGCTCTTAGAGGCCGGGTTCATCAAGGAAGTGTTCCACCCCGAGTGGCTAGCTAATCCTATATTAGTTAAGAAAAAGAATGGGAAGTGGCGGATGTGTATCGACTATACCGGCTTAAATAAAGCATGTCCGAAAGTTCCTTTTCCTTTGCCACACATTGATCAAATAGTAGATTCTACTGCAGGGTGCGAACTGTTATGTTTCCTTGATGCGTACTCCGGCTACCACCAGTTAAGATGAAGGAGTCCGATCAACTCGCGACCTCTTTTATCACACCTTTCGGCATGTTTTGCTACGTAACAATGCTATTCGGTCTCCGAAACGCTGGAGCCACCTACCAGAGGTGTATGCTCCACATCTTTGGAGATCACTTCGGGCGAACCATTGAGGCGTACGTAGACGACATCGTCATGAAAACCAGGAAGGCGGACGACCTGGTGAATGATTTGCGCGCGGCATTCGATGGCCTCCGTACGAATGGAGTGAAATTGAACCCCGAAAAGTGCATCTTCGGGGTGCTGTGCGGCATGCTCTTGGGTTTCATCGTCTCCCAGCGAGGCATCGAGCCCAACCCAGAAAAAGTTTTGGCGCTTGAGCGAATCGAGCCGATCCGGAACCTAAAAGGGGTGCAAAGGGTCCTAGGCTGCCTGGCGTCTCTGAGTCGCTTCATCTCGCGCCTCGGGGAGAAGGGTCTACCCCTGTACCGACTCCTCAGGAAAGGCGAGCACTTCTCCTAGACCCCCGAGGCCCAGGGGGCTCTCGACAAGCTAAAGGTGTCACTTGCTCGCGAGCCGATCCTAACACCACCGCAGGAGGGCGAACCCCTGTATCTCTACGTCGCTGCAACGACCCAAGTGGTCAGCGCGGTCATCGTCGAGGAAAGAACGGAGGAGGGTCACTCCCTGCCCGTCCAGCGGCCAGTATACTACATCAGTGAGGTGTTGTCCGAAACCAAAACGAGATATCCACAGATCCAAAAGCTACTCTATGCGGTAGTGCTAGCGCGGCGTAAGCTGCGACACTATTTCGAGGCTCATCCCATCACTGTGGTTTCATCTTTCCCTTTGGGAGAGATAATCCGCAACCCAGATGTCTCGGGCAGGATAGCTAAATGGTCGATGGAGCTCATGGGTGAAACTCTCACCTACGCGCCACGGAAGGCGATTAAATCGCAAATTTTGGCGGACTTCATTGCCTAGTGGACGGACACCCAGCTGCCCCCACCACAAATCCAAGCAGAATGCTGGACCATGTACTTCGATGGGTCGGTGATGAAAACAGGCGCGGGCGCAGGCCTGCTCTTCATCTCACCCCTCGGAGAGCACATGCATTACGTGGTACGCTTGCACTTCCCCGCGTCAAACAACATGGCGGAGTACGAGGCCCCCCTCAGTGGACTCTGCATCGCCAATGAGCTCAGCATCAAGCGCCTTGACATCTGGGGAGACTCCCAGCTGGTTGTGGACCAGGTGATGAAGGAGGCAAGCTGCCACGATGAGAAGATGCGCAAGCTCGAGGATAAGTTCCACGGCTTCGAGCTCCACCATATCGCGCGCAGGTACAACGAGGAGGCGGACGAGCTGGCAAAGATTACGTTGGGGTGAATCACGGTTCCCCCGAACGTCTTCGCCCGCGACCTCAACAGGTCCGCCGTCGATTGCGGTACACCAGCCAAGACCCCTGACAAACGCTCGGGGGCTACCCCCTCGGCAACCGAGGTCGAGCCCATGGATGAGGACCCCTCGAATGAGGGACTCGAGGCCTCGGATGACGAGGGCCCCATGGCGGATGAGGCCGAAGCAATGGAGATCGATGCGCCCCCACCTTGCTAGGACTGGCGGGCCCAGTATCTCACCTGGATCGACCAAGGGGACCTACCCCCGGACCGGACCGAGGCCAGGCGCATCGCTTGGAAGGCCAAATCGTTCATCACCATCGATAGGGAATTGTACAAGCGCAGCCCTTCGGGGATTCTGCAGCGGTGCATCCCCATTCCCGAGGGCCACGAGCTGATTCGCGACATCCACGCCGGCATATGTGGCCACCACACAGCGCCGCGCACCCTCGTGGGTAATGCGTTCCGTCAAGGCTTCTACTGGCCTACTACCGTCGCGGACGCCAGCGAGGTCATGCGCACCTGCGAAGGATGTCAATTTTACGCTCGCAAGATGCACCTCCCAGCTCACGCCCTCCAAACCATACCTGTCATGTGGCCGTTCGCCGTATGGGGGTTAGACCTCATCGGGCCCCGGCGAAAGGCGCCCAGAGGCTTCACCCACCTACTGGTGGCCATCGACAAGTTTTCAAAATGGATCGAGGTCCGGCCAATCGCCAGCCTCAGATCCGAACAAGTCGTGCTATTTTTCACAGACATCGTCCATAGGTTTGGGGTACCAAACTCCATCATCACCGACAACGGCACCCAATTTACCGACAGGAAATTCTTGGAGTTCTGCGATAGCTACCACATCCGCGTGGACTGGTCGGCCATAGCACATTCGCAGACGAATGGCCAAGTGGAACGTGCCAATGGCATGATCCTACAAGGCCTGAAGCCGAGCATCTTCAACAAACTGAACAAGTTCAGCCGAAAATGGGTTCAAGAGCTACCCTCGGTTGTATGGAGTCTCAGGACAACCCCGAGCAGAGCCACGGGATTCAGTCCCTTCTTCCTTGTCTATGGTGCCGAGGCCATCCTCCCCACGGATTTGGAATACGGGTCCCCAAGGCTCAAAGCCTACCAAGAGGAGCAGAACCAGCAAGCCCGCGAGGACTCGCTGGACCGCGTGGACGAGGCTAGAGATGTGGTGACCCTACATTCGGCAAAGTACCAGCAATCCCTCCGGCAGTATCAAGCGCAGAGGATCCGGCGTCGAGACCTCAACAAGGGAGACCTGGTGCTGAGGCTGCGGCAAGACAACATGGGCCGCCACAAGCTCTCGCCACCGTGGGAAGGGTCGTACATCATCGCCGAAGTGGTCAAGCCCGGCACGTACAAGCTCGCGAACGAGGAGGGTGAAGTTTTCACCAACACTTGGAACATTCAGCAGCTACGTCGCTTCTACCCATGAATTTCCAAGTTCCTTTTGTACATGCTTTACATTCCACGCTCGCACTTGTAAATTATGATCGAATAAAACAGGGGATTCGCTTTACCGACCACTGTGGCCTCAAAACCGAGCCCCTGGCTACAACGGGGCCCCCAAAGCGTCCCATCTTTTTTCGCAAAATCCTTTTCTTTCAAAAAATGTTAACGCATTACACCTCGAGCGCTTAAAGAAATTGGAGCAGGGCGTGAGGTAACTAACGCCGGGGCCGAATGAGTCGCGGGACCGCCTACGCCTCCGAGAGGATACGACATCCCCCTCTTCACCCTACGCTCGAAGTTACTCACGTACGCGAACTTCCCGGCCGAAATCTCTATAAGCATCAAGGAAAATGCGCTGACATAATAAAAGAAACATCAAGTACAAATTTATATGATAAAATTGTTAAGCTGTTCATCCAAAGGGCGCTTGGCCAAAATCCTAAAAACTCTACGGGCTCACATGCCCATCTGTCTCAGAGCGACGGCGGAGGCTTCAGGCAGCCGCATCCCCATCCCCGTCGGCGTCAGGGAAAAGCTCGTCCTCAAACAAAGCGGCGAGCGCCAACGCAGGTTCCCGGGCGGCAGCGTCGGCAGTGTCGACGGCGGCGTCAACACCATCATCATCAAGCCCCTCGGCGACGACGTAGCCCACCATCATGGCCTCGAAGTCGATGAGGTAATGGGTGGACACCACCCCGAGGGTCTTCTGGACACCGAGTCGAAGAGCGCCCTTCAAGTGCTTGGCGACGCAGCTACCCTGGGACCTCAGGCGACTCGCCAGCGAGCTGCCCGATGAAGCCACCGACGAACCCGCAGAGCCCTCGACAGCCCGGTACGCAGCAAGGGCAGCGCCCTCCAGATCCAGGAACTCCTCTAGAGCCTTCGTATAAGCGATCTGGAGGACCTCCCACTACGCTGACGAGTCTGCCAGGGCCTTCCACAGCTCTGAAATGCGAAAGAAGCGTCAGGGCCAACTCCGACAAACCCAAAATGACTAAAGACACCGGAGATAACAACTCACCTTCGGTGCGCCTCCTCTCCTCCGTGAGCTCGGCCTGAACAGCACCGGCCTCCTGCTGAGCCATTAGGGCCTCGGTGTTCGCACCCGCAGCAGCGCCGTCCCGGAGGGCCTCGGCGATGCAGCTTTCCCGCACCAAAGCCGCGGTGAGCGCCTCGACCACCGACTGGCTAACCTGGAACTGGGCGTTTGCCGCCACGACCTCCGCCACCTTTTGCTGGAGCGAGGACTTGGCCACGGCAAGGGCTGCACGCTCCTGCCGAAGTTGGTCTCCAGCCGCCATGAGCGTGTCGGTCTTCTCCTGAAGCATCGCGCCCAACCTCTCGGCCTCCTGGGCCCTCTGCTCCGCCTGGGCTAGCCGCGACTGCACCTCCTCGAGGGTGGTGCGCTCCCGCCGGAGCTGCGCCTCGGCCTCAACAAGAGCCGAGTCCCTCAGCGCGAGCTGAGACTTGGCCTCGCCGAGCGCCATGCGCTCCTGCTGGAGCTCCATCCCCGCCGCGGTCAGCTCCTCCTCCTTTCTTTCGAGCGCGGCGCCCAGCTCGCTGGCCTCCTTGGCCTTCTGCTCCGCCGCGGACCGATGGGTGTCGTAGTCCCGCACGGTGTTGGCCCGAGCCTCCTCACGAGAGAGGATGGCCGCCTGCGCCTCCACCAACTGAGAGCGCAGCTGGATCACCTCCGTGCCAGCCTCGGCGGTGGCCTGCTTGAAGTGCTCAAGCTCAGCGTAACGGTCCGCCAGACAGGCAATCTTCTCTCCCGCCTCGGTCTTCAGTTGCTGCCAAAAGGACAAAACTCGGGTAAAGCACGAGCAAGGACAGAGAGAGAGAGAGCGCGAGCATGAAGATACCCACCTGATACAACTAAGCCACCACGTGGTGGAGCTCACAGGCAGCCGAGATCGCGCTGCAGGGAGGCACCGGTCCGGTAGAACTCCTCCCACAGATTGAGCTCCTCCTCCGCGCGGTGCGCCAAATGGACGGGAACCCCGGGCCAACCAAGGTTCAGCGGGAACCTATCGGGGTCCTCCTGAACCCCGAAGCATTGCAGCATGGACGCGGCGTCGATCTGTGCGGCCTCGGTGTCGACCAACGGCGCCAGAAGCACCTCCCGGCCGGCAGACCGCACCTGAAGCGCCCCAGGCTCGCGCTCGAACCCTGGAGCCTCCTCCATGGCGAGCGCATCGCGGCCGCTCGTCGACGCAGCTGCACCTCCTGCCAGCTCAGCCGCCCCCATCCCGTCGTCACCTGCGGGGGCCAGGGGGACCCGAGCCGCGCCGCTATGCTTGCGCGACACCCCACTCCATCGCCGCCCGCAGAGACTCGGCAGCGGCTGCCAGTGACTGAGGCACCCTCGTCGAACGGCACCCCGTCATGCGTGGCGCGTCGGCCTTGAGCACCTTGGTCGGCGCAAGCGCAGGAAGGGCAGGCTCGCTCGCACCGCTAAAAGGAAGGACAACATCAAAAATCAACCGATTAACGAACAAACCAAAAGAATTCGAGGGACACGAGCCTCACCGCTCAATCGTCCACTTCCTCTTGCGCTTACTCGAGGGGTTCGGGGGCTGCGTAGCCCCCGAGTCAATCAGACCCCTCGAAGGGGCGTCGCCTCCACGAGACATCGCACCCGCCGCGGAGACGGGCGCGGGATCAGCACGCGACGGAGAAGGCGCAGGCACGACAAGGGATCCCTTCCCCTTCCCGGTTGGGGTCGAAGGTGCCCCCTCCTCCCCCGAACTCCAGACGAACGACCCATCGGTGTCGCTGCCGCCGTCGGACTCCGACGTGTTCGGCGGGGTCGTCGGGAGAGGAAGGCCTGCGGCCTCGCACCGATAACGCTCCTTCTGGTGCTCATCTTTCCGCTTCTGCCTTCGTGCCTTCTTCGCCTTCTCTTCGTCCTTCCACACCTTCTGCAGCTCCTGCTTGGCGCGGTTGGCCGAACGGGAATTAGGCGTCGGAGGATCCATGGTGTAGAGCTTGTTGGCGATCCCCTGACGACACAGCCGCAGTCAGAACGCATAGCGAAGAATCGATTCGAAAAGAAACAAGACAAACCGAGTAGAGGGCGGCTACTCACCAGCTGGTAGTAGCCCTCCTCGGGGCGCATCTTGAACAGCCAAAGGTCCTTGTCGTCGCTGTTCACCTTGCGCGTGTCCACCGCATGCCTCGCCCTCGCGGCCGTGTATGCCTAGGGCAACGGATCCGCCAGCATCCACGAACAAGCCAAGCCGACGGGGTCAGCGCTCTCCTTCATCTTGAAGACGGGGAGCACCCTCTCCATGAGCGGAACCACCCGCCGCACGTGGAAGCTCGCAATAACGGCTGTCGTGGTCAGCCCCTTCTCCGTCAGCTGGCGCAGAGCATCGGTGGTGGGATCGAGCTTAGCGTGCCACCGGGGCGGACACCGTGCACGCTTCCACGCTCGCCGGCCACACCCGGTACGCGGGGAGCGCCGCCGTCGTTCAGAGTAGAACCAGCCCTTGTCCCAGTTGGCGTTGTTCTTCGTCGTGGAACAGGGCGGATACGAGTCTTGCCAGTGATCGCGCAAGGTGAAGGTGAGGCTGCCAGCGCAAACGGGCCTGCGCACGCCTCTCCCGGTGGAGAGCGTGTAGAGCTCCCCCTGGAAGAGGTGAAGCCACAGGTCCCAGTGCACCTCGAACCCCAAGAACCCCTCATAGATGGCGACGAAAGTCGCCGCCCGTGAGATGGCGTTGGGGGCGAAGTGTTGCAGCTCCACCCCATAGTAGTGGCACAGCGCCCTCATGAATCTGCTTGCCAGGGCGCTGAAGCCCCGCTCATGTAGGCGGACGAAGCTGGCGACGCAGCTCGCCGGGGGACTCGGCTCCCTGTGCGTCTTCGGCGGCACCACCCACTCCGGCCTCGCCGGGTCTGTGACCGGCGACAGCTACCTGCCAGCGACGAGCCCCTGCAGGGTGTGCTCATCCACATTCGACTGATGCCACGGCGCGGCCTCCATGATGCGAACCATGGTGACGGACGGGAGGAACGAAGAGCTAGGCAAAGGCGGAACGGTAGCGAGCGAATCTCCCATGGCAAACACTGCGAGGGCGTGGGCGTGCAAAGCAAGGAGGAGGCGAAAATGGCAAACGCAAATGGCAAAGGTAAAAATCTTCTCCCCCGGTCCTCCTATTTATAAGGCAGAAAATCGAACCGCTGCGGAGGCCGGGGGAGGGCGCATTGAATGTGGTGGGTGCCGTTCGTCGCTGACACCAGGGTCCCACCGCCCGAAACTACCGCGCAGCCATGATTACCGCGGTGAAGTTAAAACTGCTGCACTGTAATGCGTCACCTCAAGCTGCCCGCTGCTCCGCCTGGAAAGGCGTGTCGGCTCCGCCAACTCCGCCCCACGTCCGCCACGACACCGCTCGCCTGTCCAACGACCCGGTCTACGACCGAAGGCCAAACGACAGGAAGTTCCTTCTAAGGTAAGCCAAACCCCCTCGAGCCGCACCGAACAGAAAATCGAGGCCCCATCCCTCGAAAGAGCCCGACGAGGCCTCCCTAAGTTGACGAGGCCAAGAATGGCCAGAGTGCGCTCGAACGAGTCGACCCTCGAACGCAAAATCTGAGGGGCACCTCACGCCATACTGATTAGTGGTTCGAAACCCGGCCCAAAGAGGGTTCAGCGGGCGCCGCAGATGCATGAAGACAGGGATGCACGGCGCTCCCCGCAAAGCCCTACTGATCAGAAGTTCGAAGCCTAACCTGCGGAAGGTTCGAATAGGCACTTCAGATCGACAGAGTCAGGGACGACCAGGGCACGTGCGATCGAGCCTATCCCCGAATGCGAAGTTCGGGGGTGCCCCACATGTCGTGTTCGAGGCCAAACAGAGGCAGCTAGTTGAGGGATCCCATCGAGGGAGTGCTTCCGCGCCCTCAGCCCCTATCGAACGGGACTGAGCCCTACGTAGCAAACCTTTGCGAGTGCTCTCATGGATGTGTCTTCGGACCATGAGCCGACCCTTATCGAACGGGGCACGGACGTCCACTCGAATCACCCGTTAACAACTCACCGAGACGTCTGTGACTCGCAGCCCGTTCGAGGGAAGCACAGATCGTCTCTCCCCTTCCCCCTGCTAAAGGGTGGCGAGGGACGTAACGCCAAAGTCGAGGAACTCCCTTGATCGTCCCTGACTGGGCCAGGGCTTGGGGGCTCCACGCATTCGTCCTGGATGCTCCGCACCCCCGCAAAAAACTGTGGAGGGCTAACCCCCCGGGGCAAACGACTGTACGTCCACGTAGATTGTCGATGCCAGCTGAAATATCACCGAGGCCGGCTGAAACAAACGCTGGGCGAGCTCGTCGCTTAAAACGCCAAAACAACCCTTGCACGAGTGCACACACTCCTCCAAGGGCTCGGGGGCTACACCCGCGGGTGCGCTAGCGCGCCCCCCATGGAAACCTGTGCGTGTTCAGAAGGAAACATCCTCGACAAAAGTACCCTAGAACCACCAACCTCCGCTGGCAGGTTCCCATCCCAGCGAAGGCTCGGGGGCTACTGTCGGGGACGGTCATACAGGGACCCCTAACTAGGGGGGTAATCACCCTCATTAAGTGCAAAGCAGTCCACAAAGGATAACGAGGCCCAACAAATGTAGCTCCCGTGTAAAGCCTACGGCTCACCACGGCCCAAGACCCTCTGACCAGGGGCACCCCTCGAGCAAATCTCCGCCTCGCTCGAGGGTTCCAGCCATTGAGCAGGCTTCCGCCTCGCTCGAGGGTCTCAGCCCCTCGAGCAAATCTCCGCCTCGTTCGAGGGTTCCGGCCCTCGAGCAGGCCTCCGCCTCGCTCGAGACCTCTCCGACCCGCACCCCGCCGATCACTCTGCCACGGGCAATCAATTACGCGATTCACCCCGGGTGGAGAGTCAAAAGCGAATCCTTCCCCACGACACGTGGAAGCTGCGGGCCTAGGGCCCCGCGTACCTGCTCCCGCCCGTGACCAAGCGGTCAATCCCGATCACAGTGCCTGCGCTGCGCCTCCCTGTGCGGACAGGCCGATGACGTGCTGCGCCACTGTACCACCTGCCCTCGTACTTTTTCCCGCGCACGCCCCACGAGCGAGTATAAAAACCCTTCGAGGGTTGTACGGACGACAACCCAACACGACAGCCCAGTGACACACCGCACGGACCGCACGAATCAAGCCCAATCAGTCAGGCTCCGACCACTGTGCCGCCATCCCTAGCGCTGCTCCGGCCTGCGAACGCGCAGCACGGACGGGACGGCGCCATTCCTGGCCCTGTGCCAGCAACCCCGGCCACTATGCCTGTGATGCACCACCCTGTGCGGACAGGCCGGTGCCATGCTGCGGCACTATGCCAGCCACTCCAGCCCCTCGAGTGGGGCAATCGTCCCTCGAGGTAGCACGGGCGGTCCGCGAAGGACGTACGGACGGCGACCTGGCACGACCGCCGGAAAACACATCGCACGCGCGGCATGGGTTAAGTCCAATCCACTGGCTCTGGCTACTGCGCTACGACCCCTAGCACTGCACCGGCCTACTCCGTATGGCTCGCAGCAGGGACGGGATGACGTCACTCCTGGCCCTGTGTCAACAACCCCGAGCACTGTGCCACCCCCGCGCCATCCTGTGCAAAGGACGTGCCGCGGCACTGTGCCAGCCACCCCGGTACCTTCCCCGAGGCGACACCCTCGAACGGGCGGGGGCTCCACCCTCGAAACCAATATGGATGAAGACGAGAACACGGGCTCCGGACAAAGTCACCCTCGAAGGCACTCCAAGACAAGCACAGGGACCACTACACCACACCCAGCGTGACGTATCTCCACGACGGGTACAAAGACTCGCCGGGACGCGCAAGGATGACTGCCACACCCGGCGCTGTGACAGCCATACGCGCCACTGCACACTTTCACTCTAAAGCACACTGTAACCGCCTCCCCTTGGACTATAAAAGGAGGAGGTGGATGCCCGACCAGGGGGAGGCGCCCAGAAACAATCCCAAGGGACACGCATCAGCACACTCCATTGATATTGGCACTCGGCCTCAATCAGCGAACGACTCAGGGACTTGGAGGCTTCTTCCTCCTCTCCCGCCTTGCTTGTAGCCCCCCTCTACAGGCACCACCGGTGCAAGAAAATACAGAGCCTGAGCTCACCCTGCTGGACGTACGGCCCCGTGGCCGGAACCAGGATAAACTCGTGCCTTGTGTTAGCCTTAGCACCAACCATCGGGAGACAAATCACAACACGTTTCACTAGTTAGTGTCGGGACTAATCCGAACACCGACATCAACAAAAAAGACCGCGCTCCTATCAGACTTCGGACATACAAGTTATGCTCGTTCTAGTGATGTGACCGTTAGTCTCGTGTTCGAGTCATTTAGTCAACTTTTTGCACTCCTCGACCACCGGTGGATACCCAAAAATATCAATTTCTTGTCGTAGTCAGTCATGGCAAAAAATACTGCCGTTTTGGTATTTTGCAGATACCATAGGTCCCAAAAGGTGTGTTGGAGCACTAGAAAAGGGTCAAAGGATTCGATGGACGTATGACTGAGAGCGATGCCTCGCCTTGATATAGGATTTTTCAGGCTCTCGAAAATGCTCCGCTCCCTGACGGTTACTGAGGCGATTCGGAAGACGATCGAGATCCCATCCTGGGCCTGATCTCCAACGAGATCTAGGTCTGCTACGCCGGTGCTCATCCGACGCTGGTGTCGACGCCACGTCGGAGACGGCCCTGTCGCCGACGGCCACCCGCATATCGCTGGTTAGCCGTTCCGGCGCCGGCGACCACCCACGTTCCAACCCTAATTTCCTGGGTTTCTAGTGCCACTTAGGTCTAGTATCTGGGATCGACCCTGTGCAGTAGTAGATAACTACACCGCACTCTTTCTCCTCTCTGGGCTGCTGTAATGGAGACCGGAGGAGGTTCTGGGGGCGACGGTGAAGACCGTATGGCCCGGGAGGGGGTGCACCCCAACCCAAATGTTGCGGAGTTGCTGCAGAGACTCAACCTGACAGCCGAGGAAGGTGATGTTGCAGACTTCAGTGACGACGAGGATGTGGAAGAAATTGAGGTTGTTGAATGGGCGCTGTTGGGAAGGTGTTGTCCCCATCATCGCTGCATGCCAATACGATCTGGACGGCGATGAAGCCGGCATGGAGCAATCCTGCTGGTCTGAAGATCCGTTCGATTGGGGAGAAGGGTGATAACATATTTGTCGCGGAGTTTGGAAGCAAGGCGGATATGGAGTGAGTACTAGCTGGATCACCCTGGGTCGCTGGGAAACACTCTGTAATCCTTAAGGAATATGATGAGAAGCTGAAGCCGTCGGAAATCCGATTTGATTGTTTGGATATTTGGGTGAGAATTCTCAACCTGCCACTGGGATGGATGAACCAACACAGAGGTTCTAGAGCGATGAAGCTGGTGGGCGAGGTCAAGAAAATGGATGTTGATGGAGATAGCAAGGCTAGCAGAGCGTTTCTGCAGGCACGGGTAGCCATTGATGTTAAGGAGCCGATTAAAAGATGTGTACTGATTAGAATGTCTAAGAATGGAGAACCAGAGTGGTTTGATGCTCAATATGAGAAGCTTCCCTTTCTGTGCTTTTCGTGTGGCGTGATGGGCCATTCTGGCTTGGAGTGTGCGAACCCAGCACCTCGTAATGCCCAAGGAAAACTGCCGTACGACCGTGAAATTCCCCTACGGGCGCCGGAGGATCGGAGGAAGAAAATACAGAGTTTTGTGGAGGCTACTGCAGAATCCTTTGGCAGTGGCTCATCCTCGAGTGCCCGTGCTACTTCGGATAGGAGGGAAGGAGGGCATGTGATGCCAGATGATGAGGAGAGACGCTCTTCACATGCTGGACACACTGAGAAGGAATGCGATGAAGCTGAAGTTACGTCTCCTCTTAAAGGTCAGACCTCTGGGGAGGCAAGAGGGAAGGCGGTGTCTGACCAGTGATGTAGGGCGACAACTTTTCAATGTGGAGAAAGATGGGGAGAGGAAAACTGCTAAGAAAAGGAAACCCAAGAGATCGGGACCTGGAACTTCACAGACGCCAGACCTGAACCTTCCTACTGGCAACCTGGAGGTGGTGGTTCCAACTGGGTTGGTAAGTTCCAGGCTGAATCAACTTGTTGGGGGCAATGGGAGTAGGGATGACCCCCCTGATGAGCTGAGTAAAAAGCAAAAAGTTACCTATTCAATTGCAGGATCGGCGGCGGCTGTGAATGGCAGTCCCCGCCGGGCACAATGAAAATATTATGTTTGAACTGCCGGGGTCTGGGGCAACCCAAGGCAGTTCAAGAAATCCGTAGCCTATGTGAGCTACATCGCCCGATGGTGGTCTTCTTGTCGGAGACCAGGCTGTTTTATGATAGAGTGGATGGCCTCCAAAGGTCTCTGGGATTCCCTAATGGAGTGGGAGTGGGAAGCTTTGGTAGAGGAGGAGGTCTGGCTATGCTGTGGACGCATGATGTGAAGCTGAAACTTGAAAGCTATGACAAACTTCATATTGACGTGGCTGTTTTGGATCCGAATACTGTATTCTATGGAGAATCCAAGAGAGAGTTGCGATACAGGAGTTGGAATTGCTTGAGACTGTTGAAGAGCAAATCCAATCTTCCATGGTTGTGTGCTGGAGACTTTAATGAAATTCTGGATGCAGCTGAACAATTTGGTGGTCAGGTGCGATCTGAAAGGCAGATGGATGGTTTTAGAGATGCAGTAGCTACGTGCGGCTTCATGGATATTGGTTTCTCCGGATTACCGTATACATGGGATAACAGGCAGCAAGGTAGCGATAATATCAAAGTCTGTTTGGACAGGGGCCTCGTTACCGATGACTTTCTACAAATGTTCAGAGATGTGTGACTAATGCATGTCCAGACTACGGAATCTGATCACTGCACGTTGTTGCTTGAATACTCACAAGTGCGGCAGAGGAGAAGGAGGAAAAGGGGCTTCAGGTATGAGAATATGTGGAGACGCGATCCAACGTACATGGATACAGTACACAATGCTTGGTCGGATGCAAATGGGCCAGCTACACTTTCACAAGTACACCAACAGCTAGACAAAGTGCAAGGAACTTTGCAAACATGGGAGCAGAGTGTTTTCGGTTCAGTACGTAAAGAGCTGGCCTATCAACGAAAGGAGCTGGCACGAGTCTGTGCTACATCGATTGGCACAGGTCCATCAAGTCTGGAGCGTCGGATTATGGCGCGGATATTTGAGCTACTTTCAAGGGAGGAATGTATGGAGAAGCAACGCTCATGTATTGATTGGTTAAAGGATGGTGATCGTAACACTGCATTCTTTCAAGCCAAGTCGCGCGAGAGAGCACGATGCAACAAGATCAAATTGTTGCGGTGTACTGATGGGAGTATTGCTGTCAAGCAAGAGGAGATTGAAGATGTTGCTACATCCTTCTACAAGGATCTGTTTTCGGCCCAGGACGAGCTGGAAACCGGGGCGATCCTGCAGCATGTACAAGCGAAGGTGTCGGATGCAATGAATGAGTCGCTGACAAGGCCCTATACAGCTGAAGAGGTGAAACGTGTTGTGTTCATGATGGGCCCAAATAAAGCACCGGGACCTGATGGTTTCACCACGGGCTTTTTTCAAGTACATTGGGACGTGGTCGGCCCGCAAGTGAGTGAGGCTGTTCTGAATTTCTTGAATGGTGGAGTGCTACCTGATGTTATAAACCTCACCACTATTGTCCTCATTCCGAAATGCAAGAACCCGGTGGAGATGAAACAATTTCGGCCAATCTCTTTGTGTAATGTTCTGTACAAGATTTGTTCGAAGGTTTTGGCCAACCGATTGCATGGTTTCCTGGATGAAATAATTTCAGAGGAACAAAGTGCTTTTGTCCCAGGTAGATTAATTACAGATAACGTGCTAATTGCTTATGAATGCACCCATTATCTGAAGCATAGGAAAGGCAAGAGTGGAGCCTGTGCTGTGAAATTGGACATGGCAAAGGTGTATGACAGGGTGGAGTGGGAGTATTTGGAAGGAATTATGCTCAAGCTTGGCTTTCATGAGACCTTTGTTTCACGTGTTATGAGGTGTGTGACGTCGGTTTCATTCTGTATTAAAACTAATGGAGTGTTGTCCGAGCGTTTCAGGCCATCTAGAGGGATACGACAGGGGGACCCCATCTCCCCATATCTGTTCCTGTTATGCTCGGAGGGTTTATCATGTCTTCTTCGTGAGATTGGCCCAAAGCAACTATCCAGAGGTGTGCGCGTGGGTGTCCACGCCCCCTGGATTTCATAGTTGCTATTTGCGGATGATTGTATAGTTTTTTCAGAAGCATCGCAAAGGGGAGCTGATCGATTGAAGAGAATTCTGGACATATATAACAAGGGCTCGGGACAGCTGGTCAATCGGGATAAATCGGCAGTGTTTTTCAGCAAAAATTGCTCACCCGAGGCAAAAGAAGATGTACGAGGCTGTCTGGCTATACAATGAAGCGCTTGCAGAAAAATACTTGGGCCTACCTACATCAGTAGGAAAATCGACAAAGGAAGTGTTCGAGTACATGCCTGCAAGAGTAAAAGAGGTGATTGGGAGCTGGAGTGGAAGGGAAGCAAGCTGCGCTGGAAGAGAAGTGCTCCTTAAATCAGTGGCGCAAGCAGTTCTAACATATTCCATGAGTTGCTTCTTATTGCCAGCTGAAACTTGTACAAAAATGAGGCAAGCTATTGCTAATTACTGGTGGGGAAGCTTGGCTGACAATCGCCATATCCACTGGCAACGCTGGGAGCGGCTCACGCAAGCAAAGTGCCAGGGTGGTATGGGCTTTCGAGATCTCAAGCTTTTTAATTTAGCGATGCTTGGTAAACAAGGTTGGTGCCTCATGACAAGGCCAGACTCATTGTGTGCCAGAGTACTGAAAGGCAGATACTACCATGACTCGGGATTCTTGGAATGTACACGGCGAAGGAGATCTAGTGCTACCTGGCGTGCAATTTTTGCAGGGAAAGAAACCTTAAGAGCAGGGATGATAAAGAGGATTTGTGATGGCTCATCGACACAAGTGTGGGAGGATCGCTGGATACCTCAGCACTACGGAGGCAAACCTATCACACCAAAAGATGGACAGGACATCAGTCATGTAAATCAACTCCTCTCAGGAAGTGGCCAGTGGAATGAAGAACTGATAAGAACGAATTTTATCAGTATCGATGTTGATGCAATCCTCAGGACACCTACTAAAGGCCTAGGTGAAGACGTGTGGGCATGGGAGCCGGAGAAACATGGTGTATATTCAGTTAAATCGGCATACAAGCTACTGGATACTAAGAAACGGCAACAGGAGAATTTGGAAACAGTGGTGGCTTCAAATGATGATACGTGGCGCCGAGTTTGGAAGCTAGATGTACCACCAAAAGTGAGAGTGTTCTGGTGGAGAGTTCTCCATGAATTTCTGCCAGCCAAGCAGGTGTTACACCGACGACACATTGAGCCTGTTGCTTTTTGTGATACATGTGGAGCAACTGAAGAATCTATTGGTCATACATTGATGCACTGCACAATTGCTAAAATATTCTGGGAGCAAACAAAGGAGATCACTGGAGTGAAGTTACCTAATCTGCATCCAGATACATGGGCGAGGGATCTGCTAGTGCTAGGGACAGCCAAGGATCGTGCAATTATCATTTGCGGGATGTCGTCCCTCTGGATGTTACGAAATAAGCGCAGACATGTGGTGAACAAGGGATCCCTATCAGACAAGCAGTATGCGGGGTAAGGGTTACAGCCTTTGATCTCTGGCAGGTTCTGCACCCGGCAAAACAGCCCAAGCAAGCAGTACAGCAGCACAAGTGGTCGCCCCCCAGGAGTTGGATGGATGAAGTGCAATGTAGATGCTGCGTTTAATGTTCAAAGCATGCAAGGTGCGACAGGAGTTGTCCTTCGGGATTCTAATGGTATGTTCACTGAAGCTCAAGCAATAATATACAGACATTGCATGGATGCTTTAACGGCTGAAGCATATGCTTGCCGGGATGGTTTGGCCCTAGCAGAAAGGTGTGGTGTTACACGAGTATGCCTTGAAACTGACTGCAAGGAGCTCCTTACATTATGGCGAAGCAGGGATAGTAACAGATCGGTGCTAGCACCAATTATCATGGAATTGCAGGACCGTAGTTCCAGGTTTCAGGAGTTTACTTTCTTACATGTGAGTAGAAATTGTAATTGTGTTGCTCATGACCTTGCTAAACAAGTGAGTATAGATCTGCCGACGGTGGTGTGGCAGGAAACCCTGTTGTGCATCCGTGGCCTGTTAGAGGCAGACTTTAATCATGCTCCTTGATGATGAATGAAATCCGTATTTCCACAAAAAAAAGGTATAGGATTTTTTTAGAAAAATATATGCATGTCAACTCTTTGAAATTCGCTTTTCCTAGTTTTGCCCTCATCGTTATCTTTCCAACAAAAAAAACCGCGCTTCAATTGGACTTCAGACATAGAAGTTATGCTAGTTTTAGTGATCTGGTAGCTAGTTTCGTGTTCGAGTCATTCAGTCAACTTTTGGCACTCCCCAACCACCGGTGGATACCCAAAAAATTCTCTTTTCTCACCGTAGTCAGTCCTGGCAAAAAAAATTGCCGGTTTTGGTATTTTGCGGATACCACATGTCCCAAATGATGTGTTGGAGCACTACAAAAGGGCCAAAGGATTCGACGGACGTATGACTGAGAGTGATGCCTCGCCTTCATGTAGGATTTTTGAGAAATATATGCACATCAACTCTTTGAAATTTGCTTTTCTTGGTGTTGCCCTGGTCATTATCTTTCCAACAAAAAAGACCATGTTCCTATCGGACTTCGGACGTACAAGTTATGCTCGTTTTAGTGATGTGGCCGTTAGTCTCGTGTTCGAGTCATTTAGTCAACTTTTGGCACTCCCCAACCACCGGTGGATACCCAAAAAATTCTCTTTTCTCGTCGTATTCAGTCTTGGCAAAAAAAATTGCCGGTTTTGGTATTTTGCGGATACCACAGGTCCCAAATGGTACGTTGGAGCACTACAAAAGGGCCAAAGGATTCGATGGACGTATGACTGAGAGTGATGCCTCGCCTTCATGTAGGATTTTTGAGAAAAATATATGCACATCAACTCTTTGAAATTCACTTTTCTTGGTGTTGCCCCGGTCATTATCATTCCAACAAAAAAGACCACGTTCCTATCGGACTTCGGACGTACAAGTTATGCTCGTTTTAGTGATGTGGCCGTTAGTCTCGTGTTTGAGTCATTTAGTCAACTTTTGGCACTCCCCAACCACCGGTGGATACCCTAAAAATTCATTTTTCTCGTTGCAGTTAGTCCTGGCAAAAAAAGTTGCTGGTTTTGGTATTTTGCGGATACCATATGTCCCAAATTGTGTGTTGTAGCACTAAAAAAGGGCCTCAGGATTCGATGGACGTATGACTAAGAGTGATTCCTCGCCTTGATGTAGGATTTTTTTCTAGAAAAATATATGCACGTGAACACTTTGAAATTCGCTTTCCCTAGTGTTGCTCTTGTTGTTTTCTTTCCAACAGAAAAATCCGAGCTCCAATCGGACTTCGGATGTAGAAGTTATGCTCGTTTTAGTGATGTGGTAGCTAGTCTCATGTTCTAGTAGTTTAGTCAACTTTTGGCACTCCCCCACCACCGATCGATACCTAGAAAATTCATTTTTCTCATCGCAATCAGTCCTGGCAAAAAAATATTTCCAGTTTTCGTATTTTGCGGATACCATAGGTCGCAAATGGTGTGTTGGAGCACTTGAAAAGGGCCAAAGGATTCGATGGACGTATGACTGACAGTGATGCCTCACCTTGACATAGGATTTTTTTAGAAAAATATATGCACGTCAACTCTTTGAAATTCACTTTTCTTGGTTTTGCCCTCGTCGTTATCTTTCTAATAAAAAAAACTACGCTCCAATTGGACATCAGACGTAGAAGTTATGCTCGTTTTAGTGATGTAGCAGCTAGTCTCGTGTTCGAGTCGTTTCGTCAACTTTTGGCACTCCTCAACCACCGGTGGATACCCAAAGAATTTGTTTTTCTCGTCGCAGTCAGTCCTGGCAAAATAAATTGCCGGTTTTGGTATTTTGTGGATACCACAGGTCCCAAATGGTGCGTTGAACCACTAGAAAAGGGCCAAAAGATTTGATGGACGTATGACTGAGAGTGATGCCTCGCCTTGATGTAGGATTTTTTAGAAAAACATATGCACATCAACTCTTTGAAATACGCTTTTCCTGGTGTTGCCCTGGTCATTATCTTTTCAACAAAAAAGACCGCGCTCCTATCGGACTTCGGACGTTCAAGTTATGCTCATTTTAGTGATGTGGCAGTTAGTCTTGTGTTCGAGTCATTTAGTCAACTTTTTGAACTGCCCCACCACTGGTGGATACCCAAAACATTTGCTTTTCTCATCACAGTCAGTCTTGGCAAAAAATATTACCAGTTTTGGTATTTTGCGGATACAATAGGTCCCAAATGGTATGTTGCAGTACTAAAAAAGGGCCACAGGATTCGATGCATGTATGACTAAGAGTGATGCCTCACCTTGATGTAGGATTTTTTTCTAAAAAAATATATGCACATCAACTCTCTCAAATTCGCTTTTCCTGGTATTGCCCTCTTCGTTATCTTTCCAACAAAAAAAAACCACGCTCCAATCAGACTTCGGACGTAGACGTTATGCTCGTTTTAGTGATGTGGTAGCTAGTCTAGTGTTCAAGTAGTTTAGTCAACTTTTGGCACTCCCCCAACACTTATGGATACCCAGAAAATTTGTTTTTCTCATTGCAGTCAGTCCTGGCAAAAAAATATTTCCGGTTTTGGTATTTTGCAGATACCATAGGTCCCAAATGGTGTGTTGGAGCACTAGAAAAGGGCCAAAGGATTCGATGGACGCATGACTGAGAGCGATACCTCGTCTTGATATAGGATTTCTTTAAGAAAAATATATGCATGTCAACTCTTTCAAATTCACTTTTCCTGGTTTTACCCTCATCATTATCTTTCCAACAAAAAAACCGCACTCCAATCGGACATCGGATGTAGAAGTTATGCTCGTTTTAGTGATGTGGCAGCTAGTCTCGTGTTCGAGTTGTTTAGTCAACTTTTGGCACTCCCCAAACACCGGTGGATACCCTTTTCTCATCGCAATCAGTCCTGGCAAACTAAATTGCTGGTTTTGGTATTTTGCGGATACCACAGGTCCTAAATGGTGTGTTCGAGCACTAGAAAAGGGCCAAAGGATTCGATGGACGTATGACTGAGAGTGATGCCTCGCCTTGATATAAGATTTTTTAGAAAAATATATGCACATCAACTCTTTGAAATTCGCTTTTCCTGGTGTTGCCCTAGCCATTATCTTTCCAACAAAAAAGACTGTGCTCCTATCGGACTTCAGACGTACAAGTTATGCTCGTTTTAGTGATGTGGCAGTTAGTCTCGTGTTCGAGTCGTTTAGTCGACTTTTTGCACTCCTCCACCATCGGTGGATAACCAAAACATTTGCTTTTCTCATCGCAGTCAGTTCTGGCAAAAAAAATATTGCCGGTTTTGGTATTTTATGGATACCATAGGTCCCAAATGGTGTGTTGCAGCACTAAAAAAGGGCCACAAGATTCGATGGACGTATAACATAGAGTGATGCCTCGCCATGATGTAGGATTTTTTTTAGAAAAATATATGCACGTCAACTCTTTGAAATTCACTTTTCTTGGTATTGCCCTCGTTGTTATCTTTCCAACAAAAAAAACCGCGCTCCAATCGTACTTCGGACGTAGAAGTTTTGCTCGTTTTAGTGATGTGGCAGCTAGTATCGTGTTCGAGTAGTTTAGTCAACTTTTGGCACTGCTCCACCACCGATGGATACCCAGAAAATTCGTTTTTCTTGTCGTAGTCAGTCCTAGCAAAAAAATATTATTTGTTTTGGTATTTTGCGGATACCATAGGTCCCAAATGGTGTGTTGGAGCACTAGAAAAGGGCCAAAGGATTCGATGGACGTATGAATGAGAGTGATACCTCGCCTTGATATAGGATTTTTTAAAGAAAAATATATGCACATCAACTCTTTGAAATTCACTTTTCCTGGTGTTGCCCTCATTGTTATCTTTCCAACAAAAAAACCGCGCTCCAATCGGAGTTTGGATGTAGAAGTTATGCTTGTTTTAGTGATGTGGCAGCTAGTCTCGTGTTCGAGTAGTTTAGTCAACTTTTGGCACTCCCCCACCACCGATGGATACCCTGAAAATTCGTTTTCTCATTGCAATCAGTCGGCAAAAAAATATTGCCAGTTTTGGTATTTTGCGGATACCATAGGTCCCAAATGGTGTGTTGGAGCACTAGAAAAGGGCCAAAGGATTCGATGGACGCATGACTGAGACCGATGCCTCGCCTTGATATAGGATTTTTTTAAAAAAATATATGCACATCAACTCTTTGAAATTCACATTTCCTGGTTTTGCCCTTGTTGTTATCTTTTGAACAAAAAAACTGCACTCCAATCGAACATCAGACGTAGAAATTATGCTCGTTTTAGTGATGTGGCAGCTAGTCTTGCGTTCGAGTCGTTTAGTCAACTTTGGCACTTCCCAACCACCAGTGGATACCCAAAAAATATGTTTTTCTTGTCGCAGTCAATCCTAGGAAAATAAATTGCCAGTTTTGGTATTTTGCGGATACCACATGTCCCAAATGGTGTGTTGGAGCACTAGAAAAGGGCCAAAGGATTGGATGGACATATGACTGAGAGTGATGCCTTGCCTTGATGTAGGATTTTTTAGAAATATATATGCACATCAACTCTTTGAAATTTGCTTTTCTTATTGTTGTTCATTATCTTTTCAATACAAAAGACCGGGCTCCTATCGGACTTCGGACGTACAAGTTATGCTCGTTTTAGTGATGTGGCAGTTAGTCTCGTGTTCGAGTCATTTAGTCAACTTTTCGCACTCCCCCACCACCGGTGGATACCCAAAACATTCACTTTTCTCATCGCAGTCAGTCTGGGCAAAAAATATTGCCAGTTTTGGTATTTTACGCATACCATAGGTCCCAAATGGTGTGTTGCAGCACTAAAAAAGGGCCACAAGATTCGATGGACGTATGTCTAAGAGTGATGCCTCACCTTGATGTATGATTTTTTTCTAGAAAAATATATGCACGTCAACTCTTTGAAATTCACTTTTCCTGGTTTTGCCCTCGTCGTTATCTTTCCAACAAAAAAAACCGTGCTCCAATCGGACTTCGGACGTATAAGTTATTCTCATTTTAGTGATGTGGCAGCTAGTCTCGTGTTCGAGTAGTTTAGTCAACTTTTGGCACTGCCCATCCATTGACGGATACCCAGAAAATTCGTTTTTCTCATCGTAGTCAGTCCTGGTAAAAAAATATTGCCGATTTTGGCATTTTGCGCATACCATAGGTCCCAAATGGTGTGTCGGAGCACTAGAAAAGGGCCAAAGGAGTATGGACGAGGAGAGTGATGCCTCACATTGACATAGGATTTTTTTAAGAAAAATATATGCACGTCAACTCTTTGAAATTCACTTTTCTTGGTTTTGCCCTCGTCGTTATCTTTCCAACAAAAAAACTGCGCTCCGATCGGACATCAGACATAGAAGTTATGCTCGTTTTAGTGATGTGGCAGCTAGTCTCGTGTTCCAGTCGTTCAGTCAGCTTTTGGCACTCCCCAACCACCAGTGGATACCCAAAAAATTTGTTTTTCTCATCGAAGTCAGTCCTGGCAAAATAAATTGCCGGTTTTGGTATTTTGCGGATACCACAGGTCCCAAACGGTGTATTGGAGCACTAGAAAAGGGCCAAAGGATTCGATGGACGTATGACTGAGAGTGATGCCTCGCCTTGATGTAGGATTTTTTAGAAAAATATATGCACATCAACTCTTTGAAATTCGCTTTTCCTGGTACTACCCTGGCCATTATCTTTTCAACAAAAAGGTCGCGCTCCTATCGGACTTCGGACGTACAAGTTATGCTCGTTTTAGTGATGTGGCATTTAGTCACGTGTTCGAGTCGTTTAGTCAACTTTTGGCACTCCCCAACCACCGGTGGATACCCAAAAAATTTGTTTTTCTTGTCGTAGTCGGTCCTGGCAAAATAAATTGCCGATTTTGGTATTTTGCGGATACCACAGGTCCCAAATGGTGTGTTGGAGCAATAGAAAAGGGCCAAAGGATTCAATTGATGTATGACTGAGAGTGATGCCTCACCTTGACGTAGGATTTTTTAGAAAACTATATGCACATCAACTCTTTGAAATTCGCTTTTCCTGGTGTTGCCCTGGCCATTATCTTTTCAACAAAAAAGACCGTGCTCCTATCAGACTTCGGACGTACAAGTTATGCTCGTTTTAGTGATGTGGCATTTAGTCTCGTGTTCGAGTCGTTTAGTCAACTTTTTGCACTCCCCCACCACCGGTGGATACCCAAAACATTCGCTTTTGTCATCGCAGTTAGTCCTGGTAAAAAATATTGCCGGTTTTGGTATTTTGCGGATACCATAGGTCCCAAATGGTGCGTTGCAGCACTAAAAAAGGGCCACAAGATTCGATGGACGTATGACTAAGAGTGATGCCTCGCCTTGATGTAGGATTTTTTCTAAAAAATATACGCACATCAACTCTCTGAAATTCACTTTTCCTGGTATTGCCCTCGTCGTTATCTTTCCAACAAAAAAAACCGCGCTCCAATCGGACTTCAGACGTAGAAGTTATTCTGGTTTTTGTGATGTGGCAGCTAGTCTCGTGTTCGAGTAGTTTAGTCAACTTTTAGTACTCCCCCACCACCGATGGATACCCAAAAAATTCATTTTTTTCATCGCAGTCAGTCCTGGCAAAAAAATATTGCCGGTTTTGGTATTTTTCGGATACCATAGGTCCCAAATGGTGTGTTGGAGAACTAGAAAAGGGCCAAAGGATTCGATAGACGTATGACTGAGAGCGATGCCTCCCCTTGATATAGGATTTTTTTTAAAAAAATATATGCACATCAACTCTTTGAAATTCACTTTTCCTGGTTTTTCCCTCATCGTTATCTGTCCAACAATAAAACCATGCTCCAATCGTACAGCGGACGTAGAATTTATGCTCGTTTTAGTGATGTGGCATCAAGTCTCATGTTCGAGTAGTTTAGTCAACTTTTGGCACTCCCCCACCACCGATGGATACCCAGAAAATTCATTTTCTCACGTGATCGATCTGGTAAAAAATATTGCCGGTTTTGGTATTTTACGGATACCATAGTTCCCAAATGGTGTGTTGGAGCACTAGAAAAGGGCCAAAGGATTCAATGGACGTATGACTGAGAATGATGCCTCGCCTTGATGTAGGATTTTTTAAGAAAAATATATGCACATCAACTCTTTGAAATTCGCTTTTCCTGGTGTTGTCCTGACCATTATCTTTTCAACAAAAAAGACCGCGCTCCTATCGGACTTCGGACCTACAAGTTATGCTTGTTTTAGTGATGTGGCAGTTAGTCTCGTGTTTGAGTCGTTTAGTCAACTTTTGGCACTCCCCAACCACCGGTGGATACCCCAAAAATTCACTTTTCTCATCGCAGTCAGTCTTGGAAAAAAAATATTGCCAGTTTTGGTATTTTGCGGATACCATAGGTCCCAAATGGTGTGTTGGAGCACTAGAAAAGGGCCAAAGAATTCGATGGACGTATGATTGAGTGTGATGCCTCACCTTGATGTAGGATGTTTTTCTAGAAAAATATATGCATGTGAACTCTTTCAAATTCACATTTCCTGGATTTCCTATCATCATTATCTTTCCAACAAAAAAACCGTGCTCCAATCGGACATCAGACGTAGAAGTTATGATCGTTTTTGTGATGTGGCAGCTAGTCTCGTGTTCGAGTTATTTAGTCAACTTTTGGCACTCCCCAAGCACCGGTGGATACCCAAAAAAATCACTTTCCTTGTCGCAGTCAGTCCAAGCAAAATAAATTGCCGATTTTGGTATTTTGCGGATACCACAGGTCCCAAATGGTGTGTTGGAGAACTAGAAAAGGGCCAAAGGATTCGATGGACGTATGACTGAGAGTGATGCCTCGCCATGATGTAGCATTTTTTAGAAAAATATATGCACATCAACTCTTTGAAATTCACTTTTCCTGGTGTTGCCCTCGTCGTTACCTTTCCAACAAAAAAAACCACGCTCCAATCGGACTTCAGACGTAGAAGTTATGCTCGTTTTAGTGATGTGGCAGTTAGTCTCGAGTTCGAGTGGTTTAGACAACTTTTTGCACTCCCCCACCACCGGTGGATACCAAAAACATTCGCTTTTCTCAAAGCAGTCAATCCTGGCTAAAAATATTGCCGGTTTTGGTATTTTGCAGATACCATAGGTCCCAAGTGGTGTGTTGCAGCACTAAATAAGGGCCACAGGATTCGATGGAAGTATGACTAAGAGTGATGCCTTGCCTTGATGTACGATTTTTTTCTAGAAAAATATATGCATGTCAACTCTTTGAAATTCGCTTTTCCTGGTGTTGCCCTCGTCGTTATCTTTCCAACAAAAAAACCGTGCTCCAATCGGACTACGAACTTAGAAGTTATGCTCGTTTTAGTGATGTATCAGCTAGTCTCATGTTTGAGTAGTTTAGTCAACTTTGGGAACTCCCCCACCACCGATGGATACCCAGAAAATTCGTTTTCTCGTCGGATCGATCCACGGCAAAAAATATTACCTCTTTTGGTATTTTGCGGATACCATAGGTCCCAAATGGCGTGTTGGAGCACTAGAAAAGGGCCAAATGATTCGATGGACATATGACTGAGAGCGATGCCTCACCTTGATATATGATTTTTTTAGAAAAATATATGCACGTCAACTCTTTTAAATTAACTTTTCCTGGTTTTGCCCTCATTGTTATCTTTCCCACAAAAAACTACGCTCCAATAGGACATCGGACGTAGAAGTTATGCTCGTTTTTCTGATGTGGCACCTAGTCTCGTGTTCAAGTTGTTTAGTCAAATTTTTGCACTCCCCAACCACCGGTGGATACCCAAAAAATTCGCTTTTCTCGTCGCAGTCAGTCCTGGCAAAAAAAATTGCCAATTTTGGTATTTTCCGGATACCACAGGTCCTAAATGGTGTGCTGGAGCACTAGAAAAGGGCCAAAGGATTCGATGGACGTATGACTGAGAGTGATGCCTCGCCTTGATGTAGGATTTTTTAGAAAAATATATGCACATCAACTCTTTAAAATTCACTTTTCCTAGTGTTGCCCTCGTCATTATCTTCCCAAAAAAAACCTCGCTCCAATCGGACTTCGGACATACAAGTTATGCTCATTTTAGTGATGTGGAAGCTAGTATCATGCTCGAGTTGTTTAGACAACGTTTGGCACTCCCCAACCACCGGTGGGTACCCAAACAATTCGCTTTTCTCATCGCAGTAAGTCCTTGCAAATGGTGTGTTGGAGCACTAGAAAAGGGCCAAAGGATTCAATGGATGTATGACTGAGAGCGATGCCTCGCCTTGATATAGATTTTTTTAGAAAAATATATGCACATCAACTCTTTGAAATTCACTTTACCTGGTTTTTCCCTTGTCATTATCTTTCCAACAAAAAAACTGTGCTCCAATCAGACTTCAGACATAGAAGTTATGCTCGTTTTAGTGATGTGGTAGCTAGTCTTGTGTTTGTGTAGTTTAGTCAACTTGTAGCACTCCCCCACGACCGATGGATAACCAGAAAATTCATTTTCTCATCGCAGTCAGTTCTGGCAAAAAAATATTGCCGGTTTTGGTATTTTGCCGATACCACAGGTCCCAAATGGTGTGTTGGAGCCCTAGAAAAGGGCCAAAGGATTCGATGGATGTATGACTGAGAGCGATGCCTCGCCTTGGTATAGGATTTTTTAAGAAAATATATACATGTCAACTCTTTGAAATTCACTTTTCCTGGTGTTGCCCTCATCGTTATCTTTCCGACAAAAAAAACCGCGCTCCAATCGGACTTCGGACGTACAAGTTATGCTCATTTTAGTGATATGCCAGCTAGTCTCGTGTTCGAGTAGTTTAGTCAACTTTTGGCACTCCCCCACCACCGATGGATACCCAGAAAATTCATTTTTCTCGTCGCTGTTGACGGTTCTTACAGCAAACATTTTACCGTCAACATCATTTCGATAAGAGGAGAATAGCTCCTCTAACTAACATATTATCCAGCATTCCACCAATAAGTGTTTCAGGGATGAGAAGACTAGAATCTGGCGAAAACCGTGCAGAACTATGAGACTTATACGAAGACCGGGACACAGTGACTCTGCATGGTCAAGAAAGGCCCAAAACTATGGGAAAAGCATCCAAACTTTGCACCACACCCTAGGTACCCATATGAGGGGCCACTAGAGAGTGTCCAGGACGAAGGATGGGGCAAAATGAGCCCAACATGGTTCGGCCGAACCACTGGTTCACCCGAACCATTGTTGTGGCCGTTTCGGCCTATCTTTCGGCAGCAATCTCCCACCGACATACTCAAGACAGCTGCATAGGGCCTCGGTCAAATGGGCCAGCCCATGGGTCGGCCGAACCAATGGTTCGGCCGAATCGCCATTGGCTCCATTGGCGCCAAGTTTTGGTGCCAAGATCTCCCGCGCATCCCTATAGGCGGTGGAGGTGGAGTTGGTGCCAAGGGACCTCCAGAACTGCCTCTCCACCCCTATATAAGGAGGCCTCCACCCCCTCTCCTCACACACCATTAGTTACACCAATTCCACCCCATTCTAGAGAGGAGTAGAGTAGAGGAAAGGCTCCTTGTTGTATTACAGTAGAGGAGTGTGCGGAGCAAGAGCCGGAGGAGAGCCGAAGTTGTCGGCCTCCCTCCGCTTGTACTCGTGCGAGCACTGAGCGAGCACCCAGGCTTTCGGTGAGTACCTAGTAAAGTTATATTCTTGTTATTATTCGTTTGCGGGATCATCGCTCGTCTCTCGGGGCGGGGGTTCTGGACTTAGGACTCTAGCTGTCGGCGGAGTCTGGCCGTGGTCAGGGTCGAGGTAGCTAGCGTAGACGTGGTGTCTAGGCTATCTATCTCCTTTGTTTGCACACCTAGTCAACGGTCTGAAGGGTAGGTGTATGGGTGGTGACAGGCCCATACATCCCTTGTAGTCCCCCACGTGAGGCTAGGGCGTAGAGCTAATAGCCGGAGGCTCTTGGCAGACCAGGGGTAAACCGGTGCCCGAAGTAAGCGAGTAGTAGCCGGAGTATCATCTTTCTCTGTGCCTATCCCGTTGATTTCCACGCTACCCAAGCTATTCCTTTTCATCTCTCTTTCTTCTCTCGGGCCTAGACTAGCCAGTAGATCGCTCCACCTCCGTTCCTTTGGGAAAATATAAATAACAATACCCTACTCACCGTGTGAAGTGCTACAGCAGTATCTTCCGTGCGCTTGCGGATTTGTCGTGAGTTAAGAAATACCAACAAGCATTTCTAGCGCCGTTGCCGGGGAGCGGTTGCTGTAGTTATCTACGAACCTAGTCTACCCGTGTATCCTTGTTTTACCTTTCTTTTATCTTTATCCTTATATCATGTCAAACCCTTCTACCCATCATACCTTCTACCGAAAACCTTACAACCCCGAGGACGAGTTCTCAGAGCCATCAACCTCTTCTAGGCAATTCCCAGCCTCTGGCTATGGACTCTGTCCCGGTCATTTTGCCATGGTTCGGGTTCAACCCTTCTCTGGGGTCAGAAATGAAGACCCCCACCATCATTTGCGAGAGTTTGAGGAAACGTGCTCGTGTCTGGTAATCCCAGGCATGACACAAGAAACCCTAAGGTGGAAGTTGTTTCCGTTCTCCCTCAAAGGGGATGCGAAGCAATGGCACACGCACCTTGTTGAGAGCACAAAACATGATTGGGGAAAGCTCCAGGATGAATTTTGTCTCTCGTTCTACCCCATATCCCACGAAGACTCTCTGTGGAACGACATCCTCGCTTTTACGCAATTAGAGAAGGAGTCCATAGGTGCAGCATGGGCTAGATTCTCACGCCTTATAGCTTCTAGCCCAGGTTTGTCTATACCCCATGATGAAGCGTTGCACATCTTTTACATGGGTTTAGACATGACCTCTGCCCGATTTCTCGACATCGCTACCGGAGGTTTGTTTGCTCAGAAAGCTACGACGGAAGGAAAGGAAATCCTAGAGCACATCTTGAAAACCTATTCCTTTCCTTCCAACCTTAGCGAACCTCATGAGCAGAGCCCCTCAGCAGTCGAATCTAGCCCTTCATCTTCCACATCCCTTGATTCACCTGTTGAGCCATATCCCGAACCACGAACCTCGAAGGAAGAAGAAATTGGACCTTCAGAGTTCGCTTCCCCATTCAAGGATGACCCCCTCAAAATCTTGAGAACACCTTGAATGAGCCATGTGAGAAGGAGCCTACGGAACCTCTCACTCCTCCCAATCCTCCTAAAAAATCATTTCTCAAGGAGGACATGAAAGAGAAATTGCCAAATAAAGTGAGAATCTTCTACGATGAAATTTGGAATAGTTCTCCCTCTATGATTGTGCCTTGCTCTATAGGAAGAACTTCCGTAGAAGCCCATCTTAACCCCAACATGGAGGTTAATGTGATGCCGTGGCACTTAGCACACGCCCTTTTGGGTGATGTCTCGCTAGCACCATCTAACGAGTTTCTCAAAAGTTGTCCCTATGGACACTTTCTTGAATGTTGGGGGGTCGCATGTGTTGTGCCACTCACACTAGACAAGATCAAGGTGAACCTAGACTTCCACATCTTTGATATCCTTGATCTCGATGTTCTCCTAGGCTGCCCTCTAGCAAAACTTCTTGATCCATCTCTAGGGAGCCTAGATGAAAAGCTTACAGAAGCAGCTTCTGCCATCTCATTCCTAGAAAATCTTTTAGCAAAGCCAGCTCCCGAGAAGAACCCGCTCGATGGCGTGATGCATACATTCCCTTTCGTATCATCCAAGCCCGTTCACTTTGAGGTTGCAGAATTCTCTGCCCCCAAAGCGTACAACTTGGACGAAACCTTGCACTTTTGTGAAGATGAACGATCATCACTCTCAACTGAATCTGAGCCTCTTCCCACTAGCCTATACTATGTTGTTTTTGACCTTGATCGGAAACCAACATTGATCCTCCACGATGAATCTCGTGGGATGGAAAATCCATGGGCCATGGAATCCTATGAGGCATCGACTCTGAAGTATGTAGGAAAAGATTCCACAGACGAGCATGGAAGCTTCACTCTTGAGACACCTCAAGAACCATGCTCGCAGGATATACCTCCAGAGTCAGCTTTGCTATCTGCCGCATGCTTGTGTAGAGATCTCAACCTCCTCCCAATGCTCTCTTGCAAAATGTTTAGAAGGATGGTTGTAGATGCTTTTGTTTATCGTAAACATTGCAGATTTCGTTGTTGCACTGTGCCACTAACCTTGCAGCTTGAACAACATTTAATGAATGGTGGTGCGACTACATCACCGAAAATAGCTGCAATGGTAAGATTCCTCATGGTCGAGCTTGAGACCATAAACAAGCACTACCGGAAGATGGCTCGGATTATCTTTTTCCTTTATATTGATCTTTTCCTTTAAATATTAAAAGCAAGTCTATGTTTCTAGGGTAGTATGCTCCTTCGGGTATTCTTGGTCGCTAACCTTTCAGGTTGAGATTAAGAAGAACAAAGGGCATGTGATTCCCGAGGACATAGAAGCTGCACCAAGCACACACTTGTACTCTTCATTGGTGGAACGTACTCTAAAGGAAACACCGACATCACACACTTGGTTTTGGTGTTGCAAGACTCGAAAGTCCAAGTGTGGGGGGGGGATCGGTGGGCACCTCATCAAAAGATCCATCCAATGGTGCAAGCTCTATCTTACTGAAAAAAAGAGAGAAGATAAAAGTTGGAAAGAAAAAGGTAAAAACATAGGGACACATGAAGGTCCCTAAAAAGAACAAAAATATATGGGCACATGAAGGTCCAGAACTTCTCCATAGGTAAGCTTGATTAACACCAGGACATACCCCAGGCCTTTTTATATCCCTCTCTTTCATAGCAAGGACATGTCTATAGGATAGCATGCACCTTCAGGTATTTTGGTTAATATCTATTTCGGAAAAGACTCGAAGATCATGCTTGAGGATATGGGAATTGCATTACTACACACTTGGGTACTCTTTGACTATGGGCATCCTTTAGCGAAACATCTTGCAGCAGGATCGCCCATGTCATAGATGGTGCAAGTTCTACCTTGCTTAGAAAAAAATATATATAAGAAAAGAAAAAGAAAAAGAGAGTTGAAAAGAAAGAGTAAACAAAAATATTTTAAAAAAAGAAGAGAAAAGAGAAAGGTTGAAGAGAAGAGAGAGTGAGTGAGAAGGGAGAGTCAGAGCATGCACACTCCACATGGATAAAGGGCAATATTACTGGTGCACCTCGAAACCATGGACTTTCACCTCGATTAAATCAAATGATTGGAAAGACGAAGCCTTTGCCATCCATTCATGTAGCATGCTCAACAAGGATAACAAGAAGAGCTACATGCTTGGAAGTGGGCAGGGTCACATCGAGGCTTGAGCTAGCAAGTGCTCACCTTGTTGCTAAAGGAGAGTGGTCTCCACTCGCCTGACAAAGCAAGCTTTTGCTCCATTGCCTAGCTTCGCTCCACCTTGCTCTTGCACATCCTTGCAAAGCCTTTGCATAATTCCCATTAACCTTCAGCTTTGCATAGCCTCGCCCATGCAGCTCTCGCATCCACAACCGCACTCTCTCATATGTTGGCAAAGCTTTGGCATAACCTTCATCCATTCCCAGCTTTGGATTGCTTCCTCTAGCAGCTCCTGCATGCCTAGAAGCAATAGGAATGCTCCTCTTACCTTTCAGGCCCTTGCTGCTCCATCCCATTTGGCACATACTCACATGCACAAAAGAAGACGCACTTTGCTCTTCCAATCCTACAGCATTGTGCCAATGGAGCACATCACTAAGGCACATGGTTCCTACACACCGAGTGTGTGTATGGCGTAGCCTTAACGCTAGACTGAGTCGACATGGTCAATTACCTTCCTCCGTTGCAACATCCATCACCACAGAGGAAATATCGACAACCACATGAGACCATGCCACCGCTGCAGCAAACTTCAACTCATTCATCCTCAAATGCTGCCGGTAAGAATACTCAGGTATGCAAAGGTAAGATTCACTAATTCTTTTAGTCATAGTCATCTCCTTATAAATATAGCTTGATCTTTCAAATTCATGCTTCCTTTGTTTTGCTTGTATGCTCTTGTTTGGGTGTTCTCTATACAGGTACAAATATCGTTACACCCATAGGCTCTTTAAATTAAGCATGGTGCTTAGGTTAAAATAGCCTTCTTTAATCAAAGTTTGACATGGCGTCAAATTTTGGTTAATGAACGACTGAGTTATATGTTCATAAACTTTGGATGCATATATCTTTTCTGGACTAACCCCTGTAGAAAGAACAGTTTCAAAAAATATATATGATGGGTAAGTCCTCAAGCTAAACTCATATGGGAGATGAACCAAGGCCAGGACAAACTCCAACAAAACTTGCACAACATACGAAGGAGGTACATATCAACTTTAAGGAAGCACTGTGAGTATTTTGCCAAACAACTCTTTTGTTATGCTTGTGCAATCTTATCTTTGCCTTGGTTAAGCTTTGCGAAAAGAATAAAATTTGGTGGACCATAAAACAAACCTTTCTCAAATAAAGAGTCCCTCTCTCGAAAAAAAACCTTTTTGAAATAAAATGTTGGCAAACATCTTGGGATCCATGCTTCTTGAGCTTTAAGTCTTATCTTTCTTAAAGCAAGGATGTGAACAACAAATCTCGAGCCAAGTCTTTTGAGTATTTGTTGTGCACTAACCTTTTGCAGGAGATAAAATAAAAAAACCAAAGGAGCAGTGTACCATAAACTCCAACTCATACAACGCTCCATGATATCATGGGACAACAGAGGCACACGGAACCAAGCATAACAAATGCAAGACATACTTCATACATAAATCCTAACTCTTGCATTTTTGCTTGACGCTTGTGGACGCCTGTCAGGTAAGTATCACACAACCACCACACGTCCTTCCCCATGTTGTCATCTCGCTAAAAGTTACCATCATGTTCATCTTGCCATGATAAAATAATAATAATAATAATAAATAAAATAAAAAGAATCTCAGGCGCTTCATTCTCCATGCGCCCTATAGACTCCTGGGTTTTCACAACCGGTAGAGTCCCTACTTGTTTCCACCTTGTTTTTGTTGAATAAAGCAGGTACAAGAATAAGTGTGGGGGAGATCTCTCAAGCTCGCAGATGCACACTCATTCGAGATCCCCCACCAACATGTTGCACAACCTTTCTCAGTACAACACGCAGAAGAAAGACAGATGAGTCTCAAAGAGGGATGGTCGAACCTTTGGTTCAGCCGACCACCTTTGATGCCCCTCCATTCCTTCTTCCTCTTCAACGACGTTTTGCGCAACACAACCCTCTCATTTACCATGTTCTTGAGTTTGAATAAATTTCACACTAATCACTAAAATGAAACTTAATGAACCTTGTCCACCCCGTGCTCTCCATGCTCACCCATGATAAAAATTTGCATACTCTTTATTCTCTGTTTTTCCTACTCTTGTGGACAACTTATCATTAGGGACCCCATGCTATCTAAGTTATTGACGGATGTGATATAGTTAAGATAGATGGAACCTTGATCGCTCTTGCAAAGTACTTGGGATTTCTTTTCAAAAATAAAAAAATGCAATAGCTTGCCTCCTCAAGTAATATAAATTCCCATTAGAGCCTTATAGGATAGTTATAGGAAAACCAGCACAAACGCTGCTTGTCTTCAATTTGAGCTTTGTCAAACGCTCTGACCCTTGCTTGAGATTTGTTATGCTTTCTTGATCAAGATCATACACACACATGCATGCTGACTTCCACACTGGAAGTTACGCCTTTCATCCCATCCACATACAACTGCCAGGCTCCTACACTGGGAGTCGGGCACATGTCAGCCATCCATCCATTCCACAGACTCCATCCCTATGTCATGACTCCTCTCTATTCATCATTCCAAAGGATATGGGCTATAAAAAATGATGATAAAAAAGAGAGAAATAAATTCCATGCTCATGTGCATGTGGAAAAATAAAGAAAAGATGGACTAGTCAAGTCCATGCAAAAGGAAGAGAAAAAGAAATAATGGATGCATCATGGTCCATGAAAAAAAGAGAAAAAAAGAAAAAAAAGAAAAAAGGGCCCATATCCCAAGGAGAAATAAAAGAGAGACAATCATGTACATCAGCGCATGGAGTCGTCAATAAAGGTTCACGGTAATAACTAGAACCCACTCCAGGACTGGTGTCCACCTTACCGTGTTACCACCTCAAGCACTTTTCAAAGATGGCAATAACTAGAACCCACTCCGGGCCTAGTGTCCACCTTGTCACCACCTCAGTGCTTGTCATAGATGGTAATAACCAGCACCCAGTCCGGGCCTGGTGTCCACCTTACCATCATCATCATCATACTCATCATTTACGGTAATAGCTATCACCCATTCCGGGTCTAGCATCCACCTTACCGTAATCCTGAGTATTCATATGTGGCAATAGCTAGCACCTATTCCAGGCCTAGCGTCCACCTTGCCACATCATCATCACTTCCACACACTTGCACATCTTGATCAAGGTTACATGACTTGTTTCTTCTTGGATCCTGTTTTTGACTTAGCAATATATGCGAAGCAAGTATGCACATGTATCCCTACCCAAAGCTCCAGATGAAGCCTTTAGATGATAGGAAAAGGCAACACCTTTTCCTTGGTGAGGATACAAAAATACAAACAAAGTGTGACTCGAGAGAATAATTTGAGGAGCAAGTCTATTCTTTGTTTTCAAAAATTCAAAAACCCAAGTTTCTAAGCAAGAGGTGATGGGAACTGTCTATCTGTCTATGTGCTCCATCTTTCAATCGCCCAAGATATGTGTGGTAGCCACTCCATAGTTCACAGGGGCATGGAAAAGCTTGGAATAACTTGTATGCAGGTTTACTCAATGGAGATGCATCCACCTTAGCCCTTACCTTCACTCGGGACGAGCAAAGGGCCGGTATGGGGGAATCTTGTTGACGGTCCTTACAGCAAACATTTTATAGTCAACAACATTTCGATAAGAGGAGAATAGCTCCTCTAACTAACATATTATCCAGCATTCGACCAATAAGTGTTTCAGGGATGAGAAGACTGGAATCTAGGGAAAACCGTACAGAACTATGAGACTTACACGAAGACCGGGACATAGTGACTCTGCATGGTCAAGAAAGGCCCAAAACCATGGGAAAAGCATCCAAACTTTGAACCACACCCTAGGTACCTATATGAGGGCCACTAGAGAGTGTCCAGGACGAAGGACGGGGCAAAATGAGCCCAACATGGTTCAGCCGAACCACTGGTTCGCCCGAACCATTGTTGTGGCCGTTTCGGCCCATCTTTCGGCAGTAATCTCCCACTGACATACTCAAGACAGCTGCATAGGGCCTCGGTTAAATGAGCCAGCCCATGGGTCGACCGAACCAATGGTTCGGCCGAACCGCCATTGGCTCCGTTGGCGCCAAGTTTTGGCGCCAAGATCTCCCGTGCTTCCCTATAGGCGGTGGAGGTGGAGTTGGCACCAAGGGACCTCCAGAACCGCCTCTCCACCCCTATATAAGGAGGCCTCCACCCCCTCTCCTCACACACCATTAGTTACACCAATTCCACCCCATTCTAGAGAGGGGTGGAGTAGAGGAAAGGTTCCTTCTTGTATTAGAGTAGAGGAGTGTGCGGAGCAAGAGCCAGAGTTGTCGGCCTCCCTCCGCTTGTACTTCAGCGGGTGCGAGCACTTGAGCGAGCACCCGAGACTTCTTCGGTGGTGAGTACCTAGTAAAGTTATGTTCTTGTTATTATTCGTTTGCGGGATCATCGCTCGTCTCTCGGGGCAGGGGCTCTGGCCTTAGGACTCTAGCTGTCGGCGGAGTCTGGCCGTGGTCAGGGTCGAGGTAGCTAGCGTAGACGTGGTGTCTAGGCTATCTATCTCCTTTGTTTGCACACGTAGTCAACGGTCTGAGGGGTAGGTGTACGGGTGGTGACAGCCCCGTACATCTCTTGTAGTCTCCCACATGAGGCTAGGGTGTAGAGCTAATAGGCGAAGGCTCTTGGCAGACCAGGGGTAAACCGGTGCCCGAAGTAAGCGAGTAGTAGCCGGAGTATCATCTTTCTCTGTGCCTATCCCATTGATTTCCATGCTACCCAAGCTATTCCATTTCATCTCTCTTTCTTCTCCCGGGCCTAGACTAGCCAGTAGATCGCTCCACCTCTGTTCCTTTGGAAAAATATAAATAACGATACCCTACTCACCGGGTGAAGTGCTACAAAGGTATCTTCCGTGCGCTTACGGATTTGTCGTGAGTTAAGAAATACCGACAGTCGCAGTCAGTCCTGGCAAAAAAATATTGCCGGTTTTGTTATTTTGCGGATACCATAGGTCCCAAATGGTGTGTTGGAGCACTAGAAAAGGGCCAAAGGATTTGATGGACGCTTGACTGAGAGCGCCTTGATATAGGATTTTTTTAAGAAAAATATATGCACGTCAACTCTTTGAAATTCGCTTTTCCTGGTGTTGCCCTCGTCGTTATCTTTCCAACAAAAAAAACTGCGCTCCAATCGGACTTCAGACGTAGAAGTTATGCTCGTTTTAGTGATGTGGCAGCTAGTCTCATGTTTGAGTAGTTTAGTCAATTTTTGGCACTCCCCCACCACCGATGGATACCCAGAAAATTCATTTTTCTCATCGCAGTCAGTCCTGGTAGAAAAAATATTGCCGGTTTTGGTATTTTGCAGATACCATAGGTCCCAAATGGTGTGTTGGAGCACTAGAAAAGGGGCAAAGGATTCAATGGACATATGACTAAGCGCGATGCCTCGCCTTGATATAGGATTTTTTTAGACAAATATATGCACGTCAACTCTTTAAAATTCACTTGTCCTAGTTTTCCCCTCGTCGTTATCTTTCCAACAAAAAAACCGCGCTCCAATCGGACGTCAGACATAGAAGTTATGCTCGTTTTAGTGATGTGGTAGCTTGTTTCGTGTTCGAGTCATTTAGTCAACTTTTGGCACACCCCAACCACCGGTGGATACCCAAAAAATTTGAGTTTCTCATCGTAGTCAGTCCTGGCAAAAAAATTGCCAATTTTGGTATTTTGCGGATACCACACGTCCCAAATGGTGTGTTGGAGCACTAGAAAAGGCCAAGGCCAAAGTTCGATGGAGTATGGTGAGTGATGCCTCATCTTCATGTAGGATTTTTTAGAAAAATATATGCACATCAACTCTTTGAAATTCGCTTTTCCTGGTGTTTCCCTGGTCATTATATTTCCAACAACAAAGACCGCGCTCCTATCGGACTTCGGACGTACAAGTTATGCTCGTTTTAGTGATGTGGTAGTTAGTATCATGTTCAAGTCGTCTAGTCAACTTTTTGCACTCCCCCACCACCGGTGGATACCCAAAAATATCAATTTCTTGTCGTGATCATCTTGGCAAAAATATTGCCGGTTTTGGTATTTTGTGGATACCATAGGTTCCAAATGGTGTGTTGCGGCACTAAAAAAGGGCCACAGGATTCGATGGACGTATGACTAAGAGTGATGCTTCACCTTGATGTAGGATTTTTTTCTAGAACAATATATGCACAACAACTCTTTGAAATTCGCATTTCCTAGTGTTGCCCTCATCCTTATCTTTCCAACAAAAAAAACTGCACTCCAATCAGACTTCAGACGTAGAAGGTATGCTCGTTTTAGTGATGTGGCAGCTAGTCTCATGTTCGAGTAGTTTAGTCAACTTTTTGCACTCCCCCACCACCGATGGATACCCAAAAAATTCATTTTTCTCGTCGCAGTCAGTCTTGGCAAAAAATATTGCTGGTTTTGGTATTTTGCGGACACCATAGGTCCCAAATGGTGTGTTGGAGCACTAGAAAAGGGCCAAAGGATTTGATGGACGTATGACTAAGAGTGATGCCTCACCTTGATATAAAATTTTTTTTAAAAAAATATATGCACATCAACTCTTTGAAATTCACTTTTCCTAGTTTTCCCCTCATCGTTATCTTTCCAACAAAAAAACCGCGCTCCAATCGGACATCGGACGTAGAAGTTATGTCCGTTTTAGTGATGTGGCAACTAGTCTCATGTTCGAGTAGTTTAGTCAAGTTTTGGCACTACCCCACCACCGATGGATACCCAGAAAATTTGTTTTTCTCATCCCAGTCAGTCTTGGCAAAAAAATATTTCCGGTTTTGGTATTTTGCGGATACCATTGGTCCCAAATGGTGTGTTGGTGCACTAGAAAAGGGCCAAAGGATTTGATGGACGTATGACTAAGAGTGATGCTTCGCCTTGATGTAAGATTTTTTTCTAGAAAAATATATGCATGTCAACTCTTTGAAATTCACTTTTCCTGGTGTTGCCCTCGTCCTTATCTTACCAACAAAAAAAACGCACTCCAATCGGACTTCAGAAGTAGAAGTTATGCTCGTTTTAGTGATGTGGCAGCTAGTCTCGTGTTCGGGTCATTTAGTCAGCTTTTGGCATTCCCCAACCACTGGTGGATACCCAAAAAATTTGTTTTTCTCGTTGCAGTCAGTGTTGGCAAGAAAACTTGCCGGTTTTGGTATTTTGCGGATACCACAGGTCTCAAATGGTGTGTTGGAGCACTAGAAAAGGGCCAAAGGATTCGATGGACGTATGAGTGAGAGTGATGCCTCGCCTTGATGTAGGATTTTTTAGAAAAATATATGCACATCAACTCTTTGAAATTCGCTTTTCTTGGTGTTGCCCTAGTCATTATCTTTTCAACAAAAAAGATCGCTCTCCTATCGGACTTCGGACGTACAAGTTATGCTCGTTTTAGTGATGTGGCAGTTAGTCTCGTGTTCGAGTCGTTTAGTCAACTTTTTGCACTCCCCCACCACCGGTGGATACCCAAAAGATTTGCTTTTCTCATCGCAGTCAGTTGTGGCAAAAAATATTGCTGCTTTTGGTATTTTGCGGATACCATAGGTCCCAAATGGTGTGTTGCAGCGCTAAAAAAGGGCCACAGGATTCGATGGACGTATGACTAAGAGTGATGCTTCGCCTTGATGTTGGATTTTGTTCTTGAAAAAGATATGTACATCAACTCTTTGAAATTTTCTTTTCCTGGTTTTGCCCTCGTCGTTATCTTTCCAACAAAAAAAACCGCGCTCCAATCGGACTTCGGACGTAGAAGTCATGCTCGTTTTAGTGATGTGGCAGCTAGTCTCGTGTTTGAGTAGTTTAGTTAACTTTTGGCACTCCCCTACCACCGATGGATACCCAAAAATTTCGTTTTTCTCGTCGCAGTCAGTCCTGGCAAAAAAATATTACTATTTTTGGTATTTTGCGGATATACCACAGGTCCCAAATGGTGTGTTGGAGCACTAGAAAAGGGCCAAAGGATTCGATGGACGTATGACTCAGAGCGATGCCTCGCCTTGATATAGGATTTTTTTGAAAAATATATGCACGTCAACTCTTTGAAATTCACTTTTTTTGGTTTTGCCCTCGTCGTGATCTTTCCAACAAAAAAACCATGCTCTAAGCGGACATCGGACGTAGAAGTTATGCTCGTTTTAGCGATGTGGCAGCTAGTCTCGTGTTCGAGTCGTTTAGTCAACTTTTGGCACTCCCCAACCACCGGTAGATACCCAAAAAATTCTCTTTTCTCATCGCAGTTAGTCCTGGCAAAAAAAATTGCTAGTTTTGGTATTTTACGGATACCACAGGTCCCAAATGGTGTGTTGGAGCACTAGAAAAGGGCCAAAGGATTCGATGGACGTATGACTGAGAGTGATGCCTCGCCTTGATGTTGGATTTTTTTAGAAAAACATATGTGCATCAACTCTTTGAAATTCTCTTGTTGTGGTGTTGCCCTCGTCCTTATCATTCCAACAAAAAAACTACGCTCCAATCGGACTTCAGACGTAGAAGTATGCTCATTTTAGTGAAGTGGAAACTTGTCTCGTGTTCGAATGATTTAGTCAAATTTTTGCACTCCCCCACCACCGGTGGATACCCAAAAATATCCATTTCTTGTCTTAGTCAGTCATGGCAAAAAAATATTGCCAGTTTTGGTATTTTGCGGATACCATAGGTCCCAAATGGTGTGTTGGAGCACTAGAAAAGAGCCAAAGGATTCGATGGACGTATGCTGAGAGCGATGCCTCACCTTGATATATTATTTTTTTAGAAAAATATATGCATGTAAACTCTTTGAAATTCGCTTTTCCTAGTATTTCCCTCATTGTTATCTTTCCAACAAAAAAAACCGCGCTCCAATCGGACTTCGGACATAGAAGTTATGCTCGTTTTAGTGATGTGGCAGCTAGTTTTGTGTTCGAGTCAGTTAGTTAACTTTTGGCACTCTCCAACCACCGATGGATACCCAAAGAATTCACTTTTGTCATCGTAGTCAGTCCTGGCAAAAAAATTGCCGGTTTTGGTATTTTGCAGATACCACAGTTCCGAAATGGTGTGTTGGAGCACTAGAAAAGGGCCAAAGGATTCGATGGACGTATGACTGAGAGTGATGCCTCGCCTTGATGTAGGATTTTTTAGAAAAATATATGCACATCAACTCTTTGAAATTCGGTTTTCCTGGTGTTGCCCTAGTCATTATCTTTCCAACAAAACAGACCGCGCTCCTATCGGACTTCGGATGTACAAGTTATGCTCGTTTTAGTGATGTGGCAGTTAGTCTCGTGTTCGAGTCGTTTAGTCAACTTTTTGCACTGCCCCACCACCCAGTCCTGGCAAAAAATATTGCCGATTTTGGTATTTTGCGGATACCATAGGTCCCAAATGGTGTGTTGCAGCACTAAAAAAGGGCCACATGATTCGATGGACATATGACTAAGAGTGATGGCTCGCCTTGATGTAGGATTTTTTTCTAGAAAAATATATGAACATCAACTCTTTGAAATTCGCTTTTCCTGGTGTTGCCCTCATCGTTATCTTTCCAACAAAAAAAACCATGCTCCAATCGGTTCCAAGTGCTCTCTGTTGGTATTTCTTAACGTCATCACTAGGTATGAGTTTTCCTAGCAACGGCGGCAGAAATACCGTGGTGGTAATCCTAATGATCACAAAGGAATCCACAAGCACACGGATATACCATTTTAGCGTTTCCCCAAAGGAGTATTCCAAAGGGTATCAAATCCAAGGAAGGCGGGTGTTGAGGTCCGTTAGCGACACCCCTAGAACACTTATTACATGAAGGTTTCACTAGGCACCCTTATGATGTAACAAGTTCGCGTTTGCATGTGTTTTGGAAGAATATTGTTTATGCAGGAAATCGAGTATCATATGAGCGTATTTGGACTAAGTTCGGGGCGTGTAATGCAAGAGGATCATGAAGCCCCGATTGCGTACAAGTACAAGATGAACATGCTTCCAAAGGTGACAAGGACCAAAGTGTAATATCAAGATATTCCCGAGGACCGAGATAAAAGACCGGAGTTGATGCAGCAAGACCCCTTATCTTGATCACGGAGAAGAAGTGTGTGTCTCTATTCCTAGCCCCTTCCCTTCTACTTATAGGCATGGAGCACTGAGGTTTCGACGGGGCACGCAAGGCTTCTTACTTGCAAAGGTAGTGGAAAGTGCCACGCGTCGACTGGAGGTGTAAGGAGGCAAGGACGGTTCGACCGAACCAGGGGTTCAGCCGACCCCATACAACTACCTCTTGAACCGACCTTTGGCTGGTTACTTCCAGGTGGGCCCCTAGGTGGGTATGGGTGTGCACGCAGTGATTCTTGCCTGTATGCTCCTGGAAGTGGGCCCTTCAATCCATGTACTTGCTTGTGATTGGTTGAGAGTGTGCTTCTTTGGATAGGTGGGTCCATGGATCCATGTGAGGCTTATGTGGTAGCCTCTCATTGGTTGGTGCTGAGTGACTTGGATCCATGAGGTGTGTTTTCTCTCATTTTATGAGCTAAAATACGTGTATTCAAATATTCATCGACACAATTATCAGGTATAACTCCTACCACTATGTTGATGCTCACATTTTATGTATTTTATGCAGGAGTTGACGGCATAAATTTGGTACTTAACAGCCGTCAACAACACCCCCACACTTGACGTACATTTGCTCATCCTCGAGTGAAGGAGAACGGACCAAGGTAAGACATGATATTCAATGGTATGAAGTGAGCATAAGAGATATTCCAAATCATACCTTGCACCTATGAACTCTGTGGAGTGTCTATCATGCTATCTTGGGTAGTTGAGGAATGGATTGATCATGAATCAAATCACTCCTACTCTTCATTTTTTTTGATGGAAAAACTGTGGGGAAAATCCCCACAGCACATCATTTTCATTTATAAATTAAACGTTAGAAGGAAAGTTACAAAGGGAGGAATCGAGATATGTACAGGAGGGAGGGAAAAAAACAAGCTCATAAGGGAGCGTCAAACTACAGAAAATAACCAATCTGCTAACAAAGTGCTTCTGTCATGATTTAATCTAACTAGATGAAGATGTACTTGCTCTGTGAACCTCACGACCCACAGTTGAAAATTCGGCCTGATTCCATCAAAAATTACAGCATTTCGGTGTTTCCATAGCTCCCAGGCCTCTATCAGGAAAACTTCGATGAAGAATTGATGTGTTGCATTACCCCTTGCTTGCCCAATTCAGAGATGAATGTCGAGGTTTAAATCCCAAGGTATAAGTAGCTGATGCCAACATCGCATTGCAAAAGGACAATTGAAGAACAGATGGTCAATGTCCTCAACCACTCCTAGGTTGCAAAGCACACAGCACACACCAGATTGGACATGGAAATTTATTCGTTGTAGCATACTTCTCGTATTTAGGCGATCCACCAGTAACAGCCAGCCAAAGAACTTGATTCTTGGAATGCATTTGGATTTCCAAACCCAAGTAAAAGTTGGGGGGGCATGCAAGCCACTGAATGCCAACTTATAAAGTTTCTGCGATGAATAAGTCCCATTCCCCCAAATAAAAGACCAAACGTCCTCTGAAAAAACATTATAGACAACACTGGAAAGAAGGTTCTGCATGGCTACCAGATCATCCATTGCATCCTGATTCAGTGGCAGGTTGAAAATGGTGGCTAGATCATGTGCATGCAGGATTTCCTTGACCGAGGGTTTTGTGTTTGAAGCAAACTCAAAGAGAGATGGATAACTTTGGGATAGGATTGTTGAGCACCAAAGGTCATCCCAAAACAGAACTGTGGATCCATCCCCTAAGGAGCATCTGGCAATTCCTCTAAATAGGGTATTTAATCTTAAAATATCCTTCCACCAAAATGAACCCATTTCTCGTGCTGCATGAGGAACTTTGTTCTGATAGTAAGCTGACCAGATTAAGGTTACCCATGGTATGTCAGACTTGCTGTAGAACTTGTGTAGCTGCTTCAATAAAAGGGCATCATTCTGCAATCTTAGATTAATTACTCCCAGGCCTCCTTTATTTTTTGGCTTTTGTACCAAATCCCAAGCTGCAAGATTGCCACCTTTTTTTCAGCAGTATTCCCCCTCCACAAGCACTGCTTCCTGGCTCTGTCTATGGTATCAATCACCCCTTTATGGAGCTTCAGGGTGCACATTGTGTAAGTTGCAATTGGAGTGATGACTGAGTTTACCAATTGCAGCCTACCAGAGTAAGACAATAGGGAAGAGCAGCCATTGAGCATTCGTTCGATCTTGACCATGAGGGGAGACATATCCTCTATTTTTGGCTTTGTTGTGCCCATTGGAAGCCCCAGATATGTGAAGGGCATTCTTCCAATTGCACATCCAAAAGTTGCTGCTAATAAAGCCGTCTTTTCTTCAGAGACATTTATTGGAATCATCAGAGATTTGTTGTAGTTAATCTGCAGACCCGTTGATTCAGCAAACATGTGGAGGAGAGATTTGAGACAAACAAGTTGCCTAGCATCAGCCTGTAGGAGCAGCAAGGTGTCATCAGCGTATTGTACAATCGGGAAGTCTGCTCCCTGAACAGGTAATGGCGCCTTAATTAGGTTCAACTGGCAGGCTTTATTCACCACATGCTGTAAAAGATCAGCTGCCAAGACAAATAAAAGGGGGGGATAGGGGATCCCCTTGCCTCACCCCACGTTTGCATTTCAATTGCTTGCCTGGAACTCCATTAAGAAGAACCGAAGAAATACCAGATTCAAAAAGCATTGTGATCCAACCTATCCATTTGTCTGGAAATCCCAACTGCTGCATCATTAGAATAATTGTGGAGTGTTCTATGGTGTCGAAGGCTTTTGCAAAGTCAAGTTTTAGAATGAGGATCTCTTTCTTAGATTGGTGACATTGATGAATGTACTCAAAAGACCATGCCAAGCAGTCTTGTATGGATCTGTGTCTAATAAAGCCATATTGATTCACATGAATAAGCTCGAGTATTATTAACTGTAGCCTATCAACCAGGATTTTTGTGAGGACTTTAATGCTTATATTCAACAATGAGATTGGCCTGAAATCATTTACTGATTCAGGATTGCTTATCTTTGGCACCAGGGTTATAAAGGAGGAATTGATGGATTCCAAGCTTATTCTTCCATCAAAAAAAATCCTCACAGAGCCTATAGAAATCTTCTTTAATTATGTCCCAACAATTTTTTAGAAAGAAGCCATTGAAACCATCTGGCCCAGGTGCCTTGTCTGAGGGCATTTGCTTTATAACTTTGTCAATTTCCTCTCTTGTGATTGGCAGAACCAAAGAGATAAGGTCCTGATGTGTATGCACCATATCATCAAGATCAAAATACATTGTGGGATGTGAAGTAAGTCCCATTCTGCTTCTAAAGGAGGTCCAGATAAGAGCAGCTTTGCCTTCATGATCTTGAACTAAATTTCCTGCCCCATCAACAAGTTGAGCAATTGAATTTTTCCTGAAGGACATTGTGGCCATTGCATGGAAATACTTTGTGCATTCATCCCCTAATTTCACTCTATTAACAGTGTGTCACTTTTTCCAATAAATGTTCTTGTATCGTAGTAGCTGCAGTAGCTTTCTTTTGATTATATTTCTCAAGTTCCACTCAGGATTTGTTAGGCATCTGCAATCTTCCAGGGAATCCAAGAAAAGAATGACCTTGTTGCAGTTTTCAATTAGGGATGACAGGTTAGAGAGAGTTTTGCTCCACTTCTTCAAAGAGTATCTGAGGGCTTTAAATTTAGCAGCTAGCACAGATGCCGAATTGGTGTTGTTACCCTGAGTGTTTGTCCAACTTTGCTTAACTGTATCGAGAAAACCCGGGTGCTCAGGCCAGAAATTTTCAAATCTGAAAATAGTTGACTTGGGAATACTAGTACCAATCATGATTTTGCAGGGCACATGATCAGAGATTGGCTTGGCTAGGGACATGACTGTAGTGTTTGGATAGGCAGTAGTCCAATTTACTGAGCTGAAGAACCAGTCCAACTGCTCCAACAAAGGATCTTACTGCATGTTACTCCAAGTGAAGGCTCTACCTTTTATTGGTATGTCAATCAATCCTAAATTTCCAATTGCCTCATTAAAAATAGTTGTGTCATTTATATTTCCACCTGGTTTATTTCTATCTTCCAAAGAGCGATAGAAATTAAAATCACCAATTAACAACCAGTTCTCATCATCTGCAATGCGTATGTTTCTCATCCAATCAATAAACTGACTTCTGGCTGGTTCAGAACAGGGTCCATAGACCACAGACAGCTTCCATTGCTCCGAATTATGCACTGAGCAGAAATGCATAGAGATAGCAAATTGATGTTTTCAATTGTCGAACCCTTAAAAATTGCACTATTCCAAATGACTAGGATACCACCCGACGCACCAATAGAAGGGACAAAATCAAAATGATCAAACCGTTTGGGTGCAAACTGTCGAATGTAATGTGTGTCAAAAGACTCTCTTTGTCTCCTGAAGACAAATGACTGCACAAGAACTCTCATCAATTTTGTTTCTAAGAGCATCCCATTTCCCTTGACTATTAAGGCCCCTTATGTTCCAACATAGAATATTCCAACTTCTATTCATTGATAACTTTGGTGTGTGGCGGAATAGCAGCAACAACACACAGTGCTATTGACCAGAAGAAAACGCCATAAAGGAAGCCTGGAGGGACCAGGCCAGCAAGCCAAAGAAAGAAAGACATGCCAAAGTAAACCATAGAGAAGTGCCACAAGACTTCTAGCATAACAGGTTCCAGAGGTTACACCAAGCACACTGTGTAAATAGAGTACAAAGAGCAGGGGTTCACAAGCCAAAGTGCTTTTAAATAGATAATAACAAAATAAGAGTGAATCTGGCAAAGCCCATCACAAGTAGAATAATCATGCAGTTGTGTCTTCATTGGGCACCAAAGGGGTCTTCTCTGCTAGCAGAGCTTCATCAGTTAACTCCTCAGGAGTAACATCACAAATAATTCCCCAACCTTTGAGAATTTCTCTTGGAATTGGCCCTGGTGTTTCATCATCTGTTGGGACTGGTGGCTTCCTCAGCAGATCCAGGCTGTCCTGCTTTTTGAATGGTACCTCTCTCCAAACTCTTTGCTTCTTTCTTGGGTTGGCTTCCAGTTCAAAAAGGGCTTGCTCTTGAGCTTTGCTAAACCTTGGGCTACGCCTGACAGAGGAGACAGAGAGTGGTACTGTTGTCTTGGCAGCTGAGACCAAAGCAGGTAGGGCAGCAGTTCTACTGGTAGCTTCAAGAGAGACAGATTCCGCCTCCACTAGCTGAAAATCAGAGGTGTCCTGCAAGCACTCCACTGATTGAGCAGCAGCCCAAATAGAAATAAGCACTGCAGCAAGACAAGGTTTAAATGGCACAATTGCTTTGGAGAGGTCCTCCACTCCTCCAGAAACATGGGCTATCTGAGAAGGATAGCAGTTGGGGACAGAGTTTGAAAACACAGCTGGGATGGGCAGAGCCATAGTTTGTTGTCCGAAAAACTTGTCAAAGGCCAAACCTTCAGTGACCTGGAAGAAGACTGGTGGCTGACTCTGAGCTTCAGTATCTGTGGAATTAATTTCTGAGGACGAAGAAGAAGAGGTAATATCACTAAGGTTAATTGCAATCACTGGCCCTTGAGCCCTCAAGTACTGTGCAGTAGACCCAGATTGGTCTAGGGAGAATGACTCTTGCTGCTGCATTGGATGAACCTCTTCTTCAATGTTATCCTCTACTTCATGTTGCTGAGCCTGATCAGACCAAGGTTACTCCTACTCTTCATGCCAAGTAACTTGGGACTTTGCAATAAGTTTTCAAAACAAACCTTGCTTAGCTCCTCATTTGATTCTCTCATATCGCTCAATGTGTGTATTTCCTCGCCAAGGCATTTGATTTGCCTTTCTTCATCCTACTTCTAATGATGGCTATATGTGCAGCGTAAGGTAGGGTATGAATGATAAGGCATACTTGCATCACATATATTGCAAAGTAAAAAACCAGATCCAAGGAGAAAAGTAATTCTTACAATTAGATCAAGATGTGCACGGGTATGGAAATGGTGGATGGTGCATGAAATGATAACTCCTTTTGTATGATTCCATCTCTCTCCTTTTTGTTTCTTTGTTTGGAACATGGGCTATCTGTTCTTTTCCTCTTTTTTTCATCATGCTTTGATCATGGTTTTTTTTTGCATAGCCCATGTCTCGTTTTCAAGGACACTTTTGGAGAGAGAGTTCACACCACATATGAAGTTTTATTTTGTGGAATAGATGGATGGTACAATGCTAATTTCCAGTGTAGAAGCATAGCAAGGAAGATATGGTGTGCACGTGAATCTTGATCATGAAAGTATGAAAAGAATTCTCACAAGGGTCACAACAATTTGACAATGCTCAATGCAAAGACAAGCAGCATATGTGTAAAATATTTTTCAACTAAATTCATCATATGGCTTTGGTAGGACTTGGCATATCAAAAGAGAGCTTTGCAAGGGATTTTCAAATTTTCAAATAAATTTCCCAAGAACTCGAACATTAAGAGCGCAGATCATATCATCTAACCATATCTAAAACACCAACTACTTAGATAAGCATGGTTTCCTAAAGATATTTGTTCACAAGCATCAAGATGATAAGTGTAACACCTCGTGTTTTTAGAGTATCTAAATTGCATACTTGATAAAAATTTTCTTCAAATTAAATACACTCTTCTCTTCCCTAAAATTATTTTAACATGCATGAACATAGGCATGAGTGCTGCATTTGATTGCTGTGTGAACCACTAAGGCTTTTGGTTTGAAATCGAATTTTAAATTGCATTTCAAATTCACCTTTCAAACTCTAGAGAGACCCTATAGGCCCTAGTCTCTTTTCCCTCCCTCTTGTTTCCTTTAGACCCAGCTCAGCCCCTCCCCCTTTCCTCTTCTTTCCCCGCAGCCCAGCCCGTCACCTCCTCCCGGCCTGCACCAGCCTGCACGCACGCACTAGCCCACATGGCCCAGCTAGCCCATCCAACCCACTTACCCCGTCATCCTTCTCCCGACGTCATCCCCTTCCTCCCGCACACCTGTGCCCACGCACGCCGCCACCACCACCGCCACTCGGCCTCGCCTCTCCAACCTCTATACCGTCTTCCTACCACGTGCACCAGCATCACCCTCGCCTCCTCCACGTGCCGCACTTGGTCTTGCTCCCCCTCCGCCCGCAACCGCGTCGCCGTAGCCTCGCCGCGCCAGAGCCGCCGTACGCCGCCGTAATGTCATCGCCACCCTAATCTCCTTCTGCATGGCTCGATTCAGCACCCTAGCAAGCGCACCGCATCTAGTTGCACCTAGTGCATTTATGGAGCCACCTAGCCCTGCCACCGAGGCCTTCCCAGCCCTATCCCCGGACGACACCACCGTGATGCCACCGCCGCCATTCCCGCCACCACCATCGTGCTTATCCCCTCCCCGGCTTGCTTAGCAGCCAAGGCACCTCACCGCGCGCTTAGCCGTACCCCGGCCCTATAAATAGAGGAGCACCCCCCAGTAGAACCCCGCACCACCACCTCACCGGCATTAGGAACCCACCGCGATTCCCTCACCCGCCGCCGCCTTCCTTTCTCACAGGGACGGGCCGGGTCGAAGCTAGGGAGCTCCGCTGTAGGCAGTAGCAAACCCACCGCTGCTCACCCCACCGCGTCGCCATCATAAAAGTCCGGTGAACTAGCACCCCTCCACCATTAGCCTAGCTCCGATCGTCGCCCCGCTGTAGAAACCTCCCAAATACGGGCGTTATGCTGCCCAATTCCCACTGTAGCTCCGCCCATCCTCTTTTCCCGGCCCTCGCGTGCCGCCGCATTGGCCTTGTCCCGACCATCACGCCGCCTTTAGAAGCCTCACCGGTAGCCTTGTTACACTGCCAAAATTCTCCGCACCTACATAGGCACACCACTCCTCTCTCTCCGCTAGGCTGCAGCGCTACCGGACTTCCGGTGAGTCGCTAGCACCACTCCGGCTAGCTTTAGCCCTGCCTGGTCGTTCCACTGCACTCACAGACACACACACACACACCCTGTTAGTTGAGCCTTAGGAGCCCCGTAGCACCTACTCTCCATTTGGTCGTGCCTCCTGCTAGCTCCGGTGAGCTAGCGCCGCCGCTCCGGCCAACCCTCGGTCGTCCTGTCTGCCCCAGTAGCTGCACTAGGTCCTTCTGGTCATGCCCATACCCTTAGCATAGCCCCAAATCACCACCAGCCCCATTTGTTCTTTCAACTGTGTCTCCCGCCCAACTCCGGCGAGTTAGCGCCGGCCACCATGACCCCTAGGCCCCACGGGGATACCCCCACCGGCTCAGCCGTGACACCCTGAACCCCTAGGACCAGCTTACGTCGTGAACCTCTCACTGTAGAAGCCGGCGGCGAGGACTTCAGCAAAGTTCCTGCCTCCGCCATTGCGGTTGCATCGGATCTTGGGTGGCGCCACTGGGCCTTGATGCCGTTCCTCTGTCGTCTCTCCACTCTCACTGACACGTGGGCCCCACCATCCACGGCCTCCGCCAGCCTATCGCCACCGCTGCGCCGGTTCCACGTGAGACCGTAGACACAGCCCGCCCTTGGTCCAGAGCCCCTAGGTTCATGGGTGCATAGCACTGTGCACCAGCGCCCTCACCCCCGCGTGTCAGTCCCTTAGTTTTTGCTAGGTACACCCGGCTTTTGTACACATGTTTCTAGGTAGAGCCCTAAGCCATCTCCAAAAATTCCTAGAAAATTCTTTAAAATATTAGGAATTATTCTAACCCTATCCATGCCCTCTTTTGCCATAGATCACCTTGTTAGAGCCCTCTACCATTTTTGGCCTTCCCCGTGTAATTAGAAAACCCCGCATAAGTGCACGTAGGATTCCGTGTTTCGCCCGTTTCATCTCCGGAAACCCTAGGAAAATTCCTAGAGAGACCATAGAGTCACCTAAGCCTATTTCGAGCCTTCCATCGACACTCGCACCTATATAAGCCCTTAGGAATTTATTCAAGTCCCCGATCCTACCGTTATGCCCTTCGACCGCAACCCTAGCTTTCAGGCCCACCTAGCCGTTATGCTAGATGTCATCCTAGCACAACCGCCATGCAATCCAATTCTGGCCATAGGTGTCGTCTTTACCTATATGTTGTGCCACCTGATTCCAGACCCTAGATGTCACCTCAACCTAGGCATTGTAATGCCCAACCTTAGACCTCACCTAGCCATAGAGACGTCCAATCGTTTGTTGTTCTTTTATTGAATGATGTATTGTTATTTTATGCAATGCTACAATCGATAGATGGCAAAACTCAACTTCGAAGACAAGGATCTAGAAGGATGATAAGCTGAAGCTCTGGACGTCAAGACAATGAGTAGATTTGCTAGCCCGACTAGGCCCTCGAGGATCCAAAAGGCTATACAAGACCATGGTCAACCTAGGAAAGTGTGAATGAAGGCAAGTCCAAGCACCACCCCCTTGGTCATACTTTGACACTATTTTCATAACTAGGATAAAATAAACCAAGATAATAACCTGACCTGCATTTGCTTCAAGGACTCAATGACCCCGATCTCGACTACATCGATGATCGAGCGTTATCCTTAGATTCATACTATCAACTGTCTTTATGGGAGAGATTTGACAAGTAGTGAGGGTAATAAAATGAACCAACTAAAGAGATAGAACCTCGTAAGGACAGACCTGGGAGTATGGGGGCAGCCTTAGTGGAGGATCCTATCCAAATGCTTACTCTGGTCGCATAAGGATCAGTTCACGGGAAAATCTTTCCAGTCATTAGTATGACCATACGTGCCAAAAAGGTACAACCTTCAGGAGTGCCTGAATATGTGCAGCCTTGAACCACACCCCACCACTGCACCTAGTAAACCATCCCAAGAGAAGCCATGGTGGGCAACAGATACACTGGAGCAGGACCTTTGCAGAGTCCCAGGTCCGGCCGGCACGGTTCATTGAGTTGGGGTCGAGAGGGGCCCGGTGGTATTGTATACCACATTTTATGATGCATCTATTTCCCGGGATTGGTCCATGCGTGCGTGGATGAATGACCTTTGCTTAGGCCCCAGTGTAGATGTGGATGGAGCTAGGGAATGTTGTCTAGGAATAGATGATGAAAGTTGTCTAGGAATAGATGCTAGTGGGTATGGTTCTCGTAGGCCAGTACCGCCAGATGCAGAGGTATGGGCTAGTCGAACGTGTGGGTATAGTGTACGCCTCTGTGCAGAGTAAATCTATCTTGATAGCCGAGGCTCACGGTTATGAGCCCACATAGTTAAAGCTCCCGTCAATTACTTTTCATAACTTGTGTGATTGGTGAGACAGGGTAGTGGCCCTTAGAGAGAGTGATAAGGCGAAAGCCGGCTCAGGGGGACCCTAGCTGTCTCTGGGCTTATTAAAACTTGGGAATTGGTACGGGAGGCTTCGTGTTCCCCTCCAGGGCCAACCAATATATATACATGCCATCTTCTTACCTTGTTCTAGAACTCACCTCACCTGCATTGAGTAGTTTTATTTTATAATCAGACCTGCCTCCTTTCCTTGAAACCTTGCATGTAATATAGCTTATACGCTAGGATTTGTTGAGGACCAACTATAAGAGTACTCAGGCTTGCCTTCATTTATTCAGGAATAGGACCCCAGGTGTCTGACCATCTTCATAGTGGATGGGCACCAACGCTTCCATTCGTTAAGGTAACTATGATTATATGCGCCTTTTATTGCTTCTAATGCTATACTCTGATGATTACTGTGTTAACCTACTCGGTCCAGGGATTAACACAGGTAATCAGAGGGAGCCACTGAGTGAGGACCCCACAAGGTGGTATCAGAGTAGTAAATTAATCTAGGATACCATAAAAGGTGGACCATATGCTTTACGAAGCCCGAGACCTTCTATTCTGTTCCAGTTTCTGATATTTTTCAGAAAAATGCTTCTTATCCCTTCTACCTTTCCTCATATTCCCCTTACCTTATGCTTAACAACCTTTGCACTACTCTGGCTGGTACGGATCATGAAAGGAAGTTCGAGTAATGATCCATTGTAAGGAAATTTCTGGCTGAAGAGCTGAAATTACCAGAGTACTAGAATAGGTTGCGAAAATGATAGATGATTTGTGACATAAGCCTATAATCTCTTAGTGACGTATTTTTGATTGAATAATGTTTGATTATACCCAAATACTGGACCCTTCCCATAGTATAAGTATTGCTTGGTAATTGATTATAGAAATTGTGTGTGGATTAGACTTCCCCGCTCTCTCTGAAAACCCAAGGATCTTCTCTAGCCTCTCGCCAATCTAGACGTACCCGTCAAGATAGAAACCAGGCGATAGAAAGTTGACCACTCAAGTTCCACTACGTAATATGGGTCTAAAACCTCTTAAGTGGGGTAGATCCTGAAGTACATGGAACCTTGAGCTAGGAAACCAAGAAATAGGTTTGAAGAACTGACACCGACCCCTAGATTCCAGGATAGCATGAACCATCACAGGAACGATATAAGGTAAACTTATACTCTTACTATGATAAGATTCAGAACCCTGTGAAAGTTTTACAAGAAACCCTTTGTTGGCATTCCTTAGCACAATCATCTAGGAACAGATTTTGAAACCATCCCTAGCAACGACGCCAGGAACGTCTGTTGGTATTTTTTATATGAAAGAAATTATGTTGAGTGGGCGCTCTAGATAGTACTACCGAGTACAAGACTCGATAATATTATCAAGGAGCGAGCCTTATTGATGGGATGAGATGTATCCGCAAGCGTACAGATACATACTTTATTACCAAGTTGTAGCATTTCACCCATGAGTATTCCCAAGGGTATCGTTATTTATATTTTACTGGAATATGGACTTATGAAATATGTGTATAAATATATGTGTGTATGTATAGTTATGCCGTATGGATGCATCGGATACAATACCAAAGGACAGTATGAATAAGTAAAGCATACCAAAGCTTAATACAGGGGTAAGCATGGAATTGAGTATAAGATATATATGATATGATCGGGTGACACACACACGGCCTTCATCTCAGATAAAGAATAAAGAATAAATAAATACGATAAAGGTTAGTAGGAGCATGGCACTAGAGTCGTCCTTAGATCGTATATACGAGCAAAGCATACATCATATGGTTAGTCTAGATCTATTCTATTGCACTGAGGAGAACACACCCCCCTGGTCTGTCAAGGTGGCGTGTCTTTATGTACCTCCAACACCCGCAAACTCACGTGGGGGAATACAAGGGATGTACGGGGCTGTCACCACCCGTACACCTACCCCGACATACCGTGGAATATGGCCACCCGAAGTGGATCCTACAGCTTCGAGCACCATGCTCACAACCATAATCACTGCTACTAGCCCCCCAGAACCCGAGCCATGATGACCCATAGGCAAAAGGCTAGAGCAAGCCCGAGAGCACACCCCACCGTTACAATAGAGCAAACCTATACTAAACATACTAGTATAGCACATGATAGCATAGGATATGGTATAACATACTATAAGAGTAGAAATACCAAACTCTGTATAAATACGAATTATATGAGAAGAGTACATAGCCATACCGTAGGCCGGAGGTAGAGCCAACTGACCCGAGGCGATCGCTAAGCACTACTAGCGAGGAAGCACTAGGCCTAAGCTCCACTACTAAGCTATAGATTACAAAGGGAGAGAGAGGCTCTTGTGTGGTGTGTGTGAGAGAGGAGGGTGGTGGCTTCTTTATATAGGGGTGGAAGAGGTGGTTCCCGGGGCTTCTTGATGCCAACTCCACCTCCACCGCCTTAGGCTTGCGCGGGAGAATCTTGGCGGGAAGGATGGGCGCCAACTGCCTTGCTCCTAGTTCGGCCGAACCAGTGGGTCGGCCGAACCAGGCTTGGCCCATCTGGCCACCGCCTTTGTCAGGTGGGCTGGTGGGTCCCTGGGCCTTCTAGATCTCGTGGACCCTACTTGTCTTGTGATGTTTTCCTTTGTGTTTTGGCCCATTCTTGACCATGCAGAATCACTGTATTCCGTTCTTCGTGTAAGTCTTGTAGTTCTGCACGGTTTTCCCCTGGTTCCGGTCTTCTCATCCCTGAAACACTTATTTATGGAATACTAGATAATATGTTAGTTAGAGATGCTAATCCCCTCTTATTGGAATGATGTTGACGGTCAAATGTTTGCTGTAACGACCGTGAAGACCCTTACTTGCCCTCCCTAGGATAAGCTCCGACACGTAAACCCATAGAATAATGAGAGCCCCTAAGAGAAACCCTAGGCATATATATAAGATAATAGCTAGATAGCGACCGCACTAGTAATAAGCCCGTCCAGGACACACTAGAATATAGAAAACCTTAGAAGCTATTAGAAATAGGAAGAAGTTTGATAAGTTTCGAAGCTCAATTTTGAGCCACCATCAAGAGATTTGTGTGTCTCAACAACCCAACATATCGTCATCACCTTCTCCAAGCTTTCTTGGAAAGATGATTAAATGAAAGTTGATAGAGACAACACAAAGTACCCCTTTGGCCGAGGAACCATCCTGCTTCAATCCTTAAGTACAAAACTCATACCCACCCTGAACGACGATAGAAACACCAGGAATAAGGAATTGTGACCACTACTACCCTTTGGTAGAAGCATTAATACTTTTGATGCTTAGAAAAATCATCATACCAAGCTATGATGAGAAGTGATCGCCCAAGTTCCTAACCCTAGGTAACCTGCCCCTAATCCAAACCCAATAGGAAATAGAGAACACCCCAGTAAGTTGGAACACCTTCAAGTGGGGTAGAGTTATCAGCAGAAAATGGTAACTCAAAGTTAGTACCTTCACCTTAGATGTGTGACCCCGTACCATAGATAGTACCCAGCCCTACCGACCCTAGACAAGAGATCATAGGACCAGGGTGGTACACTTGGAACGTACCACAGAGAAAAATAGAAACACTTTGAAGAAACCTAGAGTAGCACCCTAGGGCCAAAGAAATTTGAGAAATCCCAAGTTAAAGTCTCCTTCAAGTGCGGTAGTAACCCAGATGAAAGAAGAGATTGAGGTGCAAGAACTTGAGGATTAAAACAAGAAAGAGAAAGTTCTCTTTCCCTTAGATATGAAGAAAACCTTAGGTTCAGGAATAGAGATTGCACGACGTTTTGTAGAAGACCCTCAATACGAGATAACGTTTAGACCTAGCATATGAAGCCCGAGGAATTCTATAGAATAAAAGTTAGGATAAACCCTAAGCCTTTCTTTCTAACCCTGAATCTCAGGGACGAGATTCTCCTTAAGTGGGGTAGCATGTAACACCCCATGTTTTTAGAGCATCTAAATTGTGTACTTGTTAAAAATTTTCTTCAAATTAAATACTCTTCTCTTCCCTACAATTATTTTACCATGCATGAACATAGGCATGAGTGCTACATTTGATTGATGTGTGAACCCCTAAGGATTTTGGTTTGAAATTGAATTTGAAATTCTTTTTCAAATTCACCTTTCAAACTCTAGAGAGACCCCATAGGCTCTAGTCTCTTTTCCCTCCCTCTTCTTTCCTTTAGGCCCGGCTCAGCTCCTCTCCCTTTCATCTTCTTTCCTTGCAGCCCAGCCTATCACCTCCTCCCGGCCAGCAAGTCATCCCCTACCTCCCGCATGCCCGCGCCCATGCACACAACCACCACCGCCGCTGCTCAGCCTCGCCTCTCCAACCACTCCACCGTCTTCGTAGCATGCGCGCCAGCATCACCCTCGCCTCCTCCACGTGCTGCATCTACTCTTGCTCCCCCTCCACCCGCAACCAAATCGCTGCAGCCTCGCCACGCCAGAGCCGCCACACGCCACTGCAATGGCATCGCCACCCTGATCACCTTCCGCGTGGCTTGATTCAGCCCCCTAGCAAGCGCACCGCATCTAGTTGCACCTAGAGCATTTATGGAGCCACCTACCCCTACCACCGAGGCCATCCCAGCCCTATCCTCAGACGATGCCACCATGACGCTACCGCTGCCATTCCCGCGGGCCTACAAATAGAGGAGCACCCGCCCCCTGCTCCCCAGGTAGAACCCCGCACCACTACCTCACCAACATTAGAACCCGCCGCGACTCCCTCGCCTGGTCAAAGGCAGGGAGCTCCGAGCGGTGGTAGCCGCTGCACCTAGCAAAGCTCTGCCCAAGCATGGCCGAGTGTTGGTATTTCTTAACATCACCACTAGTGGCACCGGTCTAGTGTGAGCATGTAAGAACACCCGGGTATACTGACAGGTGTGAACGAGTCCGCATGCGCACGGATACACCGCTGTAGCACTTCCCTAAGGGAGTATTCTGAGGGTTGTCGAATCCAAGGAATGGGTGAGCTCTAGCTCCTGGCCTAGCTATGGTCTAAGGACACCACTCTATAGGACAGGACGGATGGAAAGGATCCTGCAGATAGCGTACAGAGTCTAGAACGGTTTCTCTGGTATGGTCACTCGCCGCACCGCTCACACCAGCTCGACAGTAACACCGGGCCTTTGGCTCTACGCTGTACCCGGACGCGGAGGAATACGAAGGGTCTAACGGCTGTCACTACCGCGGCCTACCTCTAACTAAACGTGGGGCACATGGCAAACGAAGGATAACCCGTAGTCTAGACACCACTTCTACACCACCGATTACTACTAAAGCACGGCTACTTCTGTATACCCGTAGCAACGCTAAAGCACTCCGTATGAATACAAAGTGACGAACCCGCGAGGGAGAAACTAGAACTAGCTCAGGTACTCTCTATCATATGCAAAGGATCATAGATACGACTTTGATCTAAATAGAGAGATGCATGAGCACTCACTATATTCTAATTGACAAGAAGTCATACAAACGAATATGAGATCTTACGGACTTGTGCCACAAGATCGAGAGGGTTGTGTTTCGATGAACACAAGCCTCTAAATCAGGAAGGGGTGAAGAACAAAAGAACACACTCGCCTATGTATGAATGCCACTTTAGTCTAATTGGAAAATGCAAAAATACTCACTTTACTCTAAATGAAGAACAACAATATCCGTCGAGGTTCGTTCTTGGGGAAAGGTGCCAACAAGCATGGCACGGCCCCAAGACACCCCCTCACTCTCCTCCTAATCTCTAAAGCACTAGCAAGCCAGCACTAATCCTATGCAAAGAAGCTCTCCTCTCCTAGGAGAGAAACCCAAAGGCAAAAGTGAGAAATGAGGAGAAGAAGTGTGTATCCCTATTCCTACCCCCTCCCCTTCTATTTATAGATGTGGAGCACCCTGCCTCCGAGCCTGAGAACACCTCGTGCACCCCTGAAATGCCTCTGAGGACCAATAGGCAAGCACCACGTGGAAGCTGATCATGAGGTGGGGGCGCAAAGGCGGTTCGGCCAATCCAAGGGTTCGGCTGAACCCCTGGTGGCCCCCCTCGTGTTGTGCTTCCTCAGGGTGGCTTACATGTGGGCCCCTATGGCAGTTCTAGGTGTACACGGTGATTTGAGGCGGTTTGGATAGCAAGTGGGCCCATCAATCCTTGTGATGCTGGTGTGGCAGCGTGTGATTTGTCGAGGTTGCTTCACTTGTATTGATGAGGTCATGGATCCAAGGGAGTCCTATGTGGCAGCCTTTCATTGGCTGGGGCCTGAAATGCTTGGATCCAATGTGTGTGCTTTCTCTCCATTTCTTGTGCTAAATACCTGCATTCGAATATACACCACCACTTGTGGAAATTGTCAGTTTAACCCCCTATTCTGGTGTAGATGTGTATTTCTTATGATAAAATGCAGGGGTTGATGGCTCTAAAAGATGTGCTTAGTAGCCATCAACAACACCCCCACACTTGACCTTTGCTCGTCCTCGAGTGAAGGTGAGACATGTTATCCATAGGTGTGAAGTGAGCATAGGAGATATTCCAAACCATACCTTGCACTTGTGAACTTTGTGGAGTGTCTATCATGCCATCTTGGGTAGTTTAGGAATGGAATGGTCATGAATCAAATCACTCCTGCTCATCATGTCAAGCAGCTTGGGGTTTTGCAGTAAGTTTTCAAAACAAACATTGCTCAGCTCCTCATTTGATTCTCTCATATTGCTCAATGTGTATATGTCCTCACCAAGGCATTAGACTTGCCTTTCTTTCATCCTACTTCTAATGATGGCTATATGTGGAGCTCAAGGTAGCGGATGAATGATAAGGCATACTTGCATCACATATATTGCAAAGTCAAAAACCAGATCCAAGGAGAAATGCAAGTCACACAATCAGATCAAGATGTGCACATGTATGGATATGGTGGGTGACGGATGAAATGGAACTCCTTTTGTATGATTCCATCTCTCTCCTTTTTCTTCTTTCTTTTGGACATGGGCTATGTTCTCTCTTTTTTTCCATCATGCTTTGAGCATGGTTTTTTTTCTTTTCTCTTTTTTTTCATTGCCCATGTCTCTTTTTTTTCCAGGATACTTTTGGAGAGAGAGGTCACAACACATATGGGGATTTACTTTGTGGAATGGGCGGACAATACAATCCTAACTTCCAGTGTAGAAGCATAGAAAGGGGAATATGGTGTGCACGTGAATCTTGATCATGAGAGCATGAAAAGAATTCTCACAAAGACAAGAAGCATATGAGTGTAAGGTTTTCAAAATATCATCATCATATGGCCTTGGTAGGACTTTGGCATATCAAAGAGGAGCATTACAAAGGGTTTTCATAATTTTCAAATAAATCTCCCAAGCACTCAAACACTTAGAGAGAAGATCATATCATCAGACCGTATCACAAATACCAACTACTTAGATCAGCATGGTTTCCTAAAGATATTTGTTCACAAGCATCAAGATACTAAGTAAGGAATAAAACATATGCAAGCCAACTATAGGGAACATGCAGAGCAAGTGGAATACGAATCTCAGAGTTTGATTTAGTGGATAAGAATTGAAAATTTTTCAAACTCATGAATCAGAGAGAGTGAGATAGAGGGTGCACATACCATCGCTCTTTAAGGATACGGGGATCAATAAAGACCGATGGTGATTCGACTGACCCATGGGGCCACCGACTCACTCTAGTTTACCTTGCCTCCTGTCATGATGGTGCAGTCGATGTTGTGTAACACCTGTATGGGAGTTCTCGAGTGGATATGTCAACGACAAGCTTGAGAGAACTCCCCCACACTTGTGCTTGATCCGAGTGTTGTTCTTCAAGCAAAAAGTGGAAACAAAATAGGGACTCTGCTGGTTCGAGAACTAGAGAGTCTTTATTCGAATTCAAATATTTTTGGGTTTTTGTTTTATTGTCACCATGTCATCTGCTCAAACAGGGTTCGATCAAGATTGCACTTCATAAACAAAGGAGGATATACTTACCTTGGACCTTTGAGAGGTCATATGTACCTTCTTTGTATGTGGTGCAACATGAAGCCGACGCCTTGACTTACCTTCCCATTTGAATCTAGCTCAACGACTTACCCATTTGAATTTGACAATTTCTTGCAGGGGTTAGTCCACATATATGCAACCAAGATCTATGAAAGTATAACTCTAAGGTTCATCAATCAAAACTCGACTCCATGTCTTGTTTTGGCTGAGGAAGACAGTTTTAACCTAAGCACCATGCTTAATTTAAAACAGCCTATGAATGTACGCTCGAGCATACATTCAAACCGGAGCATATGAACATAAATGAAGGGAGCATGTAAGCATCATCAAGCTATTTTCAAAATGACATAAGCATGAGCATATGATGGCGAACATTGGGCAACCTCCCGGGAGGGCTTTGTTTATTATCAAAAGTAGGACATACCTAGCTAGTTGGGCAAGACGCAAGAGCTAACATCATCTTCAAACCAGGATAAGATTTGGTATAAGAGGAACTTTACTCGGGATGCTCACATACCTCCCCCACACTTGGCGTTTGCATTGCTAGGCAACAAAACTCAAGTGTGTGGAGCTCAAGCTTCCTTTTGTAAATGTTCCCTCACCAAAACTTACCAAGGTGTTGCAGCTGATGTAGCTCACGTGTTCTTAGGCACCACCTGTCCATCGTTCTTTTCAATCCCCACCTGAAAGGTTAGTGACCAAAAATACCCGAAGGACAACTTATCCTAAAAACATGTTCTTGCTTTTATTCGAAAGGGAACTAAAATCTACGCTAATCCAGGCTATCTCCTGGCAGTGCTTTGTTTACGGTCATAAGCTCGACAATGGGAACTTCATCTTATAGCTATCATTGGTGGTGTCATTCCCGTCTCACCACCAGTTGTTGATGTGTTATTGAAGCTTTAGCTGCAAGGTTAGTGCCACTATACATACACGAAATCTGCAATGCTTATGGTAAACATATGCATCTACAACCATCCTTCTAAACTTTATGCAAAAGAAGATCATGAGGTGATTGTAGCTCTTGTGTGTGCTCGGTGCACTGAGCATGGTTGACTCTGGAGAGGTATGATGCAAGCATGGTTTCTATGGTATATGAAGAATGAAACTACCATGCTTCTCAATAGAATCCTTTCCTATGAACCCTAGAGTTGGCGCCTCACAAAGTTCCATGGCCCATGGGTTCTCCATCTCAAGAGACTCATCGTGGAAGCTCACTGTTGACTCTCGATCATGGTTGAAAGCAACATAGTATGGGCCAGTGGGAAAAGGCTCAAACTCAGTCGAGAGTGATGACGATCGTTCGCCTTCACAAAGGTGAAGAGTATCTTCTGATTCACTCTCTTGAGGAGTAGGAAGTCCTGCAACCTCAATGAGAATATGCTTGGACGATGCAAACAAAGATACAAACGTCACCTTCTCAAGTGGGTTTTTCTTGGGAAAAGGCTTCGCCATAAGATGTCCTAAACATGAGGTAGAAGTGGAGGAAGCGGCTTCCCTAAGCTTTTCATCTAGGCTCCCTAAGGATGTATCAAAGAATTTCTCTAACAGGGAGCCTTGGAGAAGACCAAGATCGAGGACATCAAAGATGTGCAAGTCCAAGCTAACCTCGATCTTGTCTATCATGATGACTATGCAACACTTCAAGAACGTGTCCAAAGGGATAGCTCTTGAGGAGCATGTCGGATGGTCCTAGCAGAACATTGCCCAAAAGAGTTTCCGCTAGGTGCCATGGCGTGATGTTAACCTCCGTGATAAGGTTACAATGGGCCTCTCTGGCATTCCCTCTAATTAATCAAGGAACGATCATAGAAGGTGAACGATGTCGAACTACTTCAGAAAGTCATGTCACTCTGTCTAACCATTCCTCCTTCACGGACTCCTCAAGAGATGCATCGTTAGGTGGATTAGGAGGCAAAGGAGGTACCGTAGGCCTTAGCGAAGGTTCTGTCATAGGTTTTCTTGATTGTTCTATATGGATAGAAGAACGTTCCTCCCCTAAATGGGCATCAAAGGAATTCAAGGTATTTGAATGATTTCTAGATGGATCACCCTCGAATTTGGAATGGAACTCCACTAGTTGAATTTCTTCCCTCCCTGATGGTTCTAGTTCAGGGGAGGATTCTATGTCTGAATCTAAGGATGTGGAAGATGAAGGATCGGATTTAGCTACTAGAAGATCCTCATGGCTCGACTCATACTACTCAAGGAGAGGATCAGATTCGGCTACAAGGGAGGTGTTCTCGGTGATGCTATCTAAGATTTTCCTACCTTCAGCTGGGATCTTATGGAGGGATACCCCTCCAGTTATGAGGTCAAGGTAATCAACAGAATTCTTATCAAGACCCTTATAAAAGAAATGAAGCATTAAAGCATCTTGGGTCGAATGGACATGGGCAGATTCCATTAAGGGTGAAAATCTAGCCCAAGCTGCGGTGATGGCTTCCTTGTCATTCTGCTGAAAGAACATGATACAGAAGCTCACTCTGAGGGTGTCCCAGCTACCATTCGTGCTACTAGCAGCACCCGTACCATTGCTCGGCCCTTCCTCTAAGAGAAAAGGGGAACAACTTCCACCTGAGGACATTTTGTGTCATGCATGCAGAAGAGAAACATGAACACAGCGGTTCAAACCCATGTAGATGATGGTCTGGGTTTTCACCACTTAACCCAGAGAAGGAAAGCTCCTGAACCTTAGTGATTAAGCTGGGGTGAAGTTCCTCAAATTGTGAATAGAACTCCGAAGGAGAACTCCGAAGGTTGAATTTCTACCTCCTTCGGTGTTCATGGTTCGGGAGAGGGCTCAATAGACAAATCTTAGGATGTGAAAGATGAAAGTTCAGATTGTGCTATTGAGGGACTCTCATGGATCGACTCAGACTCTAGGCGGGGTTCGTTGTGATCAGTATGGGAAGAAGAGGTTTCTAAGAAAAATTCTAGGATCTCTCTTCTGTCCACTGGAGTTAGGGTCTCAAACAAACCTCTAGCTATGATGTTGAGCTGTTGTGCAGATTCTATGTCTATACACAAGTAAAAGGTGTATGTTGATACGCCATCAGGTATAGACAAGTTTGGGCTAGATGTCAAAAGACATGAGAACCTAGCCCATGATGCACCTATGGACCCACCCTCTAATTGCTCAAAGTCGAGGAAGTCACGTGGTAGGGACTCTATGCATTCATCAAGGGAGAACAAGTCACAGAAGTCATCTCGTAGTTCTCCCCAATTGTTCACATGCCCTATCGCGTGGGTGTACCATTGTTCCGCTTTATCTACAAGAGAGAAAGGGAACAATTTCCACCTCAAAGTTTCCTTTGTCATGCCTGGGATTACCAAACACGAACACAGTTCTTCGAACTCCTCTAAATGATCATGGGGATCATCACTGATCGATCCAGAGAAGGGTCAATTCCAAACCATGGCTATAAAGCCGGGACGGAGTTCGCAGCTAGATGAGGAAGTTGATGGTCGCTCTAAGACGAACTCGCCCCTAGGGGTAGAGAGGCTTTGACAGGATGGCATCTCGATGGGTAGCGGGGGTAAAGGTAGAATACAAGAAAAGTAAAAATATACGAAGTCCACTAGGCTCAAAGATAGATACAACAACCGTTCCCCGGCAACGACACCAGAAATGCTTGTTGGTATTTCTTAACGTCACGACTAGTGGCACCGGTCTAGCGTGAGCGTGTAAGAACAACCGGGTATACTGACGGGTGCGAACGAGTCCGCAAGCGCACGAATACACCACTGTAGCACTTCCCCAAGGGAGCATTCCGAGGGTTGTCGAATCCAAGGAACGGGTGAGCTCCAGCTCCTGGCCAAGCTATGGTCTAAGGACACTACACTATAGGACGAGCCGGATGGAAAGGATCCTGCAGATAGCGTACAGAGTCTAGAACGGTTTCTCTGGTATGGTCACACGCATCAGGCACCGGCTCACACCTTGCTCTAACAAGTAACTCCGGCCTTTGGCTCTACGCTGTACCCGGACGCGGAGGAATACGAAGGGTCAAACAGCTGTCACTACCGCGGCCTACCTCTATCTAAACGTGGGGCACAGGGCAAATGTAGGATAACCTGTAGTCTAGACACCACGTCTACACCATCGATTACTACTGAAGCACGGCTACATCTGTATACCCATAGCAATGCTAAGGTACTCCGTACGAATATGGAGCGTGAACCCACGAGGGAGAAAATAGAACTAGCTCAGCTACTCACTATCGTATGCAAAGGATTACATATATGACTTTGATCTAAATAGAAAAATGCATGTGCACTCACTATATTCTAATTGACAAGCAGTCATACAAACGGATATGAGATCTTATGGATCTGCGCCACAGGATGAAGAGGGTTGTGTTCTCCAAGAACACAAGCCTCTAAATCAGGAATGGATGAAGAACACAAGAACACACTCATGATTTGAGGCGGTTTGGATAGAAAGTGGGCCCATCAATCCTTGTGATGCTGATGTGGCAGCGTGTGATTCGTCGAGGTTGCTTCACTTGGATTGATGAGGTTATGGATCCAGGGGAGTCCTATGTGGCAGCCTTTCATTGGCTGGGGCCTGAAATGCTTGGATCCAATTGGTGTGCTTTCTCTCCATTTCTTGTGCTAAATACCTGCATTCGAATATACACCACCACTTGTGGAAATTGTTAGTTTAAACCCCTATTCTAGTGTAGTTGTGTAGTTCTTATGATAAAATGCAGGGGTTGACAGCTCTAAAAGAGGTACTTAGTAGCCATCAACACCGAGGACCGCCATAGGCTGTAGCAAACCTGCTACCACTCACCCCACCGTGTCGCCAAAGTGAAATTCTGATGAACTAGCGCCCCTCCGCCATTAGCCTAGCTTCGATCGTTGTGCCACCGTAGAAACCTATCAAGTACGGGCGTTATGCTGCCCAATTCCCACCATAGCTCCGGCCAACCTATTTTCCCCTTGCGCGCCGCCGTGCTCGACGAGCTAGCGCTACTGCATTGGCCTTGTCCCAACCGCTGTGCCGCCTTTAGAAGCCTCACCAGTAGCCTCGTTACGCTACCGAAATTCTTCGCACCTTTTTAGCTGCACCACTTCTCTCTCCCTGCTAGGCCGCAGTGCCGTCGGACTTCCGGCGAGTCGTTGGCACCACTCCAGCCGGCTTTAGCTCTGCCTAGTCGTTCCACTGCACTCACTGCACCCACGAACACACACACCCTGTTAGTTGAGCCTTAGGAGCCCCCTAGCACCCGCTCCCCTTTTGGCCACATCACCTGCTTGCTCCGGCGAGCTAGCGCCACCGCTTCGGCCAACCCTCTGTCATTCCTTCTACCCCAGTAGCTGCACTAGGTCCTTCTGGTCATGCCCATACCCTTAGCATAGCCCCAAATTGCCACCGGCCCCATTTCTCTTTTTAACCGTGTCGCCTGCCCAACTCCGATGAGTTAGCGTCGGCCACCAAGACCCCTAGGTCCCACAGGATACCCACTCACCCGTGACACCTCAATCCCTAGGACCAGCCCGTCATGAACCCCTCCTCAGAGAAGCCGATGGAGAGGACTTCGGCGAAGTCCCCTACCTCTGCCACCACAGTCACGCCTGATCTTGGGTGGCACCGCCGGGCCTTGACACCATTCCCCCTGCCGTCTCCCCTCTCTTACTGACACACGGGCCCCACCACCCAGGCCACCCGCCATCCGCCACTTCCATCGCCACCACACTGATTCTGAGACCATAGACACAACCCACCCTTAGTCCACAGTCCCTAGATTCATGGGTGCATAGCACAGTGAGCCAACATCCTTACCCCCACATGTCAGCCCCTTAGTTTTTGCTAGGTACACCCGGCTTTTGCACACACATTTCTAGTTAGAGCCCTAAGCCATCTTCAAAAATTCCTAGAAAATTCTTTAAAATATTAGGAATTATTCTAAACCTAGCCATGCCCTCCTTTGCCATAGATCACCTTGTTCGAGCCATCTACCATTTTTGGCCTTTCCCGTCTAATTAGAAAACCCTGCACAAGTGCACCCAGGATTCCGCATTTCGCCCGTTTCATCTCCGAAAACCCTAGGAAAATTCCTAAAGAAACCATAGAGTCACCTAAGCCTATCCCGAGCCTTCCATCGACAATCGCAACTATATAAACCCTTAGGAATTTATCTAAGTCCCTGATTCTACCGTTATGTCGTGCGACCGCAACCCTAGCTTTCAGCCCCACCTAGCTGTTATGCTATATGTCATCCTAGCATAACCGCCATCTATCCAATTTTGGCCATAGGTATCGTCTTTACCTATATGTTATGCCAGCTGATTCAAGACCCTAGATGTCACCTCAACCTAGCTGTTGTAATGCCCAACCTTCGACCTCACCTAGCCATAGAGCCATCCAATCGTTCGTTGATCTTTGTTTTAATGATTGTTATTTTATGCAATGCTACAATCGATAGATGGTGAGACTTGGCTTCGAAGATGAGGATCTAGAAGGTTGAGAAGCTAAAGCTCTGGACGTCAAGACAACGAGTAGATACGCTAGCCCAACCAGGCCCTCGAGGATCCAGAAGGCTATACATTCCCTGGTCAACCTAGGAAATAATTAATGAAGGCAAGTCCTAGCACCACCCTCTTGGTCATAATTTGACATTGTTTTCATAACTAGGATAAAATAAACATGACCCGGATTTGCTTCAAGGACTTGATGACCCCGATCTCAAGTAGATTGATGATCGAGCGTCATCCTTAGATTCATACTACCAACTGTCTTTATGGGAGAGATTAGAGAAGTAGCGAGGGTAATAAAATGAACCAACTAAAGAGATAGAACCTCATAAGCATAGACCTGGGAGTATAAAGGCAGCCTCAGTGGAGGATCCTGTCACAATGCTTACTCCGGTCGCATAAGGATCGGTTCACGGGAAAGTCTTTGTTGGTATTTCTTAATGTCACCACTTGGTGGCGCGCCTCGCATGAGCGTTATGGCAACCAGGGTAGCAATTCTCCATAGTAGCAATTCTCCCAAGGAGTATTCCAAAGGGTATTGAATCCAAGGAACGAGTGTGAACTAGCTCCTGGCATAGCTATGGTCTAAGGACACAACTCTATAGGATGAGACAGGTGGAAAGGATCCTAAAGATAGTTGGATGAGTCAAGAACGGTTTCTCTAGTAAGTTCTCTCGCTTTTTGCACCGGCTCACCCTGGCTATAACAGGTGACTCCGGCCTTTGCCTTTATGCTGCATTCGAACGTGGAGGATTGCGAAGGGTCCAACGGTTGTCACTACCACGGCCTACCTCTATCTATCCGTGGGATGCATGGCAAATGAAGGATAACCTGTAGTCTAGACACCACGTCTACGCCACTAATCACTACTATAGCATGGCTACGTCAGGATACCCACAACAACACTATAGCACTCCATACAAGTACGAAGCGACGAACCTGTGAGGGAGAAACTAGAACTCCGTACAAGTACACAACTATCAAATGCAAAGGATCACGAATGCGACTTTGATCTAAATAGAATATGCATGAATACTCACTTTATTCTAATTGAAGAACAGCAACATCCGTATAGGTTCGTGCTTGAGGAAAGGTGCCAGTGCAACCAACATGTCGCTAAGCCACCCCCTCACTCTCCTCCTACTCTCTAAGCACTAGCAAGCCAGCACCTAGCCTATGCAAAGGGGCTCTTCTCCCATAGAGAAGCCTAGAAGGCAAAATTGGGAAATGAGGAGGAGAAGTGTGTGTGTTTAAGAGAGCCCCCTCCACTTCTATTTATAGGCATGGAGCACCAGGGTTTCGATGGGAAAACACCAGGATTCTACATTGCAAAGGCTATGGCAGGGGACACACGTCAGCTGGAGATGCTTAGGCCCACCTTGGGTTTGGCCGAACCCATGGTTCAACCGACCATAGGTCGGTGCCAACCGAACCGCCTTTTGGCCAGTGAGTTCCAAGTGGGTCCCTTAGTGGGTATTGTTGTGTATGTAGTGTTTCTTGCACATTTGCTTCCCGAAGTGGGCCCTTGAATCCATGTACTTGCTTGTGATTGGTTGAGAGTGTGCTTCCTTGGATAGGTGAGGTCATGGATCCATGTGAGGCTTATGTGGCAACCTCTCATTGGTTGAAGCTAGATGGCATGGATCCATGAGGTGTGTTTTAGCTCATTTTATCAGCTAAAATACCTGCATTTGAATATTCACTGACACTCATGAAAATAGTTAGATATAACTCCTACTACTATGTTGATGCTCACATTTTATGTATTTTATGTAGGATTTGATGGAATAAATTTGGTAGTTAACAGTCGTCAACAACACCCCACACTTGACCTTTGCTCGTCCTCTAGTGAAGGAGAATGGACTAAGGCAAGACATGATATCCAAAGGTATGAAGCGAGCATAAGAGATATTCCAAACCATACCTTGTACTTGTGAACTCTGTGGAGTGTCTATCATGCTATCTTCGGTAGTTGAGGGATGGAGTGGTCATGAATCGAATCACTCCTGCTCTTTATGACAAGTAACTTGGAGTTTTGTAATAAGTTTTCAAAACAAACCTTTGCTTAGCTTCCTCGTCTAATTCTCTCATATCGCTCTATGTGTATATATCCTCACCAAGGCATTAGATTTGCCTTTCTTCATCCTACTTCCTCCTGCAAGAACAAAAGCAAGAACATATACCTACCTTTATGCTTTGTTTACAGTCACAAGCTCGATCATGGGAACTTCCTCCTGCAGCTATAATTGGTGATGTCATTCCCATCTCACCACCAATTGTTGATGTCTCAATGAAGCTTTCGCTGCAAGGTTAGTGCCACAGTGCATACACGAAATCTGCAATGCTTATGGTAAACATATGCATCTACAACCAACCTTCTAAACATTTCACAAAAGAGGACTAGAAGGTGGTTGTAGTCCTCGTGTGTGCTCAATGCACTAAGCATAGCTGACTCTAGAGAGGCATGATGCAAGCATGGTTCATGTGGTGTCTCAAGAATGAAGCTACCATGCTCATCGATGGAATCCTTTCCTTCGGACCCCAAAGTCCACGCCTCATAGATTTCCATGGCCCGTGAATTCTCCATCTCAAGAGATATATTGTGAATGACCATGGTTTGATCTCGATCATGGTAAAAAACAACATAGTATGGGCTAGCGGGAAGAGGCTCAAACTCGGCCGAGGGTGATGATGATCGTTCGTCTTCACAATGGTGAAGAGAGTCTTCTGAGTCATAGTCCTGACGAGCAGAAAGTTCTGTAACCTCAAAGAGAACAGGCTTAGACGATGTGAACGGAGATACATGCATCATCTTCTCAAGCGAGTTTTGCTTAGGAAGGGGCTTCGCCAAAGGATGTCCTAGACATGCGGTAGTGGTGGCAGAAGCAGCTTCCCTAAGATTTCCATCTAGGCTCCCTAGAGATGTATCGAGAAGTTTTTCTAGTGGGTAGCCTAGGAGAAGATCAAGATCGAGGATGTCAAAGATGTAGAAATCTAGTTGACCTTGATCTTGCCTATCATGAGCGGCATAGCACTTGCGACACCCAACATTCAAGAATGTGTCTGAAGGGACAACTCTTGAGGAGCACATCGGATGGTCCTAGTGGAACATTGCCCAAAAGAGTTTCCGCTAAGTGCCATGGCATGATGTTAACCTCCAGGACAGGGTTAAGATGGGCATCTACAGTAGTCCCTCTTATAGAACAAGGAATGATCATAGAGGGTGAACTATTCCAAACTGCTTCGGAGAAGCATGTCACTCCATTTGACCATTCCTCCTTCATGGCCTCCTCAAGAGATGCTTCGTTAGGAGGATCGGGAGGCAAAGGAGGTACCGTAGGCCCAAGGGAATGTTCTGTCAAAGGATTTCTAGATTGATGGATTTGGACAGAAGAGGGCTCCTCAAGCTTTTCATCTAGGCTTCCTTGAGGTGCTCCTTCCCTAAGAAGTTTTTCTAATGGGAAGCCTAGGAGAGGATCAAAATCGATGATGGGACGGATACGGAAATCAAAGCGCACCTCAATTTTGTCTATGATGATTGGCACGCCCCTTGCAATCCCCCGACATTGGAAGAAGTAGTCTCTCGAGGGACTTCCGAAATATCTATCGATCGGGGTTAGAGGCTTGTTACCCACAAGAGTATCCATGAGGTACTCGGATATGATGCAAGCCCCAGTAGTAGGGTCATGAACAGCTTCTACGGTATTTCCTCTCATGGAACAATGGATGATCGTGGAAGTTGAGCTAACCCAAACTGCTTCGAAAGTACACTCTAACTCCTTAGACCAATCCACTATGGTTATATGATTGAAAACTTTATCGAAGGCCTCATAAGGACACATCAATGCCATAGGCTTCTCATGCCTAAGATGATTCGATGCATTTCTAATGTCTAGAGAAGGATCTTCCTCGAATTAGGAAGAGAACTCTGAAGGTTGTTCTTCCTTCGGTGTTCGTAGTTCGGGAGAGGGCTCACCAGATGAATCATGGGATGTGGAAGGTGAAAGCTCGAATTTGTCTATTGAGAGAATCTCATGGCTCGACACAGACTCTTGGTGAGGTTTGTTATGATCGATGTGGGAAGAAGAGGTTTCTAAGAGGCTATCTAGGATCTCTCTTCTATCCATAATAGTTTGGTGTTCAAATGAACCTCCAGCTACGAAGTCGAGCTCTTATGCAGATTCCATGTCTAGTCACACCTCTTTTGCCATTGATCCATCGACACCGAAACAAGCCTACATTGATCCTACATAGTCAAGGTCCCAGATCTCCTCTATTTGACCATAATATGTGTCTGTCTCCATGTCGTTGTCGACGGCCCATACACAGACACCACTATTTTGATAGACGCTCTTAGCATCCTGGGCCATGGTATAGAACGTGTATCCATTGATATCTAATGTATAACATCCTGTAATTTTTACGAGATGTGTTAAATATAAAAATGTGGATTTCAAAAATTTTGGGTGATTTTGAGTGCATGCTTCAATTATAAGTTATAATTTGAGCTAAAAAGCTTCCTAGATTTAATTTGAGCCAAAATATAAATTTAGGATTTATAAAATGTTATTGAAGTTTATTTGGATTTTATTTGAGTGGAATTCAAATCTGAATTCAAATTCAGATTTGAAATAAGAAATAGGAAAGAAAAACCTAAAATCCCTAAGCACCTTTGGGCCTAAACCTTCCCCTAACCGGGCCTCAACCTCGCCAGTTAAAGTCTACTGGAGGTCCCTCAACTCTCGCCGCCAGCCTGCTGCACATCCCGAAAACCGCCAGTCCAAAGACACCGGGATGAAAGTGGTATGGATATTATCTGTATACCGTCCGATCGAAAGGGTCAAGCACTCAAATGGTAAAGATCGTATCCGAATCCGAGCATCCAATATCCGTAATTATCCATACTGTGTTAGTATTCGGATATTCAAAGTTGGATTTCTAAGATCCAAATATGATGAATATCACTATTTGACACATCATCTACTATTCGTATCCGAATCTGATCCGAGAATTCAGTCCGAGAAAGAAAAACTATCTGTATCTGTATCCGCAGTATCCGTTCGTATCCGATCCATTTTCATCGCTACCCACCATCATCACCACCTACCCACCGCAGTCGCTGACACCCAGGTCCCACCTATCAGCACCCCTTCTTCCTCATTGTTTTCCCTTTCTCTCTGGCGTCATCGGCGCCGATCGGCAACAACGACACTGTCGCCCGACCGAACTTCGCCACACACATGGCCGCCACACAGATGTGCGCCACGTGCCCCATCTGACATCCCAGCCATCCCGCCTCGTGCGCTATATAAATGCCTAACGACCACAAATGAATCCGCAAGTGCACGGATATTCCATGGTAGCATTTCCACAAAGGAGTATTCTCAAGGGTATCGAATCCAAGGAAGGCGGGTAGGATAACAAGACTGATACTATTGCAATGAATATAAGTCATGAGTAGGGGAAGAAACAACAACTCAAACACAGGGGTAAGGATAAAGATATGATGAAGGGTAGTGTGACACACATGGTTCACCTCTAGTAACAATTATGGCATAGGGAGAAACATACGAGTTAGCTCTAGGTTCTAATGTACTAAACATATAAAGGTCAACAAATACAAGAGAGATACACGAGCGTTGCATGGACTATCAGTTCAGCACCTAGGTACAAACGGGGAGATAGCCCCCGCGCTGCTTCCTTACGATAGCAGTTGCTACATTTATGAACTCCTACAATGATACCCGAAAGTGGAGGAATACAAAGGGTCCAATAGTTGTCACTACCGTGGCCTACCTCTATCAAACAGTGGGGCACACTCATATCTAACGAAGCTATGCAACCCAAGCACCATGCTTGCATTGATAACTGGACTCCAACCGGCCCGGGCTATTGTGACCCAGGTCGAAGCCACCAAATGACTAGCCACTTAGACCGAGTACCATAGCATGAACTCGGACGCCATGCAACACAAATGTGTAATGTAACTAGATCAAACTGAGACTAGTCATACAAACGGATACGTGAACTTATGAACCTGTACCACAAGATCAAAGGGTCATGTTCGCGAAGAACATGAGCCTCTAAATGATGAACAGACGAAGAACACAAGAATGTATCACCCATGAATGAAAGCACTACTTTATATGAAATAGCTGAATAACTGAAGTAGATCAAAGTCATACAAAGAAATAAATATATAAGAGAACTCATACCTAGATCCCAAGTAGACTTGGAACATAAAGAAGAGCTACTCTAGCCTACTCCCTAGCCTTGGAGACTAAAAGAGAGAGAAGTGAACCAAAGATGTGTGTGTTAGAAATGAGCCCCCTCACCTTCAATTTATAGGCCAAGGACACCCCTAGTTCGAGCTGCAAAACACCTCGCGCACCCCCAGAATGCCTCTTAGGACCAATGAGGAAGCACCACGTGGAAGGCCGAGATGAGCCGACACAAGGTCGGTTCGGCCAAACCCCTAGGAGGCCCACTCACCTCCCACTTTCTCTAGTAGACTTCCATGTGGGCCCTTGGGTAGGTTCTAGGTGTACATAGTATTTTGAGTCAGTTTGGGTCCCTGTGGGCCCTTTATTCCATGTGACGTCCACTTGGTGGCTTCTGATTCGTCGGGGTTGCTTCCCCTGGATTGGTGACGTCATGGATCCATGGGATTCCTATGTGGCAGCCCCTCATTGGCTGAGGTGGAGACTCATGGATCATAGATGGTGGTTTCTCACTCCTTTTATGCTTATTTTCCTGCAATCAAATAATCTCCAAGGACAAGTGGAACTACATTATTCTTAACTAAAATGTGTGTAAGAAATGCATTTGCTCCTTTATTCATGAGAATATTGACGGCTAAAGTAGGTACTTAACAGCCGTCAACAACTCCCCCAAGCTAGCCTCTTGCTCGTCCCTGGGCAAGACACTAAGGACTTAGGTTGGTTGATCAGGAGTTGCTATGATGTTTTATTCTTAACCTATGTCAAACATACACCAAAGTACTTTCCCACGAATTGAGCAAGTTGGCATTGACCTTACCTTTCGCCTGATCGATATGGGGCATGTAGCTTCACCTACCTTGGGAAGTTGAGAGATAGAACAGTTATATAGAAATTACTAATCACTCATACCTTGATCAGCTGTCAATCCGGAGGTTTTGCAGATTTTCAAAAAGAAATCAGAGTTCCTCGAATGATACTCTCGAATCGCTCAATGTGTATAGTTCCTTACCAAGGCATTGGTTTGCCTTTCTTTCACAACCTACTCCTAATAAGCTGATATGTGGAGCTGTAGGTAGGGAAGAAGTGTGGCATACCTATTCCTCATGTATTGTTAAGTCAAAAACCGGATCCTTGGAAAGAAAACAAGTCATACAACTTGATCAAGATGTGCATGTGTATGGTGGATATGGTGGATGGAATATGGAGTCCATTTGTATGATTTTCTCCTCTCCTTTTTGAGATTTTTGAGACTCAGGCTATCTCTCATCATTTTTTTACCATGCTTTTGAGCATGTATTTCTTTTTTTTTACATAGCCCCCAAGTCTCTTTTGGATATTTTTGGAGAAGGATAAATCATAGAAATGCGTGAAGCTTTATTTGGTGGATGGATGGAATGATGATTGCTAACTTCCAGTGTAGAAGTTTAGCATATGGTGGAACGTGTACGTGATCTTGATCATGGGAGCATGATGAGTTTCTAACTAAGGGTCACAACAATTTGACAAAGCTCAATGAGAGAACAAGCAACATATGTGGAAGCTAAACATGTGCTAGAATCTACATATGGCCTTGGATAGGAAATGCTCATCATTGAGGAACTCATCATTTTAGAATTTTCAAAAGAAAAACTCCGAAAATCAAGCATCACTTGGAATAAGCTTATAGCAACTCTATTCTACCATATCATATCTCACAACAACCTAGGCATGGATCATGCTTTTTGCTACCCACAAATTTCAAGCTAAGGTTTGATCATACAAGCCAATGAACTCAAAGCTCAAGTAGGGTACTAAGTTGTAAGCAAGACATATGAGAAGAATAAACAGAGCAACTATTCATCATTTCAACCATGAAGACAAAAGCATTCTTACAGCGCATGAGAAAGCAAATAAATATTTTTGGTCTTTTTAATTTTGAAAATTTTTATGTGTTTTTAGCATAAGGGTTCTAAAAACAATTAAAGATACAAGTTACCTCAGAGTGGGGGTCCTCCCCTAAGCTAGCTTCAGGCTCACTGCTGTCGAGGGTAGTGAAATCCTGTCCATGCGTAGTAAACCCTCTGCTCCTCCATCTGTGCTGCTGCATCTGCTGCATGGTGTTGATCCTCTCACTAGTCTGTCGCTTTCACGCCTGAGTAGACTCGATGTGCGTGTTCAACAACTCCTCCAAGTCCAAGGTATGGACGGTGAGCTCACCTAGCCACTGCGAGAGATAGACATCTCGGGCAGAAGCTGACGAGTGCCATCTGGCGGACGTAGAAGGGCCATCTCCTGAGCTGGAACTAGCGGGCACAGGCGTAGCCCAAGCACCACTATCTGCACTAGGCAAAGCCGAGCTACTCTCACCCTGCTGGTAGGAAGGCTGATCCCAACCGAGAGCATACCCGGGTGTAACCCCGTGCATGTACCCCATCGGAGTCCATCTTGCTGGTGGTGGAGGCGTAGTAGGCTAAGACTGTGGCTGTGGCTGCAGGTTAGCACCATGATACAAACTCGAGGAATGTCCAGATGGACAACGTCCTCGGGTTCGTCACATCATACGCAGAGACTATGGAACGAGGGTTACTTACCTCTTTAAATGCCAGAATTTTATTGAAATGAAAAGCATGGGATAACTTACCGAGTTTACCTTCTAGCGAAGGCTCATTATTTAAAGTCCATTGAGTGGGACTTTTCTCCACAGTACATACCTTAGTGATGGGGTGGCCGACCCCGGAGAAGAAGGTATTGGCTCCTAGTCCACCCTTCTCTACACCTTCTTGATGGTCTGCTGTTTCTTAGGTGCGGTAGGTGGTTTCTTGTACTAGGGCTGAGGTTTCCAGTATTGCCCCTGCCTCATACTCATTCGTTGTTTTTCTTGGATCATGAAGTTCTTCATAAATACGATGAGGCTGTCCACTTTCGGTTGTGTTTCTTCGGCCTCTCTGATTACAGTGTTGAGATTCTGCGAGTCCTTGATCAAGGAGTATTGTTCCTTTCTTGGACGGAATTCGAATTTCTCCTCCTTGCCATTGATGTGGAGTCAGATTACTCCAACACCAACATCAATATGTGCATCAGTCATGCTCAGAAACGGCCGCCTGAGTATGAGCGGTGTTTGTTTGTCAACATCCATGTCGAGCACCATGAAGTCAACAGGGACAAAGCAATCCTGGATTCTCACCAAAATGTCCTCAGCTATCCCCGCTGGGTACCGGACTGATGAATCGGCTAGCTGCAGCTACAAAGAGGTTGGAGACAGATCCGTATAATTTAAGCGATCAAAAACTACCTTAGGCATGATGCTGACGCTGGCTCCAAGGTCGCAGAGAGCATGGTCGAAGCATTGTGCCCCAATCATACACGTGATCGTGGGGCACCCTGGATCCTTTTTCTTTTCAGGAAGACGATTGAGTATAGCTGCGCTACACTCTTCGGTGAGCTTTACCACCTCTGTAGTGGGTAGAGTTCGCTTCTTGGTGAGAATGTCCTTGAGATAACATGCGTACATGGGTACCCGTATTGCCTCAAGTAATGGAATGTTGATGTAGACCTTTTGGATCATATCCACGAAGCAGGTGAACTGTTCATCCATCGTTGTCTTCCTATTCCATTGAGGGAATGGCAAGATATTGGTTTCTACAAATTCTGGTCATGCTTGTGTCCCTTCGGGTGCCTTATCTCTTGTTGGCACCTTCCTTACCTGTGGCGGCTCTTCCATGTTAGATGGGCCTTCATTGGAGTCCTCAACTTCTCTTGTGCTCTTCTTGTCAATTCCTACATGGTTAGGATACGGCGGGTCAGGAGTGGTCGTACCACCTCTCGTAGTCACCGCATTTGCATTTTCAACAGAAGGAATGACAGCAGCCAACTGAGTTAACTGGGTTTCAAGCATTTTATTAAAGCTAAGCTGGTTCTTTAGAGCAGAAGAAAGACCATCAATTTTAATGTTGAGGCTCTCCAAAGTTTTATCATAGGCAGCTATCTTTTTGTTAACACTATCATTGATCTTAGCTTACCCGTAAACCAGATCTTTCAAGAAAGGTTGATTAGGATTGAAAGAATTACCTTGGTTACATTCTTGATAATAAGGGCTTTGTTGGTTCCACGTTTGGCCTCCTTGTGGACGATACCTGTTGTTGTTGCCATTCATGTACATCACCTCTTCCTGAGTTTCAGGGCAGTGATTCCCTGAGTGCCCAGTGTTACCACAAACTTCACAAGTCATGTGAGAGTCCATAGCATGAGTAGTAGTGGCCATGGCAGCCTTCTCAATGGTGTAGTCATCCAATCTCTTCATTAAGAGGTCCATCTTGGTGGTAAGCATATCCGCTTCGTTGACAGCATGCGTACCCCTCTGACATGGCTGGAGTCGATCATCACTCCACCCTTGGTTGGAAACCATCTTCTCAATTAATGTAGTTGTAGCTTCAGTGGTTAATGAGAAGAAGGCTCCTCCAGCAGCAGCATCAATATGGCCTTGGGATGTCGGAGTCAACCCGTTATAGAAACAATGAAGAATAAGCATTCATCCATCCCATGGTGAGGACAGGCCAGGATGTATTCCTGGAGCCTTTCCCATGTCTCGGAAATAGTTTCCGTAGCTGCTTGCTGAAAGCTAGAAATTCTCCCACGAAGGGTGTTGGTTTTACCCATCGGAAAGAACGTCTTGAGGAATCCCGTAGAATATTTCTCCCAAGTATTAATCTCCTTGCAGTTCGTGTAGAACCACTGCTTCGCCTTCCCCAGTAGAGGGAATGGAAACAGTCGGAGACGAGTAGCATATTCACTCACCCCTTTAATGGTGAAGGTGCTGCACAGCTCTAGGAACTATTGCAAATGGTCATTTACGTCCTCATTAGTCTTGCCACAGAATGGGCTAGACTATACCATCGTAATGAGACCCATCTTGATCTCGAAGTTCCCAGACCCAACTTCCACTTCAGGGCCTTGCAGCACTTGGTCAGCAGAAGGAGCTGAGTACTCACGGAGCGTCTTTTGGGCCATAGCAGTTGATGTGGATGGCACTAAGGATGCTGGATCGACTTCCGAATGAGTACGAAGAGGAGAGTCGAAATGAATTCGAGTTTTCCTCACAAGTGACTCCGGATCCTCGATGAAGTTTGGCGGTAAGTCGAAACCAAATATACACTATTTCAAAGATCCAAAGATAAAGAAGACAATCAAGGTTAGCCTGCATTGAGAATTGTTCTATCCTATCATGATCATAATCATATGCAAAGTATAGTCATGTTTATCCTGTGCCTTCCCCGGCAACGGCGCCAGAAATGCTTGTTGGCATTTCTTAACGTCTCTGCTAAGTTTATGTGTTCCTAGCAACGATGCTAGAAATGACCGGTGGTAATCCTAACGACCATAAATGAATCCGCAAGTGCACGGATATACCATTGTAGCATTTCCCCAAAGGAGTATTCCCAATGGTATTGAATCCAAGGAAGGCGTGTAGGATAACAAGACTGATACTATTGCAATGAATATAAGTTATGAGTAGGAGAAGAATCAACAACTCAAACACAGGGGTGAGGATAAAGATATGATGAAGGGTAGTGTGACACACATGGTTCATCTCTACTAACAACTACGGCATAGGTTGAAACATACGAGTTAGCTCTAGGTTCTAATGTACTAAACATATAAAGGTCAGCAGGTACAAGAGAGATACACGAGCGTTGCATGGACTATCGGTTCAGCACCCAGGTACAAATAGGGAGATAGCCCCCACGCCGCTTCCGCACGACAGCGGTTGCTACATTTATGAACTCCTACAGCGATACCCGAATGTGGAGGAATACAAAGGGTCAAACGGCTGTCACTACCATGGCCTATGATACGGATGTTGTCCCAATCTTCATGACATAGAATCTTGAACAAGATAACTAGCTGAAATTCAGCCAAGATAACTAGCTGAGAACAGCCGGATAGGCAGTGCAACCTGACGACACGCACAAGAAGCCAACCACCGTCTCTATACGGCAGCCTGAATCAAGGATTTGCCCAATCACACTCTCAAAGAACCAACCATCACAGCCTACACACGAAGTAGCAGGAGCACGGATTGGGTGCCGATGAAGTGGCCGCCTATGTAATCCCACGGGGAAATCAAAAGAGCAAAGGGGTAGAGAATCACTCTCTGAATTTGTTAGCACACAACTGAACAAAGGGGGTTCTATTTCAATATCAAAGTCTCGTTTATTTTAGAGATACATAGGGGTATTTATACTAGGAACATCCCTCCTAGTTGGGTATGAATGGAATTTCTAGAGATAAGCTAGATGAAAGGTCTTCCCGAGAGGCAACTCCCGTCAGTTCTCGCGGGTCTTTTCAGCTTCTGGCAGTGGTCATTAAAATGGCCATTACTCCTTAATGGGAAGTCGAAATGACGAACGGTTTGTTGCATTGGAATATTGACTTGATGGAGCTTTCAACCATGTATATCATGCACCACAAATCCTGGCAGATTGGTACAGACTTGCACAAAAAGTTGAACCATCTGCGGTGTAACTCATGGTCTTGTTCACGTAACCTGGATTGGTTTGGACAGCAACCTTGTTGGTCTTCTCGTAACTTGCCATTGGCTTTATGTAACCTTCTTCTGTCAGCACGTAATCCTTCTCCACTTGAGTGTAGTCCATGTCCTCATGTGTAAACCTTAACACAACAAGAGTACAACATTTAGGTAGTAAACAATTCTCATTTGTGTGTAACTTAAATTCAGCTAGGAGAGAATTGACCTCTTGTAGTAGTTTCTTGGCACAAGTTCGTGTAACTGGTCCTTGGATTACATTGCTTGGTATAGATTGTTCATCAACTTGTGTAAATGGAGTATTTGTGGGGATGTCTGCATCATCCTCCCCCTCTTGAAAAGGAGTCGTCCTCGACTCTGATTCTTCATCGCCAAAATATGGTGCCAAGTCAGCAACATTGAATGTTGTGCTAACACCATAGTCATTAGGAAGGTCAATCTTGTATGCATTGACATTGATTCGGGCCAGCACTTTGAATGGACCATCTCCTCGTGGCATCAACTTTGATTTACGTCGATCTGGAAAGCGATCCTTGCGTAGATGTACCCAAACTAGATCACCCGGTTCAAATATCACTTTCTTCCGATGCTTGTTTGCCTTGGCTGCAAAATACTTCACTTTCTTCTCAAGTTCTTCCTTGGTCTTCTCATGTATCTTCTTTATGTATGCAGCACGCTTGGAGGCTTCCATGTTACTTCGTTCCTGCAAAGGTAAGGGCAACAAATCTATGGGAGTATTTGGTTTAAAACCATACACAATTTCAAATGGACACATTTTGGTTGTAGCCTGTTATATGCAAATTCAACATGTGGCAAACACTCTTCACACTCCTTCATGTTTTTTTTATCACAGCTCCCAATAGCATTGAAAGTGTTTGATTCACCACCTCAGTTTGCCCATCTGTTTGCGGATGACATGTGGTACAAAACAACAACTTGGTTCCAAGTTTTGCCCAAAGAGTCTTCCAAAAATAACTCACAAACTTTGTATCTCGGTCTGAAACAATGGTCCATGGCATTCCGTGCAATCTCACAATTTCCCTGAAAAATAAAGTAGCTACGTGGGAAGCATCATCACTTTTATTACAAGGTATGAAATGCGCCATTTTTGAGAACCTATCAACAACCACAAAAATAGAATCTCTCCCCCTCTTTGTCCTAGGTAAACCCAAGACAAAATCCATGCTAATGTCCTCCCAAGGAACACTAGGAATAGGCAATGGAGTGTATAAACCATGAGGGTTCATCTTAGACTTAGCTCTGTGGCATGTAACACAGCGCTGCACAAGTCGCTCAACGTCTCTTCTCATTTTTGGCCAATAGAAGTGGTCGGTCAGCATCTCATAGGTCTTATCTCGCCCAAAATGACCCATCAAACCACTTTCATATGCTTCCTACAGCAACAAAAGTCTAACCGAACAATTTGGAACACATAGTTTGTTAGCTCCAAATAAAAATCCTTCATGCATGTGGTAATTTTCACAACCTTTCCCTGCTGTACATTTGGCATAAGGTTCTGAAAATTCATGATCAGTAGAGTATAATTCTTTTATGCTCTCTATTCCCAACACTTTTACCTCAAGTTGATTCAGCAAAATATTTTTGCGGGACAATGCATCAGCAACCATATTATCTTTACCTTTCTTGTACTTCACAATGTATGGAAAAGTTTCAATGAATTCAACCCACTTCGCATGTCGATGATTCAGTTTAGCTTGGCCTTTCAAGTACTTCAAAGCTTCATGATCTGAATGGATAACAAATTCTTTTGGCCACAAATAATGTTGCCATGTTTCAAGTACTCTTACCAAAGCATACAACTCCTTGTCGTACACGGAGTAGTTCAGTTGTGCTCCTCCCAACTTCTCGCTGAAATATGCAACATGCTTCCCTTCTTGCATGAGCACTCCTCCAATTCCAATCCCACTTGCATCACATTCAACTTCAAAAGTTTTTGTGAAATCCAGCAGCACAAGTAATTGTGCTTCCGTCAACCGTTTCTTCAATTCTTGGAAAGCATTTTCTTGTGGCTCGCCCCATTTGAACACAACACCTTTCTTCGTCAACTCGTTCAATGGAGCAGCTATGGTGCTGAAATCTTTGATAAATCTTCTATAAAAACCAGCAAGGCCATGAAAACTTCTCAATTGACTAACATTCTCAGGTGTTGGCCATTCTTTAATTGCTGCAACCTTGGATTCATCCACTTGAATTCCCTGTCCAGAGACAACAAACCCAAGAAACACAACTTGATCTGTGCAAAAGGTGCACTTTTCAAGGTTAGAAAATAATTTCTCTTTTCTAAGCACATCTAAAACTTGTTGTATATGTTCAGCATGTTCCTCCAATGTCTTGCTGTAAATTAATATGTCATCAAAGTAAACAACAATAAATTTTCCAATGAAAGCTCTCAAGACATGATTCATTAATCTCATGAAAGTACTAGGAGCATTAGTCAAACCAAAAGACATAACTAACAATTCATACAACCCAAACTTTGTTTTGAAAGCAGTTTTCCACTCATCTCCAATTTTCATTCGAATTTGATGGTAACCATTACGCAGATCAATTTTGGAAAATATCATAGAACCACTTAATTCATCAAGCATATCACCTAGCCTAGGAATATGATGACGATAGTGAATAGTGATATTATTAATGGCTCTACAATCTACACACATCCTCCATGTACCATCTTTCTTTGGTACCAAAATAACTGGGACAGCACAAGGACTTAAACTTTCACACACATAACCTTTATCTAAAGTGCTTGTACTTGCCTTTGAATTTCTTTTGTTTCTCCGAGATTGGTGTGGTATGGTGGATGATTCGGCAACGCAGCCCCTGGAATGAGATCAATTTGATGTTCAATGCCACACGCACGATCCTAGTGTTTCCTCTAGAAAGACATCCTTGTAGTCCTACAAAAGACATGAAATAACACTAGGAAGAGATGTTATGTCATTAGCTGAAAACAACATATCTTTGTACACAAGTACAATGAGTACTTGGCCTGGGTTACACCTCACATCTCTCATTTCAGATTTAGTGGCTAACATGACCAGATTTTTATCCTCTCTTTTATTTTTATCCCTCTCATTTGGCTTGTGGCTCTCACTCACCGATTTGTGGAGGGTACTCACATTCTTTTTCTCACTCTCAACTCCCACTTCAAAACTCTTTTGCAAGTGCTCAGCTAAGAGTTGTTGTGGTGTCATTGGTTTAAGCACCAAGTTCTTTCCCTTCCACTTGATTGTGTATTGATTTGTGCGACTGTTGATGGTCCTTACGGCAGACATTTGACCGTCAACATCATTCCAATAAGAGGGGATTAGCATCTCTAACTAACATACTATCTAGTATTCTATAAATAAGTGTTTCAGGGATGAGAAGACCGGAACCAAGGGAAAACCGTGCAGAACTACAAGACATACATGAAGAATGGAATACGGTGATTCTGCATGGTCCAGAATGGGCCAAAACATAAAGGAAAACAACCCAAGACAAGTGGGGCCCACAAGATATGGCAAGGCCAAGCACCCAGGAGCCCACCAGCCAAAGGCGGTGTGGCCAAGCTGAGCCAGCCACAGATGGTAGGGTTTGGCGAACCGAGAGTATGGCGGTTGGCACCCATCTTTCCCGCCAAGGATCCCCCGCGCAAGCCTAAGGCAGTGGAGGTGGAGTTAGTGCCAAGGAGCCCCGGGAACCGCCTCTTGCACCCCTATATAAGGAGGCCTCCACCCTCCTCTCTCACAGACACCACACAAGAGCCTCTCTATCTCTCCCTTTGTAATCTTTAGCTTAGTAGTGGAGCTTAGGCCTAGTGCTTTCTCGCTAGCGTAGCGATCGCTTCTGGGTCGGCTCTACCTCCAGTCTGGTATGGCTATGTACTCTTCTCGTACAATTCATATTTATACAGAGTTTGGTATTTCTACTCTTCTAGTATGTTATACCATATCCTATGCTATCATGTGCTATACTAGTATGTTTAGTATAGGTTTGCTCTATTGTAACGGTGGGGTGTGGTCTCGGGCTTGCTCTAGCCTTAAGCCTGTGGGTCATCATGGCTCGGGTGCCGGAAGGGCTAGAGTAGTGATCACGGTTGCGAGCATGGTGCTCGGAGCTGTAGGATCCACTTCAGTTGGCCGTATTCCACGGTATGTAGGGGTAGGTGTACGGGTGGTGACAGTCCCGTACATCTCTTGTATTCCCCCACGTGAGTTTGCGGGCATTGGAGGTACATAAAGATGCGCCAACCTGGTAGACCAGGGGGGTGTGTTCTCCTCGGTGCAATAGAATAGATATAGACTAACCATATGATGTATGCTTTGTTCGTATATACGATATAAGGACAACTCTAGTGCCCTGCTCCTACTAACCTTTACTGTATTCTTTATTCTTTGTTCTTTATCTGGGATGAAGGCCGTGTGTGTGTCACCCGATCATATCATATATATCTTATACTCAATTCCATGCTTACCCCTTTATTAGGCTTTGGTATGCTTTGCTTATTCATACTGTCCTTTGGTATTGTATCCGATATATCCATACAACATAACTATACATACACATATATATTTATACACATCTTTCATAAGTCTATATTCCGATAAAATATAAATAACGATACTCTTGGGAATACTCATGGGTGAAATGCTACAACTTGGTAATAAAGTATATATCTGTACGCTTGCGGATACATCTCACCCCATTAATAAGGCTCGCTCCTTGATAATATTATCGAGTCTTGTACTCGGTAGTACTATCTAGAGCGCCCACTCAACATATTTTCCTTTATATAAAAAATACCAACCGGCGTTCCTGGCGTCGTCGCTAGGGATGGATTCTAAATCCATTCCTAGGTGATTGCGCTAAGGAATGCCAACAAACATTTCTGGCACCATTGTCGGGGATATGGCGAAAAAGATTTTCGAAAAAAATAAAAAAATAATAAATATATATAATATGTGTAGTCGTTCGTATGGATTATCGATGCATACCATGGCTTTATGTTTAAGTAAGTAGCCATTGCTTATACAGGCTAACACTTGATGTTTGTTTTCTCCTAATGGATTGAGAACAGGCTATTGCATGACCGGTTTCGACCTACCGGAAAAGTTCGTTGAAAATCCGGAATGTATTGTGAGAAGGGCCAGGCCTCGTGTCAAACCCATTCTCAACGTTCCCGGAGGAGTCGAACCAGTCAAAGAACAAGCACCAGTTGCTATGGCTACCAAGACATTGCGCGAGTTCTCCATTCCCTCCGCTAGCAACGCGTGGCTCGCCCCGCCAACGTTGGTGACAGGAACTTCGAGCTCAAGACAGGACTCATCAACATGGTGCAGGCTAGCCCATTCTGTGGCAAGCCTAACGAGGACGCCAATGTGCATCTACAGCAGTTCCTTGCACTGTGCAACACCATTGTCGTACAGGGAGTTGAAGCAGATATCATCAGACTCCGCCTGTTTCCTTTCTCCCTCTTGGGGAAAGCCAGGCAGTGGTTTTACAAGGACAAGGAAGCTATCAATACTTGGGACAAATGCTCCCAAGCGTTCCTCGCAAAGTTCTTCCCGTTGGGCTAAACTAATGCCCTCCGAGGAAAAATATCAAATTTTCAGCAGACCAGCATAGAAACAATCCCAGAAGCGTGGGAAAGGCTGCAGGATTACATCCTTGCTTGCCCCCACCATGGAATGGAGGAATGGCTAATCCTCCAGAGCTTTTACAATGGGCTAACTATGTTATCACATGCCCATCTTGATGTTGCTGCTGGAGGGACCTATCTCGACTTAACCGCTACCGCAGCCAAAGAACTCATCGAGAAGATGGTCTCCAATCAGGGCTGGAGTGAAGCCCGCACGCGGGGCATACACACCGTCAAGGAGACGGACATGCTGGCCGCTAAGCTTGATCTCCTACTCAAGCGTATGGATGACCAGGGGAAACCCTCAGGGTCCGTACCTAGGCATGTGCAAGCACTCGACTCGCACTACACGTGCGAGGTATGCGGCGATGGAGGACACTCGGGGAATGACTGCCCCGAGACCCGTGAAGAATTATCATTCATCAACAACTACAACAACGGGTATCGTCCCCAAGGAGGTCAAGGGTGGAGCCAACAGCGTCCACCATATCAAGGAGGTAACAACCAAGGTAACTTCAATCCTAACCAACCCTCCTTAAGGGATCTTGTCGTTGGCCAAGCTAAAACTAATGAAACCTTTTCCAAAAGGCTTGCTGCCAATGACAAGACCCTAGAAAGTATAAACATTAAACTTGACAGTTCATCCTCTTCGCATAAAAACCAGCTGAGTTTTAATAAAATGATAGAAACCCATATAGCTCAGCTTCTTGCCGCAGCTCCTAACTCAGAAACTGGGAAAATCCTCGGGCAACCCGAGAATGTCAGTGTGGTTTCCGTTAGTTGGGAACCACGCTATCCTAACCGTGCAGAAAGGCCTTGGTTCCAAGGCAACAATTGGGATGAGCCGGCAATTGAAGAGGAAGACCCAGGATACCCAACGATAAGCTGCTCGCTATGGGATTATCATGTCAAGCAAGCATTGTGTGATCTCGATGCCAGTATCAATATAATGCCCAAGACCATGTACGATACTATCGATCTTCCCCAATTCTACATGGTGCCCACCAAGATCCAAGTTCAACTTGCCGATGCAACCATACGACATCCCGAAGGCATTATCCGCAACATTGCAGTCAGGATACAAGATGATTATGTCTTCGTGGATTTCGTAGCTCTTGATACATTGGGAGGTGCAGAAATGCCGCTCATTCTTGGGAGACCATTTCTCCGAGCTACCCAAGCACGGATTGATGTCGGCAATAGCACAATCAGAATGAAGGTCGGAGGAAGAACCAAAATATTTTGGTTCCAATCGAAGAAAGAGTTCTACTACAAAACTCCCTCTGACCAATCCCAAGGTGTCAGAAGAAAAAGAAGAAATCGAGGCAAGCCCAGAGCTCAAGCCCCGATCAGACAAGGGACACCACTACAGCCATGGGAGAAGGACACCCTCATCACCTTTATGAAGGCATTCATGAAGAAAGAGCTAGAAAGAAACAATCGACCAGGGTATTGGAAGAACCAACCCCCAAGGCAGAAGGCAACGGTAACACCTTCAGGATGTAATTCATCCACAGTATCATCGCCAAGGCCACACCATCGGCTACGTCCTCTCCTTCGGTGGAAGACACATCAACACCAGACGTGTCGGGAACTCCATCCACAAGCTGAACTTGATGGAGAAGTCCCGCTCAATGGACTCAAACTGCTGAGCCCTTGCCAAAGGTAAATTGGTATTTATCTCATATTTAAATTTCCAAATTTGATTTCCCCATTTGCATGTTTGCTTTTCCAAATTGCATTTGCATGCTAGAATTTATTCTAGCCCTTTTCCTTTCAAAAGAAAATTTTGGAAAAGAATTTAAAAAATATCTATTTAAAATAAAGAGAATATTTAAAAATAAATTTTGTCTTGAACAAAAACTTTCAAAAACATTTCGGAGCACTTCTGGTAACCAACTTTGGCCGAGCACCACATGAGCTAAGCAATATAGCCGTTGTGGGCTAGTGGGCTAAAAGCTGGCGACAATGCCAGCCCCAGTCGGCCGAACCGTTGGTTCGTAGAACCCGGTTAAGACACTTGGGCCCCACCACCTCCAACGGCTAGGAGCCCAAGCCCAACGGCCATTTCCAGGGGTACCGACCACATTCACTATAAATAGAGGCCGAGAGGGGGTGTTGATCATCCATTCAACATTTCTCTCATTCACTCCCTCTCCAATTCTTTGCTCCTTGGTTCTCTCTCAAAGTTTTGTTCAAGTTCGTTCTTGTGTTCGTGTTCGTTCGAGCTCTCCTTCCCCCTCTCTTATTTCTCATCGCTACAAGGAGCCAACGCCGAAGGAACAACTCGCGGGTAAGAGTTTCAATTAGTTTTATTAATGTAACCCATTTGTGAGTTGTTTGTGTTGTGATCCACCACCATGAGAGGAATTGGAAGAAGGATCGCTGGTGCAGCCTGGAAGATCACGGGATCAAGCTCAAGCCGTTCCCGTGCGAGCTCGAGTACGCCTCACTCCACGCATAGTCCGATGGAGGAAGATGAGGAAATACAACAAGAGGTGCCGCAAGGGGAAGCGTCACATGAAGAGCAAGCTCAACCACAAGCCGCGGAGGAGGAAGCAATCCTTCCGTACCTCCACGTTGGCCGAGAAGTACAAGCCTATGCGCTCCTCAAGGATCGGGTCTTCGCCCACACCAAGGACTTCGACCCCGACCTCCATGAGAGCACAGGTATGGATGTCGACTTTGCTAATATTTGGCGTGCAATTGGATGGGATTCTTTTGTGCCTATTCCAGAGGAGGGCTCTCGGTCCCTCACCATCCAGTTCTTGTGCACGCTGCAATACAACGATGATGCTCTTTCCTTCCGCCTGTTTGGGCAAGAGTACACACATACTCGGAAAGAGTTGAGTTTATTGCTCGGCTTTCACAAGAGATGCAAAGTCGAATTCACCAAGGTCATGACTCGACAGTCATTCATACGGGCGAGCATCTCTGGCCAAGTGGTCATCGGTAATTTCAAACCTCGTTGCAATGATATTCATCATCCTACTTTGAGGTTTATGCATAAGTGGCTTGCTATCTCGCTTTTCCCTAGAGATGATGTTAGACCTATTCGTAATGATGAGCTTAAAATCTTATATGCTATGATAGATAAAATTAAGGTTTCTCCTGTTAAGCCTATGATCATGCAATGGTTAGATAATCTTAGAATGTCTGGTCCTGTTGAGTGTACCTCGCTAATCACTCGTATCGCCACGAGGGTTGATGCGCTCCAAGGTAATGCTCCTCTCTATATCCAATCTCCTCGCATGTACCTTGATGAGGCATTCTTTATTTATGGTCATATCCTTAAGCATGCCCAGGATCAGTCTCTTGTGTTTTCTTCCCCGGTTATACAAATGAGATCCCGTTACCTAACTCGGGACTTCATTTGTATAAGTCGCGGGCGCTAACCTTTCCGCTCCTACCACGAGAAGAAGCTCGTAGGAGTAGCGTGTCTGGCAGGGAAACCCGATACAGGTCAAGAATGGAAGTGGACACACCTCATCAACCGCAATCAACAGAAGCGGGAACATCATATCAGCCGCCACACTCCCAGCAGATTTTGCAGCAGATGTACCAAGCGGGATGGGTTCCAGCTGGACAGATGTCGGGGCAAATCCCCGTCTATCATCCGAGCTGGGGTCAACCCCTGCAACCACATGAAGCTGGAGGTTCGTCGTGGCGAGCTCATCGGATCTTGCAGTACACTCACCAGGGTATTAGCCCGGTTGGGATCAGCCACCACATCCACACGAAGCGGGAGGCTCAGGTGGCGGAGCCGAGGCGTAGAGTGGGAGCACGGGACGACACACCATACTTCCGCCGTCCGGCTCGGTGGTCCTCCAACAGTTGGTCCACAAAGATCTTCCTCGAGAAGAAGGCGTGGCGACATTGCAGATCTTACGAGCCGAGTCGATAGCCTCGACATTCGCACAGGTGATATCCAGAACACACTTAATACACATGTCGATGGCTTTGCTTCTTTTGCGCAGAATGTGGACATACAATTCAATAACATCAACACTACGATCCAAAACACCAACGCGGACCTACCGGCTTACTTCCACTCACAAGGCTTCGACCCTCATCAACAACAGTGAGCAAAGAGACAGCTTGGGGGAAGACACCCCCAAGGGAGGTAACCAGTATCTATCTTGTCTCTTGTATCCTTTTCTTTCTTATGCATTTAAAAAAATATGATAAAAGAACAAAAATATTTACTACTTTCTTGCTATGTTAGAAGAAATGTTTAGTCCTTCCTCGTTGAAATGATGAACAGTTGCTCTGCTTAATTTCGTTCTTGTGCCTAGTATACAGCTTAGCTCTCTTTCAGGTTTTGAGTTTGATAGCTGTCGTTTGCCTTTCGATCTTGAAACTCTGTGGGTCGCGATGCATGATCTAAGTCTAGGTTGTTGCTTGGTACGATATGGTACAATGGAGTTGCTATGATCTTGTTCTGATTGAAGCTTGACGTCTGGAGCTTTTGTTTTCAAAAACCAAAAATAAATAAGAGTTCCTCAATGATGTTGACATGTCCCACTAGAGCCTTGTATAGGATCATCATATAAACCCAGCACAAAGGCTGCTTGCTGTTGCATTGAGCATTGTCAAACGGTGTGACCTTTGATTGGTCCTCGTCATATTTCTTGATCAAGATCACGTACACTCCACACACACATCCATACTGACTTCTACTCGGGAAGTTACGCACTCCTTTTCATCCTTGTAGAGTATAGGTTTCACCTCTATGTCCTGTCCCTATTCATCATTCAGAGCAAGGACTGCTCACCTTGCGAACTGCTGCTGCCGGGGAACTCACCCCGCGCGGCCGCCGTCGCCCGCGCCCGCGCCCCCGCCCGCCGCAGCCCCGCCACCGCCGCCGCCGCGTGCCCCAAGCAGGCGCCCCCTTCCTCATTCGACTCCTACCCGCCCAAGTGCAGACAGATCGGGCGTTATCATGGAGGACGCCCTTTAGCTGCTCGATGAATTTCTTCCAAGGCCACTGGCTCATCCGACGCCATGAAGGCTCCCTTAGCTCCTCCCTGTCTGCGGGAGACCTCACCTCGCCATGGCTCCTGGTGATCTGAGAGTTCGCCTTCTTGTGGATCCCCATGGATTTCTCTCGCTTGGACTTCTCTCTAGGCGAGTCTTTCTCAGCTAAGGTTCGATCCCTCTTTGGCTCTCCGGTGGTTTCGCAGTCTCCGGATGACAATGACAGCTTCTGGCTCCTCGCCTCATTCAGTCGTTCCAAATTTCGCCTCAGTGCGTATTCAGTTGGTATTCTTCTGCAATCCATATTGGGTGGTTCTCCGGATCTTTTTGCGGTGGTTGAAGTGGAAGATTTTATCTTCAAGTTTACAGTATGCTCTAAGTCTGTTGGTCTGGCAGTTTATGATCTCAAGTCTTTTGCCTGTGAGTCTTTCAGAGTGTTCTTCCACCTTTGGAATGACAGAGGACTGTCTCTAGCTCGAGATTCAGTAACTTTTGATCAAGGACCCAACTTTCAATGGGAAAAGGTTTCCTCCAAGAGAGATAAGCGCTCATATGCAGAAGTTGTACAGTGCCGTCCTACAGTTCGTTTTCAGGCCAACTCAAGGGTTAATCCTCTTACCGGACCCAATCGCATCCCAATCAGGACCTCCAAGTGGATACCGAGACAGCAGTCAGCAACAAATGCAGCTCCATGCCTCTCCTCGTGCCAGTCTCGTTCCGTTTTTTCTCGTCTGGATTTTCGCTCAGTGCATGATGATAATTTGACTGGCCGTTTTCCCCACCAGATTTTAAAGAACTCTGACACAGCAAAGAAGATGGGTGTTGCGGAGCCGGACTTTTCACTCCATCTGGGACCAGCTAGTTCCAATTTGAATATAAATTCAGAACAGTCTTTCAGTTCAAATACTGTCAGTCATGCAGCGCTAGCTAGGTGCCATCCCAGAAATCTCTCTACTTGCAGCCGGTGTCTCTCGTCGGGTCACTTAAGGAAGGATTGTCGCAGTGCAATTAGGTGCTTCTCCTGCCATAAATTGGGGCACGTAGCTGCATCATGTCGCTCCCATTTTAGCATTTTTGCAAAGGCTGGTTTCTCTCCTTCCGCTCTGTCGAGCGACAATTTTATCATCAGGAAATTTCGCAGCTCCACCACAAGTCCTTGGTTCATTGTGGATAGGTCCCTGAACTGTGGACCGGGCTTCTCTGGGTCCCCAGTGTTCAAGACCTTTGGCGATTATCATCGGGCATGCATAGCCAAGACGGTTACTGATTTCGCCCAAACTACAAATTGGGCTTCCAATCCTGCTACTTGGTTTCGTACCCTGCCACCACTGCTAGCTGATGAGGAAGAACTGCCTTCACCTGTCCAGGGCCCTCATGCTCCTCTTGATTTCTTTGGGCATGGGCAGCAGAGGCCTGGCCCAGCCCCTGTACAACCTGAAGTTGATCAGCCTAATGCAGCAGGCCATACCACTGCAGGTTGGGCCCCATGGCCATATCAGGTGCAGCATCATCAGGACCTTCAAAAAAATGTCCCTGTCGACCTTAATGAACCTCCTGCGGAAGATGTCAACAAGATTCTAGAAAATGTCAACATGATTATTGTTAATGGAGTTGAAATTTTGGACGCCCAGGAGCAGCTTGCAGAAGTTGTTAATCCTGAGCCAAATGTCTTTCAGGGTGATTATGAACCTCAGTTTAATGATAATACTCAGCTTGGTTTAGTTGAAATCCTGCCAGAATTTTTAGATCCTGCTTGGGAACAACCAGAACAGAGAGCAACTCATTTCAAGAATAATGCTGTTGCAACCAGAATGTGGGCCAAACACTTCTCTTCTACTACTTCTAGCAGTATAGTGGATATTCCATCTCCGTGGGCTGACTTCTTCACTTTGCTACTTCTGTCACCAAGTCATTTCAGCTGGGCCAAAGATATCCTCACATCGGCAGCCTGGAGCTTCTTCTTAAGTGATGAAAAGATTCAGTTCAGCTTACCCTTCTCTTGCCCAAAAGATCTGGCGGTCAGTGAAGACCTCCTGCATGCTTTTCCTAGTGCTTCAGCTGATCCCAAAGGCAAAGCAGTAATCCATGATATCACTCCACCAGATTCACCCTTGCAGCCCACTCAGCAAGCATCTTCCAGTGGATGCAAACCAACAATCAGAACCAAAGCTCTAGCTACCAAGATCCGCAGACGTGAAATTTTAGTGGATACAGAGGCCAGGAGAAGTCCCAGAGTCCAGAGCATGAAAAAGGGGTATAGAAATGCAACCTGCCAGGACAAATATTGTTTAGGTTGTGATGCTAATCCACCTGTCATCTCACCCTCCATTATTAGGAATATGGGTTCCGTCTTTTGCAAAATAGATTCCGGCAAATTATCTGATACCGCTTTACATGCCAAGAAAAAGACAGCTCCTATTAAGAAGCAGCAGAACCAAAAATGTAAGAAAAGTCAGAATGAAGATGCAGAAGTAGTTGAAATTGCAAAGGCCCTAAAGCAAACTGCTCCTATGAAGAAGCAGGCAATGACTGATTAATTTACCTGAATATTATCATGGATAGCAAAACATGAAAGGTTTTATGCTGGAATGTCAGAGGAATTAATTCTGATGATAAATGGGATTTTATACGTGATAAAGTAGTTGAAAGCTCTTGTGACGTGATGTGCCTACAGGAAACTAAAAAGGACAGTTTTGATTCTCAGTTCATAAGAAAAATATGCCCACCTGGATTTACTGATTTTGAATTTGTGCCCGTCAGTTGGAGCTTCAGGAGGGCTTGTTGTAATTTGGAAGGGAAATCTTTTTCAAGGTCAACTCATCTTCCATAATGGATATGCTATGTCTATGGAATTCACTTCTTTGCACAATGGATCTATCTGGGTCTTGACAAACATCTATGCGCCCTGCACTTATGATGGGAAGAGGGAATTTTTGCATTGGTTTCAAAATATACATATGCCAGATGACATTGATTGGCTCATTGTTGGTGACTTTAACTTAATTCGTGCTCCAGAAAACAGAAATAAGCCAGGAGGCAGTCTAGCTGAAATGTTCCTATTCAATGAAGCTATTAGTTCCTTGGGTCTGGTTGAATTGCCACTGCATGGTAAAAGATTCACCTGGACAAATAAGCAACATGACCCTCTCCTGGAAAGACTTGACTGGTTCTTTACTTCAAATTCTTGGACTTTGTCATACCCAAACACAAGTGTCAGTACACTAGTCATGGAAACATCAGATCATTCACCTTGTGTGATATCAATTGGCACTTCCATCCCTAAAAGCAAGGTTTTTCGCTTTGAAAACTACCTGATGCAACATGAAGAGTTTCTCCAGGTTGTGCAGCATGGTTGGTCTATCCCAACTAATCAAACAGACAAAGCCAAAGCCCTAACAGCCAAATTCAAGAATCTCAGAAGAGTTCTAAAAGCTTGGAAGCAACATATCTCCAGTCTGGCCACTAGAATTAAAAATACAAAGCTTATCTTATCTTTAATGGAAATTATTGAGGAGTTTAGAGATCTAACGATTGCAGAATGGAACTTCAAGACTATTTTGGGAGAAACCCTTACAGCTTTGCTACATCAACAAAAAATTTACTGGAGACAGAGAGGGACTATAAAATGGGTCTGCTGTGGAGATGAAGGAACAAATTTTTTTCATGCCAATGCTACTGTTCAGCATAGAAGGAATTATATCACTTCTCTGGTAGATCCCAATGGAACAACATGTTTCTCTCATTAGGAGAAAGCAAACTTGCTCTGGACAGCTTATAAAGAAAGGTTAGGAACTTCTGAAGCAGTGGATGTGCAGTTTGACCTGGAGCAGCTACTTCAGAGAGCCACAAGCCTCGGATGCCTTGAGGAGCCTTTCTCCAAAGAGGAGATTGATGAAGTGGTTAAGTATCTTCCAGTGGACAAATCCCCTGGACCTGATGGCTTCTCCAATAAATTTATCAAAAAATGTTGGCCTATTATTGCACAAGATTTCTATGACCTTTGCTCAGATTTTCATAGTGGCAACATCTGCTTGAGAAGTATAAATGGATCATACATCACCCTAATCCCAAAGAAGGATGGAGCAGACAATGTCTCAGATTTTAGGCCAATATCACTCCTCAACTCTTCAATCAAAATCATTACAAAGCTTCTGGCTAATAAATTACAGAAAGTTATTATGGATCTTGTGCATGCTAATCAATATGGGTTCATCAAATCGAAAACTATTCAAGACTGTCTTGCATGGTCATTTGAATACCTGCACCTTTGTCATCACTCCAAAAAGGAACTTGTCCTTCTCAAGCTAGATTTTGAAAAAGCTTTTGATAAAATTGAACACCAAGCAATGCTAGAAATAATGACACATAAGGGCTTTGGTTCAACCTGGATTTCTTGGATGAAACAAATCTTCAACTCAGGCACATCTGCAGTTTTGCTTAATGGAGTAGCTGGTAAGGTTTTTCATTGCAAAAGGGGAGTGAGGCAAGGAGATCCACTTTCACCTCTCTTTGTTTTAGCCACAGACCTGCTACAGACAATTATAAATAATGCAAATGATCAATGCCTGTTGCACCTGCCAATTCCTGTGCAATCAACAAGAGACTTTCCAATAATTCAGTATGCTGATGACACATTAATCATAATGGAGGCCTGCTCCCAGCAGCTACAAACTTTGAAAGGCTTGCTACACTCCTTTGACAGCACCACTGGGCTGAAAGTTAATTATTCTAAATCCTTGATGGTTCCCATTAATTTATCCCCAGAGAAATTTGACTACCTTGCCCAGTTATTTGGTTGTACCAAAGGATCTTTTCCCTTCACTTACTTAGGTCTACCATTGGGCTTGACAAAACCGAGAGTCGTGGACTTCCTGCCCTTAGTGACAAGGTGTGAAAGACGTCTGGCATGCACTTCTATGTTCCTGTCTCAAGCTGGAAGATTGCAATTGACAAATTCCGTGTTCACCTCGCTGCCTACATTTTTCATGTGCACCTTCAAGATGCACTCCACAGTTATTGAGCAAGTGGACAAGTTCAGAAAACATTGTTTGTGGCGAGGGGCAGATCCAGAGTCTAGAGCCCAGAACAAAGCAGCCTGGCCTATGGTGTGCAGACCAAAGGAAGAGGGTGGACTAGGGGTCCTTGATCTGAAGACACAAAATGAAGCATTGCTTCTTAAGCATCTACATAAGTTCTTTAACAGAGTGGATACACCATGGGTACATTTGATTTGGGAGAAACATTATGCCAATGACAGACTGCCCAGTCCCATAAAGAAAGGATCTTTTTGGTAGAGGGATATTCTGAAGCTACTTGACCAATTTAAGGGCATTGCTGCAGTTCACCTACAAGATGGCAAGTCCTGCTTTCTATGGGATGACCTCTGGAACAACCAAGTGTCTAAATTAGCTTACCCTCACCTCCATTCCTTTGTCAAAGACCCTAGAATCACTCTTCATAAAGCTGTGCAGACACAACAACTTAGCCGACTTTTCCACCTGACTCTTTCTACTGAAGCTTTTGCTCAAATGCAGTTACTCGAGCTTGATCTGCAGGGGATAGTTCTAACAAGCGACCATGATGTCTGGGTATATATCTGGGGCAGCACATTGTTCACCTCCAGCAGAGCATACAAACATCTTATTGGCCATGCAGCAGTCCATCCATCCTTTAAGTGGATCTGGAAGTCCTCTTGTCAGCATAAGCATAAAGTATTTTTTTGGTTGTTACTTAAAGATCGGCTGAGCACGCGGAATTTATTAAGAAGGAAGGGAATGTTGTTGCCAAACTACAATTGTGTGCTGTGCCAGACATGTCCTGAAGAAACAACAGAACATCTCTTTCTACGCTGCACCTTTGCCCAAGATTGCTGGAATATGATTAATGTCTCTTCAAACCTACAGGGCGACTGCTTTGACATCATTGCAGCCCTCAAACAGCAGCTTCGGGTGCCTTTTTTCATGGAAATTATCATTTTGATGAGTTGGAGCATTTGGACATCAAGAAATGATCTTGTCTTCAGGGGAGAGCAGCCTTTGGCTGTTAGATGCAAAGATACCTTCAAGAAAGAATTCGGCCTGCTTTTGCACCGAACTAAGAAAAAATTCTTCCCTAGTATTTCTTCATGGATAGATCTTGTATAGATAGCTGGTTAAGTTCCATTTACTTTGTTTCCTTCTTTGTTTCTTGAGACACTGTGGAGGATCTTTTATGTCTTACCTATTTCTTAATATATTTTATCCAGTAGGGGGCAACCCCTCCTGTTCCCCTCAAAAAAAGATATGGGCTATGCAAAAGAAAGAAAAGAAAGGAAAAGAAAAAGAAAGATCCATGCCAAAGAGCATGTTGGAAAAATAAAAGAAAAAGATGGACTAGTCAAGTCCATGCAAAAAGAAGAATAATGGACATCCCCTAGTCCATGAAAAGAAAAAAAAAAGAAGAGACGAAGAAAAGAAAAAGAAAAAAAATAAGAGATAGCCCATATCTCAAAAATAAAGGAGGGAGTCATGTGCATGGAGTCCGCATAAAGGTTCACGGTAATAACTAGCACCCACTCCGGGCCTAGTGTCCACCTTATCGCGACACCTCTAAGCACTTCCCTTTGATGGCAACCATGCCACCACCTCAGTGCTTCTCATAGATGGTAATAACCAGCACCCACTCCGGGCCTGGTGTCCACCTTACCATCAGCTCCATACTCATCATTTACAGAAATAGCTAGAACCCATTCCGGACCTAGCATCCACCTTACCGTAATCCCGAGTATTCAAAGTGGCAATAGCTAGCACCTATTCCAGGCCTAGCATCCACCTTGCCACACCATCATCATCCAAAAACATGCACCTCTTGATCAAGTTTCATGGCGTGACTATCTTGGATCCGCTTTTTGACTTTGCAATATTATGTGACGCAAGTATGCCCCTACTTCTCCTTACCCAAAAACCCCACAAAAAGCCTTATTAGAAGTAGGGAAGGCAATCACAATGCCTCGGTGAGGACTATACACATTGAGCGACCAAGAGTGTGTCATTTGAGGAACTCAGTTTTCTTTTCAAAAATTATCAAAACCTCCAGAAAGAAAGTTGATTGAAGAACAGGTGAATGGTGACTCTATATAACCATTCCGCCCTGCAATCGTCAAAGATGAAGAGAATGCTAAAAGCCCCATGGGTAGTAAAGAAAAAGGGGTGAGCAATGCTATCCTATTCAATTCAAGAAAGAAAACTATTTTGTATCCAAGGTACAGGAAAGGAAGAAAGCATTGTAGCAACTCCGAATCAACAACTTATGCTAACGCCTGCTTTTAGCCCTAATAAATCACCTGCTAAATCATGCGTGTTTTCAAAAAAAAATTTCTGCTGAGCTCGACCTTATCCTAAAATCATGATCATCAACCCTTTTACCCGACGGTAACTCCCCCTTTTACCCGAGTTACCCGACCGTAACTTTTCTTTTTGCTCGGGTCAATCGACCGCCGCCGACACCATCATTTCTCCCATCGCCCTTCTTACCCAAACCGCCCGACATCATCATCAACCCGCATTCGACGCCCAGACGGATTCGTCCGCTGGCCTCATTCGCTCGCCGCGCGAATTATCGCAGACGGCGAGATTCGTCTACAAGCTGACGATTCACATGGACGACGGAAAATCCGGGAAAATCCTGAGGATACCTTTCTATCTTTTTCCAAAATTTCCTAAAATCCCTAAACTCTTTTCCTCTATTTCCTTCATCTTTTCTCTATTTTCTTTTCTTTTCTTTTCTCTCCTTCGAATAGGAGCCATCCACAAAACAACAAGCAAGAACTATATCACGCCATGGTGGCATGCACGAAGCTTCGAGCAAAAGCCGAGCTTGCTCTGCCGCTCCCAACCTCCACTCGCCGCCTGCTCGCCTGCACACACCCCGCGCAGCAAGACGCCGCCTGCCGAGCCATCCCATCGCCGCCGCCACCCAGACGCCGCTGCATCCCCGCACGTGCTGCCTCAGTAAATCACCCGGCCGCTTAATCGCTGCGTCGCGATGCCGCCGAGTCACCTCACCGCACAAGCCGTCGCCATTCAAGGCCGGCCGCCGCAGCTCACGCCTGCTGCGACGGCCGCACGCCGCATCGCCACCGGGGATATTTCTCCCCACGAACCTTACGCGGCCTATAAAAGGCTCTACACCGTGCCCGCCTCGCCACCAAGCTGCCACAAGCTGCCTCCCTTCCTCCCTTGCCTCCACCGCCGCCATTGCCGCCTCGCCTAGCTCGCCACCGTCGATCTCCCTCTCCGAGGCTGCCTGCCCGAGGTGAGCTTAGGAAGAGCTTCCCATCCACTCCTCTCCCTCTCCATGCCCTTGGATTTGAAAATGGTGCCTGAATCGCCGTTATGGTGGAGCTCAGAGAGCTCGCTGCCATGGCGGGAAGAAGGGGACGAAGTCCCTGCTCGCCCAAAGGTCTCTCCCTCCGTTCTTTTATTAGATCTAAGCCACAACTCACAAATAAGCAATACCACCGGCCCATGAACAAGTCGAAAAGCCCATCCAGGACACTCACGCAGTGCCCTGCTATTAGTCTCATCCGATTATGTTGAATCATTTTCGGAATTTAATTAGCACTCAATCTTTACACGGTCATATCTCCCACGTTCCAACTCCGATTCACTTGATTCTTTTTCCTAAATTCCTATAAAATCATATTCTAGCAATTCCAACTATTTTCCTCCCTCTTTAACGTATCATTTTATGAACGGTTCTAGCTCTTAATCCCGAACTTTACCACATCTTTTCCGGGATTAATTCTGCTGAGCCATCTATCCGTTCCCTATAAATAATATTTAATCCTCCTTTTCCATTTATTTTCTTCTCGAGCTCAGCCGATGCATGTGTATATACATGTATTGATTGTATGCTTGTTTGTATACACCGAAGCTGACGGAGTGAACGAGGAAGGACCCCAGGCGGAGTTCGAGCCGAGCATCGCGCCAGAGCCCGAGGACCGGAACTCATGAAAGCAGAACTTCCCGAGGACTTCGAAGACGGCAAGTTCAATCTCATCCTTTGATGCATGCTTTGATCCCAGTTTTATAAATACAACCCTATGACCTGTTTTATAAATTGCATATTGTTTCTTGTTAAAACCCAGAGGATAGCCACCCTTGATTGCTATGATTGATCTTTGATTGCCCTAAATGATTTCTTTAAAATGTGTGAGTGATTTAAAAATGGGAATGTGGTATTTTGGAAAATGAGTAAAAGAACGGGTAGACGGGATGGACGTGTGTGAGGCGGGCGAGCTCGCACCTTTGTGGTTGAGCGTGTTGGAGATGTCCATCTTGTCGTTAAGGACCGGGTTGCGTGACATCTCACCTAACCCAATTATCGTACTACCACTCGACCGTTGTATGTGGCAATGGCTTAGCATAAATCCCACTAGTTAATCTACTTGCCATCGAGTGCGGGTGAGCAGCGGGAGATCAAGGAGTAGGGCACGATCCGTGTGAGGTACCGGTTATGTGAGATAACCCCTTGGTTGCTTCCGTGGTGGCTCGTAGGGTTAGCTAAGGTGGGTAATGGCTTTGATAGGATCCGCGCCGGCACTAAGGTGTTCGTGTCGCGGTACTCTACTTGTGGGTAAAGATGTACAACTTCTGCAGAGTGTAAAACCTATTCGAGTAGCCGTGTCCACGGTATTGGACGAGTCATGGTGTGGTCACAAAACTAGTGTTTGGGATGATTTCCATGGCGTGAGTTGATTTCTGGAAAAGTGTGTGGTCAGGTGCAGGCTCTGCAGACGGGGAGTCCGGTAGTCCTCAACTGGCTTTCTCAAACAACCGAGTTACTTGGGTTATAAAAATTGTTTGCGAAAACCTTTTCGAAAACAAACCCTTGCATAAGTGAATGTGTTTGCAAAATAAACCTTATCCTGATCCTTGATATGTCATGTGCATGATCAGCTTTTTAGCCCCTCCGTGGGTGGGGTTGAACTTGTTGAGTACGTATGTACTCACCCTTGCTTGATTAACTGTTTTTGAGGAGGATCCCGACTTTGTCCCTCAAGACGCCGAGTAGGTTGCCGCCCCGCACCCAACCCGTGCGTTCGTGATTCGTGGTCTCCACAGGAAGCCTCCATGGCGCAAGACTCTGAAGATATCTTAGATGCCTTTGTTATCGTAGTTTGGTCAGTAGTTCTTATGTTGCTTCTCGTGGCGGGCGCCCTTGCCCACTGACCTCGACGTGTTGTACCTTATGAACCATCCGATGTAATAAATGTGTTACCGCCTCACGGACCGGTATTTGTATCACATTTAGTCACCTCGATGAGGGGACGCCAGTGGTATCGGTAGGTTGGCCGTAGACGCCACCCCTAGGACCCGAGACCTTTTCTAAGCCTTTCCCTAAATCTTTTCCCTGCTTAACTTCTCTTTCCACAAAACCTCTTACCTTGGCCCTTATCTGGTTCCAGATGGCTGACTTGGAATGGAGTGGGCGCCTCACAGAGCCTGGCCTCCCTAAGTTACTACTACTCACCTAGAGCGCATCGGAGTAAGGGACCCACCGGAATACACCTATCGGGAGTACGAACGTAGAGGCACCCTTCGGCGTGATGTGATGATCTTCGTGGGAAGGAGCACACTCACCCCGATAGATCCTTGGTTCATCTCCACCACTGGGTTTCACTTTACCGACACATACCCAAAAGCTGCCCGAAAAGCCCTGCGACGCCTACGAATGGTCTATAGGCAACACCTTCGACTCCAATGGGATTTTTCCCACCCTCTGGAGGAAGAGGACGTCATGGATCGCCTTGGATGAGAGGACTTTGAAGAGAAGAAGAAGACCTAGAAGATACGGTTTCTCACCTGTCCATTTACCTCAATGGCTTAGACCACCTTTTCCATGAACAGGCCGAGCAGCTGAAGCACCAAATCAGCAGGGCAGAAAGAGCAGAACAAAGGATAGAATTGGAAAGGATAAAGACAAGAATGGCGGAAGTTTCCTAGCTAACCCAGCGAGATTATGCTGTGGAAAGAGAGCGCTGGAAATAGCCAACAAAACCCTATGGGATGAGCTTCACAAGGAACGAAGGAGAAGAGAAGAAGCTGGGTTACTAGATGAAGAACCCCAAGAAACCCACTGGGATAAGGGAACCCAGACCGAGGATGTGACGTTGGAACAAGACCTCCCACCGAAGAAGCGTCGCATTCAGCCTGAGGAAGAATCCCCATGAGAAGAGAATGGAGTGCCTAGGCTAGAGCTATCGTCCTAACAATAATAAGTGTACCTCGAGGAGTGTACCCAACCTTGTGAATAAATAAAATCTATCTTTTGTACCCTACCCTTTGCACAACTTGTTCAACTCTACCCTTGTTTTCGATGGTCAAGATGGATGGACCCAGGCGTGTGCCAGGAGGAGCCTGGTTTTGCTCGCCTTCTTATCAACTCCCTGGTGCGCCTCGGTATCACTGAGCGCCCAAGGTACTACAGCAGAGAGTATGAGCAACTCGGCACTATTTGCTGTAGGGTGGTCCTCTCCATCGCCGGAAGCACCGCTACCCCAACATCGAGCCGCGGCGCTGACCGCCACGGTTTTCGACATCGGGATACCTATCCCTTGGCCTCCGGAAAACTCTCCGCCACTGTGCGGATCCACGAGGAGCACCTCGTCTCCACACCGATGAGGCTTTTCCTCCCGCCATCCGACTCCGCACAGGCCCGCATGAGGAACCTGGAACGGCGCCGTCACCAAGAAGATCTTTTGTACCATGTAGTTGCCTACCTCGTCTCCCTGGATAAACTCTTTGATGATCGTGCCAAGTTCCCGAGAGAGCAAATTGGTCCGAGCAAGTGGAAGTCACGAAGGATGCATCAAGTTCGAGTAGCCCAAGTGAAGCAAGGACCGCGCCGCCATAAGTAGTGAAGTCATGCCATGAGAGCCTCAAAGCGGATCCAGGATCGCGCATACTGAGGAATGGACCAACAGTGGAACACCTGCTCGCCGTGGGAGAAGCACAAGTCCTAGTTGGGACACCTCATAGGATGGGGAGGAGTTCCCGAGACCCCAACACCGCCTCAGTGGCCGAGCAACCAACATCAACCCAAGAAGGAACTTCCGCCCACCCCAAGAGAATGGGAACCCCGGGATGATGACGGTGATGAGCTGCTCATTCCACTAGAAGCACACTTGGGAAGATGGCTCGCCTCATGAGTAGCATGCCCAAGCCCTTGCCAAGGAATGAAGCCGTGTTGGTCCGAGCTAGAGTAACGCCTAGCTTTTGTCATAGTGCCAAGTCGTGTAGTGTACCAGCGTTGTACCCGGTCGAGTAGTTCGGGATGTATCCTCCTCTCATGGTTGAAATAAAGTTGTTTGTGCTTGATTGTCATGAGTGCTTGTTGTGTGCTTGACGGCAGGAATCAGATCTGTCTTTTCAAAATCCGCCTTAATCAATTAAACATCACATAAAACCTAGATCTCATAGAAACCTGCTCCCTACAGATGGTTTCAAGGCCCGCCAGGACCTTCCAAGGCTCGGTCAGTATGGACCAAAACGCGAAAGGATCGTGAGATTCGAACGGAGGGAGCGCCATATCGACCGTGAAGTGAATCGACGAAGATGGAGGAGAAAACATGGTCCCGCTTGCCGCTACCACCGCCAGACCTGGCGCAAGTGTTGGCCAACCGCAGACATTGTCGAAGCCATAGCCAATGCCATCAACCGCCCAAAGCCCCGTGTTCGGGCATGAATGAGAAATCGAGAATTTCTCGGACAAAACCACCCATGTTTGGCGGGTCCGTGAATCCCTTGGATGCAGATGACTGGTGAGGGCCATCCTAAGGGAACTGGAGCCATTCAACTGTGAAGATCGGGACAAGGTTCTCTGGCCACCCACGACTCACGGGCGGCCTTGGCACGGTGGGAAAACTCTGCAGCGACCAAAGATCCCTCCACCATCACTTGGGATGAGTTTGTGGAAGAGTTTCGTCGCTACCACATCTCAGAAGCCACACTGAAGCGCAAGGCGGATGAGTTCCGTGAACTTCGCCAAGGCAACAAGTCCGTGGAGGAATACACCTAACAGTTCGTAGAGTTAGCCCGCTATGCCCCGAAGAAGTGGACAAGGACTGAAGAAGCGGGACATGTTCAAGAAGGGCTTGACTCCGGAACTGAGGACTTTGCTTACTCCTCAGATCTATCCGGATTTCAATACCCTCATGAACATGTCCATCCTCACAGAGAGAGCCAGGGCGTAAGAGAAGAAAGAAAACAAGCGCAAATTCATGGAGAACGGCTCCGAGACGAGAAGCTTGGTCACCCCATGTCCGGGTTCCAAGCCCCCATGCAATACATGTAACCACACATGCCACGAGCTCGGGGCCCCGAGAAACCAGTTCAAGCGGTACAACAACGAACACCATGAAGCCCCCATAGAATAATGCTAGCCAGGTCACTGCTAACAACAACAACACCCGAGTATGTTTCAAGCCGTGAGATAGGACACTTCATTGCCAAGCGCCCATATGCCAAAAAGCCGGCTTGACCTTCTCCAACTCGGTGAATGGGCCGAGACCGGTTGCATACGGAGCCAACCGCGGCGTCCGGTTCAGCAACAACAACCGGCAACAACAATAACGTAGATGAGGCAGCCCAGATCCTATGGGCGAGCCGCGTCAACAACATCAACGCACAAGAGGCTCAAGAAGCACAAGGCGAGTGCTTGGTGAGTTCTGGTCGGCTCGGTCTTGGCAACAATATTATTTGATTCGGAGCATCACATTCATTCATATCTTCAAGTTTTGTGGAAAAGCATAATATACCTACAGTGCTACTAAAAACACCTGGTGACCAACGCCCGGAGGTGACATTAAGTGTCAATGGGTTGCTCTGAGTAAGGATCATTTTAAGTGGGGTAGAGTTTCTAACAAACCTAGTAGTTGAAGTCCAAAGGGATAGATGTGATTCTTGGGATGGGTGGTTAAGCCTTCACCACGGCCTTATAAGTTGTGCCGATAAGGTTGTACACCTAACCAACCTAGATGAGTGCAAGTAACTGCATGAGGAAGCGAGACCGGACATAATAGTTTTTAGCATAGAGGCCAAGTCCCTAGAAGAAATGCCCGGTGATGCAGGAATATCCGGATGTATTCTGAAGAACTCCGGAATGCCACCAGATAGGGATATAGAGTTTGTCATCGACCTCATCCGGAACCTCTCCATAGCCAAGAGACCCTATAGGATGGCAGCCCTGAGGTTGGCGAGTTAAAGAAGCGGTGAGAGAACTTCAGCAAAGTGGGTTCATCAGACCAAGCTCATCACCATGGGGAGTCCCAGTGCTCTTCGTCGAAAAGAAGGATAAAAGCCTGAGGATGTGCATGGACTATCGCTCACTAAACGAAGTCACTATCAAGAACAAGTACCCTCTCCCCAGAATAGATGATTTATTTGACCAACTGAAGGGAGCCAAATATTTCTCGAAGGTCGACTTAAGGTCAGGATACCATCAACTCAAGATTAGGGAGAGTGACATCCCAAAGACCGCCTTCGTCACCCGTTATGGACAATATGAGTTCACCGTGATGTCCTTTGGACTCACTAACGCACCAGCATACTTCATGAACCTTATGAATAAGGTGTTTATGGAGGAGCTAGACAAGTTTGTCGTAGTTTTCATCGACGACATACTTGTTTACTCTAGGAGTGCAGAGGAACATGAACAGCACCTTCGAGTGGTATTGAGGAGGGGCACACAAGGCTGTATGCGCTAAGTTCGCAAGTGTGAATTCTGGTTGGAAAAATATCCTTCCTTGGACATATTCGGCGGAAGGTAGTAGCGATGTAGACCACAGGAAAGTCGAAGCGATTTCCAATGGCGACAACCAACCAATGTAAGCGAAATCAGAAGCTTTCTTGGTTTAGCAGGATACTACCAGAGGTTTATTGAAGGATTCTCCAAGATTGCCCGACCCATGACAGAGTTGCTCAAGAAGGAGAAGAAGTTCGTCTGGACCGATTCGTGTGAGAAGAGTTTTCAGGAGTTGAAAAGAAGACTGACAACCGCTCCAGTGCTAACCTTGCCAGATATTCAACGGGATTTTGTCGTCTATTGCGATGCATCCCGACAAGGACTTGGATGTGTCCTTATGCAAGATGGGAAAGTAGTGGTGTATGCTTCCCGCCAACTCAAGCACGAGAACTACCCTACCCATGATTTGGAGTTTGCGTACCGTAGTGCATGCCCTTAAGATTTGGAGACATTACCTGATTGGAAATAAGTGCGAGATCTACACGGACCACAAGAGCTTGAAGTACATTTTCACCCAGCCTGACCTGAACCTAAGGCAAAGAAGGTGGTTGGAATTAGTCAAGGACTATAACCTAGAAATCCATTACCACCCAGGAAAAGCCAATGTAGTGGCAGATGCCTTAAGCAGAAAGTCCTATGGAAAAGCAGTACCTAAGAGTGCCCAGTTGCAAGAGGAAATGGCACGGCTCAATATGCACATTGTTCCCCAGGGCTACGTCCGCCAACTAAGTATCCAACCCACCCTAGAAGACAAAATCAGAAAAGCCCAAGGGTCCGATAAGGAGTTAATGAAGATTCGCAAGCACACGGGGGAGAATAAGGCTCCAGACTTTAGGGTGGACAGTCACGGTACACTATGGTATAAGAACAGGATATGCGTACCTGAAGACGGAGATTTCTGGCAGACCATCATGGATGAGGCACACAACTCAGCGTATTCCATCCACCCGGGATCCACTAAGATGTATATGGATTTAAAGCAGAAGTATTGGTGGAATGGAATGAAAGCAGAAATTGTACAGTTCGTCGCCCACTGTGATACTTGCCAGAGGATTAAGGCAGAACACCGAAGCCCAGATCAAGCAGCCCTTACCCATCCCGGTGTGGAAATGGGATGAGATAGGCATGGACTTTGTAGTAGGCTTGCCCAAGACACAGAAGGGATATAATTCCATATGGGTAATAGTGGACCGGCTCACTAAAGTCGCTCACTTCATACCCGTACGGAATAATTACGGTGGAGAAAAGTTGGCCAAGCTGTATATAGCAAACATAGTGAAGCTGCATCGAGTACCCAGCAGGATTGTTTCGGATAGAGGAACCCAATTCACCTCCATATTTTGGAAGAGATTGCATAAATCCATGGGAACCAAGCTGGATTTTAGCTCGGCCTATCACCCGCAGACGGACGGACAGACTGAAAGGGTGAATCAAATTATGGAAGACATGTTGAGAGCATGTGTCCTTACCTATGGCAAGGATTGGGAACAAAGCCTACCGTATGCAGAGTTTTCATACAACAACGGGTATCAGGCGAGCCTAGGAATGTCACCATTTGAAGCTCTATATGGAAGAAAATGCAGAACACCTTTAATGTGGTCAGAAGTAGGAGAACGTGCCTTGGTAGGGCCCCCACTCATAAAAGAAGCCGAGGAACGAATAGCCGAGATCCGAGAAAAATTGAAGGCTGCCAAGTCTCGACAAAAGAGTTATGCAGACAGGAAGAGGCGAGAAGTAAGCTTCAATCCTAGAGAGTTCGCTTACCTCAAGGTTTCACCTATCTGAGGGACTCGAAGATTTCAGGTGCACGGGAAATTAGCCCCTCGGTATATTGGACCATACAAGGTACTAAAGAGAGTCGGAACAGTGGCATATCGGTTGAAGCTACCAGAAGAAATGGCAGACATACATCCAGTATTCCACGTTTCTCAGCTGTGGAGGTGTTTGAAAGTAATCAAGGAGAAACGAGTGCCAATAGAAACGATAGATCTGCAGCCAGATCTTAGGTACTAGGAGGTACCCGTTAAAATCTTGGACACCGTGGTAAAAAGGACAAGAACGTCAGAAGTACGGATGTGCAGAGTCCAATGGAGCAGACATGGAGTAGAAGACGCCACGTGGGAACGAGAGGACGCGCTGAAGAAAGAGTTTCCCCACTTGTTCAGAAACTAGCCGAATCTCGAGGACGAGATTCATTTTAAGTGGGGTAGGTTTGTAACGCCCGCGTTTTAGCCCTAATAAATCACCTGCTAAATCATGCGTGTTTTCAAAAAAAATTTCCGCAGAGCTCGACCTTATCCTAAAACCCTGATCATCAACCCTTTTACCCGACAGTAACTCACCCTTTTACCCGAGTTACCCGACCGTAACTTTTCTTTTTACTCGGGTGAATCGACCGTCGCTCGACACCATCATTTCTCCCATCGTCCTTCTTACCCAACCCACATCCCGGCGAATGCCTCGGATTCGCCCGGACCGACATCATCATCAACCCGCATTCCGCCGCGATTCGCTGATTCGCCGCAATGCTCGTCGCGCGATTATGACGGCGAGATTCGTCCGGCGTGCTAACGATTCAGCTGACGACGAAAAATCCGGAAAATCCAGGATACCTTTCTATCTTTTCCAAAATTTCCTAAAATCCCTAAACTCTTTTCCTCTATTTCCCTTCATCTTTCTCTATTTTCTTTTCCTTTCTTTCTTTTCTCTCCTTGAATAGGAGCCATGCACAAAACAACAAGCAAGAACTATATCACGCCATGGTGGCACGCACGAAGCTTGAGCAAAGCGGAGCTTGCTGGCGTCGCTCCCCTCGCCACTCGCCGCCTGCGCTCGCCCGACACACACCCGCGTGCAAAGACGCCGCGCCCCTCGAGCCATCCCATGCGGCCGCCTCGCCCGGCGCGCCACGCCGCGCATCCCGCACGCTACCGCCTCATAAATCACCGCAGCCGCTTTCGTCGCGGCGCGCGGCCGAGCCGTCACCTCACCTGGCCGTCGTGAAGCCATTCAAAGCCGGCCGCCAGCTCCGTTGCTGCACGGCCGCACGCTCGCCGCAGATCGCCACCGGGGATATTTCTCCCCACGAACCGCCTTCACGCGGCCTATAAAGGCTCTACACCGTGCCCGCCACCAAGCTGCCACAAGCTGCCTCCCTTCCTCCCTTGCCCTCCACCGCCGCCGCCATTGCCGCCTCTGCTCTAGCTCGCCACCGCTCGTCGATCTCCCTCTCCGAGCTGCCCCTACCCGAGGTGAGCTTAGGAAGAGCTTCCCCATCCACTCCTCTCCCTCTCCATGCCCTTGGATTTGAAAATGGTTCCGGAATCGCGTTACGGTGGAGCTCTCTGAGCTCGGGCGCCATGGCTGTTTGGGAAGAAGGGGACAAAGGCCCCGTTCTGTCCAGTGTCTCTCCCTCCGTTCTTTTATTAGATCTAAGCCACAACTCACAAATAAGCAATACCACCGGCCCATGAGCAAGTCGAAAAGCCCATCTAGGACACTCACGCGGTTCTCGCAACTAGTCATCCGTTATGTTGATTTGAATCATTTCGAATTTAATTAACACTCAATCTTTACAGTCATATCTCCCACGTTCAACTCTGATTCACTTGATTCTTTTTCCTAAATTCCTATAAAATCATATTCTAGCAATTCCAACTATGCATGTGTATGTACCTGTATTGATTGTATGCTTGTTTGTATACCCCGAAGCTGACAGAGTGAACAAGGAAGGACCCCAGGAGGAGTTCGGGCCGCAGTCTGCGCCCGGGGCAGGACCCGGAACCATAGCAGGAACTTCGAGGGACTTGAAGACAGCAAGTTCAATCTCATCCTTTGATGCATGCTTTGATCCCAGTTTTATAAATACAACCCTATGACTGTTTATAAATTGCATATTGTTTCTTGTTAAAACCCGGTAGGATAGCCACCCTTGATTGCTATGATTGATCTTTGATTGCCCTAAATGATTTCTTTAAAATGTGTGAGTGCTTTAAAAATGGGAATGTGGTATTTTGGAAAATGAGTAAAAGAACTGGGTAGACCGGATGGACGTGTGTGTCAGGAGTAAGGGTGAGCTCGAACCTTTGTGGTTGAGCGTGTTGGAGATGTCCATCTTGTCGTTAAGGACCGGGTTGCGTGACATCTCATCGACCCAATTATCGTACTACCACTCAGTTGTATGTGGCAGCGGCAGCATAAATCCCACTAGTTAATCTACTTGCCATCGAGTGCGGGTGAGCGCAGGAGATCAAGGAGAAGTGCGATACGATGTGAGGTACGCCACGGTTATGTGAGATAACCCCTTGGTTGCTTCCGTGGTGGCTCGTAGGGTTAGCTAAGGTGGGTAATGGCTTTGATAGGATCCGCGCCGGCACTAAGGTGTTCGTGTGGCGGTACCCTACTTGTGGGTAAAGATGTACAACCTCTGCAGAGTGTAAAACCTATTCGAATAGCCGTGTCCACGGTATTGGGCCGAGTCACGGTGGTCACAAAACTAGTGTTTGGGATGATTTCCATGGCGTGAGTTGATTTCTGGAAAAGTGTGTGGCTGTGTGCACAGGCTACTGCGGACGGGAGTCCTAGTCCTCAAGCGGCTTTCTCAAACAAGCGAGTTACTTGGGTTATAAAAACTGTTTGCGAAAACCTTTTCGAAAACAAACCCTTGCATAAGTGAATGTGTTTGCAAAATAAACCTTATCCTGATCCTTGATATGTCATGTGCATGATCGGCTTTTTAGCCCCTCCGTGGGTGGGGTTGAACTTGTTGAGTACGTATGTACTCACCCTTGCTTGATTAACTGTTTTTGGAGGAGGATCCGACTTTGTCCCCGAAGACGTCAGTAGGTTGCGTCGCACCCAACCCGTGCCTGTGGATTCAGGGTCTCCATAGGAAGCCTCCATGGCGCAAGACTCTGAAGATATCTTAGATGCCTTTGCTATCGTAGTTTGGTCAGTAGTTCTTATGTTGCTTCTCGTGGCAGTGGTGCTCCCTTGCCCACAGCCTCGACGTGTTGTACGGTTATGAACCATCTGATGTAATAAATGTGTTACCGACCTCCACGGGGCGGTATTTGTATCACATTTAGTCACCTCTGATGAGGGGACGCTTCACTCGGGACGAGCAAGAAGGCAGCTTGGGGGAGTCTTGTTGACGGTCCTTACGGTAGACATTTGACCGTCAACATCATTCCAATAAGAGGGGATTAGCATCTCTAACTAACATATTATCTACTATTCTATAAATAAGTGTTTCAGGGATGAGAAGACCGGAACCAAGGGAAAACCGTGCAGAACTACAAGACTTACATGAAGAATAGAATACGGTGATTCTGCATGGTCAAGAATGGGCCAAAACATAAAGGAAAACAACCCAAGACAAGTGGGGCCCACAAGATATGGCAAGGCCAAGCACCGAGGAGCCCACCAGCCAAAGGCGGTGGCCAACTGGGCCAGCCCTGGTTCGGCCAACCCACTGGTTCGGCCGAACCAGGAGTATGGCGGTTGGCGCCCATCTTTCCTGCCAAGGATCTCCCGCGCAAGCCTAAGGCGGTGGAGGTGGAGTTGGCGCCAAGGAGCCCCGGGAACCGCCTCTTCCACCCCTATATAAGGAGGCCTCCACCCTCCTCTCTAACACACACCGCACAAGAGCCTCTCTCTCTCTCTCTCTCCCTTTGTAATCTTTAGCTTAGTAGTGGAGCTTCGGCCTAGTGCTTTCTCGCTAGTAGTGCTTAGCGATCGCCTCGGGTCGGTTGGCTCTACCTCCGGCCTATGGTATGGCTATGTACTCTTCTCGTACAATTCATATTTATATAGAGTTTGGTATTTCTACTCTTCTAGTATGTTATACCATATCCTATGTTATCATGTGCTATACTAGTATGTTTATTATAGGTTTGCTCTATTGTAACGGTGGGGTGTGCTCTCGGGCTTGCTCTAGCCTTAAGCCTGTGGGTCATCATGGCTCGGGTGCCGGAGGGGCTAGAGTAGTGATCACGGTTGCGAGCATGGTGCTCGGAGCTGTAGGATCCACTTCGGGTGGTCGTATTCCACGGTATGTAGGGGTAGGTGTACGTGTGGTGACAGCCCCGTACATCCCTTGTATTCCCCCACGTGAGTTTGCGGGCGTTGGAGGTACATAAAGACGCGCCAACCTGGCAGACTAGGGGGGGTGTTCTCCTCGGTGCAATAGAATAGATCAAGACTAACCGTATGATGTATGCTTTGCTCGTATATACGATATAAGGACGACTCTAGTGCCCTGCTCCTACTAACCTTTACCGTATTCTTTATTCTTTATCTAAGATGAAGGCCATGTGTGTGTCACCCGATCATATCATATATATCTTATACTCAATTCCATGCTTACCCCTGTATTAGGCTTTGGTATGCTTTGCTTATTCATACTATCCTTTAGTATTGTATCTGATATATCCATACGATATAACTATACATACACATATATATTTATACACATCTTTCATAAGTCCATATTCCGGTAAAATATAAATAACGATACCCTTGGGAATACTCATGGGTGAAATGCTACAACTTGGTAATAAAGTATGTATCTGTACGCTTGCAGATACATCTCACCCCATTAATAAGGCTCGCTCCTTGATAATATTATCGAGTCTTGTACTCGGTAGTACTATCTAGAGCGCCCACTCAACATATTTTCCTTTATATAAAAAATACCAACCGGCGTTCCTGGCGTTATCGCTAGGGATGGATTCTAAATTCGTTCCTAGGTGATTGCGCTAAGGAATGCCAACAACGACCACAATGTAGAGATGAACGATCATATTGCCTTGGCCTTCCCAATAGCAGATGGCATACTGTCATGGTGTCACATCACACTCAATGGTGTCAACATACTCACCAACTTTGAATGGAACTCGCACTCTTTGTGCAATCTTGATGGAACCAGAGTTGTTCAACCATTGCACATGATATGGATAAGGATGTTTTAGCAACTTTAAACCAAGTTTATCAACCATTTCCTTGCTAGCAAGATTGTGGCAGCTTCCACCATCAATGATAACCTTGCAAACTTTGTCCTCAACCTTGGCTCTTGTTGGAAATAAATTGTGTCGCTATCCATTCTCAACTTCCTTCATTTGCACACTCAAAATTTGAGTTACAACAAGGGCAGCACCTCCCTCAAATTCACATGATGTGAGACCATCATCTTCAATAGCATCCTCAAATTTCTCATCATTAAAAACTTCCTGCTCCTCCTCACTAGCAGATTCATACTCTCCTTTATCATTGACAAGGATGGTTCGATTATTGGGATACTCCTTGATAACATGACCACAGCCTCCACACTTGAAGCATTGAATTCCACTACTTTTTGCTGTAGAAGCCATTGATGTAGATGATGATGTTGCAGGTTTACTCCTCTCAGTATGTGTAGCCAACTCTTTACCACTAGAGTTGCTCATAGCAGCTGCACGTAAACCTCCAATTGAGTTGGAATTTGAACCCCGATTTGCATTGGATCTTGGTGTAAATTTGCTTGCACTTGGGGCAGCTCTTGTACTGAATAAAACACCTTGATTACTCTTCATATCTTGCTGTAATTGACGCTCAACTTTGCTTGCTAGATGGACTAATTCAACAAGATTGCAGTATCGCTGAAATTCTACAATGCGCTGAATGTTACGGTGTAAACCAGCCATGAACCTTGCAATGGATTGCTCTTCATCTTCAAATACATTGGCCTTGATCATTGCTTTCTCCATCTCTTTATAATACTCATCAACAGAGAGACTTCCTTGCTTCAAATTCTGTAGCTTGTCAAAAAGATCACGACGGTAATGTTTTAGTACAAGTTTTGCTCTCATTTCTCGTTTCATTTCAGCCCATGTTCGGACAGTACCTTGCCCAGCTTCTTCTCTATCATTGAGCATTTGCTCCCACCAAATTAGAGCATAATCATCAAACTCAAGTGCAGCCATTGCCATCTTCTTCTCTTCGGAATAATTATACAAGTGAAAAATTTTATCAACCTTCAACTCCCATGTAAGATATGTTTCAGGATCAGATCCTCCATCAAACTTGGGAATGGTCAATTTTAACTTTCCAAACCTCTCCTCATTGGGCTGATCACGTTCATAATTACCTCGGCGATGTTGACCATAGTTTAGGGGCTGTTCAACCTCTTCTTCTTCATATTCATCCTCAAATTCAGCATGATCATTATCTCCTTGTCCACGACCTCTTCCTCTACCATGACCACCTCCATTACCTCATTACGCCCTTGACCAGCAGGTCTTCTAGCATGGAAAGCAGCTCGTTTGCTATTCTCTTGCAACTCGTTTAGCAGCTTCTTCTGCGGTTTCATCAACTTCATCTTGCGCCGCGCGTCCACCCGCTCGTTCCTCGCCGCCGTCTTGCCATCTTGCTGCTCGCAGCCGCCTAACAAGCAGCTGCGCCGCCGCGGTCCTGGGGTACAAGGGCGCCGCGCGCAGGCACGGCCGTGTCCCGGCCGTGGAGTGCGACGAGCCCGCGCACGTGCACGCACACGCCCAGGCGAGGCCAAAGCTACACCTTGGCCACCCACAACACCGCGACCGCGCCTTTAACCCCGCCGTGCCCGCACCACCACGCGCCGTGGTGCGTCGCTGCCGCTTCGTCACCCAAGAACCGACCAAAACCCAAGCTTTCCCTCCCCACGCGCGTCCCTAGACCTTGCCGCCATATGTCCTCGCCGGCCGCCGTTGCAACCGCCGCTGGTTCGCTGCCTAACCACCACGGAGTTCCTTTGGGGAATTCTGTCGAGCACCTTGCGAGCGGCCCTGTTCTGATCTTTGACCATATCGCATACGCTTGACCACAGCCGACCGCAGCCACACCGGATCCACCGCCGGATCCCATGCACCCCGCCAGTCTCTGTTAAGCCACACGATCGGCCACACCAGCGCCAGCCGCATCGGATCTCGTGTGGATTCACCCAGTCAGCCGCCACCTCACCCTATAGCTGGCTTAGAGCTTGCTACGTGGCAGGCACGTGGACGGCTGTAGTCATCCTGCAGACAACTTGTAGCTAGCTTAAAGACACCTGAAGCTAGCCTACAACTAGCTTATAGTTAACTATGTTGTGTATGCGTAACTTATTTTCAGAAATGGGTTTCAACTTCAAAACTTCATAACTAATTATTCTTAGCTCTGAAAAATATGAAACCACTTTCATAATCTTTCTAAAATCATGAAGCACCTGTTAGTCTAGTATTTGGTCTTATTTGGCTCTTATTGCTTCTTCATTCGATGTTCATTTGCAAGTAGCTCTCGTATTTATTTATTTATTTGAATCTAGGAGCTGCCGGAGCCGGAGTACGACGACTTCGACAACGACGACTACCAGCCCTCAGGTTCACGCCGTTTCGCATTCCGAATACCTATTAGGCATTGATACTAGAATGCTAGCGCTTTATTACTCGCATGATGATGATGTTGAACCTTGCATAGCATATCTTTTATATCTTGTCCTAGATTGTCCTACTACTACTATCCTATATATGCATGTATATATGCTGAGCATTGCGAGCATGTGTATGGGATCATGTGGATAGGATTCTTGGCGTGAGTGGGATAAAACTGGTAGGTGAAGGTGATTTTGGGATACTTGGCGAGGGTGAGCTCAAGACAACTTGGGATGGGGGGCTGGGGGTTCGCTTCTCAGGCGTTCCCTATTTGGTGCTTATGGCAGGCACAACTATTTTAGGAGTACAGGTGTTGGGGTTTTTACTGATGGAGGACAGGAGCTCGACCAGGTCTGAAACCGAGTGGATCAACTTGTCTATGGGATTTTTCGTACACACCACCTCATCGAGAGTGGGGATAGAGCCGGTTCGACCCTGGCAAGTGCGGTACCATACCTGCTAGTAGGATAGAGCGATGTCATTGCAAGGGGCTCTTTCTCCCCTTTATGCGCCCCATGTGGCCACGCGGGGGACTACTTCACAGTTCTGGGGTGGTCCTCTGTGGGGGATCGCATACAAGTCCGGATGTGGGGTGGTATCGTAACTCCCAGGTGTTCGTCTGGTAGGGTGGGCTCGGTCGGCCGTACACCGGCTGGGTGCCATCCCGAGTTGGGTACAGGTGTACAAACTCTACAGAGTTAGATCTATACGTATAGCTGCGTCCTCGGTCATGGACAACCCGGCAACATGTTCGTTCCTCATGTTTTGGGATTTCTACTTCCTCCTATAGTACTTGTGAGTGGTGAGCCGTGGTTGCAGTCGGGGAGAGAGGAAGAGACTCCCTTCCTCTTGCGAATCCTGCTGTAATCATTGAGATGTGAGGAGAGGAAGTTCTCGCATCGACCCTAGTTGGGGATAGGGTGGTGGTGATGGGGCCCTAGGGTGCCAGGTGTTCCCGATTGTGTTGAGAGATGGGATTGGTGGTATATGGAGATTTGTTCTTTATGCTTTGCTGCTGCTGCTGCATAGGAAAAACTCGAGCCTACTCCTTGTCTACTTTTTATACCTTTAGTTATAGGCCTCTTAAAGCTTGCATACGGATGGTGACGTGAACCTATCCCATTCCTTGGGGATAGCTCGTGAGTGTGCAGGTTACGAGGCAGACTTCGACAACAACTTCGGTGGATGGTACGACTAAGGGACGCGTCGCTACACTCAAGGTTGCTTAAGGAGCAAGTTGATGTGTTGGAGACTCTTCTGAAGCTTAGCTACCGACGCGTAGGCTTTTAATCATGTTATTCAGCCGAGAGGCTTGAACTGATGTACTCTCATTCTGGGATTGTAATAAATTAAATATTGTGATATTTTATTCATGGTATGGATATGATATTACCTGAAATGAGATCCGTATGTGATAGCGTAATGTTCCAGGGACTATCACTATGATACAGGGATTCGGGTTCTCCTCATGGAAACCCGGTTTGTTACAATATGCTTGGTATGTCGTAATAGTGAATAATGGCCCCGCTGCTAGGTTTATTATCAGATTATCGGTTATAGCAGCGCTGGCTTTCTGGACATAATCTCAGGGCCAAGTGTTAAAGCCATGCATGTGCTTCTTTGCAACTAAAGGCTCATTACGGTCAGGGTTACCTTCACGTAGGTGTTGCATGTGCTCGTTGGCATATGGTGTAACTACGTCAATCTGTTGTATCATGATGAAATGAGCCTTGTTGAAGGAATCTTGATCCGGAGTGATTAACTTTTTGCCCAAGGTCCCAACACCTGCAAGCCTACCTTCATGCCGTGAACGAGGCACACCAATGGGGTTTTGGGGTCCATATAACCCATGACCCACTCCACTGCTTCAATGGTACCATAGCCTCCAAAAATGACCAGTTATGTACCAATGATTTGAGGAAGCCATAGAATCTCTCATATGAAAACATTTGACGAAGGTAAGATGGGCCAAGGAAGTAGATCTCTTTTGCAATATGTGTTGTTAGATGGACCATGAGATCAAAGAATGTTGGTGGAAAGGTAGCTTCAAGCATGCATAGGGTCTCGATATGCCTTTTCTCTAACTTTAACAGTGCATCCTCATAATCTTGTTCTATTGCATTGAAGAAAAAGCACAAGCTCATGGCAACCTCACGAACCTGTATTGTCTTGATACCTCTAAGTGCAACAGGAAGAAGACTGTCATCAACACATGGCAATCATGAGATTTCATCAAGTTGAAATTCATTTTCATGTCCTTCACTGACACTAGCCTCTTGAAGTTTGATAAGTAGCCTGAAGGTACTTTCAAACCATGCAAAAACTCACAAAATTCTTGTCTCTCTGTCTTTGATAATGTGGTTGCGGCTACGGGAAGGTCCGTCCCCATGTCTGTTTCCTCTGCATAGAGCTCTGGCCTAATGCCCATATCTTTAAGATCCTCCGTTGCATTTATATGATCTTTTCGTTTGTTCTTCTATTGTAACAATGTTCTACACACACTTTCACACACATTCTTCTTGACTTCTTGACGTGCATGTTGTCAATCGAATGATGCACATCCAACAACTCCTAATACTCTAGATCCCATAGTATTGATTTCTTGTTCCACATTCCTTGCCCATCTTCTTCTTCACCATCTCCTTTCTTTCTTTTGCCAAGGATTTTTTTGGTCTTTTTCGTTAACTCCTCGATAATTTTGATGCCTTCAACTTGCAAGTGGACCTCCTCTCAGGACACATGCAGAGGTGTCATTCGATTCTCCTTTACCCCATCAAACTGACAATCCATGTCCCGATAAGGATGTTTCTTGGGAAAGAAATGACGGTGCCCCATAAATATGAATTTCTTTGAGTTTCTCAGCCACAATGAGTAGATTTCATCTAAGCAGTGGGGGCAAGCTGCACCTTTCCTTTTACTCTGCCCAGAGAGGTTGCGATGAACCGGTTGTCGTTGATGGTGGTGAACAACATGACGTGCAACATAGAGTCCTTACGCTCGAACTCATCCCATACCTCCTTCACACCAGGCTTCCAAAGTGTCTTCAAGTCATCAATCAATGGCCTTAAGTAGACATCAACACGGTCACCAAGTTGCTTTGGCCCGGAGACCAATATTGACAACATCATGTATTTTTGTTTCTTGCATAGCTAGGGTGGAAGGTTCAACATTGACAGCATGACAGGCCAGGTGCTATGCATTGAACTCTGGTTACCGAATGGGTTCACGCCGTATGTGCTCATACTGAACCGAATGTTCTTGCAATCATCGGCAAACCACTTAAAGTGGGAATCAATGTTACCCCATTGTGCTGCATCTACGGGGTGCCTAAGCTTGGGATCGCCCAACTTCTTTCAGCCTTTCTTATGCCAGCGCAAGAGTTGATGTAGGATCGGATTGGCCACCAGAGAGGGGGGAGTGAATAGCAGCTGATAAAAATTCTTCTCACACGGAGCAAGAACTCGGCCTATGTCCCAACGTCACTTCCAAGTCACCCACACAAGTGTTGTCAAGATCACGTAGCAATTTGCCTACTACTGATCCTAGGAACAACACAACCATCCGTAGTACTCGAACACGCAGCGGAAAACCAACTCGAGCACTAATCCGCCTAACCGGTCAGACCGGTCTCTGCAGCAACCAAGCAGAGGCCGTCACAATCACTTCCTGGGTTCCCAACACCAACTTGCCAAGATCACGTAGTCACAACGGACCTGCTGACCTTCGGAACAAGTCAGGGTATGACTAGGAACAAAATGGAAGCAAGCTCAAAAGCAAACTGGAGAAAGAATGATCTCTAAGCAATCTCCAGCAGTTTTATCGGAACTTCTGACCAAAGGTCAGAACTTCTGATAATGGGTCCTCTGGATGTTAAAGACTCATTATCGGAACTTCCGGACCAAACGCGGAACTTCCGGGCCAAAGTCGGAACTTCTGACCCTCGGAACTTCCGGACCAAAGTCGAAACTTCTGGCCAAAGGTCGGAACTTCCGATAAAGGGTCCTCTAGCTGTTAAGGACTCATTATCGAAACTTCCGGACCAAAGTCGGAACTTCCGAGAAACACCCCCCCAACAACTTAGAGAAATCCAAAACCAACTCAAATGGTGTCCAAATTTGATGAGATTTTGACCATGGGTTTTCAAGTCCCCAGAAACTTGTCCACCAAAAATCTACTCAAAAATCGACCGTTGACCAAACCGATCTGACCGGTTTCCCAAACCGGTCCCACCGGTTTTGCCCAGGTAGCTTGGGAAAAACTCAACCCACGAGATGAACTCCAACTTCAAATTGCCCGATCTCCCAATTCACCCAATGGATTCAAGTGAGACTTTGGCGATAGATGGGATGCCTCATGGGCAAACCGTAGCTAGTAGATCAAGTCCCCAAACTCACTAAATCACCGGGAATTGAAGGTCAACCACCAAGAACACCTCACCTCGGGCTCCAACCAAAAACCTCAAATCGAAGACTTTTCTCATGGATTCATGAGGGGGGAACACAACCAAAAGAGTCACAAGGAACTCATACATCCATCCCCTAACAAGAATCGCAAGGAAACACCTTCAAATCCACCATACAAAAATACCTCCGAAAATACCTCCGAAAATGCGTAAAAAGAAAAACGCATGGGAATATAGGATTTGGCACAAGATAGAGAATGGAAATTCGCTATGAATTATATTGCCACATCCGGTTACAAGCCACTCACAAGAATCACAAATCTTGGATGGCAAAAGGCTCAAAACAAAGAGCCACTCTCTCCTCTCTTCCTCTCTCCCAAGAGCAACCAAAAATGAAAGGCTACACCCACCTACAAGCCAAGAGATGGCTGCCAACCAGCCACTCCTCCTATATATAGGCCCTCCGGAAAATGACCGAAGTGCCCTCAATTAGGAGATACAACTCAAGCCTTCGCAGGGGCATTTTGGTCAACACATGAAGTTCTCCATCGGGCGGATGCTCGTCGACTGCAAGCCCGCGTTCCCACCACGCAAGCCTTGTGATCACGCCGCGTGTCCTCCGCTTCTCGAAGTCTTCCCGGCGCCCAGACCCAGATCCGGTCAGACCAGTTACACAAACCGGTCTGACCGGTTTTGGCAAACCGGTCACACCGGTTTCCAAACCGGTCCCACCGATTCTGGCACCTGCAGCCCGTTGAAGCTCCAAGGGCTCGGTTTTGAGGTCCAACCCGAGAAACCGTACACCAGGTGGTTTTATGGTAGCACCACCAAACCCCGCATGCAAGGCACGACTTCACACAGAATAATCATCACCTCGCACCGGCTACAAGTTGGTTTTGAGGCCAAACCAACAAACCGTCGAGCTCGGCTTTATGGAGCAATCGAGGAACCTGATGGTTTTGTGGTAGCACCATCAAACCCCGCATACAAGGCACGGCCTCACACAGATGACCGTCACCTTGCACCGGCTTTGGTTTTAAGGCTAACCAATAAGCCCCAATGAGAGATGCACTCTCACCGGTTGAGAGATGCCACTCTCACCGGCTCCACCACGACGTCATCTTGCTCTTTTTGCCACCATGCGGTCCGCACTCGATTCCGTCGGCCACCGGGTCCCTCGAACCAATCCTACTTGTCTCTTCACACAGAAGGTCACAGAGACTCAAGACCTTTTGCACTTGTTCTTCACCTGCACCAACGCAAACCAAGCCGCAACCTGCACCTGTAATACTAAGCCAAGAGTCAGTCCACACAATGTTGTCAACCACTCATCATGAGTGCATTGACAACACACCACATAAAGTAACATATGAATAAACAACCGAGAACACGAAACAACAATCTCAACACACCAAACCCCAAAGCATCTCTACATGCCACACCTCAAATCATCCGGTCAATCACTCATCACATACAAACCAAGGCACATCTCAACTTGGTTTCTCAATCTCCCCCTTGATGAGTGCATTGACAAAAAGCGGTATAAAAATAACCGAAAAGCCATTCAAGTGCCACACATCCGACAACCACATGGCAACTTGAAACGGGAGGGAACGAATGCAAGCTCCAACCAAAGACTCGCCAAAGAGTCAACCACAAACCACAAGAGCTAAGCAATCCGAAGCAATGAACCGAAAACAATCCCAAGCAAAGACTCGCCAAAGAGTCAACCGATCCGCTCAAACAACCAACCAACAACACGCTCATCACTATAAAATCAAGGTTCATGTCAACTTGATTTTCTCAATTTTCTCCCCCTTGATGAGTGTGTTGACACCAAATGAGCACAAAGAACCGGTTTGAGAAACAAAGGCCGAGATACCCATCCAAGTGACCAAAACCACACTTTCAAAGAACAAAGGCAGTTGGCATGAGCAAAACCACAAAGGCCAATCTCAACTTGGAAAACTCTCAATGCAACCAAGATGCAAAGACATGATCCCTCAAGAAGAGGCACAAAAGGGCTCAACACCAATCATGTGACGATCGAAAGCTCAAATCAACCACCGGCTAAAGAGCACAAAAGCACAAAAACTCACAAACTCCCCCTAAAGACATGCACTAGAGCCAAAGAGCATACAAAGCTCACTCTACACACATGCACTAGGGCCAAAGAGCAAAGATCACACCAAGCTCACAAGCTCCCCCTAAACACATGCACTAGGATCAAAAGAGCATACAAAGTTCATCCTAAACATATGCAAGAGAGCAGGGAGCGAACCACCAAAGCACAACTCAGGCAAACACAAAAACTCTCCAAGGCTCACTCAAGTGATCAAAAACCAAATCAAAGGGAAAAAGGGATCACTCAAGTGAAAATGTCTCGGTCCCCTAAGACAAGGGCAACGGCTCGACACAACCGAGACAAAACGATACCAATTACCAAATAGAAACCACCAAAGCTCCCCTTGAACACATGCAAAACTCCCCTGAGCAAATGCTATCAACTCAGCACAAACCGGTCTGACCGGTTCCCAAAACCAGCCTGACCGGTTTCACCGCTCAAGACCAAAACCGGTCTCCAAACCGGTCTGACCGGTTTACCCAGGCAGACTGCTCAAAATCCAAAAATGTAGAAGATATGCATTTAAACTTCCAACACAACCTCAAAGAGCTCTGAACTGGGTAAGAAACTTTTCTCAACCAAAGATTTGTCCCTCTTATTGACAAAACATGAATCAAAGCATGATTTTGAAAAAAGCAACTAGGAGCTTCTCAAATAGACAAAGACCACCACAACTTGCTACAAATGAGATAAAGAGCAAGCAAAACATTCCAAGGTTCAGTACAAGCCTAGTCTTCAAGGTAGTAGAGCTATCTAAGCATGTGACAAAGCTTTGAGCACATTAAGCAATTTTCACAAAAACTTCCCTCTCATGAGCAAAAACCTAAAGATGAGCAAACTATGCCAAAGTGATTCATATCACACAAACCTCATGCTAGGTCACACATTCTCATCACAAGATCATTGCAAACACCCACAAGCTATCTCATGTCATGTCAAAGCCACCGAGCCATGTGCCTACTTCTTAAAAATGAGACTTCTCATGGTAGACAACATGCAACGGTTTTGGCACCCATGATAAAAAAATATAAAGCATTCTTGACATGGATCATATGAGAGCATAACTTCCAAGCATTGGCATTTCATTTTCAGATTTACATAAATGGTACATGAAATGCCTTTGCGGCAAAAAGAAGCTTATGCTCCCCCACAAGGTAAAACATGGGCTAAACATTCACAATGATAAATGAGTCTACTCCGCCATGCAACAAGAACATGCTATCCAACCATGAATTAAGCATGACATAAACCACCAAGGCATATTAAGATCATGAGCAAGCCTCTACCCATAAGAGAGAGCTTATACTATCATTTTCCAAAACAAGCTAACTCAACATGCAAACATAGCAAAACTACCAAGAGCAGCTATCCATCACAAGTTATGTCATACATGCTCAAGATCTCACACATAGCACATCATGGTCCTCAATGCATATAAGAGAAGCTCATCCTATAAAAGCAAACACAATATGAACATGATGCCAATTTAGCAATGCAAAAGCCATCATGATACCAAATCAAAACCAATTATGCCACAAACAAAATCAAACAACCATCAACGCTCCCCCTGCACTGATGCAATCACCCCCAAAACACAAAAACCACAAAGTAGCCACAAGTCTGAACCAAACGGGTCAGATCGGATTACCAAACCGGTCAGACCGGATTCCACCGGGGTGCAAGGCCAAACCGGTCTGACCGGATTGGACAACCGGTCCAACCGGTTTACCTAGGCAGAACACACCAAAAGCCAAAAATGCAATGCAAATGCACTTCGACCACCAACTCAACTCCAACATGTTCTGGACTGGGTATAAAACTTTTCTCAAACCAAAACTTCTCCAAAGATCCCAATTGAGTACCATAGAAAAGATACCAATTGAAGAATCACAAATGGCCACCAAATAACCAAATCACATGGTCCATCCATCCACTCAAAACAGCCGAGCTCCCCCTCAACCCAAGGCAACTAGCAAAGCAAAAGCTAGGAAAAGAAAGAGCAAAAGAGAAGCTCTAAAACCAACCGAAAAGGGAGAAAACCAAAGAAGGAGCAAAACACAACCCAAAGATATGACAAGCCCAAAAACCGAAGAACGCTCAAAACATGCTGCACAATGCATTGACAATACCAAATAAGATACATAAAGCATTGTAACATGATTCCACAAATATGAATATAAACATGGGCTAGCAAGCATGTCAACAAGGTGCAAACCTATACAAGGATACTAAACCAAAAAGATACCAACAAACAACATGCCAAACAAGATACAAGAACTAAACAAAGGCATGATACAAGTTCATATGGATCATCCACCAACATATACTACAAAGCTAGCATGACAAGCTACACATGGGGAGACAAACAAGCCAACAAGAAAACAAGTGAGAAAAAGGGGAAGGAAAACTCACTATACATGTGTACAAAGCTCTCAAGAGCCATCCAAAGTGGAGTGGAGAACCATCCTGTCTTGATCACCTCAAAATCAAGTACCATCCAAACCATGTTCTCCAACCGCGTCCCCGTACCTACACATGAGAGGACAAGAAAGACCGAGTCTTGGATCCCAAAGGGTTAGCAAGTAAATACTTGGGAATCCAATACTTGGTCACATGGGCAAACGGTGCACACAACTTATCATGTGGGTTAGCATGATGCAAATGCCGGCTCAAATGCAATGGATTCCGAACACTCTTGGAACCATGCCTCAAAGGAGCAACTCGAGAGGAAAACCGAGTTCTACCATGAGCAAAAAGGCAAAAGTCCCCCGAGGTCTTAGAAGACGAACCACCACAAGCACCATGGGAAACATGTCATGGACCAACACAAGAAGCACTAGAAGCATATCCACGAGCATGGCCTAACTCACTAGAAAGAGTGTCATAAAACCCATCCACAAAACGTGCCTTCTTAGGCTCACAAGTGTTCATGCCATGAGGAGGGCAATGAACATCCAAAGGCCAAGAAGCACAAGCTCGCCGCATTCTCCTTGCCCGGTGGTAGCAAAAACTCTCTTGATGCCCATCCTTCCCACAATGAGAGCAATGGTGCAAAGGCCTATCGAGAGGCACGGTCCGAGTGGACGAATCACCATTCTCTTGTAAGTGAGAAGTCCCCTGGGACATAGAGCAAGAAGCATCAACCCCAACACTCGACTTGGTGCCCACATTAGAATCACACGTGCCATGAGAAAGGCTACGTGGCTTCTTAAAAACTTTGGCACGCAAGCGTCGCTCATGCTTGACACGGCGAAAGCAAAACTCAACGGTGTGCCCATCCTTCTTGCAAAAGGTGCAATAGAACCTCAGCTTGGGAGCATGAATTCCAAATATGTGAGAAGCACCCTTGTCATCCAAACCATCTCGGGCAACACCGGAAGAACCACCAAGCTTAGGAGTAGCTATAGAAGAGCTATCCAAAGCACTAGCACAAGTGCCACCATCCAAGGACTCACGCTCAAGACAAGAAGTCAACTCCGGTTGAGAAGAAGCAACTTTAAAAGCATCAACATCGGATTGACAAGAACCATGAGAATCCAAATCCTTGGCACAAAGACTCTTGCATCTTGTGTGCAAAACCTCATTTTTAATTTTGAGGCACTCACAAGTACCACACGGAATATTTCTCAAGTTTTCAATTTCCGTCTCTATGCACTTGGCATACGTGGTATGCAAGAGTTCATTCTCGTTTTCAAGGTTGGCACTCATCTCATCATGCTCAACCAACTTGGCGCTCATATCATCGTGCATCTTTTTCAAAACCAAAACTTCACTCTCCAAATCAATGCATGAGGTGCAAATGAAATCACATGAACAAGCAACATCATTTACATCTCGCAAAGCATCATCATCATCACAAGAAGTATGGCAAGCATCAACAACTAGCAAAGAGCACTTGCTACAAGGCATAGACTTTATCTCACAAATTTCAGCCCTAGCATGCTCAAGTTCATCTACACATGTGGTGTGAGCCAATTTTAATTCTTTAAATTCAGCAAGCAAAGACTCACAAGAAACACATGGTAAGGAAGCATTTGACTCCAACAAAGCAATCTTACTTCTAGCCATATCAAGATTATCATTCAAAGTAACACAAGAGTTACAAGGCATAGAAGCATGGGATTTCAACAAGTCAAATTTAGATTTCAAGCAAGCAAGAGAAGCACTCAAATTTTCATTCTCAAATTCAAGATTGTCGCATGCTCTTCTAAGAGCCTCAACATGCATTTTGCGACACTTAGTTTCATCTTTTAACTTCTCATTTTCAGCACACAAGGTATCACAAGATGTGCATGGCAAAGGTGAGTTCTTAAGCTCCGCATTCATCTCACCATAGGCACAAAGGCGGGTGAACAAGCTAGTGATACCTTGGATAAGCTTGACCTTGCTTCTCTTCATGAGCTTGTCTTGGAGATCATCATCTTGAGCCACCAAAAGCCGGATCAACGCCGACACTTCCTTGTCATTCTTTAACTCCTTGAGCTTCCTCCTCCACTTGTGGTCACCTCTCGACGCACTCTCCATCTCATCAACCTCTGGAGACAAAGACACACAAGAAGAGCTTGATGCCATAACTCAAAGCACCAATTAGGATTTGCTCAAAACAAACCCAAAATGCGCAAACCAAGACCACAAGCAAAAACGCCCTCTTTTCTGTCGCCCTATGGATCACAAAGCCGGTTAAGGTATAGTGATCCTTGACCAAGCTCTGATACCACTTGTAGGATCGGATTGGCGACCAGAGAGGGGGGAGTGAATGGGAACCGATAAAAATTCTTCTCACACGGAGCAAGAACTCGGCCTATGTCCCAACGTCACTTCCAAGCCACCCACACAAGTGTTGTCAAGATCACGTAGCAATTGGCCTGCTACTGATCCTAGGAACAACACAACAATCCGTAGTACTTGAACACGCAGCGGAAAACCAACTCGAGCACTAATCAGCCTAATCGGTCAGACCGGTCTCTGCAGCAACCAAGCATAGGCCGTCACAATCACTTCCTGGGTTCCCAACACCAACTTGCCAAGATCACGTAGTCACAACGGACCTACTGACCTTCGGAACAAGTCAGGGTATGACTAGGAACAAAATGGAAGCAAGCTCAAAAGCAAACTGGAGAAAGAACGATCTCTAAGCAATCTCCAGCAGTTTTGTCGGAACTTCTGACCAAAGGTCAAAACTTCCGATAATGGGTCCTCTGGATGTTAAAGACTCATTATCGGAACTTCCGGACAAAACCCGAAACTTCCGAGCCCTTGAACTTCCGGGCCAAAGTCGGAACTTCCGACCATCAGAACTTCCGGACCAAAGTCGGAACTTCTGGCCAAAGGTCGGAACTTCCGATAAAGGGTCCTCTGGCTGTTAAGGACTCATTACCGGAACTTCCGGACTAAAGTCGGAACTTCTGAGAAACACCCCCCAACAACTTAGAGAAATCCAAAACCAACTCAAATGGTGTCCAAATTTGATGAGATTTTGACCATGGCGTTTTCTAGTCCCCAGAAACTTGTCCACCAAAAATCTCCTCAAAAATCGACCGTTGACCATACTGGTCTGACCAGTTTCACAAACCGGTCCCACCGGTTTTGCCTAGGCAGCTCAGGAAAAACTCAACCCGTGAGATGAACTCCAACTTCAAATCGCCCGATCTCCCAATTCACCCAATGGATTCAAGTGAGACTTTGGGGATAGATGGGATGCCTCATGGGCAAACCGTAGCTAGTAGATCAAGTCCCCAAACTCACTAAATCACCGGGAATTGAAGGTCAACCACCAAGAACACCTCACCTCGGGCTCCAACCAAAAACCTCAAATCGAAGACTTTTCTCACGGATTCATGAGGGGGAACACAACCAAAAGAGTCACAAGGAACTCATACATCCATCCCCTAACAAGAATCGCAAGGAAACACCTTCAAATCCGCCATACAAAAATACCTCCGAAAATACCTCTAAAAATGCGTAAAAAGAGGGAATATAGGATTTGGCACAAGATAGAGAATGGAAATTCGCTATGAATTATATTGCCATATCCGGTTACAAGCCACTCACAAGAATCACAAATCTTGGATGGCAAAAGGCTCAAAACAAAGAGCCACTCTCTCCTCTCTTCCTCTCTCCCAAGAGCAACCCAAAATGAAAGGCTACACCCACCTACAAGCCAAGAGATGGCTGCCAACCCGCCACTCCTCCTATATATAGGCCCTCCAGAAAATGACCGAAGTGCCCTCAATTAGGAGATACAACTCAAGCCCTCGCAGGGGCATTTTGGTCAACACATGAAGTTCTCCATCGGACGGATGCTCGTCGACTGCAAGCCCGCATTCCCACCACGCAAGCCTTGCGATCACGCCGCGTGTCCTCCGCTTCTCGAAGTCTTCCCGACGCCCAGACCCAGATCCGGTCAGGCCGGTTACACAAACCAGTCTGACCGGTTTTGGCAAACCGGTCACACCGGTTTTGGCAAACCGGTCACACCGGTTTCCAAACCGGTCCCACCGGTTCTGGCACCTGTAGCCCGCTGAAGCTCCAAGGGCTCGGTTTTGAGGCCCAAACTGAGAAACCGTACACTGGGTGGTTTTATGGTACCACCACCAAACCCCGCAAGCAAGGCACGGCTTCACACAGAATAACCATCACCTCGCACCGGCTCCAAGTTGGTTTTGAGGCCAAACCAACAAACCGTCGAGCTCGGCTTTATGGAGCAACCGAGGAACCTGATGGTTTTGTGGTAGCACCATCAAACCTCGCATACAAGGCACGGCCTCACACAGATGACCGTCACCTTGCACTGGCTTTGGTTTTAAGGCTAACCAATAAGCCCTGATGAGAGATGCACTCTCACCGACTGATGGTTTTATGGTAGCACCATCAAACCCCGCATACAAGGCATGGCCTCACACAGATGACCATCACCTTGCACCGGCTTTGGTTTTAAGGCTAACCAATAAGCCCCGGTGAGAGATGCCACTCTCACCGGCTCCATCACGATGTCATCTTGCTCTTTTTGCCACCATGCGGTCCGCACTCGATTCCGTCGGCCACCGGGTCCCTCGAACCAAGCCTACTTGTCTCTTCACATAGAAGGTCACACAGACTCAAGACCTTTCGCGCTTGTTCTTCACCTGCACCAACGCAAACCAAGCCGTAACCTGCACCTGCAATACTAAGCCAAGAGTCAGTCCACACAATGTTGTCAACCACTCATCACGAGTGCATTGACAACACACCACATAAAGTAACATATGAATAAACAACCGAGAACACAAACCAACGATCTCAACACACCAAACCCCAAAGCATCTCTACATGCCACACCTCAAATCATCCGGTCAATCACTCATCACAGACAAACCAAGGCACATCTCAACTTGGTTTCTCAGTTGAGCCTCCTTTCGTGTGGCAAACATGCGTTTCAAGCGGGGAATGATGGAAAAATACCATGCCACCCTCACAGGACCCCCTCTGTTACCCTTCTTGCCTCTGTTCTTCACGAGCTTGTTCCCATCATCAGCATTATCTCCACCCTCTTTTATCCTCTTGTACCGACCGAAACCCACACTTAGGGCAATTGTCAAGGTCCTAATAATCTCCACAGAACAACACACAGCTGTTCTTACAAGCATGGATTTTTTTCAACCTCTAAACCCAAAGGACATATTATCTCCTTAGCCTTGTAGACAGACTCGGCCACTTGGTTTCCCTCAGGCAGCATGTCTTTAAGCAGATCCAATAGTTGTTTGAAACTTTTGTCAATCCAACCATGACCTACCTTAAGCTACAAAAGTTTTAGATCACCAGAAAGGCGAGAGTACTTCTAGCAACCAGGGTAGAGGGGTTTCTTGGAATCTTCAACGAATTGTTTCAGCCTGGCTAATTTAGAAGTTGTGTACACACTTTGAAACTCAATATCTCTCACCATTTGATCAACATTGCTCACACGATGCAGCACATCATCATCACTGAAGCCCGTAACTTCTTGGTTAGTCATATCCTCAGGCCTCATCACAATAGATGGGAATGCATCATCTTCCTCAAAGTGATTTTCACATTCTTCTTCCCTATAATAACAATAAATCAAGGAGTTAAGACATTCTGCATTATCCTGTAACAATGAGAAATCAATGTGTTAAGTCATTCTGCACTCATTTCACCTTCATTAAGGGCTTCATCATGGCATTGCGTTGCCCCTTCATTAAGGCCTTGAGCATGGTGTCGCGCTTCACCTTCATTAAGGCATTCTACTTTGCCTTCATTAAGGCCTTCCTCGCCATGCTTGTTCCAACACGTGTAATTTTTTGTGAATCCACGTGTGTTCAAATGATGGAAAATGTTGTCCCGTTGTCCGAACTTCTTCTGGTTGAGACAATCTAAACAGGGGCAATACATTGTCAGAACACCACAGTTTCTCATGGCTGCCTCTGCTTGAGCCAGAAAACCATTGACCCCACTTAGGAACGTCCCCCAAACTCGGGGCTGTCTGTACACGCAAGCCCGATCAGTAGCCGCCATCTACAAGTTCAATAAATAGATGTTTTTAAGAAATATATCATCAACAGCGTAAGAGGAGAAGGGAGGAGGTGGTGACATTTAATTTGTGACTGGATATTGTTGCACTGGTGGAGATCGGACCTTTAGCACCGGCTGGTAAGGGCCTTATTGACCTAAGGACCAACCGGTGCTGAAGGTGAGGGACTAAAGGCCCCCCCTTTAGTCCTGGGTGACCAACCGGGGCTAAAGGGAGGCCTTTAGCACCGGGTGGTAATACCACTCGGGACTAAAGGGGAGGCAGATACGGTGTCCGAGCTGGCGCACGGGACCCTTTAGTCCCAGTTGGTATTACCACCCGGGACTAAAGGGTCCCTCCTTTTTTTTACCAGATTTTCTATTTCTAATTCTTTTTATTGTTTCTCTAAATATTTATGTATATTCTAATTATTGTCTCACTTATGTATCTATGATTACGTATTTGCACTAAGGTATCTACGTATACTTGTCTACTAAATTTACATATATATATATATATACACACATAGAACTTATTTTATATATATATACACACACACACACACACATATAATTCAAAAAAGAAATAGATGGTATCCATAAATTTACAATATATACAACAAAATATCCTTCGAAATAGCTTAATCCCTTAGGAGGTTATGTCCGTCATAATATTGCCTTCCTTTTGGATTAACCACCTCGTCCATCAAAAATCCCATCAGCCCTTCTTGAACGGCCAACAGACGACCCTCCTCAATGAGCTCGTCTTTAACTAAATCCATCTGTAATGTGTAAATATGTTAATTTCTAACACCAAACAATGAACTATGTAATTAAGCGCTAGAAAATCATGTAACTATTAATAGGTTTAATGTACTTACAGTATAATTCGAAGGGGTTGTACTTGCAAAAATATGTATGTGCTCACACACGTAGTATCCAAATAAATTAGTTCCTTGTTTTTGTCTCAGACACTATAGTGGAGAAATAATATATAATATTAGTCTTATAGAATTATAATTTTACCAAGATAATATTTGTTATTTGGATTATGTATACGTACCAGAAAATTAGTTTTCCAGGTAAGAGTTGGTTTAAATGGTCCATGGTTCTCATTAATGAACCGTGTCCAAGCTCTGCGAAAAAAAGTAATCAAGTGTTAGTAATTAAATGCAAACTATTGCATAAAAGAAAACGTCTAAGCTAGAAGTAATACATTGCAAATAGATCTTGAAGATCCTCGTACTCCTTGGGGTCTTTTCGCAACGAATCTAGGACAAGGATGTTGTTGTGGTCGATCATAATGATAAGAAGTATCCAGTGGAACCTGTATATATACATACTCAAAGAAATTACCACTAACTAATATTAACTAGGATAAATAGAAAAACAAAAAGTGCCAAGTTGGTAATCACACTTACTTAAAGTTATAAGGTAGTAGTATGCAATCCTTGTAATGCTGCTGAGACAAGGCCATGTAGATTGCGTCGCACACTACTTTTGGTTGCGTAACGATCCAGTCTCCACTAATGATCATTGGGTCCATGAAACCAACTTTCTCAATACCCTTCCTGCGCATCGTATTTAGTTCCATGCTACAAAAAATGAAAGACGAAGTTAATTAGTAGATCATGCATTATTCAACAAATTAATTAATAATGAAATGAAAAATAGAAACTTACAGACACCAGGCAGAGATAAGATCGGTATTCTAGGCATCTAGATGGTACACTTCATAAATGGTGGAGAACTCCAGCCAGCACACCTTCTCCTCATGACCGCTAAAATCCTCATGTCTAACAAGCATACCAAAGCTCTCTCGACCTTTTTTTGACTGCTTCATGTACCACTCATGGAATGCGTACATCTGAGTTGGCAGCTTCTTTACCAATTCTGGCCTGACCATGGGCTGTCCTAGCTTAAAGCGCCATCTAGGTACGAAATCTGGATCCGGAGGTGGCGCTTCATCCGTACCAAGAATAGCTCCTATAGACCAACCTGTTTCTTGCTGAAAAGATATGATCTCAGCTACCTTTTCTGTAGGCATAGCTGCAAGAGCTCTTTCCTCTGCATTGAGGCCGGAGGCAACGTACGCTGATGGTGGAGTCGACGTCGACGTCGACCCAACCTTTTGCTTCTGCTTTGCTTCATCGAAGGCAATGTAACTCAACGGTGACCCTCCCTGTTTCTTCTTTTTCATTGACTTGCTCAGCGAATGGGCATAGTCTGATTTAGGCTCTACCTCTAACCTTCTCCTGGTTTCTTCCTTCATGCCAATGAAAAACTTGAGTTTCTTCAGATCCACCATCTTTTTCCTTTCTTCTTCCTTCTCTCTGGATCTTTCACGCACTCCGACGAACCAGTCATCTAGCTGCTTTTTACATTCAATCTCGGTTTCTTCTTCGGTCATGTCATATGGTAGCTTCTTTCTAATAGGATTGGCCTTTTTCTTGGTATTTGTTTGTTTCTTGGTCAGTCGTGGAATTGACTTGGAAGCTTGTGATCGGGACCTCTTTGTTGGCGCCTACTTTGCGGCGGGTGGTTGCTTTGGAGGTGACTCTGTACGGATGTCATCGTCATCGCTCATGGCATCTAATTGTTCTGACGGAGATGGTGAACGAGCATGTTGCGACGACGATCCCGGTGCTGATGACCGCCCTTGAGACGGGGGAGGTCTCGGAGGGACGGATGGCTCCTTCGTCCCAGGAAATATGATGTAACGTTTCGGCCATAATATGATAGCGTCAAGCGCTTCTTTGAGTGTCTTTTCCCCGTCACCTCCTAGGATGTCCAGCTCTAGGTCTTCATATTTTGGTTCACAGATCTCCTCCAGACCAACAGAGGCATAGCCAGGTGGAATCGGCATGCCGTGGCTTGTCCGTCCTGGCAAACAAACTAGAGCACTACCGTACGCCACCTATATATGTAGGGAAATAAAGAAGTTAATAAATTACTAAGCCATGCAACAATAATGGAGCTAATTGTATGTATTAATTTATACCTTCAGTGTGATGTTGCCAAATGGCTTGTGCAGCTCACATGCAGTGCGCTGACAGATCTCATCCACAAGGTACAATTCATAGTCGACCACGAGCGGATCTTCATCGATGATTCTGTTCTCTTCGGCGGCCTTTGTGGAAGCACAACTGCTTCTGCATTGTGAAAGGCTAATGACGGGATCTAGCGGTTGCGGAAGTGTCCCAGATTGGGCAAACTGCTATATCGAAGTGGACACTTGTTGTTCAATCTCTGATTGCATCCTTTCTTCCTGTTGTTTAAGCCTTTGCTCCATCTTCTCTCGCCACTCTTCCTCTTCGCGTTGTTTTCTTCTTTTGCGGCTTCTATAGGTGTCCCGGTCATGCTTGAAAGCAAACTTCACCACGACGACCCCGTAGCCTCCTGATCATCCCGGTGTTCGGGTTCCGGCGCCAAGGTGAGCTAATCATTCTCTCTGTCAACCTTAATTCTTCCTGCTCTGACATCTTCAATTTTCTGCATGATCTTTGCTGCTATCCCACATAATGTGGGTGGGACAATAAGGGTCCCATCTTCAGGGTCCAATCTGCCTCCATAAGTATACAACCAATTCTTAGATCAATCCAGCCAATCTAGAATTGCTGATGAGATACCTCTAGCTCTTAATTCTTTTTCCATTGCACGCCACTTGGGAATTGCAGACATGTAACCACCTCGACCAAGACGATGGTTGTACTCCCCCCTTATTGCTGTTACTAAGTGTGCCTTGTGCACTTTTCTTGGCATGTTGTTCACTATTTTTGTAATCCACAAAAGACTCCCAGTGACTTTCTAACTTTGGATATTCATTCCAATTTGGCGTTACGTTATTTTTGATAAATTTCCTATGAAGCATCTTCTTGAAATTCTGAAGCTGGGTTGCCATCTGCGACAGAGTCCAACTCTTCACAAGGTTTGCGTCGACATCTTCCGCAAGTGTGAAGTGTTTTAAGATATCATTCCACAACAATTCTTTTTGTGCTTCCGGAACAACGTATGGATTATCTGCTCTTTCCTTCCAATCTCTATAGCTGATGGGCACGTTGTCCCTTACAATTGCCCCGCATTGTGACACGTACTTGTCAGTGATTTTTTTGGGAGCAACTGGCTTGCCAATCTCTGACACTTCGGTGATTTTGTACATCACATCGCCGGTGAGTACTTGTGTACACCCTCTCTTGCTCTTTTTTGATGACGATCCAGAAGGCTAAAAGTGATAGATTGGTTATTTATTAGTACATAGTGGTAAAGTATAAGTAAGAATTAGGGGAATAAGAGAATTGGTAATGCATGATATATATACCTCGTTGGATGGTTCCCCATTATCGGCGCCGGTGTCGCCTTCCTCGGCACCGGTGTTGCCTTCCTCGGTCGTATGTTCAAACATGTCTCGCTACGCTCCTCGTCGGTGTACATTGGAACGACGGTATTTTGAGCATTTCCGGCAGCAATAATTTGCTCCATAATCCGTCAATCGTCATTATCGCCTTCCATCTCAACTAATACTGAGAAAAATGAATATACAATAATTTTTATAACATACACTAATTTCTATGAAGGAACAACAATTTATATGAAATAAACATGAATTCCTGAGAATAAACAATAATTTCTATGAATATACACGAGTTTCTAGAATAAACAATAATTTCTATGAAAAAACACTAATAGGGAGTCAGGATAGAGTCGGGAGGGGGTCGGGCAAGTCGTGTATGTGTTGGCCGAGTCGAGAGGGAGTCGGGCGAGTCATGTGTGTGTGTTGGCCGAGTCGGGAGGGAGTCGAGCGAGTCGGGAGGGAGTCGGGAGTGGGTCAGGCGAGTCAGGAGTGTGTTGAGCGAGTCGGGAGTGGGTCGGGCGAGTCGTGTGTGTCGTGAGCCTGAGGGAGTGAGGGGGAGCGAGTCGGGAGGGGTCGAGCGAGTCGGGAGGGAGTCGGGGGAGTCAGGAGGGAGTTGGGAGGGGGTCGGGCAGAGTCGGGAGGGAGTTGGGAGGGTCAATTTTATCTAAATTTTCTATCTTAAAAAATTAAATTCTATCTAAAAATCTAAATAAATTAAATTCTATCTAAAAACATTTCTATCTAAATAAATTAAATCTAAATTTCTATGTAATTAAAATTCTATCTAATTATCTATCTAATTTCGAATTCTATCTAATTTCATTTCTATTTAATACATATTAAATAAATCTAATCTAATATAAAACATAATTAGATTTTACAATTAATAAAAAAAATAACAAAAAAGAGACGCCACCACCGCCTCGGGCTTCGTCGGCCCGAGGCGGCGTGCCGGCGTGGGCGGCGGCGAGGGGCGGCACGGCGGCGACGTCGGCGGCGGCGCAAGCAATCGGCACGCGGGCGTCGGCGGCATGACAGCGGCCGAGGTGCGGGCGCGGCGGCGCGGTGCGGGCGCGGTGCCGTCTGGATGGGGACGCCGAGGGCGCGCGCTGACGGCGCAGTCAGGAGGAGGACGGCGCCGGCTAGAGGGGACGCCGAGGAGGCTGGGGCACGACGGCCGGGAGGAGGGGGGTGCCGGTCGCTGGGTGTCCCGAGGAGGGGGCGTCGGCTAGAGGAGGGGGGCGCCGGCCGGAGGAGGGGGCGTCGGCGGGAGGAGGACGACAATGTCGGCGTCGGCACGGGCGCCGGCGTGGTGTAGAGGCGGCGCGGAGATGGAGGCGGCACGGAGGCAGAGGAGAGGGGGAGGCGCCGGAGACGGAGGCGGCGGAGACGGAGGAGGAAAATTGGCTAAGTCCAGAGGGGGGGCGTCGGTTGGTATTTATAGCCCCCCCCTTAGCACCGGGGCGTAACACCACCTGATGCTAAAGGGCTTTTCGCACCGGGTGGTGTTACCACCCGGGACTAAAGGGCACCCTTTAGTCTAGGGTGGTAACACCATCCCGGGCTAAAGGGTGAAATTTCGATTTTCCCTATTTCTTTTTCATTTTCTCACACATTCTCATTGTAACCTCTTTTAAAAATAGTATTTTTCAATATTTTGAACATGCAAAATTAAATTAAACTCTGTACTAATTACTTGTACATTTTGTGTGCAAATCTATTTTAAGATCTGAATTAACTACTTCTGTTTTCTGTTTTAAACATAGATATATCATTTTTTTTCTTTTAGATAAATATGGTGTGATACAAAATATGGTGAATTACACATCAAAAACACTAGAATTATCGCCACAAAAATTAGTCTCCTAAGAAATAAGAGACCTTGTGCTAAAGTTTGGCACCATTCCGAATTACAATGAACGTTTAATTAATTACTAGCTGAGATATATATCACGCAGAAAATCAGCTAAACCGAGTTTAATTAATAATGAGCAGAAAATCAGTAACCTAATGCAGAAAAATCTCAAGTGATATATTCTTAATCATTATATTACATGAAAGAGTTATTTCATCATCATGCATTACAGTGTGGCATTATTAAAAACTCTTTTCCTGACAAAGGTTCCTTGCTTGTGGTCATCACGTAAGTACGGTGTCTCTTCATTTCCAAGTAATATGCTTGGGTCAACTTTGACAGCGAACGGAGGCATGCCATCAAATTGATCATATTCATCCGACTTATCTGTTATGTCCTCGACTCCCACGATGACTCTTTTACCTGGAAGAACTATGTGACGCTTTGGCTCATATGGTCCTTCTTGTGGATTTTTAGTTTTCGGTTTGCTAGACATATCCTTCATGTAGAAGACTTGATGCACATCTTTGGCTAGGACGAATGGATCATCTAGGTATCCGATCTTATTTAAATCCACTATTGTCATTCCATATTTATCTTTCCTTATGCCACCTCCAGTCAGTTTTACCCATTGGCAAAGAAACATGGGGATTCTCAGTGCCTCATACTCAAGCTCTCATATCTCTTCTATGATACCATAATAGGAGTTTTTGCACCCGTTGCTGTGGATGGTGTCTATACATACACCAGTTATTGAAAAAAGAGAAAATAAGAGATTGCTAATTAACTAACTAGTTATTTCTAAATCTAAAGTAAATTAAAAATTTAATCTCTTAGCCTCTCCTATAGGTACTTAGAAATAAAATTAAATAGTTGTTTCTCTGTCTCTAAAAGATAAAACAATGAAAGTAGGTAGTACATTTTCTTTATGCTTACTATTTTTAATGACCATATTCTTAATGACCATATTTTTAATAAACTAACTTCTAATAAAAAAAAGCAAGATGCCCAATTAATTATTGCATATCTTATTATGTCAAAAAGTAAAATTCAATTTTCGCTATATCAAAAACAAAAAATAGAATACTTAAAATATATGTGAAAGATAGAACAATATCTAGCTAACTACTTGTTTCTAAATCTAAAGTACATAAAGAACCTAGATAATCTAGCTATTATTAGTTCCTCCTACCTAGAAATCAAATTTTTCTATGTTCTCCATTTCTAAATCATAAAACAAAATTTAATCACAACAAAAGAATGGAGGAGAAAGAATCAAACATTGACAACACTTTGATGGAGAGAAATCTTCACGAAATGATGAAGAAAAAATTCGGCATCACCTCCCTGAGTTAGGGGCGCCATGGAGATGAGCTTCAGCTCTCGGGTGGGCACAGGGGAGAAATAGGCTCGGGTAGGGGAAGAAGAAGAAGGTGGCTGGTATTTATTAGACACGGCCTTTAGAACCGGGTGGTGGCACCACCCCGGACTAAAGGGACCCTTTAGTCCCGGGTGGTAACACCACCCTGGACTAAAGCCCGGGGCCAATAATTGAGGGGAGTAGCCGTTGGAGCCCCCCCCTGCCCTTTACCAACCGGGACTAAAGGGCAGGGGTTTCGCCTCTTCCGCCACGTCCGCCCAAACCCTTTAGCACCGGCTCCAAATTTCAACTGGTGATAAAGGGTTGGATCTAAAGTCCATTCTCTACCAGTGTTGGTTGCCAGCATGCTTAAATCTTTTAGGAAAATCATCCATTAATTCTATAATTATATATTGCCAGCAAGTCATTAGGAGGATTAGCTACGAGAGGCAATTTCCATACCTCCAAAGGCACCGAGAAGGTGGGACGGGTGGTGGCGCTATAGCGGAGGGAGAGGCCGTTGGCCGGCTGAGGCGGAGGGTGGAGGCGAGCCAAGGCGGAGAGTGGTCGGCAGAGGCGGCCACGCGCGCTCATGCTTGAGGGCGGTGGAGGCGAGCGCGGCCGAGGAAGAAGTGGTCGTGGCCGCGGTGACGGCACGGAGGAAGGGCTACTGCTGTGGAGGACGGCGACGGCGCGGAGTTCGCCGCGGTGGAGGCCCGCCGGCCGGCTGCTGCAGCCAACTGGCTACAGTGATGTGTGCTACAATTACTTCAATTATTGAGCCCTGACTCTGGTAGTGGGCATCACATAGCCACACGCAACACGCGTTACCAGTAGCGACAGCTAGGTACAATCACTGCCCTACCGGTAACGGGCATCAAATGGCCACACGTAATGCGCGTTACCAGTAGCGACAGCTAGGTACGATCACTACCCAACCGGTAACGGTCTTTAAGCAACTATTACAGATAGGTATCTTATTCGTAATGGTTGTATTTTAACGTATGTTACAACTAATACAAGTAACGGACATTTAATAAGACCATTACCAGACATACCCTATCGGTAACGGGCATTGCGGTGGCGATGTCGGGGTCGAGCCTGCCACGCTTATGGGTAACCGGTGTTATTTGGCGCCTGTTACTGATCTGGAACCTTGTAACAGACATCGTGCACTTGTTACCAATGCTGTGTGACCTAATTGAGATTTTCACGTAGTGGAAGGCAGGAACCTTGGCATCTGTGGCAGCAGCAGTGGCAACGACGCGGCGAGGGGCGGCAGATGCAGGCACCACGGCCAACCGCTCCTGTCCGGCAGGGCCAAGTACGCGGCAGCAGCCAGAGGATGCGACAGGTGCTGTCCGCCGGCAACGGCATCCCCCAATGGTCTGGCGGCGTCGGACATTTGCAGATGGCCGGCGGTGGAGACCATGACCTGGCCGGCAGAGGCGACCCGCGAGGTCAATTGCAAGGTGGAGGAGCACCTTGTCCTCCGATGGCAGCACCTGCCGGCGTCTAATCAGAATCACTTCCAGAGGCGTTGTTCCCTAGCGCGCGCTGGCTGGCAGCGCCAGGGCCGCGCTGCGCCGGACTGCGTTGCCCACGCCAGGGATCGGGTCACTGCAAGTTAACACTACATGCCACCTCAGCCGCCCGATCTCGCCACGGACGGCACAGATTCGATGCTACATTAGTGAACAGTAGGGTATAATATTCTGGTGAACAATATTTTCCTTGAACAGTGAGTCAATCAAGAGTTCGCTGCATTATTCCCTCTCTCGACCGCTCACCATGCACATTTGAGCTCCATCCGAGGGTAGGTGGGCAGCCCACTTAATCAGTATAATTACGATGGCATGGTCTGTTTCGAAATATTCAGAACAGTTCACTACTGGAAACTGGCTCTTTGTTGTGTGCTCGGTAGTTTGCCATGTGTCTTTTTATCGAGCACAAGGTAAAGCTCTACTTTGCCGTGTGTCACGACGAAAACACACGACAAAAATCTAGCACACGGTAAAAGATGATTTTACGGTGTGTTTTTAGTTTGGCACACGACAAAGCCATCTTTTGCAGTGAGTTTTTTCTGACATACGGCAAAGAAGTTTTTTGCCGAGTGCCTTATTTCTGGCTCTCGGCAAATCAAGTTTTTGCCGAGTATTTTTTTTGCTCTCGACAAAAAAATAAGTTTTTTCCCTTCTCACCTCGAAACTTTTTCTACTCTCCACATACAACATGTGGTACTTCATGCTAAAATTTGGTATATTTTTGTATTTGTTTGCTATATTTAACTAATTAATTACATTTCAAGTAATTTTTTGAATCAAGTCGAATTTGTATTGCAAGTGATTCAAATAGTAGAATAAAATGAGTAAAAAAATGATATTCATGTTATTTAGCCCAGTTTGAGGCCTTACCTTTGAAATAAAAAGAAATTTCGAACATCTTGTCCAGAAAACACGATCACGAACGTGTGTCCAAATGATTTTTAAATTTTAAACAAAGGAAATGAAGTCTGAAAATCATGAGATTTGTCAATATCTCATGATAGCATATGTGAAGGCCGTGGTAAAAAATTTAGGAGGTTTCGCATATTTTGTCATATATGATGCTTACAAACCGAAGTATGTCACAAGAAGTTCTATAGAGTTGAGAAGTATGTGGTTAGATTTGTAAGCGAAGTGACATTTAAATTGGAGTTTGACTTCAAAACTTTTCTACAGGCAATAGACAACATAGATTGTTTGACATGAAACTTTACCGTGTGCCTGGTTGCGACACACGACAAAGAGAGGCGGGAAAGACTATCTCTCACCCCTCTCCTCCCACACGTCTGCCCCTCCACCGCGACCCACGCACCCTCACCCCTCTCCTCTCCTCTCACTCACTCACTCAATCCCTTTGTCCGGCACCACCACTCTGTTCTCCCTCTCTCCAGCGCCACCCCTCCCTCTCTCCAGCGCCATCCCTCCCTCTCTATGCCACCGCTCTCCTCTACTCGCCCTCGGCTGCCCCTCCTCTCCCCCTTCGCTCGCCCCTTACTCGCTGAAGTGAGGAGCGGCTGCGGGGTAAGAGCTGCGGCAATGCACAACGGTGGTGGGCTCGACCTCAACGGATCCGGCGGCGGCAAAGCTCGGCCTCGGCGAATCCGGTGGCGGCGGGCTCAGCCTCGGCAGATTCGGTGTTGGTGGGCTCGGCTCGGCTTCCTCTCCCCCAGCACAGATCCGTCGGCGGCGGGATCCACCTGTACGCTGGTTAGCGGCGATGGGCTCGGCCTCGACTGATCCAGCGGCGGTGAAGCTCGGCCTCGGCGAATCCGGTGGCGGCGGGCTCAGCCTCGGCAGATCCGAAGTTGGCAGGCTCGGCTCGGCTTCCTCTCTCCCGGCCGCAGATCCGGCGGTGGGATCCACCGCGCGTTAGTCGTGGCGGCGGGCGCCCATCCCCTGGTGCGTCTCTCTCTCCGCGCGCACCGACGGGAGTACGGCGGCGTGCATGGTGGCGGCGGCCGGAGGTACATGGTGGCGGCGTGCTGGAGGTACGTGGTGGTGGATCCGGCCCACCGTGGCACCGACTCTAGCGGCCGGATCTCGGTCGTGAGGTGGGGTAGCATGGGATGGCGGCGGTGGGGCGGCGACGGGGTTCGTTTGGTGGGGTGGTGGCAACGTGGGGCGGTAGCCGGGATCCGCAAGAATTTTTTTAATTCCAGTGCTTTTTTTAGTGTCGACCTAACACATGGCAAAGAGCTTTGCCGTAAAGGCACACGGCAAAGAAGTCTTTGCCGTCTCACGTGTGCCCTTTGCTGTGTGCATTTTGTGTTTCGCTGTGTACCCTTAGCACATGGCAAATTTTTTTTTTTTGAGAATAGCACATGGCTAATTAGATGATTCCGGTAGTAGTTATTGGCGTTCTGCGGTAGGTTGATATGTATTTGGAAAAAGAAAATTTTAACAGAGCCTTCAATACATCGTGTTGTGATAATTTTTTGGCAAAGCCTTGGAGTTAGCTCTTATGCCGGACCGCCGGTGGCGACGTGCCGACGTGGACGCGAGACCCCAGCGACGTGCCGCTCCCTCACGCGAGCCACCCAACGTGGCTGCCTCGCTCCAGAGTGTTGTGGCGCCGTCCCAAACGGCCTCGATCGACCGCGCCCCGATAGGACGGCCTGAGGGCATCATTCGCCTCCTATATAGCCGGGTTTCTCCAACCCTTTCCTAGTTCAACACTTGCAGCGAAGCAGTCCGGATTCACAACCAGGTTCGAGAGAAACCCGGCCTCGTCCGATCCGCGAGATGGCGGAGCAGCCCAACCCCCAGCCCCAAGTGGTAAGCGTGATCCCTTCTCAATTTTCGGTTCCGAATCGGTGCTTATTTATTTGGTTTGGGATTTGGGGTGCGGGGTTTTGGGTGTCGGTTGGTTCGCAGGAGGAGAAGGAGGTGGTGGTGGAGCGGCGGCAGGAGGCGAGGAGGGCCCCGAAGCTGAGGTACCTGGACATGGTCCATGTGGCGGCGGCGCAGGCCGCGGTGTGCCTCGCGGGGCTCTACGGGCTCGCCAAGGACCACGCCGGCCCGCTCCGCCCCGGCGTCAACGCTGTCGAGTCGACGGTCAAGGGCGTCGTCGGCCCCGTCTATGACCGCTTCCACGGCGTGCCCCTCGACGTCCTCGCCTTCGTCGACCGCAAGGTAATTCGTCAGGCCACGGGTCTCGCCGGTTGCTTCATTCGCAGGGAAGCACGACAGCGTGTCTGCGCCTGAGCTACAAATGAGTCGCGTGTGTTGTTGGCTTGTTGCTGACCTTTGTGCGTGAACAATGGCAGGTGGACGACACGGTGCACGAGGTGGACAAGCACCTCCCCGGCGCGTTGAAGGCGGCGTCGGCGCAGGCCTACACGGTGGCCCGCGGCATCCCGGAGGTGGCACGCGAGCTGGCCGCCAAGGCGCAGCGGTCGGGCGTCAAGGGCGCGGCCCGCGCGGCGCTCCCCAAGCTGGAGCACGTGGCCAAGGACGTGTGCGTGCGCTACCAGCCGGCGGCGGAGCACCTCGCCGTCTCCACCTGGCGCACGCTCAACGGCCTCCCGGTGTTCCCGCATGTCGCGCAGATCGCGGTGCCCATCGCGGCGTACTGGGCCGACAAGTACAACAGGGTGATCGCCGCCGCGGCAGAGAAAGGCTACACCGGGGCCAAGTACCTCCCGGCCATCCCCACCGAGCGCATCGCCAAGGTGTTCGCGTCGTCGCCGGAGGCCAAGACCCAGTAGTGTGTTCAAGCCGTTAGCGCGTTAGCATTACCCTGACGATGGGGTAAACTCTGGATTGTCCTCCAACTGAACCGAATAAGAAAGTGAGAATCCGGGGGGGCTAGGTTTGGTGGTAATGTAAAGTGAGAATCCGGGGTCTAAGTTTGATGGCAACGTTGTACTAGGTACTAGATATAGTGATGGGACGTCCTCACGGACGTGATGATGATGCTGTAGTTGTGTGGTGCTCTGCTTGCTTTTTGTATAAAAGCCGTTCGATGTCGCAATCTCTTGCTAATCCGATATGATTAGAGTATCTCCAACAGAATCTCTATTTTGGACTCTCTATTTGTCTCTATGTAAAGATTCTACTTCATATTGAGCAAGACACTCCTACATACTGATGCACGAGTCCCACGTGTCATCCTGCACTTTGAAGAGCAGGTCACTCCAACAGGTCTATTTACCACTCTCCAAATCCCAACAGCTACATTCAACTCTCCCCCTCTACACACTGACGTATGAGTCCCATGCATCATTCCATACTTGGGAAGTCAGTTTGGTTGGCCGGAGTGGCTAGCCAAGTTTGGCTAGCGAGGGCGGCAATTTGAAGAGCTGGATGGCTTGACGAATTGAAGAGCTATTTTGATGTTGAGTAGCCAAAATTTGGCTTGGCAAGCCATTTAACTAGTCTCTAGATGATGCAGTTATTTTGATGTTGAGTAGCCAAAATTTAGCTTGATAAACCATTTAACTAGTCTGTTGATGATGCTCTTAGAGCATCTTGCTCAAAACATAGAGTCCAAAAAAGATGGTTTTGGAACTTTGCTAAAAATTATTGGGAGAAAAAAAACTCCCACCCAACAGTTCCCAGAAGATTGACAGGCCCTGTTTAAGATTCGCAAATTTACACTACAAATCCCATCACATCGAACTATTCACTTATCATATCGAGTTACATCTTCTCTCACAGTACGCGTCTCAATACACACTTTTTCCACAACTTTTCACCCCAATTACTCCCAAATGCACTATTCATTCGTGCAAATTTGCGAAACTAAACCAGCCCTGATTCAAAAAAAATTAAATTAATGCCACATCATCCATCTGTGGGGCTAATGCTTCATTTTTCTTTTCCTCGTGAACGGTACCAATGGCGCTTACTCGGTTTTTTCCCTCGCTGGTTCCTGTCACCATTTTTTCCCTCGCTGGCTCCTCTCACCTTGACCAACCACGCCATACCCTCCAGATGACGTGCCACCGTACCTCTGGATCCCGTAGACACCGTTTGGAGATGAATTTGCGGATATCCCACTGCATGCCTAGGCTAAACCATGTGACTAGCTAATACAATCAAAGAAGAGCCGCATTACCTCACTGAAAAGATATGCACCTGGCTCTGAGGGCGGCTATCACCGGCGCCGGCAGACGATGGGAGCCCGCAAGGTAGGCACTGGAAAATCGACGGGAACCCCGGCTACGACGGCGTTTGGAGTGCAGGAGCAGATGTTGTGGCCGCAGTGGACGAGCGCAGCGCCTACGGCGTGGGAAGCGAGGCCGCGAGTAGGTAGGTTTCGTTTTTTGGTGGGAATCTTTTGGCTCGGCCTGTTGTATCTGCCCATCTGGTAGCGTGTCCTCCGTTGAGGCCAGAGCTCTTTTTTGAAACAAAGTTGAGGCTAGAGCTCTCGGTGCCATACTGCCATGGCGTTTTGCGCGCGCGCGTCTAAATCAGTGGGTCGCACGTCTAAATCAGTGGGTCATCAAGTGTGGACTGCAGTCCTCAAAAATGTTATCTTGTGGGTTCTGCACTGCACTAGCCTTTATCTCTGGTGTTTGGAGTTGGTCGTTGGTGATGTCAAAGCTGTAACTACGTACGTATGCACTCTCTGTGAAGACACTAACATGTGGGGCAGAGATTGGAATCATATAGGTGTTTGAATCTCCTGAAACATCTGGCGACAATAACAGGTGTACAAACATCCAAAGAAACTCTCTTTCCTCGGTTTCCACGCCACCGTCGCCATCAGTCTGCACATCGTCGCTTCCCTTTACCCGTCAGCGCCCAGGATTGTCGCTTACTACCCTGTCAAAATCGCTAAGATCTCCTCCAACAGTTAGAGATACTAAAGCTCCAAGGTTAGGCGATAGCAATCATTGGGGGTGGTTTGTGTTTAGTACCTCTTGGTAGTACTACCCGAGACCAAAAGACATTCTTTAAATCCCGTGCGTAGACACTAACTGAGACAGATGTTCACCTTGGTACCATCTGTAACAAAAGGTGAGCTTTGTTCAGGTGGTATACTAACCCACTAAATGTGCCGCCTATAAAATCCCCTTCATCCTCCCGGCCCGAGCCATTAAACAGAGCTCGAGTTCCTCCTTCATGGCGTCGGTGGAAGCATCGGGAGGTGCTACCAAATTTTTTCTGCATCAATTCGTGGTGATTTTTCTCATCCAAAGTGTTGTCATGGTTAGGTTCTTCATCCTCCCTTTATTTGTTGTTATTAAGCTTTGTTTTACGGTTTACAAATAGAAAAAGTAGAGTTTTAATTTCTAGCTAGAATGAGCTAAGAGATGTAAATTTTTTATATATACTTTAGATGTAGAGAAAATTGGTTGTTTATAGAAAATAGGTTAGCTACTTGCATTGTTCTTCTTATTTTTATTTTTATTAAGCATTGTTTTATGTTTTCTAGATAGAGAAAATAGAATTTTACTTTTTAGTTATTAGAATATGAGAGCTAGGGATAATGAATACTTTTTTGTTACTACACTTTAGAGATAGAGAAAATGGAGTTCTTTATATAAAATAGGTTAATTACTTTCCCTTTTCATTTATTGTTATTATCCTTTGTTTTTGAGATAAATTTGATTATCAATATTACTTATGAAAAAAGAAAAATTGGTTGTTTATAGAAAATAGGTTAGCTACTTGCATTGTTTCTTCTTTCATTTATTTTTATTAAGCATTGTTTATATTTTCTAGATAGAGTTAATAGAATTTAATTTTTTGTTATTTGAATATGAGAGTTAGGGATAATGGATAGGTTTTTTTGTTACTACACTTTAGAGATAGAGAAAATAGTCATTCCTTTATAATGTTTGGTCATTCGTAAGTTACTAATACATGGATACTGCCGCTGGAGGGAGTGGTGATGATGGTTGGGGTAATCATCGTTCCTCTACCGGCAAGAGGAAAACCCAAGTCAACCCTCAACTGAAGCCAAAGAAAAAAAAGGAGTGTTGGAGAGAGCAATGCTTCGATATTTACAAAGATGCCATGAAGACGCTATTGCAGCGGGCGAAGAACCTTCGTTCGGTGGTCGTTATGCTCCACCGCCAGTTCCTAGTCAAACAACTCCACCTCCATACGCAAACAATACAACCAAGGATGCTTAAATACCTCCTTTGTAGTAATCATTAATTGAAAACTCATAGTTTGTCACGTCATTACAGTCCGGACTTTGTAGTACCTCCGATTTATGCTTGTGTCTTTTAAAATTAGTTTCTCTCAAGAAACAAACCCGGAACTAAAGGCCGGACTATGTACTAGTGAAAATTGTTATGTATTAAAATTATGTTGATGTAATCATAAGTCCATTGTTATGTATTAAAATTGTGTTGATGTAATCCTAAGTCTATTTTGACATAATATGATGCAGATGAACCGACAATGGATGTACAACGCGGATAGATGATCCCAGGAGTACATTGATGGCATGCATTCTTTTCTCGAAGTTGCCAAAGCCAACAAGTCAGAAAAGGAATTCATGTGTTGTCCATGCTCCCAATGCAGAAACGACCGGAACTACTCTTCCTGTGGGACTCTTCACTACCACTTGATCAAACACAGTTTCATGCCGAACTATGTGGTTTGGACCAAGCACGACAAAAGAGAGGTTGTAATGGAAGACGGCAAACAAGAGGAGGAGGATGATAACAAGACTCCAGACTGGGCCACAGTCCAAGCCTTTGAGACACTACAATGATAGATGCTGAGGAAGAAGAGTTATCAGAAGACGATCCTACTGACGATCTTGGTAAGGTGCTATGTGATGCACAGAGGAACTGCGAAAATGAGAAAGAATTGGCAAAGTTACAGCGTATGATAGATGACCACAAAAAATTGTTGTACCCAGATTGCAAGCAGGGGCATAAAAAGCTTGGTAGTACACTGGAAATGCTGCAATGGAAGGAGAAACATGGTGTGTCTGAGAAGACATTTGAGGGGATGCTCAAAATTGTAAAGAACATGCTTCCCGAGAATAATGTATCGCCATCCACAACATATGAAGCGAAACAGGTTATTTGTCCTCTAAGGTTGGAGGTTCAGACGATACATGCATACCCTAATGATTGTATCCTCTATCACAATGACAAATACAAGGATTTGGATGCTTATCCATTGTGCAAATCGATGCTATATAAGATCTGGTGAGAAGATCCTAGTGATCTCGAGGGGCAAACTCAAAAGAAGAGAGTTCCCGCGAAGGTGATGTGGTATTTTCCTATAATACCACATTTGAAGTGTTTGTTTAGGAACAAAGCAAATGCTAAGTTGATGAGATGGCACAAAGAAGAACGTAAGGAAGATAACATGATGAGACATCCAGCTGATGGGGCCCAGTGGAGATCAATGGATAGAGCATTCCCGAACTTTGAAAGGGATGTAAGGAACAAAAGGTTTGGTCTAAGTACGGATGGTTTCAATCCACTCGGTGAGTTTAGTAGTGGTCATAGTACTTGGCCTGTGATCCTATATATGTTCAACCTTCCTCCTTGGATGTGCATGAAGCAGAAGTTCATTATGATGCTGGTGCTTATCCAAGGTCGAAAAGAACCTAGCAATGACATTGATGTGTATCTAAGACCGTTGGTTGATGAACTATTATTGCTCTGGAAGGAAGAAGGTGTATGTGTGTGCGATGAGGAAAAACAAGAGAGCTTCGACCTATGAGCATTGTTGTTCAGAAGCATCAATGATTGGCCTGTGCTGGGTAACCTTTCAGGACAGACAAACAAGGGATATTGGACCTGTACCTACTGTTTAGATGCCACAGATAGCATGTATCTGACACACTGTAGAAAGGTCATGTATATGGGTCATCGATGCTTTCTTCCTGCTAACCACCCCTTAAGACAAAAAGGGACGCATTGGAAGGGGAAGATAGACCATCGTACAAAGCCTGCATATTGTAATGGAAAGGAGATATTTGAGATGGTAAAGGATGTACGAGTAGAAAGGGTGATGATAGCAAACCTGTTCCGAACAACACTAACGGATGTGCACCTATGTGGAAGAAGAAGTCTATATTTTGGGAGCTACCTTATTGGGAAATCCTAGAGGTTCGGAACACAATTGACGTGATGCACTTGACGGAGAATATTTGCGTGAACGTGCTAGGCTTCATGGGTTGTTACAGTAATGCAAAGGATACATTGGAAGCACAACGTGATCTGAAACAAATGAAGGATCGAGATGGCCTACATCCGAAAAAACAGAGGGGTAGGACAACAGTACTTACGTCCTGGTAGTTACACTCTTAGCAAGGAAGAGAAAGACAGTATGTTTGCGTGTATGAATAGTATCAAGGTTCCATCTGGGTACTCGTCGAATATAAAGGGAATCATAAATATGAAAGATAAGAAGTTCACAAATCTAAAGCCCATGACTGCCACATGTCGATGACACAGTTGCTTCCAGTTGCGTTGAGGGGTGTTCCACCAGAGAATGTACGATTAGCGCTCGTAAAGATTTGTGCGTTTCTCAATGTAATTTCACAGAAGGCAATCGATCCAACCAAGCTAATGAAGCTATATAATGATGTGGTGCAATGTCTTGTCAGCTTTGAGTTGGTATTTCCACCTTTCTTCTTAAATGTTATGATGCACCTCCTTGTCAAATAGATTACTATTCTTCGTCCAGTATTCTTGCACAACATGTGGCCTTTCGAGAGGTTCATGTTAGTCCTCAAAAAATATGGTCTTAACTGTGCCTGTCCAGGAGGAAGCATCACCAAGGGATATGGAACGGAGGAGGTCATTGAGTTTTGTGTTGACTTTATCAACTCAATTAACTCGATTGGGGTTCCAGTATCACAGCATGAGGGGAGGCTATGGGGAAAGGGCACCATTAGAAGGAAATCAAGTTTGAGGACTGATACTAATTTGTTCCATAAAGCATAACTCACTGTTCTGCAACAATCATCCTTGGTTACTCCGTATATTGAGAAACACAAGAAGATTTTTTTAACAAAACCTAACCAAATCTGATGCCTAGATTATACACCATCACATGGATACTTTTCTCTCATGGTTGAGTGAACACCTTATAGGTAACTCGATGATTCATTCACAACTCGCTTGGTTAGCTAGGGGACCTTCTACAACAATCGTGAAATTCCAAGGTTACGAGATAAATGGCTATACTTTTTACACGAGAGTCCGAGATCAAAAAAGCACAAATCAAAATAGTGGTGTCCTTATAGATGCCATCGAGAACAATGGGTGCAAAGACTCTTATTTTGGTTTCATAGAGGAGATATGAGAACTCTACTACGGGCCGCTGAACATCCCTCTGTTTCTTTGCCAATGGGTAAAGCTGACTAGAGGTGGCATAACAAAAGATCACCATGGAATGACAATAGTGGACCTGATCAAGATTGGATACAAAGATGAACCATTTATCCTTGCCAAGGATGTGCATCAGGCTTTCTATGTGAAGGACATGTCTAGCAAACCCAAGAATAATCTAGAAGAAAGACCACAGGAGCCAAGCACCACATAGTTCTTCCAAGTAAAAGAGTGATTGTGGGAGTCGAGGACAAAACAGACCAGTCGGATGATTACGATCAGTTTGATGGCATGCCTCCATTCCCTGTCGAAGTTGATCCAAGCATTATACTAGGAAAGGAAGAGATGCCGTACTTACGCGCTATCATGACCAAGGAACTTCGGTCAAGAAGAAGTTTTTAAATGTAACACTGTAATGCTCAATGGTCAATTCATTTATGTTGTGCGTAATGGTCAACTCATTTATGTAATATACTGCTATACGGAATGTTTTTCTCTCTTTTAACAAATGTCTCAAACTTTGGATAATATCCTTCACTTATAGTCATTTATCATTCGATTAGTAAAGCATAAACTTACTCATTTTATTTGCTAATATTTTTTTAATATTAATAAAATTAAAATATTTTCTTAATGAAATTCCGGGATCTGCTATTGTCATGGAAAATAGAAGTAATTATTTCCACTCTTAAATTTAATTTGTATAGAAAAGTGTAGAAGTAAGTATTTCTTAATTTAATATATTTTTGCATGATTGAAATATTTGGAATTGCTATTTTTAGAAATATTAGAAATACAAAGCAAATTAAGAACATATAAGAAAATCAGAAAGGAAAAGGGAAAAAAGTGGGTTCCCACACAAAATTACGCTTTAGTCCTGGGTGGAAATAACACCACGCGGGACTAAAGGGTCTGTTTTCATCTCCCGCGCGAAAGGACCCTTAGTCCTGGGTGGTGTTACCACCCGAGACTAAAGAGGGGTATAAAAGGCGGTGCGTCCCTTAGATCGGGACTTAGCCGTTTTTCGCCTCATCGTCTCCTCCACGCTGCCCGGATCCTTCTTCGCCGCTGCCACATCCCCACATCACGGGCCGCCTCCCTGCGCCCCTTCTCGAGGTGCCGGAGGCCTCCCCGATGCCACGCCGCCTCCCTGCCACTCGCTCACGCTGCCTCTCCAACGCTACACCGCCTACCCATCGTCCGCCCGTGCCGCTTTATCCGGCCCCGCACTCCTCTACGTGACGCCGCGCCACCTCCTACACGTCTGCTCGAGTGCCGTCGGCCTCCTCTGGCGCCGGTGCTATCTTCTCACCGTCCTTCCCATCGTGATGCCGCCTCCTCGTAGTCAACCGTCCCCGTCGCCGCGCCGCTGCTGCGCCCCCACCTCCCATCTGTCGTCCACTGCCGCACCTCTCCCACGACGCCACGCCGCCCCGCCATTCCCACATCGTCCGACGCCGCCCAGTAGGCACCGCTCCCGGCCTCCTGCTCGCGCTCCGCTCTTGGCCCCTTGCCTGCATGCCGCGCCCAGCCGTTCGGCTGCGTGTGTGCATGCGGCCCCTACTTGCTAACGCAAGCCCGCAAGGTGCTTGTGTCGGCAAGCTTTTTTTAATTTTTTAGTTATAGACGCAGAAATGTAGTTATAAATGTAGAAATGTATATATTAGTTACAAATGTAGAAATGTATATATTAGTTATAAATGTAGAAATAATGTAGTTATAAATAATATACTTACGTATATACTTAGAATTTGTGTATATTCTTAGAAATTTGTGTATATGCTTAGAAATTTATTTATATCCTTAGAAATTTATGTACATAGCTAGAAATTTATGTATATGCCTAGAAATTTATGTATATTCTAAAAAAATTGCGTATATGCTTAGCAATTTATTTATATCCTTAGAAATTTATGTATATAGCTAGAAATTTATGTATATGCTTAGAAATTTATCTATATACTTAGAATTTTTGTATATGCTTAGAATTTTATGTATATTCCAAAAATTTGTGTATATTCTCAGAAATTAGTGTATATGCTTAGAAATTTGTGTATATACTTAGAAATTAGTTTATATGCTTAGAAATTTTGTATGTGCTTAGAATTTTATGTATATTTCAGAAATTTGGTATATTCTTAGAAATTAGTGTATATGCTTAAAAATTTGTGTATATACTTAGAAATTTGTGTATATGCTTAGAATTTTATGTTTATTCCCAAAATTTGTGTATGTTCTCAGAAATTAGTGTATATGCTTATAAATTTGTGTATATATTGGAAAATTTTGTATATGCTTAGAAATTTAGTATAACATCTCATATATTTCAATACTGTCATTATTAGTTGAGATGGATGATAATGATCAGAGGATAATGGAGGAACTTATTGCTGGTGGTAGTACCTCTAATGTTCGAACTTACACCGAGGTTGAGGGTAGCCAGGCGGACATGTTCCTCAACATGTCCAGCGACGACAACAATGAAGACGATCACACCGTTGATGATAATACGGAACAAAACATTGTCATGTTGGAAGGTTTTGGCGAGATATATAATCATCATCATCATTGTTAATTGTTTTACCCCATTTCTAACTTATACATTATTACTATGTACTAAATAATGAATCTTGAACTTAATTTTGGCCCTCTCGATCGATGTCGAAACCAAAGAAACAGCGAGGTTGTACAAAGATAATCACTGGTGATGTGATCTTTCATATCACCGAAGTGGAAGAGATGGGCGAGCCAGCCAATTACTACAAGAAATATCGCAAACAAGTTCTTGTCTCAATGCGGGGCTATTGTTAGGGACAACGTGCCCATCAGCATCAGAGAATGGAAGGGAGACGTAACAAAAAATCCATACGTGCTTTCAGAGATGCAAAAGGAAATGTTGTGGGCAAATATGAAGAAACACTTCACATATCCTGAAGACATCGACGAAGATCTTGTGAAGGGTTGGACTCTCTCAAAGATGGCAACCCAATTTCAGACCTTCAAGAAGAACCTACATAAATATTTTATCAAGAAGGGCCTAACTCCAAATTGGAATGAATGGTCAAAGTTAAAAAATCACTGGAAGTTGATGTGGAATACAAGGAAAGTGAAGATCATGCCAAGAGAACTGATAGAGCGAAGGGCAGTACCGGTAAAAAAGGAGTACAAACATTATCTTGGTCGAGGTGGTTACAAGCATGCAATTCCCAGGTGGCGTAACATGGAAGAAGACCTAATTGCCCAAGGTGGCGTAACATGTAACTGCTGCACATGACTGTTCTTTTCTCAACCCTGTGTGCTCCATCTTGTACTGTTAAAATCCACCTGTGACTAATTTTGTCATGTAACTTCTACCCTTTTTCAAGCATTCTTATTGTTTAGCCTGTAGATATTGTTCTCTTGGGTCTTATTGTTTGGCTATTGTTTGATTTCAATCTTTTGTTGCACATCAATGTTGAATAATGTGTAATTCGAAAGAAAACAAAAAATGAATTAACTGCATGATTTCATTATTTATTTGTTTGCAAGTTTATGACTAGTACATGTTGATTAAAACTACGGTAGTACAGCATCCTAGTAGTAATCAAATCTTTGTTGAGCTAGTCTGTTTTCTCTTTTTCAATAATGGTTTTATACTCCTAGTTACCTTGTAAACTAATTAAATAAAGGGATTCAGTGGTTCTTATTCTTCTCCTTGTATATTGACAGCACGGAAACAGAGAGGAACGTCTTGTACTCTTGCACGAAACAAGTGAAAAGACCTCAGAGGCTCTAACTGCATGCTTTATATTTATATTTTTCCCAGACAGACACTACGTACTTTTAAAACCTATGTGGACGAAAAATCTTGCTACGAATCATCAAAGTATAAAAAATACATCAATATATCAGGACCATGATGAAATGAGATATGACCGTATTGAAATGCCATGTGGTCCAAGGTTGTCATCAGAAGAATGCTACAATAATTTAATGGCCCATCAACTTTTGCCTTACAAATGTGAAAGGGATGCATATGCATAAATATACTACTCCAGTCAATATATACTAATTTGTTGGCACTCTAGTAGCACTGCCCCTTTTAGTGAATACATTAGTATCCACTTCAACAAATGAAACTATTGGACAAACTCTTGAAATACGTTGGGATAGCAGACATCAAGAAGGAAACAGATGATTTCACCTTATAGAGCAACGCCACGAGCTCTTGATGAAGGGTTATTAGATGCTAAACTGCATTGCGCAGATAAGTTCCTTGGGTCAGAGCCTTGTTGATGTGTCTCAGTACGTCACTGACCCAGCGTTCATGAACCCTCCTATATATACCTACGAACATGCTGATCCAGTGCTCCTAGTCACCTTCTGCTTCTCACCGACCGGTGTTTGACACATAGTCACCATAAAACGGGGTCAAAAGCACCGTTCCTCGACCCAGGAAACATCGATGCAGTCTCGAGAACAAGGGTCATTTTTGTCCCCGTCTTGTAAAACCCACTCAGGCCTTGTTCGGTTAGCCCATTCCCGATCGGGAATGAGGCCCAACCCACGGGGGACACCCGGCCTGGGACGAATACTGGCCCAGCACAAAAAGTTGCGTTAATCCTCTTTAAAAATTCCTAACTAATTATCCAGGGCTCCGAATATTATGAAACCACTTGCGCTGGTTTCATAATTCCGAGACGCTCGCTGCTACCCTATCCTTATCCTCTCTTGCCCTTGAACCAAACCCCGTTTTGCCCGTGTACTTGGAGTAGGACTCGTGGCGCGCCACTAGCGCTATTGTGGGTGCAGGGACGCCGGGCCCCGCAACTAGCCAGCGGCGTGCTGCGGACACGAATATTTCCCCGAGTCATGTTTTCATTGTTTTCCTTGCTTCCACCACCTTGTGCTGCAACCCGCATACCCGCTCTCTCTCTGCCTTGCATAGAGCCGTGCACGCGACGTACCAGCGTTAGTAACCCGGGAGGTCAGCGTGGACGACGGCCGTGCCATGAGCGAGTGTGCTACAAACCACGGCAACCCCGTTGCAACCAGCCACTACGCCGTGGTTATCGTCATATTGCTAGCACTTGCTCTGCCGTGCTCCCCGAGCACGCCTATACCGTGTCGCCACCCTTTTGGCCGACCGTAAGTCAACCCTTTCCTCCTCTCGCTCGCTACCGCACACCTTGTTCCGATAATGCCTTGCCTAGCTCATTTCTCCTTTCTCATCTCTCCTCATCCTCGAGCATTCGCCCGTTGCACCTATCGGTTGCGCTAATACCTTGCAGTGATCGCAATCACACCTCTAGCCTTGATCGGCAAACCCAACCTTGAACTAACCCTTCTCTCTAACTTGTTTTCTAGTATATAAAGCTAGTAGCTTAAAACTATTTTAATATAAAACTAATTACTTTGATTTCCTTAAATTAAACTAGTCTTGTAGCTAGATCGGATTTATTTGGTTCTTCTAAATTGATGTTATTTGGAGTTATTGCATAGATGATTGTCGTTGTTTATTTCCGCATCGCATCTCGTGTAGGCTTGTAACCTTGTTTGAAGACCCGAGCTGCGATTTACGACCCGAGCTATGACGATCGGGAAGACCGTTAACCCAAGGAAGGGCCCAACCTCTACTACTCTACGACGACTCACAGCAGTGTCATGTCACTCCCGACCATGTAGATCCCATGCATGCTATTTAGCTGCTAGTGCTTTATTTATGATGCTTTGGATGATTGAAATGCATAGACAATCTTTTAGCCATGCCTTGGATTTGATATACCACGATCCTTGAACTTCCTACCTTTGGGACTAGCTACAGACCCTAGTTAGTCCTCGATATAGATTTACTACCCATACTTTTTATTGCTTCGTGATTTGGATGGATTGGCTTGGACCGAGATTGGGATATCTCGGTATTCTAGCGTGTGTTTTGGGTGAGTGCGTATCCTTGACGTGTTACGCGGAGCGAGCCGCTTTGGTTACTTGTGAACGTCCCTGTCTAGGGAGATGCGACCGCCTCCCGCCTCCCAGCGGCGTGGTGGAGTTGGTGGAGTGCTCGCTCCTTGCAATTAAGGACCGATCGATCTGTGACCTTGATCTTTGGGCTATTTCGTACAAACCATTCGCCTTGTTATGGGCGGGTTGATCAGAACTAGTTGGTGGTTGGCACTCGCCTTGTAGGCGGACCGTGTGGTGGTGAGGTGAGGGACGGGTTATACCCTCAGTAGACGCCGCCCCGGCTCCTCCGGGATGGTTTCACAGCTCAGGCCTGCTGCAAGTTTCGCGCCCGATTCGGACGAGTCGCTCGAGAGGCAGGAGAGTGCCACCCATCGCTAGGTCTCCTTAGGTAGGGATGTGGAACGGCGATCCCGCTTCGCCCTATCCGGCGGGTCCTCTGCAGTGTTAAACCTATAGCTATAGTCCGTGTCCACTGGTATGGACAGCCCTTGCGATCTCTCACCTGGCTAGTATTTTTCTTGTCTTCTCTCCCGAGTGTGAGCCCGGCTTGGTGCCGTTGAGATGTGGGGTAGGAGTTGGTGACCTCACATCGCAGATGAGAGTGGGATCTTTGTGACTCGGTTGAGATCCGGTGTGTTGGTGTTCTTTTCTTGGTTGGGGTGTTGACCCCGGAGGCGTTGGCCTCGGAGGTGTGGATCTCCTCGGAGATGGTGACCTCTCTGCAATACCGCTTACCTTGATGTTGCTACCGCTGCTTGCATAAACTTACTACAGCCATATATAGGCTTATCCATGCATACTAGAATTCATTCACTGCTTTTGCTCTTTGTTGGGAAGCTGACATGACCTACCAGCTTATCGGGTAGATGGCGATGCTTTCAGACTTGGAGATCGACTACGACATCGACGATGAAGGATGGGAAGACTAGAGCTGGTCCTACACTCAAGTTTGCCTGTGGAGCCGGAGACACTTCGCTTCGATAGATCCGCTGCGTAGATGATTTACCTTTCTTGTTTAGTCCAGTTGGACTTGTACCCGGCTTATGCCGAAATGTTGTACTCTGATGTATTAATAAAATAATGTAATTTTCCCTTTATTCCTGTGTTGTATGGATTTGTACCACTTGAGACAGGGATTGCACGTGATAGCCACTTCCTGGGACTATCACAGAGGTGCAGAGGATCAGGTTTCCAATTTTGGAAATCTGGTTCGTTTCCCTAAGATTGGTTCACGGCCCAAACCCACTTGCTCCCACTACCTCGGCCCGGGAACGAAAACTCTTCTCCTCTGTCATGGAAGAAACCCCGTCGGCTGGCGCCGTCTTGCGCGAGGGGAGAGCCAGAGGCCAGAGAGGCGACGCGAGGCTGCGCGGGTGGCGGCGGCAGCGGAGCGGGTCAGCAGGGTGAGCAGAAGGACAACGGACGGGTGACGACTACGGCGGCCCCTTCCGGCGGTGACCCTCCGGACGGCAACCCTCAATGGCTCCTCCCGGCGGCGGCGGTGGATACTCGAAAGTCGCACGGCAGGTCGGCGGCGACGCCGGTGCGGTCTTCTCCCCTGTCCCTTCCAGCAGTTGCCTTCTTGCCGGTAAGTCAATCCTCGTCCTTCACCCCTTCTCTCTTTACGTGCTAGGGTTCTTGATGCACATGTCCAGATCTATATATCCAAATCCCTAATAGTCAAGTTGGCACACATGATTCTTGATTTGTGTAGTGATTCTTGATTCTGTTAGTAATTAGTAGTCTAGACTAGATAGCTGATGATTGTCTTAAAAGTTTAGTTCTTGATCGGTCTGGTTGGTGGATGCCATGGTACAGAGGCTTATCCCTTGTAGTTCTGCCAAGAACAAGAGTACGTGGTGCTCCTGAATTGCAGAGTTCTGATTATGGCTTTTTGCATTGTGTTGATCTCGAAGCTCCAAAAATTATATGGTTGTATGCACACAGTATTAATAGTTATGTTACTTTTAAAAAATATTTATAGTTATGTACTCACTTTGCTCTTTGCTTCTCAGCAATCGTGACGGCGACTTGGCGCTCTCTGTGGAATCAATCCCCTCTGTCCACCTTCTCGCCGGTGTATAGTTTCCTCCTCTGCTCTTTTTTGCAAATATGTTGTCTTATCTCTGATAACTGTGTGCATAGTGTTTATTAGTGATGCCTCTGTCAGATAAACAAGAGCCAAATGACCATTGGTGAATGGCATAATTTTAAGGGAAAAGTTCGATTTTACAACCTGAAGCACACTGTTTGAGCAACCCAACCATAAAACCAGACATAGGCCATCAACTATCATGCAGTTTCAACCTTTGAGCGGTTTTGAGGTGGTTTTCATTTTGTAAATGGTTTCATCTAAATCATAACTAATTCATTTAAATCAGAAAATATGGAACTAATACCCAAAGTTTTATAAAAATGTCACTTATCTATTGGTGCACTATTTGGAGTTTTTTTTAATATTATATGTTCAAGTTTCTAGTTTTTATTGTTTTTTCTAAAAATACTAGGAATATGAATAATAAGATGCAGATGACTCCAAATAGTTCACCAATAGATAGGTGACATTTTTATAAAACTTTGGGTATAAGTTCCATATTTTTCTGATTTAAAATGAATTAGTTATGATTTTTTAGATGAAACCATTTTTTTTAACATTTTCACAAAATGGAAAACCACCTCCAAAACCGCTCAAAGGTTGAAACTTGTACGGTTTTGATAGTTGGATGGCCTTTTATGTCTGGTTTTGTAGTTTAAGGTTGAAAATCAGACTTGTGTGCTAGTTCAAGGTTGTAAATCGGACTTTTTCCTAATTTTAATAGAAAAAGTTTCAAGCTATTCATTTTTCCCGAGTTTGATTCATATGTTTATTACCTAGATAGGTCTCATTATAATTTTTTCCTTTCTTCTCAAGCTCTGGTGACACAGTGTTTGCCCTTGGGTGACTGTAACATAATAAGTGATAACAAATAGGTTCTGGATGGTGAGGGCATGTAGTACTTGAAAATATCAACTTGGAATAAACATTGCTTGAATTTGAGCATTATTATTAGAGCCTAGTGAAAGTTCAAGGATGATTCTGCAACTCATTGTCCTTAGTGAAAGTTCTTTATGAAGTCATTGTAGTAGCAGCAACTAGTGCTTACAGTAGTTGGCACATGGCTGATTCTGCAACTCATTGGCTGATTTCTTGCAGGCTGATAGTCCGTTGTCCATTTTCAGGCATGTTGTTTTCTGAATTTCTGACAAGACATAGATCGTTAAAGTTTTTAGTATGTCGTAGCTAGCTGAATTTCATTATGTAGTAGTAGCTAGTGCTGGTTGCTTGCCAAGTTCAGAGATGAGAATCTATTTGAAATGGTGAATGGAGTGGCCTGGCGCATTTCAGCTTTAGCTCATGTAACCTGATGCCTGATGGTACTGCTAACCTGATACTAATTTTTGGTCTAGTAAAAATAAACACTGCTTATCTGATGGCAGATGCTGCATGCTGCTAATTGTAACAAGATGTCTACAATATTTTTCTTCCAATACTTAAAATGACACCTTATTTTATGATCTATATGCTTGTGGCATGATGAGATGATGCTTATTTCTTTTCTTCTTACAGTAGTGATGCTTGATAAGCACAAATCCTAGTTACTGTGCCTTCAGTTGCTGCCATATTAGTAAAAAGAAGTTCAGAAACAAGACCATTCTAGTTGTTGTCATTTTAGTCACTGTGTAAGAGATATGTCCAACTAATGTTTATTACTGCTACCTTTGTCAGATATACTTCATTGCAGAAACATGAAAAGGACCTGCATCACTGCATTGGAGCATGAGTGTGGCAATATCTGCTTCCATCATGGTGTCATGCCTCTTATCTTCCAAACCAATGTGACCATACTTAACTGTATTCAGAATAGTGTAATTTAATCATCTTTAAATATTGCCCTGCAATGCCCTGAGTTAATGAGGAATATGTAACCAACAGAACATGCAATGTACCTTATAAGATAATGCCTTGGAATGATCTGAGACAGTAAGTCAGATGATGCCTTGTATTGCATTTCCTTGCAGTGTATGAGATCAGAGAGAGCTTGCATGTCTAAAACATATTGATCCCTGCCTAACCGAACAAGAGGTGGAGGCAAGGGATTATAGAGAGGATTAAGCCTCACAGGGGTTGGGTGGCAGCAAGGGATCCACCCAATACCTCCCTGTATTAAATCCTAGTGGGGTTTAGACCCCTGTCTAACGAACAAGGCCTCAAACGTATCGACCCTCGACACGTGACCCCGTTCCTCCTATGGTCTGACTTCCGGGCAGCACCTGGTGCATAATTTAAGGAAGGCAGGGCAGCTGCTGGACACATGCATCTGTAGCACCAGTGTGAACCCAACCCTGCCATCATGTTGTGCGAAAACCACCACCATGTTCCTTTTACAAATCAAATTCCCAACAGTAATTCTGGGAAAATATCATCATCTACTGCAAGTTGATTAAAATTTAAAACTACGTTTTCTTGTAATAAAATATTTTTCGAGTTAGACTATTTTTCTTTTTTGTTAATGGTTTTATACTCCTAGTTACCTTGTAAACTAATTAATAAAATAAAGTGTTTAGTGGTTCGTATTCCTTGTACATGGACAACAGGGAGAATGAGACAGGCACGCCTGCTTGTACTCTTGCAGAAAACAAATGAAATGACCTCATGGGCTCTAACTGATTGCTTTTTTTTTCCCAGACGGACAATATGTGTTTTTAACAGCCCATGGAAAACCCTTGGCACCAATCGTAGTGTGTGCTACCATTTTCAGATGATGAACTCAACGTTTTTTACTACCTGTGAGTAAATTCTGTTAATCATGATTGGTAATTTTGTTTGTCCATACTTCACTTCTCATCTTTCACATGGCAAAAAGTTATAGCTGGCTTTAGGGAATAAGAGACACCCTGGCCAACAAATGTCTCAGACATGCAAGGTCCTTCAGGAACTGATCCAGAGACAACTTCGTTGTTCATGTATAGACAAAAGAAAATGTTAAATATTATCTACCAAGCATTAAACAAAACCAATGTATTTCTGAAAATAGATAATGATTTTGTGCCTCTGGTTCAGTGCTGCCACCATCAGAATAATTTCTAGTACTGGCTCCCGAAACTGCATAAAAAGAGTGAGTAAAATGACAAAGGATATGCATGCGCTTTCAAGAGCGTTATGGTGAATTTTACATTTGTTTTAAGTGAATTACAATGTCGCTCACTCAGTCAATTACAGTCACTCCGTGGCTTGCTAGTGTCTTGTGAGAAACTATATATCATGTTTGTAACATGTCCCTCCCTGCAAAAATTGAAAGAAAGTAAAACATGGTAAGGCAGATTTGTAGGATTCAAGCGTTCATGATCACGTGAAATATGACCTTGTTAGTGACTGAGCTTGAATGAACATTCAAGTCCATAGACCGTGGTAGCTGTCAAGCAGGACATGTTTTCGTTTTGAATTAACTCATGGAGAACTTTTTTATATTGATTGGTAACACTACCCGGTACTAATGCCTAATACCGGGTGGTATTATGACCTAATACTAGAAGGCCTCCAGGGGCTATCAAATTTAGCTCCGGTACTGATGTAAAATTAGTCCCGGGTTAAAATATGGACGAACAAAAGGTCCTTTTATAGTAGTGGTCCTTCTCTTATATAGTCTCTATATTAGATTCGGAACAAGGAAAAAAGGAAGTTCATATGGAAGTGAAGAGGAAAGATGATATAGAATTAAAAAAACAACTTGTCTTGCAGTAGGGATGGAAGGCACGAGGAAACATGGTATACCAACGGAGCAAAGTTGTCTAAGCAAGGATCACAGCTACCCTAGCCGCTTCGACATCCTTCGTGGACGCGTTAGCTTCAACGATAATGGGGTGGACAGTGGACACTGGATGTTGTTCAACAGAGTACGATGTACGTATCTTGATCGAGCTGCGTCAACATCAAAATAAATGGTAGAGAAGAAGCATTCGAGTGGTTCGTGGTGAGCATTAAGGCTACTCTTTTTTGTGTTTGAAACTAGTAGAGTAAATAAAGCATAATTTTCGTGAAGAACTCTGCACATTCCATGAGTTATGCTTGATAAGTTTAGAACCCTTATAGCTGACGCATGGCATTTTCCCATTTTCGAGCCCATGGACCGTGCATGATAGCTGTCGAGAAAGACAATGCATGAAGCTGTGCTGCTCTAAATCAAGAAGCTTATACCACCAAAAGAAATGAGAAACTTCTCAGCGGCCATATGAAACATCTCGCTTATCTATAACAACTATATAGATGGAACCCACTACACATCATGGATAGACTTCTCTCAACATGCAAGATGTCCACATCACCATCCACTAGATCTTCTCTTAATATGCAAGTTGTCCACATCACCATCCACTAGAATCATGAATTTATGTCTTCTACCGATTTTCTGTGGCTATGTATTATGTTAGTCTTTGCGAGTACCATGCTACACATTTCTAAGTACTTCTCTCTCAAAAAAATTAATGTGTTTTCATCTACATTGTTGTTTGAAAAAATATTGCAATGTAATCATTTTAGTGTTTCTACTTTTAAATTGCATCTTCAAATTTTGTAGAAATTCCCGCAGCAACGCGCGGGGTATCACCTAGTTATGAATAGAAAACACATCCATTTTATTCGCAAAAAAAGACAGATACATTTTTAAGGTGATAAAAGAAAACATTGAACTCGAGACTTGTCTCAGGAGATCCATTCATGGGCTCAATAAATGACGACGAGAAACTGGAATGTGTTATGTTGGAACATTAGAGGGCTTAATGCCTCTGACAAATGGGATGCGGTGCGTAATAAAATTGATGAGAGCTCTTGTGCAGTGGTCTGTCTACAAGAGACAAAAAAAGAACACTTTGATATTGCCTTCATCAGAAACTTTGCCCCTCGTCGTCTCGATAATTTTGAGTTCATCCCTTCTATTGGTGCATCAGGAGGCATTTTAGTGCTCTGGAGTAGTGCTTGTTTCTCTACCACTGTTCTAGCCAAGGAATCTTTTGCGATAACTCTACGGTTTACCTCTGCTCATAATTCGGTTAAATGGAATTTGACAACTGTTTACGGACCATGCCAAGAGCCTGCACGCTCTGCCTTTGTTTCATGGATGAAGAACATTTCCATACAGCCTGATGATGATTGGCTTTTCCTTGGTGATTTCAATTTTTATAGATCCACAGAAGATCGAAATAGACCTGGTGGAAATGTGGCTGACACTATCATTTTCAATGACATTATTGGGCACCTGGGTATAGAAGAACTGCCTCTGAAAGGAAGGTCTTACTCAGGTCTAATATGCAACAGGATCCACGGCTAGTTCAGCTGGATTGGTTCTTTACTTCAGTGAATTGGCTGAACTCCTATCCCAACACAGAAGTTCTTCCTCTGGCAAAAATAACTTCTGATCATATACCTTGCAAGGTGACAATTGGTACAAGCATCCCCAAATCTCAGATTTTCAGATTTGAGAACTTCTGGCCGGAGCACCCAGGCTTTCAAGAAGCTGTTCAAGGTGGTTGGTCCAAGCAAGTCAAAAATGTAAGCAATGCTGCCACAGTCTTAGCTGGGAAACTAAAGAATGTCAGAGCTGCACTAAAAATTTGGAGCAAGGGTATTTCTAATTTGAGCCTGTTAATTTCAAACTGCAACACAGTGATTCTTTTCCTAGACTCTTTGGAGGAGTCTAGAACTCTTTCCACCCAAGAGTGGAACTTCAGAAATCTGATCAAGATACACTTAGCCAAACTTCTGAAATATAAGAACGTGTATTGGAAGAAGAGGTACACTGTTAACAAAATTAAATTTGGGGATGAATGCACAAAATTTTTTCATGCCATGACAACTGTTTCCTTTAGGAAGAATTCTATTTCTCAGTTGGTCAATGACATAGGGCAATATGTAACTGATCATGAAGGGAAGGCAGCTCTCCTCTGGTCAGCTTACAAAAATAGAATGGGAGTTTCTCACCAGCCACAAATGCAGTTTAATTTGCAGCAACTCATTGGCCTTCAAGTGGACCTCTCCCCCCTGATAGCCCCAATTACTAAAGAGGAAATTGACAGAATGGTGAAGACCATGCCTGCTGACAAGGCCCCAGGACCTGATGGTTTAATTGGTTTGTTCCTAAAGAAATGCTGGCCACTGATTAAGGAGGATTTTTACAAGTTGTGCTTTGATTTTTATGAAGGGACCCTTGATCTACAGAGTATAAACACATCTTTCATCACACTTGTGCCCAAGATCAGCAACCCAGAAACAGTCAATGACTTCAGGCCTATTTCTCTTCTGAATTCCTGTATGAAGCTTATCACAAAAATTCTGTCTGAAAGGCTTCAACTGTTTATACTGAAGCTGTTACACAAAAACCAGTATGGCTTCATCAAGCATAGAACCATCCAAGATTGTCTTGCTTGGTGTTTTGAATACATTCACCAATGTCATCAATCTAAGAAAGAAATCATCCTCCTGAAGCTGGACTTTGCTAAAGCTTTTGACACAATTGAACATGGTGCTATTTTAGACATCATGAGGAGTATGGGTTTCCCAGATAAATGGCAACAATGGATCTCACTGATTTTTTCATCAGGTTTCTCATCAATTCTCCTGAATGGAGTCCCTGGTAAACAGTTTAAATGCAAGAGAGGGGTCAGGCAAGGAGACCCACTCTCTCCTCTCTTATTTGTTCTAGCAGCTGAACTCCTGCAGTATGTCATAAACAATGCTTGCTCCAATGGCCATTTGCAGCTCCCTCTTCAGACACAAGACAAGGATTTCCCAGTGGTACAATATGCTGATGATACTTTATTGATTTTGCCAGCTGACCCTGTCCAGTTGCAATTCTTAAAGAACTTGATTCATGATTTTTCCTTGTCAACTGGCTTAAGAGTCAACTTCAACAAATCTCTCATGATCCCAATTAATGTTGAGCAAGATAAAATCTCCTCCCTAGCCACTGATTTTGGTTGTCAAGTTGGCTCCATGCCATTCACCTATCTTGGTTTACCTATGGGTACAACTAAGCCAAGATTTCAGGACTTAACCCCCATCATGGACAGGATTGAAAGAAGGCTATCTGCATGCTCCTCCCTCCTCTCTTATACAGGGAGGTTGCAAATGGTGAACTCTGTCCTCACACCAACTGCTACTTATGCTATGTGCTCAATCAAGCTACCAGTTGGAGTTATTGAAAACATTGACAGGGTGAGGAAGCAATGCATCTGGCGTGGGAATGATCAGACTAAGAAGGGTGGAAATCTAGCTGCTTGGAGCATGGTTCAAAAACCCAAGAACAAGGGGGGGCTACATGTGTTAAATCTCAAAGTTCAGAATGATGCCCTCCTTCTTAAGCAGATCCATAAATTTTATTCTAAAGCTGAGGTTCCATGGGTACAGCTCATTTGGTCTAGATATTACCAGAATAAGGTACCCCATGGGTCCAGAGAGGTGGGTTCCTTTTGGTGGAAGGACCTACTCAGACTCCATGTGATCTACAAGAACATTGCTCACTGTGAGATTGGAGATGGCTCCACTATCATGGTTTGGGCTGACCATTGGTTGCCTTCATCCCCCAACCAAACCTCCTTAAGGGTCCAGTTCCCACACTTGTTCTCCTTCAGCACTAACCCCACTATTTCTGTCATGCAAACTATGAATGCTGATTTTTTGGAGGACCTCTTTTCCTTGCCCTTGTCAGCACAAGCACTTGATGAATTACAACAACTGCAGGCCCTGCTATCTGAGATGCCTTATGATCCAATGGCAGTTGATAAGTGGATTTTTATTTGGGGGAGTTCCAAATATTCATCAAGCAGGCTTTATAAGATGGCTTTCAAACACATCCAAGTTCCTCCTACTTTCAGTTGGATCTGGAAGTCCAAATGTACGCCCAGATTAAAATTCTTTGCTTGGCTCCTCTTTGTTGACAGACTCAACACAAAAGTCATGCTCACTCGCAGAAATTTTACGGTGGATCCAAATGATCATTGTGTGCTTTGCAACAATCAAGTGTGCTTTGCAACAATCAAGTAGACGAGGACATTCAACACCTCTTCTTTAGTTGACCATTTGCCTTAGCTTGTTGGCAAAGGATTGGAGTACACTGGAATTGCTCCCCTGATATTCATGTGCAATTGGCAAGAACCAAGCAGACACTTCGGCTCCCATTCTTTGTTGAGATTTTCATCATTGCAACCTGGGAAATTTGGAACCTTAGAAACAGGAGAATCTTTGATGGTGAGAATGCCACTCTTCAGCTCTGGACTGTGAAGTTCAAAGCACAAATCCTCAGCCAACTACATAGAGTTGTAGAGGATGCTAGACCAGTAGTTTTTCAATGGTTAGAGAATACCTTGTAATTTATTTATGTTTCCTCCTCTCCCCCTCTTTTGTAAGTATCCTACCCATCCTGTACTCTGTTTCTTTCCCAGTTTAATTTATTTTGTTCTTGCTGTGGGGATCTCCCCCACAGTTCTTGTTCAAAAAAAACAATATTCTAGAGCTACATTTATTCACTACTAGAGAATCGGGCATTTGTCCCTGGGTGATTTTCTCATTTGTACCGGTTTTTTTGGCCCCGGTACAAATGAGGGCATTTGTACTGGGAGGGAGGCCCCAACGTGCCCCCGTGAGGGGGCATTTGTACCGGGCGGTGGCTCGCACCGGTACAAATGCCTCCCATTTGTACCGGTTGGTGTCTCCAACCGGTACAAATGTGCGGCCAGCCCATTTGTACCGGGGCAAGCCACCAGCTGGTACAAATGTGAGGACATTTGTACCGGCTCGTGTTACAGCCCGGTACAAATGGGCAACGGCTATAAACCAGTCATCTTCCCCCCCCCGAGCCCCCCTCCCCACTCTTCCTCCTCCTCTCCAACTCGAGCTCCACCCTCCCCAATGGCGCCCTAGGGATTTTTTGCCCGATTTGCGACGATTTCTCCACGATTTAACTCATTGAAGTGGTGTAGATGTTAGTTACTTCATCCTCCCTTGATATACGGTTGTCGTTTTAAGTTTTATGCTTCGTACATTGAGTATTTCATGAAATTTAGAATGAGCTTAAAATGATGTTTTTTAGATGCCTATTTGTCTATGTTGTAATAGAAAGAAAGTGTCATGAGATACATGAGATGTTGTATGTGATGATAGATTTATTTTACGATTTATTTATTTATTTTTATATTTTCATCAATAGAAAATTAGTTTACTCATTAGAAAAATGATTTTCTCATTAGAAAATTAGTTTCCTTAATAGAAAAATAGTTTTCATCATTAGAAAATTGATTTCCTTACTAGAAAATCAGTATCCGTCTTTGAAAATTAGTTTACTCATTATATTTTGCTACTATATATTTATTCATAAGTAAAATAATTAATATTTCATAGTTTAGTTCTTCATAAATTTTGCATATTTATTAATTATGTGTACAAATAAGTAGAGATGTCTACCGTTGCCGGTAGGAGTGGTGACGATAGTGGTCGTGGTGATCGTGGTTCCTCAAATGGCAAGGGTAAAATCACAAATAATGCACCTCTTGTTAAACCGAAGAAAATGAGCACGTGGGAGAGAGCAATGCTTCGTTATTTGCAAGGAAAACATATAGATGCTGTTGCAGCGGGGGAGGAACCTCCTTTTGGTGGTCTTTATGCTCCACCAGCAGACCCGAGTGTTGGAGATCCATCCAGGACTACTATTAATCCAAAGGGTGCTTCCAAGAAAGCTAATAAACCTTCATCGTCACGTCACAAGGATGGCTAAAGTTTGTCGTGTTGTATCATGTTGTAGTGTATCGTATGTAGCCATTTAAATTCCCGTTTGTATGAACTACTTGTAATATAAGTTTGCCGAATTGTATCATGTGGATTGTACGTGAGCACTTTATCTTTGTGTAAACTATTATATTTCTTTAATTTGAAAATGTTGCATGATAATGATATTTTTTGTCTGATGATACTTTTTAGATGGATCGACAATGGATGTACTCTGAAAAGAGGATCTCGTCAGATTACATTAATGGATTGAATTGATTTCTACAAGTGGCTGAATCCAACAAGCCCCCGTCCGGTTTCATTATCTGTCCATGCAAAGAATGCAAAAATGAGAAGGATTACTTATCGATAAAGAGTCTTCACGATCACCTATTTAAATGGGGATTCATGCCAAACTATTTTGTATAGACAAAGCATGGCGAAAGAGGTGTTTTAATGGAAGATGACGAAGAAGAAGATGACACTATTCCTGACTGGACTCAAGGTGGTGCCTTTGAAGATGAACCAATGGAAGAGGATTACGATGTAATGGGAGAGAATCAAGAAGTAGATGATGCTCTCGGTGAGGTGTTGCGAGAGGCAAAGGAAGATTGTGGCAAAAAGGTGAAGGAGTTAAAGAAATTTGAGCGTATGTTAGAAGATCACAAGAAACCCTTGTACCCAGATTGCAAAGAGGGGCACAAGAAGTTGGGTACAACATTGGAAATGCTGCAATGGAAGGCGAGAAATGGAATTTCTGACACAGCCTTTGATGAGTTATCATTGATCATGAAGGACATGCTTCCCGAGGGTAATGAATTGCCGGCGTCAACGTACGAAGCTAAAAGGGTCATTTGTCCTCTGGGTTTGGAGGTACAAAAGATACATGCATGCCCTAATGACTGTATCCTGTACCGAGGTAAAGAATACGAGAAATTAGAGGCTTGTCCCGTGTGTGAAGTGCAGTGTTATAAGATTCCACGGGATGATCCTTATGATGTTGAGGGGGAGAAGAAGAAGAAGAAGAAGAAGAAGAAGAAGAAGATTCCTGCCAAGGTGGTGTGGTATTTTCCAGTGATACCACGGCTAAAGCGTCTATTCCGGTGCAAGACCAATGCAAAGTTGATATGTTGGCACAAAGAAGAATGTAAACAAGATGACAAGATCAGGCACCCCGCTGATGGGTCGCAGTGGAGATTAATTGATTGAGAATTTCCCGGGTTCGAAGAGGACCCAAGGAACATTCGGTTTGGTTTAAGTACAGATGGATTCAATCCATTCGGTGAGTTTGGTAGTAGTCACAGCACTTGGCCTGTGACATTATGTATGTTCAACCTTCCTCCCTGGATGTGCATGAAGCGGAAGTTCATCATGATGCCAATAATCATCCAAGGCCCAAAGCAGCCAGGCAACGACATCGATGTGTACCTAAGACTATTGATTGATGAGCTTAAAACATTATGGGAGGCGAAAGGTGTACCTATGTGGGATGAGTACAAGAAGGAGATCTTTGATCTACGAGCATTGGTGTTCGTAACCATTAATGATTGGCCGGCACTTGGTAACCTATCAGGACAAACAACCAAGGGATTCCGAGCATGCACGCATTGTTTAGATGATACTTATAGCATGTATCTAAAACACAGTAAAAAGTTGTGTATTTGGGCCATCGTCGGTTTCTTCCTCCTAAGCACCCGTTAAGAGAAGCAGGAATAAAGCATTTTGAAGGTATTGGAGAAAAACGTAAGAAGCCCATGCACCGTGATGGTAAACTTGTATTTTCTATGGTCAAAGATTTGAAGGTAGTGTTTGGGAAGGGTTCTGGTAGCCAATCTGTTCCAAACGACATGGATGGACATGCAGCCATGTGGAAGAAGAAGTCGATATTTTGGGAGCTACCTTATTGGGAAGTACTTGAGGTTTGCAATGCAATTGATGTGATGCATGTGATGAAGAATTTTTGCTTGAACTTGCTTGGCCACCTAAGTGTATACGGGAAGTCAAAAGATACAATTGAAGCACGTTGGGATCAGGAATTGATGAAATTTTGAGATGATGTGCCTCTCGAAAAGAGAGAGAATGGAAATGACTTGGCCCCTGCTAGTTACACCCTAAGCAAGGAAGAGAAGAAGATGATGTTTGATTGCTTGAATAGTATCAAGGTCCCGACGGGCTACTCCTCAAATATACAACGAATAATAAATTATAAGGAGAAAAAATTCACAAATTTGAAGGCTCATGACTGCCACGTGTTGATGACACAATTGCTGCCTGTGGCACTAAGGGGTATTCTACCAGAGAATGTGAGATTGGCAATTGTCAAGGTATGTGCATTCCTCAACCAGATCTCTCAGAAGGCAATCCATCCAGACAAGCTAGTGCAGATGCAGAAAGATGTTGTGCAATGCCTCGTCAGTTTTGAGATGATCTTTCCACCTTCTTTCTTTACTGTCATGACCCACCTTTTAGTCCATCTTGTTGAAGAGATTTTGATCCTCGGGCCTGTGTATTTACACAACATGTTCCCTTTTGAGCGCTTGATGTCTGGTTTTAAGAAGTATATCCGTAATCGTGTCTGCCGAAGGAAGCATCGCAAAGGGATATGCTACAGAGGAGGTCATTGAGTTTTGTGTCGACTTTATTGATGAGCTTGCTCTGATTGGACTCCCTGTATCACGCCATGAGGAGAGACTCAGGGGAAAGGGCATACTAGGGAAGAGGCAAAGGATGGATATGGATGAAACATTATTTCGTAAAGCACATGCCACTGTCCTGCAACAATCATCCGTAGTGGCTCCATACACGGAAGAGCACAAGTCCATTGTACGGGCCTCAAACAAAGGGAAGACTGAGGCCTGGATTACACGTCATCACGTAGATACTTTCGGAACTTGGTTGCGGAAAAAGCTGAACGGTAATAAAACTATTGAAGAGCAACTCCAATGGTTGGCTAGAGGTCCATCTATCACGGTGCTTACGTTCCAAGGCTATACCTACGAGATAAACAGGTACACATTCTACACGAGAGCCCAAGACCAAAAGAACACGAACCAAAAACAGTGTGTCATATAGATGCAATAGACAACAATGGTCATATAGAAACATACTATGGTGTCATTGAAGAGATATGGGAATTGGACTATGGACCTTTAAAAATCACTCTTTTAAGTGCCAAGTCAAAAATCGAGGAGGTGTAACGACAGACAACCATGGGATGACAATAGTGGATCTCAACAAGATTGGATACAAAGACGAACCATTTGTCCTAGCCAATGATGTGACTCAAGTTTTTTACGTGAAAGACATGTCAAGCAAACCTCCAACTAAAAAGGGTGCTGACAAGGCGATTGACAATGAGCCAAAGCGTCACATAGTTCTACCAGAAAAAAGAAAAATCGTTGGAGTTGAGGACAAGACTGACATTTCAGAAGATTATGATCAGTTCCATAACCTTCCTCCATTTTCAGTTAAGGTTGACCCAAGCCTCCTCTTAGCCGAAGAGGACACTCCATACTTACGTTGAAGAGGAAGATTATCAACGTTCCCTTAGATAATGATGTATAATTGAATAACCTTGTGGTCATGTAAGAAAAGTATTGTAATATTTGACTATGATTTGAGAATATAAACTATTTTAATTAGTCAATCATTTTAGTTGGTCTTGATCCTTCAATTAAGTAGTTTTATCTTATTAAAAAAATAGTAACTATGTCAATTTTTTATCTTCATTAATTATAAAATAATAATTTTACGTAGAAATATACATGAGGAAGACCAAATGACTATTACCATAGTAATAGCAGTGGCTGTTCTATTTAAGGAGGATTTTGCATGAAAAAAATAAATTTATTTTTAGTTGTTAAAGTGAAGGAGAAAATAACGTCTATTAGAAGATACTACTCGTTAATGATAATGAAGTTTGTCATTTTGATTGTTAAATGTATTATTCCATAGTGTATATATAAAGTAATAATACTAAGTTTGTTCTGCTATTTTATGCGTTGTATACGCTTTATAATAAATATACTACTAAATTAGGATATTTAAAGGAAATTAAAATGGAGGAAAAGGAAAGAAAAGAAAAAAACCATTTGTACCGGGGCACAACACGCCTAAGATAAATTCGTCATTTGTACTGCGTGTTGAGCCTGACAAATGCCCTCGCCTATAGGCCCTGTGACTTAGCGAAATCCGTCTGCCGCCCGTCTCTTCTCCTACCCCGCGCCTCTCCGCCGCCGCCTCCGCCTGCGCCGCCCCCGTGCCACGCCGTCGCCCCGCGCCGCGTGCCGCCTCTCGCTCCTCGGCTTCCGCCTCCGCCTCCGCCCGGCCGCCCGCCGCATCTCCGCCCGGCCCCGACACCGCTGACGGCCCGCCGCCGCCGCCTTTCCGCCGCCCGAGCACCCTCCGCCGATCCGTCCCTCTCCGCCTCCGATGCCTATCGCCTCGCCTCGCCGACCGACTACGCCTGCTCGCCCGACCGCCGCCCCGCCGCCTCGCCACGCCGTGCCCGCCCATCGCCGCCACCGCTGCCCGACCCCCACCGCCTCGCCGCCGCCCACCGCCTCGGCCAGGTGGTTTGTGGTATGAGGTCACCATGGGTATCGACTTGAGCCACTATTTTTTTTATTTATGTTATTATTAGTAAATTTAGATTTTATTTAGATTTTATTTTAATTTTAGTTTTAGAATTAGATTTATGACTAGATTAAATTTTAGATTTAGTTTAAATTTAGATTTTAGTTTAAAATTTAGATTTAGTTTTTATTTTAATTTTAGTTTTAGAATTAGATTTAGTTTAAAATTTAGATTTAGTTTACACACGCAACCGACTCGCTGACCGACTCTGACCGACTCGCCCACTCCGACCGACTCTCCCGCCGCCGCCCGCCTCGCCGCTCGCCGCTCCGCCGCACTCGACTTCCGCCCGCCGCACGATCGACTCCCCCGCCTTGCTCGCCCGACCGACTCGCCCGTCTCGCTCGCTGACCCGACCCAACTCGCTCTATCGACTCGCCGACACACCCGACCCCTCACTCGCTCGCCCGACTAGCTCGACACACCCGGCCTCGCTGCCGACTCACTCGTTTTGCCTGCCGAGCTGACCCGCCCGACCGACCGGGAGCGCCGGTGCGAGGCGGAGACGAGCACCTAAACGAGCTCGGACTTTTTTATCAGTTTCTCCATTATAAAATTAGTTTCTGCATTAGAAAATTAGATTCTTTATTAGAAAATTAGTTTCTTTATTAGAAAATAGTTTCTCCATTAGAAAATTAGTTTCTCCATTATAAAATTAGTTTCTCCATTAGAAAATTAGATTCTCCATTAGAAAATTAGTTCCTCCAATAGAAAATTACTTTCTCCATTATAAAATTAGTTTCTACATTAGAAAATTAGTTTCTCCTTTATAAAATTAGTTTCTTCATTACCTGAACATGTCCTATATATTGTTTTATAGTGACAATGAATCCAACATCGGAGGAGCAACAAGAAGAGCAATTGCTGATGGACATGATTGCGGGTTCGAAGAATCCCGCAAATGAACAAGAACAACGGGAGGCTGATAGCTACCTCAACATGTATGGCGACGGCATCGAGGTGGAAGAGCAACCACCTGCCCAAACAAGTAACGATAGGCAACAATCAGAGGTATAATCTGTAGAAACTAGTTCCACGTCATGTTTTAAGTTTAATTATTAATTAATAGAAGCAATTTCCGGCCAAGAATCGTCATTGAGCAGCAAGACTCGTGGGAAACGCGGTCCTAAGGCGAAACTAGAGGGCCGTTTCATCATCTCAGAAGTATCTGACGAGGACACGCCATTAGCTCCACGTGATAACGTCGTCAAGTTGACAAACCACATCAGGGCTCTTGTTAGGGATAACATCCCAACAAGCTATCGGTATTGGAAAGGAGCTGAAGGTGTAGCTAAAGTTCAAAATGAAGATGAAGATGCACATGAGAATGTACTTCAATATGTGGTCCCGGAAACAGAGAATAACATGATTTGGACCGAGGTGGAATCACACTTTGCATTTCCAGAAGGTACAAATATGGCAAATGTGCGGTATTGGGCCATGCAGAAAGGTACAATAGCCTTTCGATCGTACAAGAAGCGGCTGAACAAAGACTACATCAAGAAGGGACTTACTCCCGATTTCACACAGAAGGGATTAGCAAAGTTACGAGATCACTGGGATTCGTTCGTGCAATACAAGCTAAACCAAGAAGCCACCAAGATGGTTGAAACCAACATAGCCAATGCATCTAAGAAGAAAGAATTTCATAAGCTTGGGTCTGGAGGTTACAAGGTGGCATTGCCCAAATGGGACAAGATGGAACAGGATCTAATTGCACGTGGAATCATACCGGCAACTCTGGATTTTCCGGAGCGAGCGAGGACTTATTATTATGCACATGGTGGCACGCTCAATCCTGAAGATGGAACATTAGTACCGAACGACAAATTGAGACAGCGGCAAGGCTTGTTGAGTTGATCCGCATGACTGCTGAAGGAACATTTGTGCCTAATCGAGAGAATGACGAGCTAAGTGCTGCAATAGGCACTAAAGAACACGGTGGACGTTGCCGAGGCAAAGGTGTAGTTCCTTGGAAAGTCTCATGGTGTGAGCAGATTGACACCTATAGAAGTCGTCAAAGGACTAAGCACAAACAAGCTAGACAAATAAGAGAGTTGCAAGAGCGTGTATTCAACAGAGGCAAAATGGAGCAAATCATTGACGAGCGTGTGGCTCTTGCTCTTAGCAAACAATCATCTCATCCGCAAGGTCCTATATTGATGAAATGAGCCCATCTACTAAGGGGAAAAGCAGCGTCGCTTCAACAGATGCAGCACCAAGAAACACGGAAGCAAAGAGTCTCTAGTAGCGACGCAAGACCCACCTCACCGTAAAACCCGCCACACCGCCGTGGATGACATCACCGTGAGGTCAGCATGTGAGCTTCTCGATCAATGCAGAAACAAGAAGATCGTGGTGGCTTATGGCGTACGAGAAAACAAGATTGGGGATAGCATCACAGACAACCATCTTCCAATTGATTATTACACCAAAGTTTTTGTGGACCGAGTGGTCGATGGTTGGGCTGATCTGGAACTGGAGATACCGGGACCTGATGGGGAAGAGACTCTTCAAGATGCTGTGCATAGTTGGATTTTTTGGCCCAAGGCTCACATAAGGATTACGCAACCGGCACCTCCTCCTGCTGACTCACCGAAATCACCAACTGTCATGCCTGAAGGCCAAGATCAGCTACGATCTTCACTTGCTACAAGTGCAGAGCGCATCATGAGTCCTCTACCTGACAGGGACCCAAGCGAGAGTCCACCTCGTTCTCCAGCTACCAAGGGCAAGGGTACCAAGCGACGAGCTGCTCCTCCTCCAAAGAAGCAAAACATACCCAAGCAGAAGATGCCTCCACCGAAGCTAACTTACGACAAGACAGAGGAGGAACTTGACCAACAAGGAGGGAAGAACTGGAAAGACAAATCTTCAAAAAAAGAAGCCTCCAGTTGAGAAACCAATTGACCAGGTCAAGTTTCATCGTTTCATTAGACAAATGGAGGAAGACAGAAGGAAAATACCAGAGCAACTTCAAATGTCTGACTACGACCGGTAAGTTATCAAGACGGGATGCTTAAAGAAGATGGCAAAGAAGAAAGTTGCATCCAGTGTCCCACAACTAGGTACTCAACAAACAATCTATCCCGACCAAGAGGTGCTTTCCCGGAAAGAGCAGCAATTGCATGATTTTACTAAAGAAACAAGTCTGACTGCAGCTCAAGCTCGAGGAGAGGATGAAATCTCATCAGGTCATCATGGATTGCGACAAAGACACCTTACAAGTTATGAGTAACAATTGCTTGATTTTGCTAAAGACGCAGGTCTGACTCCTGCTCAAATTCAAGGGGAAGAACGCATCACAAGGCATAAAGGGGCAAATAGACCGAAGTATGAGCCTAGGAAACCGCTTGTGTGGCCGCGATTGCACCAGTATCTTCTGACGAGGATGTATGAATTGAACGAGTGGCACATGGCAGCAGCCGGCTCCAGGATGGAATTGCTCTATGCTCGCATTGAGGACCATTATTTTTTCCGTGGCCACACTACATTCACTATTCCAATGTTGGAATTCTGGTTCCTATTCAATATGGATGCAGTTGACGTCTCATTCATCACTTGCTGGATTCGGTAAGTGTTTATTATACTTTAAGCTGAAAATCAAATGATCTAATCACTGTATCTAAACTTCTATATTTTATGTCATACAGTTTCGAGATGCAAGAGTGCGGGAAGAAAGGAATCATGGATGTTGGCTACATGGATCCTTTGATGGTATGTCAGACCACTCTCAGACTTCATGAGGCAGATACATTGCAAAATGTATTCATGTATTTAGACAAACAACAAGACAAGAGTGCCATACTTCTGCCATAAAACTTCGGGTGAGCAACGTTAACGTGTATCTCATCTCTTTATTATCTCTTTCAAATTCCATTGCATATTTTAAGAAACTAATAATACTTCTGCATCTATATATGGATCGGAGTACAGATTCCACTTGATTCTCTTTGCTTTCAATATGTCTATAAGCAAGGTGTTCGTCTTCGACTCTTTGAGACATACTTCAGATAAAACAAAATACCAGGATATCGTAGAAACGATAAACCTTGCGTGGACTCAGCTATGTGCTAAGTACCCGGGAAAGTTCAAAGAGAACCTTTATTTCCACTATGATTGGCCAGTATGTGTCTTAGCTTTTTCACTTCTTACAATACAATAGAAAAAATATTTCATGACTTTATTTTCGCATATGTGCAGTGCATGACACAACCTTCCGGCACCAACCTATGCGGATACTATGTATGCGAGTTCATGCACTATTTTTCATCATACGCTAAAGGTAGCCAATTCGAAGATAAGGTGCGTGCACACACAAATGCAATTACATGTAGTTCTTTTTGTTCACATTCTCCGGTTCTTATTCTTTTGTTCATATTCTTCGGTAGATTGAAAGCATCAAGAAAGGATTACTCGAGACAGAGAGAGTCCGATTGATTCAAGAACAATTATGTGGATTTATTTTAGACGAGATTATTAGTCCCCCGGTAGAGCATTAGGCAGGGTTATCATCTATTATTGTAACGGGTGAGACCGAGGAAGAGACAAGTCATGCAAAAAAAGAAGCATCTGGAAGCAAAGACCAAGCATCTGCGAGCAAAGACCAAGCATCTGCAAGCAAACAGAGCAAAGGGAAAAACGATTAAACTCTGCTAACATTTCATCCTATATATGTACATTATTAATCTAAATTTCAGTATGCACAATATGCTAGTGTGTAATATCATTTCCAAAGTTCATCCAATGTATATATGCATATAATATTTGAGATAATATAATATTTGAGATAATATTATATATGTATTCGTATATATTTATATGTATAGTATTAGAGATAATATTATACATATAGATATATACGGATACATGTATAATATTATCTCAAATATTATATTTTACATGCCGCATGACTTTATATTAGAGCGTATACGATTAGTATATTAACGAAATACGTTAGAATAAACAAACGAAAAAGAAACAAAAAAAAACATTTGTACCGGGTGGTGTCTCCACCCGGTACAAATGCCTCCCCTGCCACATCGGAGGGGAGGAGGCACATTTGTACCAGGGCGGGACTCCACCCAGTATAAATAACCCTTATTTGTACCGGGTATCCCGCCCAGTACAAATGTGCCCCCCCCATTTGTACCGAAGGGTTTGTACCGGTTGGATAACCGGTACAAATGAGGGTTACCAATCGGTACAAAAGCCCTTTTTTCAGGTAGTGATTTCAGCCATGCATTCTGATGTATATGGCCCTAATATAACTTTAGCACGTACAATAATTAAAATTTTGTTCCAGGATGTGTATCGTTCCACCAACCATAGCTAGTACTGCATACAATCAACAAAGATCTTGATGTGTGTTGCAGTGCCCCACCATCAATTTCTGTCATGGAATATTTACATGAGACCCTGCATTCAAGCCACAACATAATAATTTTGTACCGAGCCATAGTTCAAGAGTACCATCATATATCGTAGAGTAAAATATGATGTTTGATGACAGAATTAATTCCCATTCCCCTATGTGACCGAGACGAGGAGAAAATAAATCATCTTCTTTTCTCTTGTGTTTTTGCTCGCTAGGTCTGGTTTGCCATCCTGCAAGAGCTTCATCTGCAAGTTTTTGCCCCTCAGTTGGATGAGTCTTCCTTTGAGGAATGGTGGCACAAGGTGAGCAGCAAGGTGGACGGCCTTGTGCAAAAGGGATTAAACTTGGTTATCATCCTTGTGGCCTAGTCCTTGCGGAATCATCGAAACTGTTGGGGTTTTGATGTTATTCAGCCTAACCTTAATGAGCTTCTGTCCACCATCAGGAATGAAATGTATATGTGGCGCTTGGCTGGTGCTAGAGGAATTAGTTTCCTCCTTGCCCAGCTACCACATGAGTGATTGTGTGGTACTGTGTTTGGTCAGGTCCTGCCAGTTTGAGAAACCAAGTTGAAATATGCCTAGGTTTGTATATGATGAGTGACTGACATAATGATTTGAGGCTTTGTGTTGTGTGTGGGTTGTATCATATTTCTCATATTGTTTAAGTGGTGTGTTGTCACACACTCGTGATGAGTGGTTGACAACGTTGTATGGACTAACTCTTGGCCTAGTATTGTAGGTGTAAGTTGCGGCTTGGTTTGCGTTGTTGCAGGTGAAGAACAGGAGCGAAAGGTCTTAGCCTTGCGAGGCCTCCAAGGATGGAGAGACAAGTAGGCTTGGTTTGTGGGACCCGGTGGACGACGGGATCAAGTGCGGGCCGCATGGTGTGTCGGTGTTTTAGACCGGCAACCTACCAAGGGGAGTACCCGAGGTAGATGAATGTAGCCTCGCCGAGATCGGTAACTCGAAGGAGAGACACGTGGCACACAATTTAGACAGTTCGACGCGAGGTGCATAATACCCACGTCCGTATCTGCGTGAGCTCTGGATTGATTGGGTGTTTACAAGATGATGCATGAAGAGATAGGGGTCCCTGCCTCGCCTTATATAGTCCGGGAGGCAGGGTTACAAGTCGGTTTGAGGGGAGAGTACTAGTCGGGTACGGCTAGGAGTCCTTTACATGGATCCGGACATGTGTGGCTTCCTATCCGAGTACTATCCCTCTGCAATCCTGCGCCCACGCCAAAAAGTGCCGTGGTTGCCCAAGTTGAGTAGTCCCAGGGGCCCACCGAGTAGTCGGTCCTGGTACCCACCGGAGTAGTGGGCCCAGGGATGTCCATACGACATGGTGCAAGAAGAGCAAGAAGACATCATGGTGGAGCCGGTGAGAGTGGTGTCTCTCCTCGGGGCTTATTGTTTAGCCATAAAACCAAAGCCGGTGCAAGGCAATGGCCAAGTCATTGAAAGGGGCAAGTCCGAGTAGACCGTCCGGGTGCCAAAGGTGAAAGGCTTGGCATGCCCGATGCTTGGCGTGGAGGACGGGTGCCTTGTGCATGGGGTTTGATGGTTTATCCACAAAACCATTCATCGACGGTTTGTTGGTTTGGCCACAAAACCAACAATGAGTTGGGGCGATCGTGGCGGCCAAGTCAAGGAACAAGGCAAGTTTGAGTAGACTGTCCATGCGATAGAAGTGAAAGACTTGTGGCTTGAAGCTTGGCATGGAGGTCATGCCTCGTCCGTGGGGTTTTGTGGTTTGGCCACAAAACCATCAGGAGGAGGGTTTCTCGGTTTGGGCCTCAAAACCGAGCCCGAAGACTCGGCGTGACAGGGACGGCACCACGGCCGGTCTGACTGGTGGACCGGTCTGACCGGTGGACCGGTCTGACTAGTGGAAATGGCCGGTCTGACCAGTGTAGGCCGTGTGCGTCGGGAAGCTTCGAAGCAAAGGCCACGCGGTGTGATCGAGGTGCTTGTGTCGGAGGTAAGCACGGCCCGATGGATGCGTCTCCATTCGATGAGTTTATTCATGTATTGACCAAAATGCCCTTGCATGGGCTTGTGTTGTAACTACAAGTGTATGGGCACTTCGATCTTTTGTTCGGAGGGCTCTATATATTGGAGGAGTGGCTGAGTTGGGCAGCCATGTCTTTGGCTAGAAGGGTGGGTGTACTCTTTCATTTTGGGGTGCTCTTGGTGAGAGGAAGAGAGGAGAGAGTTGGCTCTTTGTTTCAGCTTCTTGCCATCCAAGATTTGTTGTTCTTGTGAGTGGCTTTTAACCGGATATGGCTAAAAGATTCATAGTGATTCTTCTCTCATAATCGTGTGCCTAATCTTTGATTCCCGACGTTTTTCCTTTTTGTTGATTTTTGGAGCCTTTTTGGAGGAAGTTTCATTTGTCTGATTTGGGGGATTTCCTTGCGGTTTGAGTTGAGGGAATCACGTATGAGTACCTAGTGACTCTTTTGTTGGTGAACCCTCCCTTTCAAACCCCGGGAAAAGGCTTGGATTTGACGATTTTCGGATGAACACGAGTTCTTGGTGTTCTTGGCTTTGATTCGTGATTCCTCAAGATTGAGAAGGTTTGGAGGGCCGCTCAGCGGAGGAGCGCGATCCCACACTACCGCCACAGACTGAAGTCGCGGTGGATTCGACGTTGAAGGAAGCCACCTTGGTTGAAGGTATGTGTCCTGTCACCACTGGTAGTCATCATGCATAGTAGTCGTAGCCACTGAGATTGGCTGCGTGTACTCATTGTGCCAGGAGCACAAGCTGAGGGAACCTCGATTCAAGTCGTGGCCATGGAGACGGCCATCCGGGAGTCGAGCCCACAGGACCGATGGCCGGGACAGTGGAAGAAACAGCCCCCGAGCTGGGTGCGGAGGTGCAGGACGATCCGCTCCACGGGACGAGCACGGACGTAGTCGTCCGCTCGCCCATCATAGAGGAAGCCGCGCCGATCCGTTCGGCGCTATGGCAGGAGGCATCTTCGAGTCGTGGGGTCTTGAGCTGGAAGACAATCTTGTCGATCCGGCCGTTGTTGCTCGAACATGGAGTCATGGCGCGTACGAAGGGTCAAGGTACATTTCGAGTACCTCGAGTAGTCTTGTACGACGAAATACATAGTACCCGTTTGACTGTTCTGTCTGCGCAGGATATTATTGAAAGATCCCGTGAGAAGTCCGAGCTGCTGAAGGCACGGCGACACGCCCCTTCGTGGTCAAGCTCGGAGAAGGAGCTCGATAAGTCGAAGAAACATTCTCGCCGCTCCAATCCAAGCTTGACGGTGCCTTCGCCCAAGATTACAATGAAGTGCAAGAGATGCAGTAAGAGGGATGACTTGATTCGAAAAACAAGTCGCGCTAGAAGAATAAAGGTATGCTTCCCGCCAAAGCCTTTGAGTACTTATTAGGTACCTTGGTAATCTGACAAAGGTGGATGAGTTGTTCCGCAGAGCTTGAGGAAAGAGTTGACCAAATGAAGGCGGAGACGGACTTGAAGAACATCGTGTACCGTGAGACCGAAAAAGAGAGGTACTTGAGTATGAGTACGCCTGGCGCCATGAGTGTATCAAGCACATGGAGCTTCGTGAAGCCTCGCATCGTGACCTTGTCAATTGCTATAAATCTCTGCAGAGCTCAACGATGATTACGAGAAGTCATGAGCCACCAAGGAACTTGAGGAAGCCGCGCTACCCATTGCAAGGTCGCCTGCCACACCGGGCGGTCAAGATTGCTCCACCGTGGATCGTTGATGGAAGCCCGGCGTCGGGCGACGTATGTCAAGCACTTGGCGAAGTCGATCCCGAACCAAGTCTTAGCGCATACATGAAGTCATATTTCCCCAAGGCTCCGGTGGTGGCCGGTGGACTTGCAATGACTATCTTGACGATCGATTACAAGACCCTCTGGACAAGTGGCGGAAAAGCTCAACCTTCGGTGGGAGTACCAAGGAGTAGCTTAGAATAGTTGATGTAAAACAAGCGAGTTGTTAGTAACTTGTTTGGATTATCAATGAAAGTTGTCCACGATATATCCGTGAAATAAGTACTTGTAGCCGCCACTTGCAACGGCGTGCGGAGTACCAAACAAGTGGTGGAGCTTGTGAGTAGTAGTACTCAGTAGGAGATGCCTGATTGGAAGGCATAGTAAATAAGTTGAGTGAAGATCAAACTTTATTACCGATGAATAAGTACACCGGATGGTCGAGCTTTACAAGTGTAGTCGCCAGACCGTGAGGTCGCCACGGCCAAGTGGCGCTAGGACCCTTTAGGCCGCTATGCTAGAGATCCGTTAGTAGTCGACAGATCGGATCTAGAGTACATGGTCTTGCGAGACCGCCGCTAGAGTCCTCGGCTTAAGCAGCCCAAGATCCGTTAGTAGCCTTGACACCGGATCTTGGAGAAGAGTAGTCCCGAGACTAGTGCCGATCGAAGGCCGCTTACGAGGGAGTCCGTGAGTAGTCGTGTAGACTGGACCCGTAAAGTAGTCAAGTGACTACGCCAGAAGCGACAGGTCGACGTTCCCACGAGTTGTTGATGTCGTCGCCTTCAAGTGTTTGAGGCGGTAGGAGCTGGTCCGGTCCGTCACCTTGGAGATTGAGAAGGACCTTCCCATGGTGAGTCGAGCTTGTGTAGTCCATCCGTGTTCGGATACGACGGAGGACTAGATCGACGTTGAAGGAGCATTCCTTGACATTGCGATCATGGTAGCGTCGGATACCCTCGAGGTACCTTGCTGATTGGACGAGGGCGGCGTAGCGGGCTTCTTCGAGACCGTCGATGTCAACCCGTCTGCTGTCTTCTGAGATGCCTTCGTCGTATTGTTCTACTGCCGGGGATTCCCACATCACGTCGGCAGGTAGAATAGCTTCGGAGCCGTAGACCAAGAAGTAGGGCGACTGCCCCGCCTTGGTAGGTGAGTCGAAGCCCCAGTCGTGGTGTAGTTCCTTGATCCACTTGCCTCCTTTGGTGTCGCTGCGTGCAATCGCTTTTTGAGGCGCCGAGTACCATCCCGTTAGCGCTCAACTTCCGTTGGCGGGGATGGGCATCGAGACGCGATCCCGCCGATCTATCCTGCTCGCAATACTCCCGAACTCGATGGTTGTTGAAGTTGGAACCCAAGTCTGTGATGATGCGATGGGGCAGCCCGTAACGATGCACGAGTTCATCCAAGAAGTCGAGTACTCTGTCGGCCTTTGGGCAGGTGACCGGCTTGACTTCGATCCACTTGGTGAACTTGTCGATGGCCACCAAGACTCTGTTGAATCCTCCTGGCGCAGTTGGCAGAGGCCCAATCATGTCGAGCCCCGCAGCAAAGGCCAGTTGGTGGTATGGTGACTAGCTTGTAGGCGGACGTGTTGTGCTTGGCGAAGAATTGACATCCTTGGCACTTTCTGACGAGTTCTTCAGCGTCGGCCAGAGTTGTGGGCCAGTAGAAAGCTCGTCGGAAAGCCTTGCTCACCAGCGTTCGAGAAGATGCGTGGTTGTCGCAGACGCCTTTGTGGATCTCCTCCAAGATATCCTTGCCTTCTTCTCGAGGTATGCACTTCATGAGTACTCCGTGGCGGCACCTCGTAGAGCTTGTCTCCGATCTAGTACGTAGGCCCTTGCTCGGACGAGTTGTTCGGCCAAGTTCTTGTCGGATGGGACCTTTTGCTCGCGGATGTAGTCGATGAAGGGTTGTCTCCAGTCCACATCGATCATCATGACCTCCTGGTCAGACTGTAGTGGCGCAGGGTCAGTGACCATTGGCGCCGACTCCGGGATGGATGGCGCGTGAAGCTCGTGGACGAAGACTCCAGAAGGTACTTGCGCGCGAGTAGAACCAAGCTTCGATAGGACGTCTGCAGCAACATTGTTGTCGTGGACGACGTGGTGGAACTCGAGACCGTAGAACTTGTTCTCGAGCTACGGACTTCCGCAGAGAGGCGTCCATGTTCTCCTTGTTGCGATCCCAAGACTTGTTGACTTGGTTGATGACCACTGCGGAGTCGCCGTAGACTAGTATCCGCTTGATGCCCAAAGATATTACGAGGAGCCCGTGAAGTAGGGCTTCGACTCGGCCGTTGTTTGAGACCTTCCGGAAGATCCGCAGGACGCACTTGAGTTGTTCGCCTTTGGAGAGATCGAGTACTCCGCACCGCGCCTCTAGCTTGAGTGATCCGTCAAAGCACATCACCCAAAGGTGTTACGCCGCTCGGTTGGAGTTGGTAGTCGATTCTCCGCCACTCGCCATGAAGTCGACTAGTGCCCGGACTTGATAGCGACGTGGCTTGAAGTCGATGTTGAGGGCGCCGAGTTCGACCGCCCACTTGGAGATTCTTCCAAAGAGCATCCGATTGTGGAGTATGTCACCGGCGGGTAGTCGGTGATAACGACAATCGAGTACTCGAAGTAGTGTCGTAGCTTCCGCGAGGTGATGAGCACCGCAGAGTAGCTTCCGACCGGCCGGTACCGTGCCTTGACTCGAGAGAACCTCAGGCAAGTAGGCCGGTCGCTGACCGGGTAGGTGTGGCTTCTTCCGCCGCCGACGACAATGGCAATGGCAATACCGACCACATGAGTAGTCGCAGCGAGGTAGAGCAGAGCTGCTCCTTTTGTGAGGGTGGAGGACCGGTGGCTTAGACAGAAGTCTTTAAGCGCGCCAAAGCTTGATTAGCCTCCGCGTCCACGCGAACTTCTCTTGATGCTTGAGTAGTTTGAAGAAGGGTAGTCCCGTTCTCCAAGCTTCGAGATAAATATTGGGCCGCCATGCACCCGGTCGACCGGACATCCTTGATGCGTTGGAGCTTTCATGTTGGTGATGGCGAGATCTTCTGGGGTTGGCTTCGATGCCACGGTGGCGATGATGAAGCCGAGTAGTTTCGGATGGTACGCAAGAAGCACTTGTTGGGATTGAGCCATTGGTACTCTCACAGGATGCGAAAGTCTCTTCAAGATCGGCAATGAGCGTATCGGAGTTTCTGGTCTTGACGACCACGTCATCCACGTAGGCTTCGACGTTCTTGTTGAGTCGCTTGAAGCAGCCCGGATAGCTCGTTGGTAGGTGGCGCCGCGTTCTTCAACCCGAACGACATTGTTGTGTAGCAAGAGGCGCGAACGGGGTGATGAACGCGGTCTTCTCTGGTCTTCTTCCTTGATAGTGATCCGTGGTACGAGTAGCATCGAGGAAGCATGCCGGTCGCGCGTGGAGTCGATGACTTGATCAATCCGCGGCAACCGAAGGGTCTTTGGGCTGCTTATTGAGGTCGGTGTAGTCGGCGCACATCCTCCACTCGTTGGTGTTCTTCTCGCGACGAGGACGGGGTTGGCGAGCCACTCGTGATGGAAGACTTCACGGATGAAGCCCGCGCAGTAGTTTGGCGAGTTCCTTCTTGATGGCATCCCATCGGTCGTTGGTAAACGGCGAAGGTGTTGTCATTTGGGGGTAGCTTTAGGGTCGACGTTGAGTGAGTGCTCGATCGCCTCCGGGCACCCACAGCATGTCCGCCGGTTTCCATGCGAAGATGTCTCGCTAGTCGGAGGAAGGCGACAGCGTCTTCCTATTTCGGTCAAGACCCGCCCGATCATGGTAGTCTTGCTCGCTCGCCCGTCCCAAGGTCGATGGCCTTCACTTGACTTCCTCCGATGGTCGAGGCTTGTTTGCGTGTCGGTCTTCTCGGGAATCTCGAGTTCGGTTGGGGCGAAGCTTCTTGGACGCAAAGCAAAGATCTCCATCATTGCATTGGGTACTTGGTTGGTCGCCGCGAGTTCCACAACCGTGTCGCATGATCAAACGAAATCTTCAAGTCCCCTTGCAGTGTGAGTACTCTGGCAGGACTTGGCATCTTGAGTACCAAGTAGGTGTAGTGTGGTACCGCCATGAACTAGGCGATAGCTGGATGCCGAGGATGGCATGGTAGGAGGTTTCAAGTTCGCAACCTTGAACTTGATGTACTGTGCGTAGTTCTCCTTGTCTCCCGAAGGTAACGGCCCAGTGACCACCGAGCCTAGTTGAATAGCCGCACGGGGACAATGCCATAGAAGGGTGACGCGCTCTTGGTGAGCATGTCGGTGATATCGAGCTTCATCTTCTTCAAGGTCTTGGTGAAGAGGACGTTGAGTTCTCCCGCCGTCGATGAGGACCTTGTTGAGTCTGGAGCCCACGACTACAGGTTTCAGGACGAGTGGGAAACGTCCTGGTTCGGAGAAGCTTGTCCATTGATCCGCGTGGGAGAAGGTGATGGGTACCTCCGACCACCTCGTAGGTGTTGGCACCGGGTTCGATGTTCAAGACTTCCGTCGGGTGGCCTTCGAGACCGTCGGTGGGTAGTCCAAGAAGAGGACATTCACCGCCTTGTCGTTCCCGGAAGTCGCCGTTGCCCTCGCCGGCTTTTTCTTGCCCTTTGTCGTGAGGAGGCCGTGGATCGAGTATCCTTGAGTGCTCGCCGGAGCTGGTAGCACCGCCGGTGGTGTGACTACCATCCGGATGCCACGGGCACTTCTTGAGCAAGTCTCTGAAGCCGCCTGAGGTCTTTTTCGAGTTGTCCTTTGTAGGGTGTTGTATAGCCGCGACTGTGTTGTCTGGCTTGCGCTTGCGGTTGGAGCTCGAGTAGTTGTTGTTGTGGCGACCCCCTTGATCTTTGTTGTTGTTGTTGTTGCCGCCCGTGTTGCTCTTGTTCTTGCCGCGAATGGAGTCGTACTTGGCATTCGCCTTTGTCCTCTTCATCGGCCCATGACGTGATCATGTCTTTGAGCTTGGTGATGGAGCGGCGGCGCGCCGAAGTCTTCGAAGGTGCGACGGTGATAGAGTCCGTCTTGGACGAGGTCGATGACTTTGTCGGTGGCGTCGCCGACTACGGTCGCGGCTTGTCGAAAAAGCGCCGCATGTGGCGGCGCCTTGCCTTGTTCCCGCTTGACCCTCCTGTGTCCATGCGAGCACCGAGCGCCCATGGCACCCGCCGGTTGCCGGTGAACTGAGCCTTCACCGGTACCACCGGGTCGATCGAGTTCTTTTCAAGTGACTCGAGCCATGTGAGTGAGCCCGATCCGCATGTAAAGGGAAGAAGAGGCACTGGCGTCGTTGTTGCCACCGATTTTCGATGGCCAAGGCGTAGCACCCGAGCCATCGAATCGATCTTGCTTCACACATACTTGGAGATCCCGAGAGGTTTGAATTTCGTGAAGAAGCGGTTGCGAAGTCTTGCAGAGTATGCGGGGAAGCCGTCCGCCGCTTGTTTCAGCCTTCTTGCGCGGATCTCGTCGATCTTGTGGCGGCATCGTAGCCGCCATGTGCGTGCGTGGCATGGCTAGTCACGTGGCCTCGGCCGCCGCGATCACCGCCGCCACCGCTCTCTCACGGGCGTCATGGGATGAGCTCCGCCCATCTGCACCACCCGTCGCCTGCCGTCGCGACTACCTCGGTGCCACCACGGTGATGGGTCCTCCACGAGGCCCTAGGCGGTTGGGATTTGGTGGTGTTCTACGGACAGATTCGTCCGCCGTCTGCTTGAGCTGCGGCTGGTGGCTTCGTTGTTTACAGGCGTCGTGAGTTCGGCGGGGGTACTTGAGCAACCTATTGTCGACCCGCATGAAGTAGGCGTCTTATGAGTTTGGTGATGACTTCACCAGCGGATCCCAGGCCTGCCGTGCTATCGTGGTGATAGACATGAGGCCTTTGCTCGGGAGTAGAGTGTACCCGGTTGGCAACTTGCTCCGAGGCCTCATTGAGGTTCGGATGGGGAGAGTTTCCGGAGGCGTCTGCGTCGATCGTTCGCTTCTTGTTGCGGTCACGCCGGCGTTCTTGTCTTGGTGGTCTCGTTCGGTGCGTTGGTAGACAACTCATCCTCGAGATGTCTCAATGTACCGGTCGGGTCGGTTCTCAAGTCCCAACATCTGTGGCCGTCATGAAGACTTCACGGTCGGGAATCTGAGGCTGAGTTAGTAGTCGCCACCTCGGTGGGGTGTGCTCGTCGTTTAGAGCCAGCGGGTCCCCTTCGGAAGGAGTGAATCGAGGTAGGCGACGCGTGAGTTGTCGTCCGTCGGTCTGCAGCTTGCGGTCGGGCCGAGACAAATCTGCCGCGGAGTAGATGTAATGACCGGGCGGTGGCGAGGACTCCGACAGCGGTTCCTCGGTCATGTTGAGCTCGGACTACTCGGACTCGGGGTCCGATCCAAGTCGAACTCGTGGGAGGAGTCCGAGTAGTAGCCGGTTGCGGTGTTGGAGTACGAGGAGTACTCGGAGGCGATTTCCTTGCCGGCCCGGTGTGCGCGAGAGATTCGCGTGGGCCTGCTAGCATTGCGTAAGTGCTCATGGAGGGGCTGCTTCACCACGATGGCTCGTGAGCCGCTAGTATGAGGCGATCCAGGTGACGCCGAGTTCGAGTTGGAGGCGGATCCGAGCTCGAAATCGGCGACTTGCTTGTAGAGCGAAATTTCGCGAATTTTTGACGAGTGGGCCCGTGGCGACTTGAAGGCGTCACGAGCCCGGTCTCTGGGTCCGGGGTCATGGTGAGGTAGTCTTTGGGAACGATCCAGCGCCGTCGGCGTGCACCTGTGAGCCGAAGATGAAGGTGTCGCCGCGGTTGAAGGCGACGGGTTGGCTTGATGACGATCGCCGTCGAGTTCGCCATGTGATCTTGGCGAGATCCCTACAGTGCGCCTCGGTGTTTTAGACCCGGCAACCTACCAAGGGAGTACCCGAGGTAGATGAATGTGGCCTCACCGAGATCGGTAACTCGAAGGAGAGACACGTGGCACACAATTTAGAGTTCGGGCCGCAGTGCGTAATACCCACGCCCGTATGTCGTAGCTCGGATTGATTGGGTGTGTTTACAAGATGATGCGGATGAAGAGATAGGGGTCCCCCTCGCCTTATATAGTCCGGGAGGCGGGGTTACAAGTCGGTTTGAGGGAGAGTACTAGTCGATGCGGCTAGGAGTCCTTACATGGATCCGGACATGTGTGGCTTCCTATCCGAGTACTATCCTCTCGCAATCCTTGCGCCCACGCCAGTGCCGTGGTTACCCAAGTTGAGTAGTCCAGGGCCCACCGAGTAGTCGGTCCCGTACCCACGAGTAGTGGGCCTGTGGATGTCCATATGACATGGTTCAAGAAGAGCAAGAAGACGTCATGGTGGAGCCGGTGAGAGTGGTGTCTCTCCTCGGGGCTTATTGTTTAGCCATAAAACCAAAGCCGGTGCAAGGCAATGGCCAAGTCATTGAAAGGGCAAGTCCGAGTAGACCGTCCGGTGTCAAGGTGAAAGGCTTGCTTGGCGTGGAGGTCGGGTGCCTTGTGCATGGGGTTTGATGGTTTATCCACAAAACCATTCATCGACGGTTTGTTGGTTTGGCCACAAAACCAATAATGAGTTGGGGCGATCGTATGCCGTGGCGAACAAGGCAAGTTTGAGTAGACTGTCCATGCGACCGAAGTGAAAGACTTGTGGCTTGAAGCTTGGCATGGAGGTCATGCCTCGTCCGTGGGGTTTTGTGGTTTGGCCACAAAACCATCAGGAGGAGGGTTTCTCGGTTTGGGCCTCAAAACCGAGCCCGAAGACTCGGCGTGACAGGGACGGCACCACGGCCGGTCTGACCGATGGACCGGTCTGACTAGTGGAAATGGCCGGTCTGACCAGTGTAGGCCGTGTGCGTCGGGAAGCTTCGAAGCAAAGGCCACGCGGTGTGATCGAGGTGCTTGTGTCGGAGGTAAGCACGGCCTGATGGATGCGTCTCCGTTCGATGAGTTTATTCATATATTGACCAAAATGCCCTTGCATGGGCTTGTGTTGTAACTACAAGTGTAGGGGCACTTCGATCTTTTGTTCGGAGGGCTCTATATATAGGAGGAGTGGCTGAGTTGGGCAGCCATGTCTTTGGCTAGAAGGGTGGGTGTACTCTTTCATTTTGGGGTGCTCTTGGTGAGAGGAAGAGAGGAGAGAGTTGGCTCTTTGTTTCAGCTTCTTGCCATCCAAGATTTGTTGTTCTTGCGAGTGGCTTTTAACCGGATATGGCTAAAAGATTCATAGTGATTCTTCTCTCATAATCGTGTGCCTAATCTTTGATTCCCACGTTTTCCTTTTGTTGATTTTTGGAGCCTTTTTGGAGGAATTTTCATTTGTCTGATTTGGGGGATTTCCTTGCGGTTTGAGTTGAGGGAATCACGTATGAGTACCTAGTGACTCTTTTGTTGGTGATCCCTCCCTTTCAAACCCCGGGAAAAGGCTTGGATTTGACGATTTTCGGATGAACACGAGTTCTTGGTGTTCTTGGCTTTGATTCGTGATTCCTCAAGATTGAGAAGGTTTGGGGGGCCAATCTACTAGCCATGTCTTGTCCATGATGCATCCCAACTTCCCCCAAAGTTTCGTTGCAATCCTTTGAGTAAATCGGGAGATCGGTTGATTTTAAGTTGGCGTTGACTCGCTGTTTTTGAATCTGCCCAAGGCTTCCAAACCTGACCGGTCTGACCAGTCAAGGGCACCGGTCTGACCGGTGCCGGGCCACTTTGGATTTCTCGGGAGATCTCTTGGTAGCCTGTTGGTCTTGTTCAGAGAAAGCTCTAGTTCAAGTTTCATCCATTTTGCGCTTCATTTGATCTAGTTCTTGGTCGTTGAGTTTTTCGAGGGTAACCGGTCTGACCGGCTAGGGGCAAAGGTCTGACCGGTGCAGGTCAACAGTGATGACCAGAGAGATCCATGGTTCAAGTTTGATCAAGTTTGGATTTCATTTGCCCTAGCTTTGGATCTTTTCTTGGAGCTTCCTGGACGACGAAGGTCTGACCAGTCAAAGACAAAGGTCTGACCGGTGCCTAGCGAAGTTTGGATTTCCAGGGAAATCTTTTGGTAACAAGTTGGTTCTGGGTAGGGAAAGCTTTGGCTCAAGTTTGGTCGAGTTTGGATCTGTTTTGCTCTAGTCCCTTGGTCTCTCGGTTTTCCTGGCTTGATCGGTCTAACCGGTCAGGGACACCAGTCTGACCGGTGCCGACCCTTTATGGGTTTCTCGAGTGGTTTGCTGGTAGAGTGCTTTCCCAGTTCAAAGGTTGCTGTTGTTCAAGTTTTGTGCAGTTTGGCTTTCGTTTGCTCTAGTTTTGGGCCTTTGAGGTTTCCCAGGCTGGACCAGTCTTACCGGTCAGGGACACCGGTTTGACCGGTGCCAAGCCTCCTGTGGGATTCCTAGAGGTTTTGCTAGAGTTGTGTTGCTTATGTTCTATGTGAGCTCTGGTGCGAGTTTTGTTCAGTTTGGTTTCTATTTGGTTGAGTTCTTGGCTCTTGGTGTGTTTGTCTAGCTCCAAGTTTTGTGTCCAATGCTTGGATTTTGAGTTGGGAGTTCCTGGACATTTCTGAGTGCTCGGTGCAGACACCGGTGGCTCTTGGGGGTGATCGATCTGATCGGTGGGTGGGTGACCGATCCGATCGGCCGTGTCCAGGCAGCCAGTTTTGTGTTTTCGTGTGTTTAGCTTGGAGGTGTGTCTTGGTCCTAGATCTTGTAGTACTCCAGTGACTACGTGGATTTGGCAAGTTTGGTGTCACAGGTCTCGGAGTTGTTTTTGGGATATAGGCCGAGTTCTTTGAGAAGAATTTTTATCGGCTCTCATTCACTCCCCACTCTCTGGTTGCCAACTCGGTCCTTCAATTGGTATCAAAGCTTGGTCAAGAATCACCTCCACCTTAACCTGCTTTGTGATCCATAGGGCAACAAAAGAAAAGGGGGTGCTTTTGCTTGAGGATTTGGTTTACACAATTTGAGCTTGCTTTTGACTAATCCTAACTGGTGCTTTGAGCTATGGCACCAATCTCTTCTTCTTGTGTGTCTTTGTCTCCAGAAATTGATGGGTTGTTGATTGCTTCGGGAGATGACCACAAGTGAAGGAGGATGGTCGTGGAGTGGAAAGAAGATAAGGAAGCGACAGCGTTGATGCATCTCTTGGTGGCTCAAGATGATGACCTCCAAGACAAGCTTATCAAGAGGAGCAAAGTCAAACTCTCCGAAGGTATCATTGGATTGTTCACTCGTCTTTGTGCTTATGGCGAGATGCTTGTTGAACTTAAGAACTCTCCTTTGCCATGCAATTCTTGTGATGCCTCGTGTGTTGAAAATGAGAAAGTAAAAAGTGAGGCTAATTGTTGTAGAAAGCTTCTTGAAGCCCATAGAAAAGCCTGCAATAATCTCGAATTTGAAAATGATGACTTGAGCTCTTCTAATGCAAGCTTGATATATGAAAATGACATGTTGAAAGCCAATGCTTCTATGCCTTGCAATTCTTGTGTTGCTTTGAATAATGATCTTGATGAGGCTAGAAGTAAGATTGCTTTGTTGAAGTCAAGTGCTTCCATACCATGTGTTTCTTGTGAGTCTTTGCATGATAAACTTAATGAATTAAAATTGACTCACACCACATGTGTAGATGAACTTGAGCATGCTAGGGCTGAAATTTGTGAAATGAAGTTTATGCCTTGTAGCAAATGCTCTTTGATGCCTAATGATGATGCTTGCCTTACTTCTTGTGATAATCATGATGGTTTGCTTGATGTGAATGATGATGATTGTTCATGTGATCTCATTTGCACATCATGCATTGAGTTGGAAAATGAAGTTTTGGCTTTGAAGAATTTACGCGATGATATGAGCGCCAAGTTGGTTGTGCATGATGAGATGAGTGCCAACCTTGAGAAAGAAAATGAACTCTTGCATACCACATATGCTAGTTGCATTGAGAATGAAATTGAAAACTTAAGAAATACAACATGTGGTACTTGTGAGCGCCTTAAATTTGAAAATGAGGTTTTGCTCACAAGATGCAAGAGTCTTTGTGCTAAGTCTTTGGATTCTCGCAATTCTTGTCACTCCGATGTTGATGCATTCAAAATTGCTTCTTCTCAACCGGAGTTGGCCTCTTCTCTTGAGCGTGGATTTTTGGATTGTGGCACTTGTGCTAGTGCTTCGGATAGCTTTCCCATAGATACTCCTAAGCTTGTTGCTTCTTCCGGTGTTGCCCAAATTGATTCGAAAGGCAAAGGTGCTTCTCACTTCTTTGGAACTCATACTCCCAAGCCGAGGTTCCATTGCACCTTTTGCAAGAAAGATGGGCATACTATTGAGTTTTGCTTTTGCCATGTCAAGCACGAGCGACGTGTGTGTGCCAAAGCTTTTAAGAAGCCACGTAGCCTTTCTAATGGCACATGTGATTCTAATGTGGGCACCAATTCGAGTGTTAGGGTTGATGCTTCTTGCTCTAAGTCCCAAGGGACTTCTCACTTACAAGAGAATGGTGATTCGTCCACTCGGACCGTGCCTCCCAGTAGGCCTTTGTACCATTGCTCTCATTGTGGGAAGGATGGGCATCAAGATAGTTTTTGCTACCGCCGTGCAAGGAAAATGCGGCGAGCTAGTGCTTCTAGGCCTTTGGTTGTTCATAGCCCTTCTCATGGCATGGACACTTGTGAGCCTAAGAAGGCACAATTTGTTGACGGGTTTTATGACTCTTTTTCTAGTGAGTTAGGCCATGATCGTGGACATACTTCTAGTGCTTCTTGTGTTGGTCCGCGACATGCTTCCCATGGTGCTAGTGTTGGTTCTTCTCCTAAGACCTCGGGGGATCATTACCTTTTTGCTAGTGGCTGGACTCGTTTTTCTTCTTGAGTTGCTCCTTTGAGGCATGGCTCCAAGAGTGTTCGAAAACCTTCTCTTTTGAACCGGCATTTGCATCATGCTAACCCACATGATAAGTTGAGTGCATCGTTTACCCGTGTGACTAAGTTTTGGATTCCCAAGTATGTGCTTGCTAACCCTTTTGGATCCAAGACTCGGTCTTGCTTGTCTCCTCATGTGTAGGTATGGAGACGCAGTTGGAGAACATGAGCTAGATGGAACTTGATTTTTGCACTTGAGGTGATCAAGACTTGATGGTTCTCCACACCGCTTTGGATGCCTATTGAAAGCCTTTGTACATGCGTATAGTGAGTTTTCCCTTCCCCCTTATGCTCACTTGTATACTCTTGACATGATTTGTTTCTATGTCTTTCTTATGTATATAACATGATAGGCTAGCCACCTTTGTCATGATAGCTTTGTGATCTTGTTTATCCTATCTTACTATCTTTTGTATGATATCGTGGTGGTTGATCCATATGAACTTGTATCATGGTTAGTTCTTGTATCCTGTATGGCATGTTGTTCATTGGTATCATTTTGTTTTGGGCTCTTTGTATAGTTGTGCACCTTGTTGACATGCTTGCTAGCCCATGATTTTATCCATTTATATGTGATCATGTTACAATGCTTTATTTATCATAAATTGGTATCTTGTAAATGCATTGTGTAGTATGGTTTGAGCTTTCTCGTGTGTTTGGGCTTGTCTTGTCTTCGGGTTGCAGTTTTGCTTCTTTGGCTTTCTCATTTGGCTTTAGAGCTTTTGTTTTCGATTAGTTTTAGAGCTTTTCTTTTGCTCCTTCTTTTTCTAGCTTTCCTTTTGCTAGGAGTCTTTGGTTGAGGGGGAGTTCGGTTTTATTCGATGGGAATTTGGTTTCAAGGGTTTGCTTTGGCTCTTTGGTATTCGTTTGTGATCTTTCAATTGGTATCTTTTCTATGGTACTCAATTGAGATCTTTTGACGATTCTTTTGGATTTCGGTTGTGGTCTTTCAATTGGTATCTTTTCTATGGTAGTCAATTGAGATCTTTGTAGCGGTTATTTGGTTGGTGTGTTTCCTTGTGAGCCTGCTTGATGTTGAGCTGAGTCCCTTGTCTCCCCATGCATTTTGCATTGCATTTGTATCCATATATCATGATGTATAGACTTTGGTAGGATAGGCATCTATGTATCATAATCATGTTTGCATTTTTAGGATAAGCTTCTTCTATATGCTTTGATTGCTATCTTGTGCTATTTGTGAGATGCTATGCAGGTTGGTTATACTTGTGTGATATGCAATTATGCTCTTGATGGTTTTTGATGTATATGCATGATGAGAAAATTGCTTTTGTATAAAATGTGAAGTATTTGTGGTCTCCCATGAGTTAGTGTTTATCCATGCTTTGCTTATGCTTGATGACTAGATGTTGAATAGCTTTTGCTTGGATAGCATGATTCTTTTCATTTGGGTCAAAGATCATTTTGTCATTGTGAATGTTTAGCCCATGATGCACCCCTTGAGGGAGCATTGCTCTTTTGTGTCGCAAAGACACCTCATGTACCATGGTAAAACATGCAAATCTGAAAATGAATGCTTTTATATGATATATTTACATGTGTTCTATGCTTTATGAGATATATGCTTGGGTGCTTATGTTGTTACATGTTGTCTATCAAGAGAAGTCTCTTTTTAGAAGTAGACACATGGTTCCAACAAGCTTTGACATGAGTAGGGATGCTTTATGGGTGTTTGCAATGATCTCTTGTTGAGAATGTGGTGTCCTTGTATGAGCTATGATCTTTTGGTATATCTTGCTAAGTATCTCGTGAATAGATTCTTGCTCATGGGCAACCATTTTTGTAAAATGATGAATAAATTTACCTTTTGCCTTGTCACATGGTTATATGATCATATCCTTCTTGTGCTGATGCTATTGCTCTATGTGGATGACTAATTTACATTTCATCTCATTTTTAGCATTTGCTCGCTATTTTAGCCTATTTGAGAAGCTTGCTAGTTTTTATATTGCTTTGCATGCATTTGACATAAAGCATTTTAGCCTTGATTCATGCATTGCCAACAAGGGGAAGAAACCTGTGCAAAGGGAAGCATATGGGCATCTTTAGAGTGTTTTCGGCTGAAAATTCAGAAGTTTCAGAGTTCTGTTTTCTGGGCAATGGTCACCGGTCTGACCGGTGGAGGGTACCGATCTGACCGGTCAAGGCGGTCTGAGCTGTGTTCCTCTATTTCATGGTATTTTTGTATGCATTTTGTTCAGGGGGAGCTTATGATCTTTTGTGCACTCTTCGCTCTATAACATGTGTTTAGGGTGAGCTTTGTATGCTCTTTTGTCCTAGTGCATGTGTTTAGGGGGAGTTTGTGAGTGTTGTGCTCTTTTGCCCGTGGTGTTGAGCCTCTTTGCCTCTTCTTGATGAGCCAGCGGTTGATTTCCGTTTGCAGGTCGTATTGAGCTTTTACCTCTTCTTGAGGAGCCGGCAGTTAATTTGAGTTTTAACTTGGTTGTGTTGAACCGTTGCCCATATCTTTGGGAACCGAGATTTTTCCAAGTTGAATTGGCCTTTGCGTTTCATCTCATGCCAAGTGACCTCGTTCTTTGCCCGTGTAAGGTTTTCTTTCACTTGGATGAGCATTTTGGCCTTTGCCTTTCAAACCGGTTCTTTGTGCTCATATGTTGTCAACACACTCATCAAGGGGGAGAAATTTGAGACAATCAAGTTGATATGAACCTTGATTGTATAAGTGATGAGCGTCTAGACATAGTTTGCTTGTTTTTATAGTGATGAGCGTCTTGGCATATGTTGCTCGCTCTCTATTGCATGTTGCTCAAAGGGGGAGAACATGTTAAAGAGTAATGAGAGTGATGAGCATTTTGCTAAGGGGGAGCAAATTGATTTTGAGATGAGCATTTTGGTTTGATGACTTTTCGGGATTGCATGTAGCTTGTGTGACTCTTCGGTTGTGTTTAGCCTTTGTGCTTCCATTGATTCCGAGAGTTTTTGGTTGAAGCATGCATTTGTTCTTTCTCATTTCAAGTTGCCTTGTGTTTGCTTTTACTTGGCTTTTGGGTACTTGAATGGATTTTGCTTTCAAATAATCTTTTGTCAATGTATTCATCAAGGGGGAGATTGATAAACCAATTTGAAATGTGCCTTGGTTTCTATATGATGAGTGATTGACATGATGATTTGAGGCTTTGTGTTGTGTGTGGGTTGTGTCGTATTCCTCGTATTGTTTAAGTGGTGTGTTGTCGACGCACTCGTGATGAGTGGTTGACAATGTTGTGTGGACTGACTCTTGGCCTAGTATTGCAGGTGTAGGTTGCAGCTTGATTTGCGTTGTTGCAGGTGAAGAACAGTCATGAAAGGTCTTAGCCTTGCGGGGCCTCCGAGGATGGAGAGACAAGTAGGCTTGGTTCGAGGGACCCGGTGGACGACGGGATCAAGTGCAGGCCGCATGGTACAAGAAGAGCAAGATGACGTCATGGTGGAGGCGGTGAGAGTGGTGTCTCTCATCGGGGATTATTGGTTAGCTATAAAACCAAAGTCGGTGCAAGGCAACGGCCAAGTCATTGAACAGGGCAAGTCCGAGTAGACCGTCCGGGCACCGGAGGTGAAAGGCTTGGCGTGCCCAATGCTTAGCGTGGAGGTCGGGTGCCTTGTGCGCGGGGTTTGATGGTTTATCCACAAAACCAACAATGAGTCGGGGCGATCCTGGCGGCCAAGTCAAGGAACAAGGCAAGTTCGAGTAGACTATCCGTGCGGCGGAAGTGAAAGACTTGTGGCTTGAAGCTTGGCGTGGAGGTCGTGCCTCATCCGCGGGGTTTGGTGGTTTGACCACAAAACCATCAGGAGGAGGGTTTCTCGGTTTGGGTCTCAAAACCGAGCCCAAAGACTCGGTGTGACGGAGATGGCACCATACGGTGGTCGATCGGTGGACGGTGTCAGTCTGGCCGACGTGGACCGGTGTGGGCCGTGTGCGTCAGGAAGCTTTGAAGCGAAGGCCACGCGACGTGATCGAGGTTCTTGCGTCGGAGATGGCTGTCCGTTCGATGAGTTTATCCATGTATTGACCAAAACACCCTTGCATGGGCTTGTGTTGTAACTCCTAGTGTAGGGGCACTTCGATCTTTTGTCCGGAGGGCTATATATATAGGAGGAGTGGCTGAGTTGGGCAGCCATCTCTTTGGCTAGAAGGGTGGTGTCGTACAGACATCCATAGGCCCACCAGCTAGGTGGACCATACCCGTACAAGGGGCTGGACCCCGGGACTACTCTTACATGTGGACTGCGGTACAAGACGGCGTAGTCTACATAGAAACTGCAGGATCTATACTAGAATAGGAAAGCATCCGTTATAATCGACAATAAGTCTTCTTCTAGTCGTACTCGACTAGTACTCCTGTATCAACCGGACTTGTAACCCTGCATCCCGCGATATATAAGGTGAGGCAGGGAACCCTCCTACAATCACGCAATCAATCAAGCGATACGCGGCATACATGACGTAGGGTATTATGCACATTGCGGCTCGAACCTGTCTAGATTGTGTGCTTCGTGTCTCACCTTCGAGTTCCTAATCTTGACGAGCCCCATCATCATCTACCTCGGGTACTCCCCTCAGTAGGTTGCCAGGGCTAAACACCGACAGGTGGGTGTACTCTTTACTTTTGGGATGCTCTTGGTGACATAGAGAGGAGAGATTTGGCTCTTTGTTTGAGCTTCTTGCCATCCAAGATTTGTTGTTCTTGTGAGTGGCTTGTAACCGGATATGGCTAAAATATTCATAGTAATTCTTCTCTCATAATCTTGTGCCTAATCTTTGATTCCTGGCGTTTTTCCTTTTTGTTGATTTTCAGAGCCTTTTTGGAGGAATTTTCGTTCGTCGGATTTGGGGGGATTTCCTTGCAGTTTGAGTTAAGGGAATCACGTATGAGTACCTAGTGACTCTTTTGTTGGTGATCCCTCCCTTTCAAATCCCGGGAAAAGGCTTGGATTTGATGATTTTTGGATGAACACGAGTTCATGGTGTTCTTGATTTTGATTCGCAATTCCTCAAGATTGAGATGGTTTGGGGGCCGATCTACTAGGCCTGGCTTGTCCATGATGCATCCCAACTTCCGCCAAGTTTCATCGCAATCCATTGAGTAAATCCGGAGATCGGTTGATTTGAAGTTGGGGTTAACCCGCTGTTTTTGAATCTGCCCAAGGCTTCCAGACCTGACCAGTCTGACCGGTCAAGGACACCGGTCTGACCGGTGCCGGGCCACTTTAGATTTCTCGGGAGATCTCTTGTAGCCTGTTGGTCTTGTTCAGAGAAAGCTCCGGTTCAAGTTTCATCCAGTTTGGACTTCGTTTGATCTAGTTCTTGGTCGTTGAGTTTTTCGGGGGTAACCGGTCTGACCGGTCAGGGGTAAAGGTCTGACTAGTGCAGGTCAACAGTGGTTTTTCGAGGAGATCTTTTGGGAACATGTTTGTGATGACCAGAGAGATCCATGGTTCAAGTTTCATGAAGTTTGGGTTTCATTTGCTCTAGCTTTGGATCTTTTCTTGGAGCTTCCTGGAGGACAAAGGTCTGACCGGTCAAAGACAAAGGTCTTACCGGTCAAGGACAAAGGTCTAACCGGTGTCTAGCCAATTTTGGATTTCCAGGGAAATCTTTTGGTAACAGGTTGGTTTTGGGCAAGGAAAGCTTTGGTTCAAGTTTGGTCGAGTTTTGATCTGTTTTGCTCTAGTTCCTTGGTCTCTCGGTTTTCCTGGCATGACTGGTCTGACCGGTTAGGGACACCAGTCTGACCGATGCTGGCCCTTTATGGGTTCCTCGGGTGGTTTGCTGGTAGAGTGCTTTCCCAGTTCAGAGGTTGCTACTGTTCAAGTTTTGTGCAGTTTGGCTTTCATTTGCTCTAGTTTTGGGCCTTTGAGGTTTCCCAAGTTGGACCGGTCTGACTGGTCAGGGACACTGGTCTGACCGATGCCAAGCCTCCTGTGGGATTCTTGGAGGTTTTGCTAGAGTTGTGTTGCTTATGTTCTGTGTCAGCTCTGGTACGAGTTTTCTTCAGTTTGGTTTCTGTTTGGTTGAGTTCTTGGCTTTTGGTGTGTTTGTCCAGCTCCAAGTTTTGTGTCCAGTGCTTGGATTTTGACTTGGGAGTTCCTGGACGTTTCTGGGTGCTCGGTGCAGACACCAGTGGTTCTTGGGGGCGACCAGTCTGACCGGTGTAGGTGACCGGTCTGATCAGTGTGTCCAGGCAGCGAGCAGCTTTGAGCTTTTCCGTTGTGTTTTCGTGTGTTTCGCTTGGAGGCGTGTTTTGCTCCTAGATCCAGTAGTACTCCAGTGACTACGTGATTTTGGCAAGTTTGGTGTTAGGGGCCTCGGAGTTGTTTTTGGATATAGGTCGAGTTCTTTGAGAAGAATTTTTATCGGCTCCCATTCACTCCCCTCTCTGGTCGCCAACTCGGTCCTTCACAGTTTTTGTGTGTTATATTCTATAACTTTGTAAGAAGGGGTTTTTCAGGATTTTCCCCATTTTGAATAAACCCTTTGTACCTAGGTGTCCCACCTTTTTTTCTTCTTAATATATTGATACGCAGCTCCGATGCGTGTTCGAGAAAAAAAAAGAGAATTAATTTCCATCAGCCTGTTCGGCTTCATTGTCAACGAAACATGCAATGGAAGAAAATAAACCAAGCTAACCAATCAATGGATGTATTATTGTCGATCCTTGCCATGGTCTGCCGATCCGTGCGGAATCTGCTGATGCTTCCTCCTGGCGAATCGGAGATCAAGCTGTGCAGCAGTTGCTTCCAATCTCTTATTTTTCAAACTAACAAAAATATAAAAATAAACATTTGGGAGATCAAACTGCCCAGCAGTTGCTTCCAACATTAAATATCCAATTCCAACTAGATGGACGGTCCATACTCATTTGGTAGGGCCCTAGCAAAGCCGGTCATATATACATGTAATTATTTTGCTAAACTAGATAATTTTGTCACATTTAACAACTACATGACCATGTGATAATTTTGATGACATACTCAATATTTGGGCTTTTTTTATGGTGGACGATACCACCCTATACCACTGTTGAAAAAGGACCAATATGAAAGGATCCGACGGGTGAGATTAATTGTATACCACCACAACTTGCACCTATGGTATAGAGTGGTATACATAGGTGGTATAGGTGGTACAAGAGTATATTAGTTCATACCGCCGTCGTTGTCGGTGACTCGGCGGTGTGACAATGAATTAGGAAACTGCCAAAATTAGTAAATTTACAACAATTACTTAGTTACTCTTACTAAAAATATATCCATATTACATATCACTACCTGATGGTATGGTCCACCGTAAAAGAGCCCCAATATTTTTAGTGACTCTTCCTTTCCTTGAATAGGCTCTCATCAATTTGATTGGAGACACAAAAACAGAAGAGTGTGCGTGAGAGACTTATATATTGAACAGAAGAGGAAATATAATAGAATAACAAAAACCTTCACTTGAAGTACGTATGGAAGGAACGAATCGAAGAAACATGGGACGCCAAGGGGAGATAAGCCCATATCCCATAAAGAAATAATAGTTGAGCAGCAAAGTCAATTAGCGTGTGATCAAATAGCACAACAGAGTGGGGGAAATTCGCCTACACGAGCCTCACATATACCTTATACTGCTTTTGGATGGTGGCATTGGAGCATGGAATTAGGAATTTGAATTCGTGGCATCGAATGCTACTGTTTGGATGTCAAGGGAATTGGAAATGGAAATTGACGGATATGGGTACCCCTGGGTCCGACCGACCAGGATATCGACCGGCCTAACAGGTGGGCCCACCCGACCAGGGCGTGCGGGATAAGGACGGGAAGATATACTTGGCGTGTAAGCCAAGACACACTGGGTGACTCAAATCAGCTCAGATATTTCAGATAGCTTTCCTTCTTGTAACCAACTAGGGTTAGATGCAAACCAACATGTAAATCCAAACGGCATGCTGACTCTCCAACTCCACCAGATTCAAGCTAAGTCATATATTCTGAGTTCAATATTTTTATGGCTTCTGTATATTTCAACGACCAACTTGGTCACAAGGCTGCACCCCACTAGGGTTCGGGGCTTAAACATAACAGGTTAACTACCTGAGGAAAATCACATGCCCGCAGGAACAGGACGCAAATGTGTTTACTTTCGCGCTGATTAAACTTCCGAATTATTCAATTATTAAATATTCTACATTATGCTACATAATGTTTGTGTTGAGAGAAAAGTGGATGGAATGAAAGTGACAGGAGCAAATGAATGGATTGATCGATAGATGGGGGAGGGGGGGGACCCCATGAATATATACAAAAGTGAAGAGGCATGGAGGCACCCCTTCGGGATGGCCTCACCCCCTCTGGATGACCCATTGGAGAAAGAGCAGTTGCTCTCTAATTACATCACTAATGAATGTTTCAATTGATCACTAATGAATGTTTCATAACACTCCCCCTTGATCAATTGCTTCGTGAGATCTTGATGTAATTCTCCTTCAGTCATCTTTGAATATTATCTTGTAAAACTCCTCCAAAAACCCTACGGGAAAAATATTTGAGAAGAAACCAATTTGTATATGTATATCTCATTAAAACTCCTTTAAAACCCAGTGGGAAAATATAAGGAGAAAATGATGTGAGATATTTAGATTATTGTCTCAATGATAAAACTTATATGAGAAAACCTTGAAAAGGAAAAACTCATAAGTAAGTTTTGGAGATCAATAATGTTATGATATGAGGATCATATTCGAATAACCTTCCCTAAAACCCAATGGGAAAATATTGGAAGTAATTCTATGTGTTTTATATCTTCTTAAAAACTCTTGTAGAGAAAATAGAAGATTGGAATATCACCCTTAAAAACCCCGTAGGGGAAAATAGGTGTTTACGAGATATGTTCTTGTATCGATATTGCCTCATTAAAGCCTTTTATGAGAAACCTTGTGAGGAAAACTCATATATGGAAAAGACTACAATATTAATAATCAAATGATTATGTATAGGTCATATCAAAGGGTGTCTCCCCCTAATTCTTGCAAATCCTTGAGTCGTCTCATACCAATTCCAAAAACATATTTCTGGAATAATAATGTTGGTAAAGACTTTGTGAATAAATCTGCATGCTATCACATGATTTGGTTTGAAAGATTTCTATCGCTCCTTTCTTTTGTAATTCATGAGGATAGAATAGTTTAGGACCCACACGTTTTGAGAGGTTGCTCTTTGTATAACCTGCTCTCATTTGTGCAATACAAGAAGCATTATCTTCATACATAATGGTAGGATTCATGACTGAACCTATACCACATGATTGTTGTATGTGTTTAATCATTTTGCGAAGTCATACACATTCACATGATGCTTCAAATAATGCAATTATTTCAGAATGATTTGTGGATGTGGCTACAAGAGTCTGTTTTGATGACTTCCATGAAATAGTTGTTCCACCATTTAGAAATTCAAAGCCTGTTTGAGATCTGGCATCATGGGGATCAGATAAATAGCCAGCATGTGAATATCCAATCATTGTTTTATCTTCGTCAAATTTTAAAATAAGCCAAGATCTATAGTGCCAATGAGATATCTGAAGATATTCTTAACTCCCGCCCAATGGTGTTTTGTCGGAGCAGCGCCGTATCTAACTAGCAAGTTTACCGCAAATGCAATGTCAGGCCTTGTGCAATTTGCGATATACATTAGTACTCCAATGGCACTGAGATATGGAACTTCTGGTCCCAATAGCTCTTCATCTTCACCTTTAGGTCTAAATTGATCTTTATCAACTTCAAGAGATCGAACGACCATAGGTGTTTTTGATGGAAATGATTTTTCCATATTGAATTTCTGTAGAACCTTTTAGATATAAGCAGACTGATGTACTAAAATCCCTATTGGGAGGTGCTCAAGTTGTAAACCTAAGCAAAATTTGGTTTGATCCAAATTTTTTATTTCAAATTCCGTCTTAAGATGGTTGTGTGTTTCATCTCTATCTTGTGTAGTCCCAATGATATTGAGATCATCAACATACACTGATATAATACAATATCCAGTTGAGGATTTCTTGATGAATACACATGGGCAATCATCATTGTTGGAAAAACCCTTCTGTAAAAGGAATTCCTTTAGTCTGTTGTACCACATTCTTCCCAACTGTTTTAAGCCATATAATGACTTTTGGAGTTTTACACAATACATGTTGGGTGAATGATTCTTGTTCAGTATATCATGTCCTTCTGGAACTTTCATGTAGATATCTGAATCTAGTGACCGATAAAGATATGTTGTCACTACGTCCATGAGATGCATGGATAGACCTTTTTGTGCTGCCAATGATATAAGGTATCGGAATGTTATACCACTCATAACTAGAGAATATGTTTCATCAAAATCGATGTCGGGTCTCTGTGTGAACCCTTGTGCTACAAGCCTCGCTTTGTACCTCACCACCTCGTTGTTTTCATTCCTTTTACGGACGAAAATCCATTTTGATCCCACAGGAAAAACATGACGAGGAGTAGGTATCACCATGGAGAATACCTCTCATTTTTTGAGAGAGTGCAATCCTGCCTTGATTGCTTCCTTCCATTTGACCCAGTCAGAGCGCTTGATGCACTCTGCAATGGACTTAGGTTCTGGATCAATTCGAAGGTCATTTGCAATCTTAGTGGCAAAGTAAATGTCGACATTTGTAGTCTTTCTATTGTATGATTCTCTAGAATCAATATAATCGATGGAAATTTCATTTATCCCTTGTGACTCATCATGATTTCCCATTACGATAGAGTCAGGGTCTTCTGATGTCCTAGCACTTATATAATTTTGTGCACTTGTGCTAGGTATGTGATGTATCTGTTGAACATCCATATATATTATTTGGATTTACAATATCCAATATCCAATTGGTGTCTACCAACTTGATGTTGATTTGCATTTACCGCTTTGGAAGTGACCTTCCTTGTTTTCCGCGAAGGCTTTGGTACAGCCTTATCCTTTGTAATAGTACCTCTCCCCCTCTTATTTTGATTTGGGAGTTCTTGAGTAGGAATAGCTACTCTTTCTGGTACATTTACAGCAGGATTATGTGATTTTTTGACACCTTTGTAGTCAGTAAATGCTTCTGGCAGATTGTTTCCAATGTTTTGTAAATTGATAATCTTCTGAACCTCTCATTCAGATTCTATAGTACGTGGATCATAGGACTGAATACCAGTGGTATTCCAATTTATTTCCTGGCATTCTGTTTGGTACTTGTCTCCCCCTAATGCCAGGAAATTGTCCTCATCGAAGATGCAATCAGCATACCAGGCAGTGAATAAATCCCCTGTAAGAGATTCAAGGTACTTGATGATTGATGGTGATTTGTACCTTATATATATCCCCAATTTCCTATGGGGGGCCATTGATGTACGCTGTGGTGGTGAAATCGGTACATATACTGCGCAACCAAATTTTCGCAGATGGGAAATACTTGGTTGGTTTCCACATACTAACTACAACGGGGAAACCGTATTGTATGCAGTAGGTCTTATTTGAATCAAATCAGCGACGTGTAAGACTGCATGACCTAGATTGCAATTCTATAGTAATTGTCTAGCAATTAATTTTATTCTCTTGATAAGAAATTCGGCTAATCCATTTTGTGTATGTACATAAGGAACAGAATGTTCCACATTAATGTCGAGAGCCATACAATAGGCATTGAAGGCATGTGAAGAAAATTCAGCGGCATTGTCCATCCTTATAGTTTTGATAGCATATTCAGGATGATGTGCTCTTAATTTGATAATTTGAGCAATGAACCTTGCAAATGTATGGTTTCTTGTGGACAATAAACATACATGGGACAATCTAGTAGATGCATCAATAAGTACCATGAAGTACCTAAATGGTCTAGTTGATGGATGGATAGGACCACAAATATCTCCTTGAATGTGTTCAAGAAATTGTAGTGGTTCCACCTTAATTTTAAGATAAGAGGGTCTTAAAATTGATTTTCCCGTGGCACATGCGGTGCACACAAAATATGATGGCTTGGGAAATTTTGAAGTATTTAATTTGTGACCAATTGAATTGCCGATAATTTTTCTCACCATCCCAATGCAGGGATGACCAAGGCGATCATGCCAAATCTTGAAGACATCAAGATTTTGAAAAATTATATTGTATGCAACATGTTGTACATGTTTGATGTATGTGTAATACAATCCTAATGATAGGGAAGGAATTTTCTCAAGCAGTCACTTGTTATATCCGTTATTTTTAGTGATGAATAGATATTCATCTTTGTTGTCACTATTTGTTTCCACATGAAAACCATTGCGACGGATATCTTTGTATCTCAATAGGGTACGAGTGGAATCGGGATACAGGAGTGCATACTCAATTACTATTTGAGTACCCATAGGGAGAATAATTGTCGCCCTGCCGGAACCAACAATTATAGCATCGCGGCCTGTGATGGTTTTGACATTTCCTTTACTCTTTTTGAGAGTTTGGAAATATTTAATTTCCCTGAGTATGGTGTTAGTAGTGCAACTATCCACCAAACAAAGTTCTTCCTCCATTTGGATTGTCCCCGTAGGATAATCTATAATGAGTAAACCAAAATTATAAAATTTTGACTCATAGATTATATAATACATACTTTATTTAATAAGTATCATATGTCTTACAATACTTTGTGACAACAAATATTTACAACACAATATTACATAAATATGGCTATAGAACGAAGGTTTTTAAGGTATAGAACGAAGTTCTTTTCGGGGACAAACATGTCATCGGTGATGTTAGGGCTATCGATCATCATGTCGTCAGTGCTGAAGAAGTCATCCGACTGTGGTGGAATATTCTCCTTATTGTGTTCCGCAGGAACATCCTTGGAGCAACTAGCACCCGGAGTATGAGTAGTGAAGTGTGCTTCAAACTTGTCCCCATGAACTTGCTTTCCAGCATACTTTTGGTAGAGATCAACCAAATGCTTAGCAGTATGGCACTTTCTAGTTGTGTGATTGTGACAACCACACCTCTGACAAACTTGAGAGTTGTCATGATTAGTAGGTTTCTTGAAAGTGTCCTTACCTTTGTTAGAACCTTTGCCTTTCTTAAAATTTTGCTTCTTCCATTTCCCCTTGAAATTCCTTTTGAATTTCTTGTCACCAAACTTTTTGTTATTTTTCTGAGCATTGAAATGAACTTCAAGCAAAGGTGCTGCACCCACAGGGCGCATTTGATGATTCTTTGTTAAGAGCTCATTGTGTTTTTCTGCTTGAAGCAAATCTTATATTAAGTCAGAATATTTGGCATAATTGTGGCGACGGTATTGCTGTTGCAATATCCTGTTAGCAGTGAGAAAAGTAGATAGAGTCTTTTCTATCATTTCTGCATCATCCAAAGGTTAATTACAGAATCGAAGCTTGGTACAAATCCTGTGAACTGCAAAATTGTCTTCTGCAATAGATTTGAAATCCATTAGACGGAGTAGAGACCCCTCCCGTCTTGCTTCGGGCAGAATTACACTTTGTTGTTGGTTGTAGTGTTCTTTGAGAGAATCCCAAAGTCTCTTAGGATCATCTTCCATGATGTACTCAGATTTGAGATCTGGATGAAGATGATGCCTTAGAAAGTGCAAGGTTGTAAATTTGGCTGCTTCAGGGATAGGATGTTGTGGATCAGGTTCATTAATTGTGTTAATGAAACCTTTGGCTGTAAGCACAATTTTCACATCCATAGCACAAGTCAGATAGTTGCTACCATGTACTGCAAGTTCAGTGAAATCTTTGTTGATTATTTTAGCCATTTTCCAACATGAGAGAACCATGTATAGAATTAATCTACGGAGGTAAATTTGTGTTGTAAATAAGCAAAATAATAAATGTAAGATGAGTCTTACAAAATTAAGGTATAGGACATATTAATTCCTGTAGGAATAATGTGACTTGACAGTCTCTTAAATATGTTGTCTATTTATATGAAATTTGGATATACACTTTGAAAGTAATCATCATAAAGATGTATACCTCTCAGTGATGAGCAAAACCTACCTAAAAGCACGGTCTCAGGGCAAATAAGCTCTTAGAAAGAACTTATCGCAGCCAGCGCCTAGGTCACATCACCTTATGTTTTTCCAAAAAAATCATATGTATAGGCCTTAATTTTAATTTTGCATAATGTTCTACTTGATGTAGAAATTTGAGTAAGTATTAATCATGCAAATAAATTAAATTGCATATGTAGGAATTGTTCTAACACCAATAAGATGATCTGCGGGTCATAATGATGCACAATTACTGCGGTAATGTTAGCATCCAAATTACATAGGTGCAAATACCGAATGGTACATATTACAATGTGCATGACAACACATATTTACAGAACAATTTAGGGTCTAAAACAGAAACATGCAGCACTGATTATTCTAGACATGTAAATAAATTAAAGCATGTGGGCTTCTGTGTAAATACAGGAGGTAAAATGGGGGTCCAGTTAGCCTGCGGGCTGTTTCCGGCCTGTGGGCCGGCTGCGGCCCATGGCGTGGTGGCCTGCAGTGGCCCAGCCTGGCCCGCTGTGGTAGGCCCGTATAAATCCGGGTGGGGGAGGCAGTTAGGCTTCGCAATGGTTAGAATCTCAAATGTCCCGATGGGATTGATGACCAAAGAAATAGGTGAAAAGATAGGCAGAAAGGTAGGCAAGATGATAGAAGTACAATGTGAAAATGATAATACTGCAGTCGGAAGTTTTTTACGGATCAAGGTTAAGCTCAATTTTCGTAAACCACTGATGCGAGGTGTGACACTTGCCATAGGAGAGATGGGAAGAAAGATATGGTGTCCTCTTATGTATGAGTTTCTGCCTAATTTTTGTAACATGTGTGGATGTATAAGCCATAGTGAAAAGGCATGCTCCACAAAGCTAAAAAACGATGAAGCTCCACAATGGGAAGATAGTCTTCGATATATGCCACCAAGAAGGGGACCTGATGATAAAATACCTTTTTTGAGACCAGGATGTAGTGAGAGTTTTAGAAGACCAAATAATGCTGGGAATCAAAATCAGGGAAGGAAAGATAAGACACATAATGATGGTCCAATACCGAAAAAAAGTTTTGATGATAAAACACGATTTTCAGAAGAAGGTAGAAAGGGGAGCTTCTGGAGATCATGTGACTCTGGGAGCTGGAGACGCAAAGACAAAATGGGTAGTGATAGTCCCACATGGAAGAAGGATGTAATAGGAGGTAATAAGGAAGAGGTTACCACATCTAATCATAATATGGACAAGGAAAATGAGGGTCCAACGGTTTATAATGATAACAAAATTAATGCTGAGAATGGTAATCAGTATGATGGGATGGATAAGATAAAAGAGCGAGTTGATACCAAGGAAGATGATGAAAAGCAAGTTAAAGAAGTAGAGGTTAAGAGGAATGAGGAAAAGAAAGGTGATGTAAACAGTGACATTCACCCAAGACATCTAGAGGGAGGTCAAAAGCAGCTTGTGAAAGAGAATGTTAAAACTACACGTAAATTTAAGCGCATATCTCGCTTAAATGGTGAAAAAACGTCAGATAGTTTATTGTTGGCTATCCATGAGAGGAAGAGGAATTTTAAAGAGGAGGAAGCCACAAGATCAGAGGAGACAAAATCCCTTCCACTAGTATGCTGTTGGGGGAAGAGGCTAAAGCGGCAAAAGAAGGTCACAGGTTCGACTGATGCACTGATGAAGGAAGAAAAAGCTCAAATTCTGGCGGGCTCCGGGATGGAGCGCCGCCCAGAACAATGAGTTGCTTAAGTTGGAACTGTCGCGGCATGGGCAATGCCGCGACAGTTAAGGAGCTTCACGATCTGGTGAAGAGTGTTGCCCCATCTGTGCTTTGTGTACTCGAGACAGGTTCATAAGTCACGGGTGGAGGGTTTGAAGAATACACTTGGTTTTGATCAATCTTTTGCTGTTAGTAGTAATGGCCGTAGTGGTGGACTTGGTTTATTTTGGAACAATAATACACATATTTCTATTTTGCCGTATTCTCAGTACCACATTGATATTATTATAAAGGAGGGGGATCAGGAACCGTGGAGGCTCACATGTGTTTATGGAGAAACTCAGACCAGCGAGAGGATTAAAACGTGGGATATGATGAAATTCATTAAGTCCTCGTCTCCTCTACCATGGGTGTGTATTGGAGATTTTAATGAAGTGTTGCATAGGTCTGAACATCAAGGAGTGCAGGAAAGGAGCTACGCACAAATATCAGGCTTCCGTGATGCTGTGGATGTATGTGGCTTAAATGATTTGGGTTATGAGGGTCGAAGTTGGACTTATGAGAAGAAAGTTGCCGGAGGGTCCTACTGTCGGGTACGCCTTGACAGAGCGCTAGCGACGACTGAGTGGTGTAGCCGATTCCCTATGGCAAGGGTGAGTCACTTAACAGCTGCAGCTTCGGATCATTGTCCTATTTTTCTTACTTGGAGATGGGAGGAGCCACGCACAAGAAAAAAGAGCCGCTTCAAGTATGAGGTTATGTGGGAAACTCATGAGGGGTTTTCAAGTACGCTTGCAGATGCTTAGAAAAATGAGTGTGATACATCAAATATAGAAGATCTGCAACGGAAGTTGACACAGGTGAGCAGCCAGCTCCTGCAGTGGGAGAAGATGACCTTTGGAAGTGTGCGGAGAGAACTACGTAAATTAAAAACGGAGTTAGATAGTATGCAGGCTGATCCACATCGCCTTGAGCCATCGCATGCAGAACTTAAGGTTGTTGAGAGGATTAGAGAGCTGAATTACAGGGAAGAGCTCATGTGGAGACAGTGGTCGAGAATTATGTGGCTTGATGCTGGAGATAAAAATACACGTTTCTTTCACATGCGAGCGAGCAGGAGGCATAAGAGGAACAAAATAATCAAGCTACGGAAGCTGAATGGACAATTCACTGAAAATGTACAGGAGATGGGCGAGCTGACTACAGAGTTCTACAAAACTTTGTATAGCTCCGAGGGAACAGAAAATATGGAGGAGGGTTTTGAGGACGGTTCCTACAAAGGTAACAATGGCAATGAATGATAAACTTCTCCAGCAGTTTACAGAGCAGGAGGTAAAGGAAGCATTGTTCCAAATGTTACCCACAAAAGCCCCGGGACCGGATGGTTTCTCGGCTCATTTTTTCCAACGCCATTGGGAGTTGTGCGGGAAGGAGGTTACCTCAATTGTGTTGAGAGTTTTAAAAGGGGAAGATGACCCGAAGATTAATGATATGCTAATTGTGCTAATCCCCAAGGTGGCGAACCCAAAGGAGCTAGATCGATTCAGGCCGATAAGCTTGTGCAATGTCATATACAAAATAGCCTCCAAGGTGATGGCTAATAGGCTGAAAATCATATTACCAGAAATTATCTCTGAAGAACAATCAGCCTTTGTCCCAGGAAGGCTTATAACAGATAATATAATCACGGCATACGAGTGTCTACATTTTATGAAAAGAAAGAGGGATCGGGAGTTGAGATGTTGCGCCTTAAAGCTTGACATGAAGAAAGCATATGACCGAGTCGAATGGGAGTACCTTCGCTCAATTATGCTCCGGTTGGGATTCCATCAGGTATGGGTTGAGATGATAATGAGACTTATCAATTCTGTATCTTTGTCAGTTCTTCTAAACGGTGAGTGTTTGGAGAAATTTACACCGACAAGGGGTATTAGGCAGGGAGATCCTATCTCCCCCTATCTGTTCTTGCTAGCAGCAGAGGGCCTTTCGTGCCTCTTAAAAGCTAGAAGTCAGTCATCTACACTCAATGGCATTAGGGTGGCGCCGTCGGCTCCGATGGTAAATCACCTACTCTTTGCAGATGACAGCCTGTTGTTTTTCAAGGCAGATAGGACGAATGCTCAGGTGGTGCAGGAAGCTCTAAATGCTTACTGTAAAGCTTCTGGACAACAAATTAATGTAAACAAATCTTCGATCCATTTTGCCAAGGGATGTTCCCAGAGTTTACGAGATGAAATAAAAAACATCCTTGATGTGCATAGTGAAGCGCTCAATGAGAAGTATTTGGGTTTGCCGTCAGATGTTGGGAATGCGCCCAGTGGTGCTTTCAAATATTTGAAGGATCGGGTATGGAACAAAATACAAGGATGGATGGAGCAATGTTTATCAGCTGGTGGTAAAGAGGTTCTCATAAAATCAGTTGCCCAGGCGATACCCACATTCTCAATGTCATGTTTCAGATTGCCACGAGGCCTGTGTCAGCATATTGATGGTCTTCTTCGCAATTTCTGGTGGGGTAGCAAGGAAGGAAAAAGGAAAACCTGCTGGGTTGCTTGGGACACCATGGTGCAGCCCAAGTATCTAGGTGGCCTCGGGTTCAGGGACCTTGAAATGTTTAATCTAGCCCTCCTTGCGAAACAGGCATGGCGAATTCTTGTTGATGGATCATCTCTGAGTGCTAGAATATTGAAGGCGGTACATTATTCTAATGGAGTTTTCTTGGATGCGAATCTGGGAAGCTCGCCATCTCACATCTGGAGAGCCATCGTTGATGGTCGGGACGTTCTGAAACAAGGTCTTATAAGAAGAATTGGGACCGGAGAAACTACAAACATATGGTCGATGGATTGGCTACCCACTGCAGGATTGAGAAGACCCATCAGGTGCGGCACAGCAAACCCTCCTCAACTTGTGAGTGAGCTTATTGATGTGTCATCAGCGTGTTGGGATCTGGGAAAATTGAAAACTTTCTTCACACCTGTGGATATAGAGGTAATTACAAATATACCTCTGTGTAATCGACGTCAGGAAGATTTTTGGGCGTGGCATTATGAGAGGAATGGAATTTTCTCTGTGAGATCAGCTTACAGAATGCTAGCATCTATGAAAGCGTCGAGTAATGCTGGAAGATCAAATAGAAAAGAGGAAGAGAAGGAATGGACTAATCTGTGGGGAGTTAAAGTACCATCGAAGATTAAAGTATTCTTGTGGCGGCTTGCTAGAAGCTCATTGCCTTCTAAGGACGTTTTGCACCATACGAAGATGGCAGATAGCAGTTCTTGTTCAATTTGTGGGGAAGCTGACTCATGGAAGCATTCTCTTCTGGAGTGCAACATGTCAAAGAGTGTGTGGGCACTAGAAGATGATGACATTTCCGAACTGCTAAGCGAGACATGCGAAGCGGACGCAAAGGGCTGGCTACTATCATTAATGAAGGGCCTGTCACATGATGATTTTGTACGAGTGGTTGTGACATTATGGGCAATTTGGTATGTGAGGAGGAAAGCGATACATGAAAATACTTTCCAAAGTCCTCTATTGACGCATTGTTTTGTTACCAGATTTATGGCGAATTTGCACAACACAAAACCAAACAAGGCGGAGAAGGAAGTCGTGAAGGCTCGCCATCGGTGGATTCCTCCACCGGCAGGATTAATGAAAATCAACGTGGATGCAGCTCTATCTAAGAGCTCGGATGTTGCAGCAGCTGCGGCAGTTGTAAGAGATATAGGGGGTAATTTCATGGGAGCATCGGTTGTGGTCTTACCTGATTTAAAGGATCCAGAAACTATGGAAGCGATTGCATGCAGGGAAGGCATGGCACTGGCCAGTGATCTAGCTCTCCAAAACTTCAGGATAGCGAGTGACAATTTTTCAGTCATTCGGCGAATAAGAGAAGGAATGGGTATGGGTCCCTACGGGCACATTGTTCATGAGATTTTGTCTAGAGTTAAAGAATTCAGGAGAACGGAGTTTGTCCATGAGTATCGAGAGTCGAACGGAGATGCTCATGTTTTAGCTAGAAGTTCTATTTATAGGAGTATTGGTCGTCATGTATGGTATATGGCGCCACTAGATGGCGTTTGTATCACCAGTAATGTTGAATAAAGTGTGGTGTTGTTTCTCAAAAAAAAGTTAGGCTTCGCAATCCCCAACCGCTGCCCCCGTGACCCGCCGCCGCCACCTATAGGAGGCGCTGTCGTCGCCGGTGGGAAGCCGGTCGGATGGCCGGTGTCGATCCTCGCCACCAGCAGCCATAGATCCGCGGCTCCCACCCTTTTTCCTCTTTCTCTGCTGCGTCCGCCGCCCCCAAGGCGCTGGCTTTCACCGGCCAGCGGCCACTGGCCGGCCTTTAGTTCTCGGAGGAGGAGAGCCCCAGTGCAGTGGGGCTCCAGGTGTCGCGCCGGATCCCCGGGGGTCGGTCCACAGCCACGACGCGGCCGAGGGGGCTGGGTGCAGTGGTGGCCGCCTCTAGGGTCGTCGCCAAGGATGTGGACGGAGGTCCGCCAGTGTTGTTGAAGAATGGCGGTGCGCCCCTGCGAGCCGCCATGGTCCCGAGCATGAAGCTCGGGTGCACTGCCATGGAGGATTCGGTGAGGCCGGATGTGAAGTTGGCGGCGGTGAAGGAGTGGATGGCGGAGGGACCGGTTTGAGGACCGAAGCCGGCGTTGCCGGGCGCCGCCATGGTCTCTGCCGCCGACGCATTCATGTCGGGGATGACCCCAATGCCCTTTGTGTTACTTCCAGGGCGGTACATGTGGAGTACCAGAGGACGACGAGGCAGTTCCTCTGGTGGTGTTGGCGTCAGAAGACGCGGTGCTGCCAGGGAGGAGCGGCGAACAAGGCCGGCAGTGTACGGCGGTGTTGCAGTGTGTGCACACTCAGAGGAGCAGTTGCTGCTTGCCACCGGCGAGGCTTGGCGTGGTGGAGGGCCTGGTGATGGAGAACGACGCCCCCAACGCCCACGGTGACCACGAAAGCGGCGGCCACGACGTCCACCATGACGTCCGGCAGGACGACGGCCGTGGCGTGCGCCTCTGGTGCAGATGCAGTAGTGGCCCCGACGGCCTCCGATGGGGATGACAAGGAAACCAGAGGGAAACTCGACCAAATGTAAGTTGTCTGGGTCCATTGCTTACCCAGAGATGGAGTCGGCGACTCCACGAGGCCTTCTGGCCTCTGTCTTCTTGCATGTGCGCAGTGGAGAGACAGTGCTGATAACGTGTTGAGAGAAAAATGGATGGAATGAAAGTGACAGGAGCAAATGAATGGATTGATCGATAGATGGGAGGGACCCCATGAATATATACAAAAGTGAAGAGGCATGGAGGCACCCCTTCGGGATGGCCTCACCCCCTCGGGATGACCCTTTGGAGAAAGAGCAGTTGCTCTCTAATTACATCTCTAATGACTTTACTAATTACATAGTTAGGCTAAATGATCACTAATGAATGTTTCACAACAGTTTGCATTAGTCTTTTACAGCTCAGGATTTACTCAGCGCGTCTCTTGACACCCAGCTAACCTCGTAGCTCATGGACTGCATGCGAGTGGCAACTCAGCGCGCTTCCGCGACTCGTCCGGCTCCCAGGCTCGGAGGTTGGACGCCACCAACGACTCCATGTGCCTCCCATCGCCCAACCGACTACTCCAGCTCGGGTGGGAGCTGAGGCACTTTGGTGTGCTTCTGCGACTCATCCGGCTCCCAGGCTCAAGGGCAGGGTGCAACAAGAGATTCAGCATGCCTTCGAGGCCCAACTAGACCCTTGAGCTCCATGCCTGGGGGCTTGGGCACCTCTCACCAAGTTACCGTGCCTCCAGCAGCTCTACCAATCCCTCGCATCTAATGCTCGAGGGTGGTGGTGGGGGTGGGGAGGGGGGCTCGACGCCTCTCTCCATGTCAAGGCCAAGCCCCTCCATGTTGAGTGGAAAACCACCGGTCTTCCACCAGCTATTTTGTCGCTACCCGAGGCCAATGCAGCATACGTCCACCACGAAAAGAACCAGAATCACCACATCATCTAGCCACACTAGCAAATCCTTCCCCATAGCTCGTTGTCACTTGGAGCACCCCCGTCTGCCGCCAAAGCTGAACCCTGTCACAAAACATGTCGTGTCGATTCACCATGCCTCGACACCATCGTGTGAATCTTCTACCACCACGAGCTTCTCCTCATCATGACGGAGCTCCGCTACCCAGTCTCGAAACCATGCATGTTGGGAGCTCCCCAGCCGCACAGGAAGGACGAACCACTGTCTTTTAATTAAGCTAATAAGGTTGGTCATCCCTCAATAATTTTGGATGCTGCCGTCATCCTCTCTCACCGGGGACCCCTTAATAAACAAGTTCCTCTATACCTCCTCTCCATCTTCCCCACCACAAGCCGCAAGTCGTGTCTCACGGCGCCTCTGCTTGTGTGCCAAGCCCTCATTCTGGTCGAGACACTTGTGCTGGCCCACACCTGCTCCATCTGCCAATCGCTCTCTAGCCCTTGAAGAGAGTCCTAATATCTCAATCCAGTCAAATCCCAAAATTTTCACGCATCAGCCCTAAGTTTATGCAAAAAAGGCTCGTGAAAGCATAGTTTTCTTGCAGTTAAGCCCTTGCATATTCTTTAGATCCTATCTTTTGTATTTTAGCTCCGTCCGAAGTGATTCTTTGGCTCACACGTTTGTATTAACATATAAATTAGTTTTGTACGGGTTTCAGTAATGTTTAAGTTTACAGATTTGCTCCTCTTCAAATGTTTGATTTTTAAGTTTCTCTCAATTACTTTTTTATGAACCTCTGCATTCAACCCTCCCTCCCTTTGTATTCTGGTGGTTGTGGTGAATTCATCTTTGTAGTCATTGTCTTCTGTGAAATTCTGTAAGAATCTAGATAAAGTGAAAGAACTATGTTATATGGCTAGAGGGATGTAGAGATCCGAGCCTTTTTTTTTAATATGGACCCTTATTCTGCAAGCAGCAAAGGTTATTAGTTTCTGTATTTCAGACAATTTGTTTTTGTGAAACTGATGGTTACTAGTGTTTTGTTCTCTGAGGTATGTTAAACCTCAACCTGTAGGATTGACGTCATATCCCTGTCGAATCTTAATGTTGAATCTCATCTAAAATTTCTTTTTTCGATGCAGTGGGACCATGATTTACTAATTCAGGCATGCTTTTACGACAATGATGGAGGTCCTGCCCTAAGTCTTCCTTATTAAATGTTGTTTTTATCTCTGAACATATGACTACTCCAAAGATACCCATAGCTAGGTTGAAGCCATGTGCTTACATGGTTTGTTTTGATTTAGAAAATGTTATTTAAATAACATCTTCTTCCACTCCATCCAGAAGACTAAGACCAATTGAATCACGTTTTCACATCAACTATTTATTAATCTGAATGAAGCTCTGTTTCCTTGTCTGCAGTAGCAATGTCCAATTTGCTTGAAAAATACTATAAGAACATAACAATTGATGCTTATTTTGATGCATCCCTTCTCCGGTATGTTTTATTGTGGGAACTGAAGTACTGTTGTCATTTCTACATTCTTCAGGTCAACATTTTGGTGATGCAGATCCAAAACTGTAGGAATGATACTTCTGAAATTTGATGTCAAGCCTGATGGATGTTTTCAGGTGAACTTAAGGAATGTTCTTGTCACTGTGCCATTTTCTTTGGCTTGTGAATAACTAAATAGATGTTGTCAATCAATCACCAAATTTTTCTTTACTTAAAAAAGCACAATAATTTGGCTGGAAATATATTACAGATTCCTTTTTTGTATGTGTTCTATTTAGCTATTTGTACTTCTATTTTTGTTTCAAGAAATACTTATGTTTTTTTACAGAAATATTTGTGTCTTTTCAAGAAACACAAGTATTTCAAGAAATACTGATGTTTTTTCAAAAATCATGTGTATTTATTTCTGTTTGTATTTAGGAACTTGTTCTTATAACTTCACTTGAACCTTTTTTTATCACATTTCTAGGCGCATCTAAGTTAGTAACAACTTATATGGTGTACTGTGGCAGTGTCCATCTTGTCCATTTCATATCCACATGTATGTCATTAAACGACAGTTTTGAACTTTTTATGGAACCTTTTTGTGTATGAACTACTTTTGCAAAACATAACACATTTTCTATGTTTCCTTATGCTTATTAAGACTTAGAAATCACACTATCTTGTTTCAAACGCTTTGCACCATCGTATTTGTTCCCTGCATCTCGTGCATGTAGTTTTTTATTCTATTTTTTGTAGGATATATTAGTTCCCAGCATTCACATTATTTGACCTCTCGCAAGGAAACTCTAGGTTTACAACAAAAGTTCAAGATAAGTTCTACATTTACACATGTTTTTTCTGCATAACAACCCAACCTTCTTTTTAATGCTTCACACCTAAAAAAGCTATAGAGACCATTCTTAAAAAAATGAAATTCTAAATTTTTTATTCCTCTATTTTTTTCATCAACCTATTTTTATTTGCATGTAATCACAACTAAAATTGCACCTGATTTCTTTGTGTTTGTAGCATCTGTCGATAAGATTCCGGAACAATGTCTGAAATTTTAGCTTTTAACAGGCTACTAAATTTCTTCTAGTTTCAGAAATGTGGATTTTCTTCTTGTTTTTTATTTTCCAAACCTGACATATTCATTACTTTTTGTATCACCTTATTTTTTCGGAAATGTGCACTCTGCCACTCTCAACCATGTCTGTATAATTTTTTGAAGTAAAACCATATCTGTATAATTTGTCACGGTAACTTTGGTGAATGATTTATCTTTTCAGAGTTTTATTCTTATTGCAGTTAATCTGAGATGTCTACAATATTTGAGATCTTTCCTGGACACTCCCTCAGCTCTCAGGTTTAGCTAAATCTGAAACTTCTGAACATGTGAAGCTTGGGTTAAATGTTTATTTCTATTTTAGTTTCATGGTCACATGGTTTATCTGAATAAACATGCATCACAATTGCCTATAAGTTTCATCTTATTTCTATTTATTTTTTTGCCTTTTGTTGTACTTTAACAGCCAAAAGAAAACAAAACACACACATTTTGCATGTAATTTTGTTGTCAGCCCATAAATTTTACGTATAAGTTTTTTATTTTTGTTGCTGATTCCATTTATTCCTGTTGCAAGGTGGAGCCCTGCTGCTGCCTAAAGCTTGGTCTTGTTGCTGCCCCTCTCTTGCGGGTGTGCAAAAGCATTGCAAAGGTAAGTTTAGTCAACCGCTACTTCTTATACCATTTCTGTTTCGTTTGACACTTTTTGGCCAATGATGACTTGTTAAAGTTCTTGTTTCATACTTATCAGCTTGTCACCTGTTTATTTGTTCTTGACTATGCCATACTTATCAGTATTGCTGATGTATCATCATTGTAGAGGCAGGATGGTTTTTAGGAGGTCGGAAAGTTTTTTCATGTATCTTTTTACTTTATTATTATTTTTGGCTCTTTGTTGTACTCAAGCGGCCAAAAGGTAACAGAAACTCAAAAAAATCATGTAATATCGTTGTCCATAAATTTGCATGCAAGGTTTTTTATTTCTTGGGGGATTTTTTTTACTCTAATTGAGGAAAAAATAAACAAGCCATTTGTGGGGTGGCAACAGCCCGTCAGATTTGGTGTTTTGAGCTTTGAATTTCACACATCACAGGATAATGTTTCTCCCTTTTCTATCAACTATCATTTTCAGGATAGCATTTTTTTTGTTCCAATAAAAACAAAAAGATAGTCCTCCATTGCTTCTGCTACTCAGTTGTTGCTTAGAATAGCGTGAAAGAAAATTACATAGCAGGAATGACTTGAAGAATACTTGCACTTGACTGCAAATAAATTATAGATTCCATTTTATAAAGTGCCAATGCTCCTATATAAATTTTGAGTAAACATTGTTTAATACAACACAATTCAATTTTTAATAAACTTTGTTTTTATATAAACCATATGCAATTTTAATTTTCTTTAATTTTGATAACATGATGATTTTTGTGAATTTCTTATCTGTTTCATTGTGGATCCAGTATATCCACCCTGACTTAGCATGCTTGTGTCACTCAAAAAACCCTCCCCTCACTGTACCTCCATGCTCTCTCTTATTTGTGCTGCCAAACATTTTGTCGCTACCATTACTGGGCTGTAGGAAAAAAATTATATACAAGTATTTGTCTATACCATCATACATGTGAAAACTTTAAGTACAATCTACTGGAATACTTAGATGCACCATTTCATAAAAGTAAAAAACCATACAATGGTTATTGATGCGCCCTCACAAAGTTAATATCCATGTGCTGGAATACTGCATTTAGATGCCCTTTGTATGGAAACGCCAAGTCTACAAGTGTCTACAAGCGAACATACTGAGGTTAATATTTCTTTACTACAAAAACACCAGAGATTTTGTATGGACACACACATTTATGTTTCTTGTTCAAGCACTGAATGACAGGCTGCGTTTAGATGCCCTTTGTATGGAAATGCATATTCATGTTTCTTTTTCAAGGACTGATTATTCAAGCTGCATCTAGATGTCCTTTTTACCAGGAGGTGGAGTGAATGGATCTTGCAGGGAAAATACAGAGGAATCACTGGGAGGGTGAATATATCTTGCAGAACTAAGAAGAGTATCTCAAGGAACACTCATCTCTCCCATCATAGGTTCATTTATTCATCTGTTCGGCAAGGGGCTGTCGACTCATCGTCCATGTCTTTTTCAGAAGATCTTATCTGTTTCTCTTGTGTTTGAGTTGGAAAAGCAATGATGTGTGTATTTACAGAATCCATCTTGAACAATTCTGCCCCTTTTTCTTTGCTTAATGCGTGCACTAGTCCTTTTTTTTGGAAATCTGGTTGAAAAGAAACTAAATCTCAATCAATTCTGATGAGTATATCAGCTCAAGGGGTCTATGGGTTCTATTTTGAAAAAGTGACTGAGAAGAAAGGATATCTCAATCATTTTTTATGAGAAGATAAAAAAGAATAGCTTCCCTCCCTCTCCAGCCATCAGATCTAGAATCCATGGCTAAAAAAAAGGTGATTGACAGATTGGCAAAAATCAATCATTTGAGGAGGAGACAGACCCTTAAGTTTATTGGAGTTCTGTTTTTAATTTAGGTCTTTTGTTTGCTTGTACGTATTGCTCTCGATATTTTCTTCAAGCTTCGTCATGACGCCTTCAAGTCTTTGTTCGCCTACACATCGCTCGGGGGCTTGAAGGATAAGGGTATCCCATGGGTCCCCACCGACAAGACTCCCGGCCGCCCCTAACAAGTGGGGCCGCCCTGTTAGAAGACCAACCGACTGATGGTGGGCCCGCCCGACCTGGCACGTGGGCCCAAGGATGATACAAAGCTTGGCGCACAAGTCAAGACACACCACGTGGTGCCAACCAGTCCGGATATTGCGAGATACTGTTTGTAATCCGTTTAGATAGACTTCCACATTGTAACCGACCTGAGCTCGGGCCCACTGATCTTGTAAATCGTAGCCCGTCGGTCTATATAAGGCGGTCTAGGGCGTCCTCCAAAGGACAATCCGAATCTCTGCGCACAACAACACAACAATACAATCCACCAAACAGGACGTAGGGTTTTACTCTCCGGAGGCCCGAACCTGTATAAAACCTCGTGTCCTTCGTGCTTGTCAATTCACCATTAGCGTTCTTAGCTCCGCGATCCTCTCTACTTACAAATCAACCACGCGGGTATCCACCTGTGGACTGTCCGAGCCTCAAAATCCGACAAAGATAATATGAGCAACTATTCTTTGGAGAAAGGAAGGTGTAACTTTATACATTGCTCTACATTTAATATTGATGGGTCCTTTTAAGGTTTGTCTAGTTTTTATGATCATTCCTTTTCAACCTGGGTTTATGTGTTTATGTTGGGTAGCTATGCTCGGGTTATGGTGGTTCTAATGAACAATAATGATTAAACTATTTTATTTATGTTATACTTTTCATTAATACAAGATTACCATGCTAATTAAACTGGAGAACCACCTAAGAAAACAATGCAACCACAAGAACAATATGGCTATTGTCTTGGCTAACTAATTAGAGACTCAAGTTTGAAGCGGTCTTACCGAAAGGGCAAGAGGGGAGGCGGCAGTTGGGGTACAACCTGGCCCTTACTGATTTGTTGTATGGTAGCTTTGCAGTCTATCTATTGTATGGTTGGTTTGTAGTCTTGAGAGAAGTTGTTATGCTATGCTACTGATCCAGAAAACTTAACCGGATACTTCTCTTTAGGAATTGCAAAAGCCTCCAGAAAACTTAACGGGATACTTCTCTTCAGGAATTGTAAAAGCCTCGTAGCGTCCCTGTGCAATTACGTCTCGTAAGTGTGGTATTCTGCATGGCCGGCATAGCATGTTTGCGTCTAATGTTCTTCTGATCTTTTTACGTGACTTGTGGTGATAGTGTACAACTCGGTAGAGTGAAACTGATCAATCAGTCGTGCTGATAGTCAAGAGCGTCGAAGACCCTCACATGATAATTAAACTTTAAAATGGAAGAAAATCATGGTTATTTTTTTGCCATATGCTTATGGCTTATGTTTATGCTTAATGTGGGTTGTATATACTTATACGTTAATCAGGTGCTAATAAAATTTGACCAACTAAAAATGCTTAATGCAGTCAACAGCCTTGCATTCATATTTTATCCATACTTGTTGAGTACGACATATGCTCACCTTGCTATAACCAATGTTGCTCAAAGAAGTAGCTTTAAAGTTTGTTGAAGATGGTGATGAAATTTGGAGCATTCGTTTCCGGGATTAAGCGTAAATCTCTAATAGACTCTTTCTCTTTATGTGATATTGTTACTGTTATTCACTTATGATGTCAATATATGTATGAAACTATATCCTAGCATATATATAGATAGTTCTTGGTGTTTTAAAGAAAAAAACAGGGTGTGATATACTGATATAATTCTCTCAGGAGTCACAGAGTTTATTTTGACAATTGTTGTTTTTTGGCTTTTCAGCCCAAATATATCAGGTGACAAATATGATACGTACTTATGTTAGCTTAATTATAGCAGAGATGCCTTTTGTTGTATATCATTCAATTGGCATTGGCTCTTTGTCCGACAATATTCATAAACCGACAGATGAAGATGACAGAAATGTCTATTCCTTCTCGTACGTACATGTTTGTCCAATACTTAGGTAATATGAACCACTGTACATACTGACAAGACGTTAGGTAATGCATCTACATTGATGTAATGCCTGTCTGAAGGGATGGATGCAGCAAGGACGACATCGATCAGCATCGGCATGTTATCTGCACATACGGGATGTGACCAGAAATTGGACAAAACCCGCACAAACGTCTTCAGCGGTCCAGTCAAGCATAAGTTTGGGTCATGGGTTCAACGGTTTTAAACCAACCCATGAACAGGCCTACAAAGTAGGGACAATCAGATTCAATATAGTTCCTCGTAGCCACTCAAGAACATCCAAGGTTAACTAATCTAGCATTTCCATGTTATCGGGCTTGCCGTGCAGCCACCGATCATAAGCCAACAACTAGGAGGTCCTGATTTATTCATCATGGATCCCAGTTTGTTCCGTGCCTTGGTACGAGGCGACTCGGATGAGCTTCAACGCCTCATTGAGCTGCAGAGAGAGCCTGAGGCGGAAGGCCGTGTCCTGCAGGGTGTCACGCCCGAAGGTGATACGGTGCTGCACGTCGCTGCCAGGTTCGGCCATCATGACCTGCTGCGAGTTGTGTACCTCGACAATGGGGATAACCTGGAGGCATGGTGGAGGAACAATGCTACCGTCTCCTGCAACCACAGGGGTGATTCCGCCCTGCACTGCGCTGCGAGTTCCACCGTTCGAATGGTGCAGGCTCTATTCTCGATCGCCTCATCACCGTGGCGGTGCGCGGATCTTCTGAGGTGGAGGAAGCATGCCGGAGAGACGTGCCTGCATGAAGCTGTACGCTGCTGGCGGGTGGAGGTCGTGAAACTGTTGGTTGAGAAAGATGAAGCTCTCCAATTCAGGGGCTGCCCACTGGCGCAGATAGTTGACAGCGAAGGCATCTCGCCGCTCTACTTGGCTGCTACCTTAGATCGGGTCAGGTCACCAATCTGGCATGAGATAATTAGGATCCTCACTGACACAGCTCGCAGGTCTCGAGCATCGTATACTGGACCTCGAGGGAGAACAGCACTTCATGCTGCCGTCCTTGTCAATTGCTCTGGTATGTGTATTTTTTAAAATAAATTTGGAATAGTTCCTAACCCTGCGACTGCACAAAGCGAAGCTTTTACATAATTTTCAGCTCTAAGCTGATCGCAAATAAGAAAATGAAATACTAGTAGATGAGAGGAGTAAATAAAATGTGAATCCTATTATTTCTTCTCCATCATTATTAGCAAAGATATCTTAGGCGACTACTTTTAACGTCTTGCTTGCTAAACAGACAGTCTCTTTTGTATCCTCACACTGCAACTAAGCTACTGGTGGTGACACCAGATATACCTCAGCCCCTCTAACCAACTAGGATATAAGACCTTTGGTTAACCAAAGCATATGGAGATATTGATATTGGTGGTGTATATACTAATCACTATGTCTGGGGGCTTATGGATAGTGCCATATATATTGGACGCATGAATAAGATGAATCAATTCAATATAGAGTACGCCTTGTTATTTCTGTTTCAGATATCTGCAAGGAACTTTTGCGCTGGGATGCCGAAGGTGACGGAGATCTGTTAAGGCGAGCAGATGAATCTAGGAGCACGCCGCTCCACTATCTTGCGTCCTCGCGCTGCTCAGTTGGCATTGCAAAACTCTTCTTGGAAAGAAGAGATGGTGAAGAATCAGATGCAAGCATTGCCTACTGCGCCGACTCAACGGGGTCGCTTCCGATACACGTCGCAGCAGGACATGGGAGGGTCAACATCCTCAAGCTGCTGCTGAAAGAATGCCCGGACTGCGTGTGGTCACGCAATTCCTCGGGCAAGACCTTCCTTCACGTCGCCGTCGAAAACGAGAGGTCTAATGTGGTCCAATACATATGCAGTCTCCAGGACGAAGTTAGAATGTTCATAACCACGACAATTCTCAACGCCAAGGATCACGATGGGAACACCGCTCTTCACCTTGCGGTGCTGAAGGCAAATCATCCAGAATTGTTCTGCATTCTATTGCGGAGGAAGGAAGTTGATCTCAACATTGCCAACAGGAATGGGCACACCCCGCTTGATCTTGTGTTCCTGAGCGGCGAAGTCGACCCGGATCTCACCGGAACGGAGGGGTATGTCGTCCCTCATCTAGCTTTCTTGAGCGGACAGCGTACATTCAGATATATACAGGTTTGTGCATCCAGACCTCTCTCTCTCTCTCTCTCTCTATATATATATATATATATATATATATATATATATATATATATGTGTGTGTGTGTGTGTGTGTGTGTGTGTGTAGTTATTTAGTTTGTCCACTTTGTTGTGTGTGATCATATAACTAATTGTTTGTTAAGCAGAATCGTTACGACTGGATGGTTTACGACTTGGTAATTGCCGGGGCATCTCGCGGCGTCCACCGGTGGGACGACATGGCCACTCAGTTGCCGGCAAAGCACAACAAGGACAAAGAGTGGGAAAAGGTGGGAAAGTCCGCCGCCGTGCTGGCCGTGTGTGCGGTGTTGATCCTCAATGCAACTCTGGCGCTACCTTTCAATGTTACCACTGCACAACATAACAGGCAGCGTCCTCGCACGGAGAGGAGCCTTGGTTTCAGAACGTTTCTTGCCCTCGACACCGTGGCATTCATCACCTCAGCTGTCGCCACGTTCTGCTGCACCTATGCCGGTTTTGCAACGGCAGAGAACATTTCCCGCCGCTCCCAGCTCTACTTCGGAGCGGGCTGCCTCGTCGCCGCGTCCATGGCCATCGTTCCTGCCTTTGGAGTGGGGTTGTACTCGGCATTCGGGACAGGGCTTGCAATATTTCCTACTCTTGCTGTCTTACTGTTTCTGCTTGTAACGCTCAGCGGAATAATAGTTCCACTCCGGTCAACCTTGTAAGGAATCGGATGCCCGTTAGCCTAAGAGGGGGAGGGGGTGAATTAGGCAACTTAAAACCTTAACCTATGGCTCACTAAATTTTACACAAAAGTAAACTAGAACATACTATCTATATGTGCAACTACGGTTGTTCTAGTGTGAAACTCCCATCCCAAAACAAGGTTTGCAACCTATAGCCATTCCTAGCAAGATACTACTCTAGGAAAGTAAAGGCAAGCAAAGATTGCAATAGAGTAAATGCGAAACGTAAAGGGGATGAGAGGAAGCAAACTCTTGACACGCGATTTATCCGTGGTATCGGTACTAAGCCACCTAGTCCACGTTGTTGAAGCACTCACACAAGAGTATTGCTTCTGGTCACCAAGTCTCTCCCAAGAGCACCAACTTGACTTGCCACAAAGGCTAGCCACTTAGGCACTTGTCAAGCTCCCTTGGTCACCTTGATGCCGCCTCCACTAAGGAGCTTCTCCACCAAGGAAGGGTCTCCACGTCCCTCGCACAAAGTGTCTCGCCGCCCACACCAAGCCGGGAGGGTCGATGACGATTGCCGGTGAGCCACTTAGGCCCCAAGGCTTCCGCGAACCTTGTACAACTGGATTCACTCAAGAATCACCTCACAAGGCTTGCACAACCTTGCACTCACTCAGCTCTAAGCTAAGCCTAGCACTAAGCACATACACTAAGCATATGCAAGTCTATGGATGAGCAATTAAGCACTTGGATGGATTGGATATGATCTTCTAGGTGTCTTGAACTCCTGCACTTCCACACAATCCAGCACACTCAAATGGGTGAGTGGAGGGGGTATAAATAGCCCAAGGCATCAAACTAGCCGTTGGCTAACGTCCATCGAAAAGGTACCGTCGGATGATCCGACGCTATATTTTCGGCGTCGGTTCATCCGGTGCCCTCCCACGCCACTTAGCCGTTGAGGTTCTCGACACAACCGCTCGACGCTATGCGGCGGTGCGTTGGATCATCCGGTCTGAAGACTCGCGCTCAAGTCGCCTCTGTTAGCTTCCAATCGACCGTCGGATAGACCGACGCTTCTCCTGTCCAAGGCGTCGGATCATCCGGTCTGAAGGCTTCGCCTTGGCGCGTCTCTGTATGAATTCAAAGCGGCGTCGGATAGACCGGCCGGGGTCCCCACTCGAGCACCGTCGGATCATCCGGTACTCGCCTTCCTTGCTCTTCCTCGCAACTCGTCCGACGCTACTAAATAATGGACCGTCGGTTCATCCGACGGTACCTAGGGTTTGACCACGTGTACCAACTCGTCCGACGATTGCACCGACGCTAGAGTTTGAGGGACCGTCGGTTCATCCGACGTGTCTTTTCTTTTCCTTTTCTTGCTCGGTTTTGACCCTTGAAAAATACACTATCTTCTCAATTTGGCATATGGTTTTCTTGCATCCTTGGGACCTAGAAGTGTCTACAAAGACATGCTAAAACAATAAGGTTAGTCCCAATGATCATGTTGTCATGAATCACCAAAATCAAACTCGAACTAATGGCATATGAGGCCATGTTCGCTACAATCTCCCCTTTTGGTGATTTATGACAACACAACCAAAGCAAGCATAAATTTGCAAGAATTGATGTAATTAGAACCACTTACACTTGCTTGGATGCTTACCATCATCCAAACTCCCCCTAGATCAAACTTCCCCCTTTTTGATCTTCATGTTCACATTCTTCCCCTTTGGTCTCATATCCTTGAAACCACTTGTAAGCATCCTTGAGCCCACTTGTAAGCTTAAGCCACACGCTTGCTTTGGTCTCACATTCTCCCCCTTTGGAATAAAATCTCCAAAAAGTCCAAAGCAAACAGGTCCAAGGAAACTAGCAAGATCTAGCAACCATAGCTTAAGGAGAGATGTTAAATGCAAGGGAGAAAGCCGCATGAACCATGATCCATATGTATGATATCGATGAAGATACCACATGTGAGAATAACTAAGGTGGATCACATGCTCATGAGACTAGCATGATACAAACTAAGCTCCCCCTAAGTGTGTGCATAAAAAGAATACCACTTGCAAGACAAGGGTAGTGAGAGACAAGTGCACAACTACAAACTTGCAAGACAAAGAGGTAGCTTAAAGGACAAGAGATAAGACAAATGGGTTCTTGTTACATTACCACTTGTAGATATCACTTGTAGTCTTTTGATCATTGCATACCTCCAGGGGATGATCCTCTCTACCTTGTTGGCACCACATTGAGATGAGCCACTTGGAAATGATATCACTAGGTGACACCACTTGAAAGAAGCTTGCATGGAAGACACTTGGGGTACCACAAGGATTAGGAATGTATGAGTACATTGCCTTTGAACTTATATAGAGACATAAGCTCGCAAGGACATGACTCAATAGCATAAAGCTCATATTGCTATATTCACTCTATTAGAGATGTTAGATCACATTGAGAGTGAAATAGCATTCTCTTAGAATGAAACACAGACCGAACGCCGCTAAGGGACTACATAAGATAAGCTTGAAACAAAGTTAGTCCCATAACCAAACCATGGGATGAGCTCCCCCTAAATGTGTGCATTTAGTGTTTGAATCACCAACCAAATGTATGCACATTGTTTATGACAACAACGGAAGCTTACCCTATAGCTTGCTCATGATGCAAAGAGATATATATGAAAACATGCACCATGAAAGAACAAGTGTAGTTTTCCTACACACTAATCAAACCATGTAGATTGCTCATGGGTTAGCACATGACACAAGCAACCTACCATATGTAAACATTGCAACAAATGCAACCTAAACAAGGCAATGGAGCTACAATGATGCAAGAGATAGGTACTAGTTTCCATTACCTCAACCGGGAACTTGGGCAACACATTGTCCAATTTGCAAGGCTTGAATCTTCTCATCTTGATTGTGCCAAGCCTCCCAAGTCCCCACTCAAGGCCTTCAAGTGGCCTTTGGAACCCAAACCATTTGAGGCCCCTTCATGTTGGTGATGAGTTCCTTGGGCACCCAAATGGGTTGGTTCCTACCCCGCTCTTCCTTCATCTTCCCAACCTTGTGTGCAACCACCTTGCCATTTGCTTTCTTCTTGATGACGTAGGTGTTGCTATTTGTCTTGTTCTTGCGGTTGGGCTTGGTGTAGATGAGGGAGCTCTTGATTGTGGGCTTCAATTTCTTCTTTGCGCCTTGTCCATCTTCTTGACAAATTGAGGGCATTTGTAGAACTTGTGCCCTTCTCCATGACACTTGTAGCAAGTCACGGTTGCACCCTTCTCAAGCTTCTTCACCATGGGATCACGGTTATCTTGAGAAGGTTGGACTTTACTCTTCATGTCTTGAGATGTCCACTTGTTCTTCATCATTCTTGCCCTTGCCCATCAAGTTTGCCAACCTCTCGAGCCATTTCACTTCTTGCTTGAGCTCATCATTTTCCTTGCCTATGAGATAATCACATGTTTCTACAACAACATTCTCATGGCAAGATGGTGAGCAAGATTCATCAATTAAATCAATGCAAGAAGTTGAAGCATCTACCTTGGAGATAGGAATTGCGCAAGGAATAGATGTTTCATCAAGCTCAAAGGAATTACTTGTTTTAGTCTCATTGCTCTCAAGCTTAGATTTTAGCTCATCACACTCCTTGCTAAGCAATTTGAATTTGCACAACAAATGTTCATAATTTGTAGCAAGGGTGTCACTAAGATCATTGAGAGCATTGAGTTCTTTAATTTCATTAGCTTGTTTTTCAAGCATTCCTTTTGCTCATGGACTAGCTCAACAAGATCATTGAGAGAGGTGGTGTCGGATTCGTCATCACTTACATTGCTTTCCATACCTTTGGCCATAAGGCACATGTGTGATGATGAAGGACCTTGCATGAAGCGGGTGGTGAAGTTCTTTCTTGATTCATCGCTTGAGCTAGAAGAACTTGACCCACCACTTGTCCACCCGACTGGCTATTGTTGCTTCTTGCTTTGGCCTCCTCTCCTGACCACCTTCTTCTTGGGCTTGTGCTCGATCTTGGTGAACTTGATGTGTTGATGATAACGCCCTTCTCTCAAGTGGGACGTTGTAGCCGGTACATGTTGACTTTCTTCACATACTTGAAGATCTTCTCCACGCACGGCCACCATGGATTCAACCTCTTCATCACTTGAGGAATCTTCATCGTCACCATCATCACCATCATCTTCGCTTGAGCTTCCATGAGTAGCCATCCTACTCAACACCTTCTCTTGTTGGCTTGAGAGGGCATGGCTTGTGCTTGGAGAAGATGGTTCTTGAGGCTTTTCTTGGGACGCCTTCTTGGACTCGGGCATGATTTGAAGCTCATGTGCCATGATCTTGCTCAAGATTTGAGATGACTTCAATTCTTCGAGCTTTCTCTCATAGATGATAGCCTTCACCAAGTCATAGTCGGGCTTAGGAGACTTTGAAGGATCTTGCGGTTGATGTTCAATTCGTGATGTTCTTCACACCTAAAGCATTGATTCTATTGACAAGCACATTTAGGCGTGAGTACATAGAATCGGCATTTTCATTAGCAAGTTGCTTGAAGCTATTGAATTCCTCAAGGAGACAACCATAGCGTTCATTAGCAACTTCTTTTGAACCCTCATTTTGCTCCTTGATGGTTTTCCATAGCTCATGAGCATTTTCACAAGTAAAAACTCTATTGAAAACGCTACATCTAGTGAGGACAAAATGATACTCTTAGCAATCACATCAAATTGCTTTTCCTTTCTAGTACCATTTTTCATGCCCTCATCGGTGACTCTCCAAACGTCAAGGTCCCTTGCTTGGAGATAGGCCTCCATGAGAACCTTCCACCGAGGATAGCCCGTACCATCGAAATGTGGAGCCAAACCTAAGGTATCCACCCCTTTCATTCCTCTAAAGAGCAACTCACTAGGCGGTGAAGCCTAACCGTTCCAATGAGCCGGTTTTCACAATTTACCAATCGAATTGGTGTTTCCTTGTGAAGGAAGTGAGTCCCGGCTCTGATACCACTTGTAAGGAATCGGATGCCCGTTAGCCTAAGAGGGGGAGGGGGTGAATTAGGCAACTTAAAACCTTAACCTATGGCTCACTAAATTTTACACAAAAGTAAACTAGAACATACTATCTATATGTGCAACTACGGTTGTTCTAGTGTGAAACTCCCATCCCAAAACAAGGTTTGCAACCTATAGCCATTCCTAGCAAGATACTACTCTAGGAAAGTAAAGGCAAGCAAAGATTGCAATAGAGTAAATGCGGAAACGTAAAGGGGATGAGAGGAAGCAAACTCTTGACACGCGATTTATCCTGGTATCGGTGAGGCACTAAGCCACCCCTAGTCCACGTTGTTGAAGCACTCACACAAGAGTATTGCTTCTGGTCACCAAGTCTCTCCCAAGAGCACCAACTTGACTTGCCACAAAGGCTAGCCACTTAGGCACTTGTCAAGCTCCCTTGGTCACCTTGATGCCGCCTCCACTAAGGAGCTTCTCCACCAAGGAAGGGGGTCTCCACGCCCCTCAAGACAAAGTGTCCTCGCCGCCCACACCAAGCCGGAGGGTCGATGACGATTGCCGGTGAGCCACTTAGGCCCCAAGGCTTCCTGCGAACCTTGTACAACTGGATTCACTCAAGAATCACCTCACAAGGCTTGCACAACCTTGCACTCACTCACTCTAAGCTAAGCCTAGCACTAAGCACATACACTAAGCATATGCAAGTCTATGGATGAGCAATTAAGCACTTGGATGGATTGGATATGATCTTCTAGGTGTCTTGAACTCTCCGCACTTCCACACAATCCAGCAACCTCAAATGGGTGAGTGGAGGGGTATAAATAGCCCAAGGCATCAAACTAGCCGCTTGGCTAACGTCCGTCGGATGATCCGACGCTATATTTTCCGTGGCGGGTTCATCCGGTGCCCCTCCCACGCCACTTAGCCGTTGAGGTTCTCCGACGCTATGCAGCGACGGTGCGTCGGATCATCCGAAGACTCCGCTCAAGTCGCCTCTGTTAGCTTCCAATCGGCCGTCGATAGACCGACGCTTCTCCTTGTCCAAGGCGTCGGATCATCCGGTGCTGAAGGCTTCGTCTTGGCGGCGTCTATGAATTCAACCGAGCGTCGGATAGACCGACGGGTCCCCACTGCTCGCCGTCGGATCATCCGGTGCTACCGCCTTCCTTGCTCTTCCTCGCAACTCGTCCGACGCTACTAAATAATGGACCGCTTGTTCATCCGACTACCTAGGGTTTGACCCTGTACCAACTCGTCCGACGATTGCACCGACGCTTGTATTTGAGGGACCGTCGGTTCATCCGACGGTGTCTTTTCTTTTCCTTTTCTTGCTCGGTTTTGACCCTTGAAAAATACACTATCTTCTCAATTTGGCATATGGTTTTCTTGCATCCTTGGGACCTAGAAGTGTCTACAAAGACATGCTAAAACAATAAGGTTAGTCCCAATGATCATGTTGTCATGAATCACCAAAATCAAACTCGAACTAATGGCATATGAGGCCATGTTCGCTACAAACCTGGCTCCACAACAAGGCATTATGCGCCAGGCTCGGCACTGCCATGTTCCTTCACAGTCTTTTCAGGGTGAACAGCAGGATGTTCTGCCGTTTTATTCGCAGGCACCGCCTCTTCTTATCTGTAGCCCTTGCTTTGGTTGCCTACTGCATTGCAGTTGCTACCACCATACTCTTGCACAGAATTTAGACACGCTACTTAAACATGTTATACAAAATGATACAGTGCTCAATCTGTTCCTTGTCTTTAATTATCAACTATTATTGTCCAATGTCCAGCACGTATAATTTTTGTTGTCATAAGCACCGTTCCTTTCCCTCTTTAGCTCTTCTCACATGGTCCAGTAGATTTTTTTTAACTTGCATGCTTTGGAATGAAAATTGCAGTAATCTATGCACCAGAGAAAGTTTAAAAAACATGTACATGTAACTTCATATTAAGTAGGTGTCATGATTTGAAATATAAAATATAATGCACTATCCTACCTACTTCAATGCACCGCCCACTAACGAGTTAGGACTACTGCATTATGTATTTGCCCTACACCCAAGGGCAGTAACCTTATCGATCTCCTCATTGTTGACACCTTACTGTCCCATCTTGTATATTGCAAACAAGCTGTAGAGAGGCTTATAATAGGGGATAGGAGACCCCGGGAAATTGCACACCACATGTGATATGTGTTCATCTTGGAATGTATATCTTCTATGGATATCACTGATCTCCCTTTCCATTGTACCCTGGACTGGACGCACATGAGGAGTAGATTGACCTTCCCTGAACTCTGTGAATCACGCCACAAACTACACCACGAATGGTGCAACGCTGGCTTTGGAACCTTACATGACGGCTGGATCAGCGTGGACACATGATCGACCTCAATGCACGGATGATTGACTATCCTGTAGTAGGTGTCATGAATTGAATTAGAACATATAATGGACTGATCTATAGTAGATTGTAGTCAACTGAACACAATCTTACTTAATATCCCTAATCATCTCTACAAAAGGTTGGTGTTAGAGCATAGCAGCAGCCTTATACAAGTTTGGCATTTTCAGGTGCGGGCGAGAAACCCGCTCTTAGATTTCGCTTTTAGAAATGGATGTTTCCATGAGCGGGTGGAATGCCCGCACCTGAAAATCCATTTCTTGGAAATGGTTTTTTCACGTGTGGGCTAAACCATCACCCGCACTTGGAAAGGCCTTTCCAAGCGCGGGTGATGGTTTCGGCTGTTCTTGGAAATTTTATTCCTGCCAAAATTTTCACACCAAATTTGTGAAATGCAGTTCTCAAATTAAAAAACCATTCAAATTCAACACAACAATGCTAGATTTACTATCTCGTGAGTGGTAGATAGTATATACAATACAATAGTTCATAATTAAAGGTCGTTCACCTAGATAGCTACCAATTCAAAGAAGTACATATATAAGAGGGTACGTACAATGCATGATCCATGCATGCATAATGTTACATATTAATAATCCGGCACGTGCTTGTAGAAATGGAACATAGTTGATGCATGTTGATGCTCACTAACTCTTATTTTTATGCATCAACAATGCAGGGAAAAGGATCAAAATAATAATTCAACAGTAGTATAGGGCTTTAAACTAATAATTTTCACGAGTTTTGGTGAATTGTATAATTTCAGGGACTATTCAGAAAAATGCAAAAGAAATCAAATCTAGAAGACTCCAGAAGGCTCCCAAACCAAAAGCAACGTAGCTTGCAAGAAAAGACACTTGGGAAGACACCAGGACCCACCACGCCAGAGCGGGACCCGAGGGGGACCCACCCAGCCGATCGGCGGTGGTGGTCGATCGCCCGGCCAACTCAGCCCTGCTTCCAGAACCTTCTTCCACCGCCTATGAGGAGCAATCTAAACCACCTATTAGGTCGGTTTGATCGTACGGCGCCTGGCAAGTCCTCAGGACTATATAAGCAGCCCCCCTGACCCCCCTGGAGGCATCTGAAATCTGTGATCCATTATTCTCATATCAGATCATCAAGCCAAGACAGGAGAAGAAGAGGAGACACAAGAAATAGGATAGCTACTTCATAGTTCTAGATCCAGTTTGTAGATCTAGAACCTAGTTCTAGATAGAGAGTCAGATTCGAGTAGAGTTGAGCTTTGCTCCAACTTCAGATCTGTAAGTCATCAAGATTCAGTTCTTATTTTGTTTCTCAATGACTTTATGCTATTTCAATATTATGTATGCAATTGCTAAGTTCTTACTTTTTTCTAGTAGTATATTTGATATGGTTATAATTCATGATAAGTTTACGCGCTTATTCGTAGAGTTCCTAGTATATTACTCGAGTGTACTAGGTAGTGGAGATTATGTAAGCATGGTGCTTAGATATGATTTACTTGCAGATTCACCTTATGCTCGTCGTGTGGTAGATCGAGGTGTGTGAGACCTATTGAGTCCTTTGCAGTCCACCCCCCGAGTATAAGACTAGTCGACCAAAGGTTCTTGGAATGATTAAGTTTTGCCCTTAATCTTTTTGGGTAACCGTCGGGGTGCTCATATTTATTCATGATTATGCTATAAGTGATGATATGCTATAATAGAATAGATGAATAACTAGTCTTTGTATGCTATATAGAATTTGTGCCTCTTATGTAATCCAATTCTAATCTAACTAGGAAGTAGTATATTCTATGTTCTATGTGTGCCTCTACCTGTCTAAGTTATCAATTTATTATCTTTATTATTGGCTTATCCCTGTTAAAGTATGTGCCATGCTATCAAAGTCTCATATAGTAGTCTACTGCCATCCTTAGTCAATTGATAAATCCATTCCGTCTTCCATGTGGATACGATAATTTAAAACCCATCACCTCGGGTGAAATGCTCACGGTATCCTGCGCGGATAATTAATTAATATTACGTAGGCTTAATAAATACCAACAAGCATTTGCTTTGCTTAGAATGGATTCCAAATCTATTCCTGAATTGCGTTAAGGAATGTCAACAAGCATTTCTGGCGCCGTTGCCGGGGAAGATTGGATGGTTACCTTTTGGAAATTGATGGCCAGATACTTATGATGACATTGTATATGGCACCTCTGCTTAAACAGAATTACCCTTGTTTGTCTTTTTCTATCTTATTTACAGGGTATTAACAGGTTTGATTGTGATTCACCACACTTTGATCATCTGAGTCAAACCAAACAAGGAAGCTTTACCCCAAGTTCCTGAAGCCATGCCTGAGAAGACATTGCAAGAGTTCTCTGCTCCAAGCATCAAGAACATTCACACTGGACCAACATTGCAAGTCAATCATGATTTCAAGCTCAAGGCTAGCCTCATCAACATGGTGCAAGCTAATCCATTCAGTGGAAGGGTACATGAAGATGCAAGCACTCATCTCCAGAACTTTCTAGAGATGGGCACCACCATCTCCATCAAGGACATTCCGATGGACATGATCCTACTCCGCTTATTTCCATTTTCATTAACGGGAAGGGCGAGATAATGGTTCTACTCCAGCGAAGAAGAGATAGATACATGGGAGAAATGTTCTACAACCTTCCTAGCAAAGTTTTTCCCCACGGGCAAAACCAATGCCTTACGTGGAAAAATCACTAACTTCCAGCAGCAGAAAGGCGAGTCAATTCTAGAAGCATGGGAACGTCTGCAAGAATACATATCAAATTGTCCTCATCATGGAATAGAAGAATGGATGCTCTTACAAGGATTCTACCATGGACTAAACCAAAGAGTGTGTGAGCATCTGGATGCAACTGCTGGAGGATCATTCTTGTCACTCACTCCGGGAGAAGCCAACATACTTATGCACCAGATATCAAAAAATCAAGGCTGGACCCAGAACACTCAATATTGTCTTCAGAGTGAAGAAGTACAAGAAGATGAAGAATTGAAGGCAGTATCAACCAGGATGGACATGTTGTTGAACCGGCTCGAGGAACGAGCCAACTTCAAGAAGGATCGACAAGCTTTACAAGACTCCATGAATACTTCAAGAAATTCAAGCTTGGTGGTCCACAAGTCAGCACCAATCCAAGGAGAAGACCTACAACCACTACCAACTTACGCAGGTAAGTATACAGGTAATAATTTCAAGCAACCTTCGCTACGAGAATTAATTGAAGAATAGGCTAGAATTAATGATAATTTCTCTAAGAAGCTTGTTGCTAATGATAAGGTTCTAGAAGACATAAATGTTAAAATGGATAGTTTTTATGCCGTCTTAAAAGATCAAGCTATCTTTAACGCTAAACTAGAATCGAAGTTATCAAAATTGTCTGCTGCTATGCCTGTTGCCACTAACCCTGAGCAGGTATTTAATGTCCGAACAAGGGGTGGTAAGCAAACAATTGATCCACCATATCCAAAGGGCGCAGCAAGACCGTCGGCTAGAACACCTACAGAACCTGCAACCTCTGCAACACCTGTAGCACCAGCCGAAGTTCCAGAAGAGAAGGATGATGACGTAGAAGAGGTTGTGCGAGAACAACAAGATCCAGCAAGACAAGACTTTCACGACACTAACTTCCTACCATATCCTAGAAGAGTGAGAAAACCTCAAGTTGATGATCAATTCGGGAAGTTCATAGAGGTAATCCAGAAGCTCTATGTCAACATACCTCTACTAGACGCCATTCAAGTCCCAACATATGCCAAGTACATCCGAGACATCCTGAATAAGAAGAGACCTCTGCCAACCACGGAGATCATCAAGTTGACCGAGGAATGTAGTGCGGCAATCCTGAACACATCACCTATCAAGAAAAAGGATCCAGGATGCCCCACTATAGAGTGCTTCATTGGAAATCAATATTTCAACAATGCACTCTGTGATCTTGGAGCAAGCGTCAATGTGATGCCCAAGGCTGTCTTCGACAAGCTCAAGCACCCTATCTTGATTCCAACATCAATGTGTATACAATTAGCAGATCAATCATTTCGCTACCCATCAGGAATCGTCGAGAATGTTCCAGTGAAAATCCGAGAGTTCTTGGTGCCAGTTGACTTCGTAGTATTGGATATGCACCCAGACTCGTGGTCTTACCGATTCTGACGACCATTCTCAGTACCGCCAACATACGCACATCAATGTCGGCATGGGAGAGATCACATTTGAGATCAATGGAAAGGAAGAGAAGTTTGTGTGACGCCCCAGGTTTTTAATTAGCGTCATTAACGCTAATGACCGAATCAGCCTAGTCAAACTTGCTGACATTGGTCAAACCTAGGTCAACCTGGGTCATCACCTCGAAAACCTCGCCAACAAACCCTAATGACCCTCTTGATCAAGTCAACACCCACTCGTGGTCAACCCTTGGTCAAAGGCACGGTCAAACCCCACTGAAACCCTGATGTCTTTGAATGTCTTCCGGAACTTTTGCCGCGTTCTCCAAATTTCACCTAAACACTTCAAAATCTACCAATATGAAAGTTGTCCAGTTTTTCGATGGACACAACTTTCATGAAGGATGGCATTTCCAATTTTGAGTGGAAAAGGATGAAAAACTCGGTCAATTACCAGAGGCTCCTGTTCACCGAGACATGGCGGCATTCAAAGTTGGCAAGCTGTTTGTGCAAAAACCGTTGAGAAAAGCACCATAAACCCTTTGTAAAAGTTGTATAGGGTAGTGAGATCTACAACTTTGCTATTTACTCCTCGATGCACTTCAGTTCAACTTTTGGGAGTAAATCTTGGTCAAACTAGGCTACACCGCAACCTCGTCTGAACGCTGACGTCGTCGACGCGCGCCACCGCGCTCCCGCGCCCAGCGCCGCGCCGCCGCCGCCACGCCGCCGTCCACCGCATTCACGGCCGCCAGGTCTTGCGCGCCAGCGCTACGCCGACACGCCTCGGGCGAGGCCGCGCGAGTCAGCGGCGGCGTGCGCTGCCGCTCCGCCGCCGGGCTGCGCACCGGCGGCTTGCACTCTAGGTAGCCGGGTCCCCACCTCCTTCGCTTTCCTTAGCGTCGAGCGCGTCTGCGCGCCTATAAAGGGGCTGCTGTTTGTCCGCGGGCACGCCCGCCGTCCGGCCGCCATGGCCGCTCCCGCGCAAGCTCCTCCGCACCTCCAGCGAGTTGGACCTACATAACCCCACACGCACCTAGAAGATGCACGGCCGCACGCTGCTGGGTCGCAGCCGCGGAGCACGCGCTCCCGGGCGGCCACCGCCCGCCGCTCCCGGTGGTCCCTCCGCCCCAACCAAGCACAAGAATCGAGAGAGACCCACAGGCCGCACCGTCCTACGGCCGGCATGGCGGACCACGCCGCCCGGAGGACCCAATTGCAAGGGGAGTTTTCTTTTCAAGGGTCGATCTGTAAAGCAAGGACCTATTCGTAAGGAATCTAAAACTTCCAGGGACTTCTTGAAACTTGCATCTTAAATAGTGTTTGGTCAATTGCTGGATCTTGTAAAATTCTGTAGAAAGTCGTAGAAAATCGGAAAAATGCAAACTCAATTTTGTTAGATTCCTGGAGAAAAACTCTACAACTTTTGTTAAACTTGTCTAGGCTGTTTCCTAATGTTTTTGGCATGAAAAATAGAAGTATGAAAAACCTAGATCTGTGATATCTCAAAATCCATAAGTCCTCTGTAGCTAATTTTTGGATATGTTGGGTATTATGTTAGGACTAGCTCCTGTACCAAAAATTGCACAAAGTTATGATGTAAATCTTTTTATATTAATTGTTTTCCATTTATGCAGAATCTGTCTAGATAATTTTTGTAGCTAAAAATAGTTATGTTTTTGTGCCCAACTTCTGCATGTGGTCTCTTTATGCCAAGATACACCTCTGGTGAATTAACCACAATTTTATAATGAACAGAAGTATTTATTCTTGATATGTACTTGTTTTCCTTTGTAAATTAATAATGCAAGATCAGTAGTAGTTCTAGGTGTACTTGCTGCATGCCTAGGTTAGATTTGGACCAGAGAGCATGTGTGAGGAAGTTTGGAGCAGTTGGATGCTTATGTATTTTTGTGTGCCTTTATCTTGCTTTAGTAGCTAGCTTGTTATTTTTGATATAATTAATTTTCTAGCTTTTCCAAGCATGCATGTGTGTTCAGTGGCTTGATATAGGTGTTTTGGTGCTTAAGAAACCCTCCACTGAATTTTAGTACTTTAATGTTTGAATAAAAGCCTTGGAGGCCTTTATAGGTTTAATGTTTTGTTAAATAGGAAAATGCCTTTTATTCCTTGTGACCCTTTATAAAATGGTTGCATAGTTTGTTTAGGACCTAAGAATACACCCTTGCTGTTTAAGAAATTAAAATGTAATTAATTACATTTTTGTGCACCCCTTTGCTATTGAGAGATGGAATATTAAATCCTCACATGAAATAACAATTATAAAAGAGAACATTAATTAAGTGTTTATTAAAGGAATAAACCCATATCAATAATAACCTTAAAGAAAAAGAATTAATAATTAATTGTTTGTTAAGGTGAATATGGCCAACAAGAGTTGGATAAAATAAGCAATCTATCACATCACAACCTGCATTGCATTCCGTGTAGAGCTTCACGGTAACTACGCTGCGTCAAGCCGAGGGAAGGAGGAGCCGACGCGAGCTGCGATGCGTGGAGGTGATCGGCGACACCGAGGACCCTCGGGCTAACCTCCGACGAAGGCAAGCCGTGCATTAGCCAAGTGTTTTGAAACTTTATGCAACTATATATGGATGATTGTGCATTTATGTTCGGGAGTTGAAATGAAACCCTAGATGCATGATCCCTAGGTACCTATGTTCTTACTAGCATGATAGGTCGAGTCGCTATGCTATAGGACCGTTACAAGTCGAGTGATGCTTGTCACTCATGAATAGGTTCTTATGTTGGAATCATAAGATCTCCTTAAATGGATTGCTCATGTGGTAAGAGCATGGGATGTGGGCTCCGGTCCAATGGCTTTCGTGGGTTAAGTGTTTGAACGCATACTAAGCACTTGTCGGAAATGGTGCAGTAAGCCTAGTACCTTAACGAGACGGTAAGGGATTTTCCGTGACTAATCTTGGGAGGTGTCCCCGGCTAGCTACCGTGGTGCATGTGCGATCTTGGGTGCCTTGCAGGGTATACCGAGATAGCCTATCAGAGACTGCCGCCTTTTATCCCGAACCGAGGGACCTTTGGGAACCGCGGTGGTTGTCCTCGGGGGCACCCTACCGTGTGTTTAGGTCTACCTTGCAAGGTTTAAATCAATCGATTGTCGGCCTCTCACCGTTATCTGAGACTACTTACTCCACTGGCCATGAGATCCCTAATGATGGAAGTTGATGAATATTATGCTTGATTAATTGTTTGCACAACTTATGCTTGCACTAGCTTGCTAATTTAGAAAGGAATAATCAACTAGAACTTGTGCTAAAATGTTGAAAGTAAGGACATACTCTTTGTTGCTTTTCAAATAAAAGAAACCCTTTTGGCCAAAAGCCTTTCATGTCTAGAGTTGGTGATGTAGTTGTCACCGACGGGTAAGTCTTGCTGAGTATTAGTATACTCAGCCTTGCTATATCTGTTGCTTCAGGTAATGCCTTTGCGATGTGTGGCTGGAGAGATCACTTACTGGGAGCTGGAGTGGGTTGAAGACGATGAATGAAGGCATCATGGCAGGCCTCCCGTGATGTTTCCTCGTGCCGTTTAGTTTAATTCGCTGTTTTCAAAACTACGAACTTCGTTGTCGTGTCAAAGACTTGGTTTGTAATAATTAAGCCCTTGAGGTAAATTTGGATGTTAATCTTATGTTGTTCTCTGGACTCGCCTTCGCGTGAGTTTTAATGCATATATGTCGATCCTTGTTGCTTTGTAAGTGATTTGCGGGCGTTAACCAACTAAGAACCAACGACGATGATACTTTATTATTGTAATGACAAAAGTGGATTGGTTTAGGCGATAGTACGGTATTTTCCTGGGCGGGTTGTCACAGCTGGCATCAGAGCAATTATATGCACCAGAGATTAATTAATAACCTTAATCACTGGTTTTTGAATAAAATTTGCCAAGATTGTTTGGATTTGCAAAACACGTTGGTCCGTTAAGGATAAACTAGACCGAGAGGCCCTAGAGGGAATTTTGGGTTCTTTCAGGTGGCTTATTAATCTATGGTTTATTTTGCTAACCCCCAGCACATTTACTTTCTGTCAGAACTTACTTTCTGCACAACCATACTAGTTCATCACGTTTTGCTATACGTGGTGGTACCACGAGAAAGTCTGTGAGGGATGGATGGGACCTATTCAAATGGGCACCCACGTCGCGTCTGCGTCTCATCACGTTTTGCTATACGTGGTGGTACCGCATGGAAGTCATGCGAGGGATGGATGGGACCTATTCCAAAGGGAACCCACCGTCGCGTCTGTATCTCGCCACGTTTTGCCATACGTGGACGTTCCGCATTTTGTATATGCGAGGCAAGGATCCGCTTCATTCCAAAAGGAGCGTATGCGAGGTTGGGCTGTCCATGCAATGACGCGCATGGATACCGTTTCTATAAGTGAGCGATGCGTATGTGGAGCTTACGTGACGTCTTGGCACGGAAGGTTCTTTCTGCGGTACATAACAGCGCTTCGTTAGGCGCTAAGTGAGTCTGAGTGTAGCTCTCGACTAGCTATTATAGGGAGAAACGTGTATATGCCTTGCCACCGGCGCTAACTTCGAGTTTTGGCTTGATTGCCTTGTGAGGACGAATAGGACGTCTTGCATCATGTTAAAGATCGTGAAAACTTAAATCTGAACCCATGTTTGTTTTATGTGCTCTCTAAGGAAATTTTGCTAGTATGCTTTTTCATTGCATAGCCTCTCGTGTGAGATGTGTTGGTGTCCATAAATTTGTTAGGGTTGTTTGCTTAGATTGTTGTTCCTTGTTCGAGGATCTTTCTGCCTAGGTGATCTCCACCAAAGTTGCTCCAAATCTTATCTAATTCCTGATCGCAACAATTCACGGTCATAACTTTTGTCTATCGCAAAGTTATGCTCGGTTTAGTCAACCTCGTCACGATATCTTTCCGGAACCAAATCTGAAATCTTGCTTAGTTAAAGCATCTTCCTAACCTTTCTAATGAATCTTTGTATACCAAAGATGTGTCTCATAATCTTCTGAGTGCTACAACAATTCGAGAATTTTGGGACTCTGGTTTTCAAGTTATGAATTTTGTTCACAACTTTATGTCATTATGTATGTATACTAGTTTGAGTTCTAACATACAATTGTACCTTTGTACACGTGACTCGGGTTTTGCCCAAAATGAGAAAAGAACTTTTTCTGTTCTACCATATCAGTTGGGTAATGTCTTGATCTTAGAATTCAACCTTCAGTGGTAATTTTCTCCTGTCAACATGTTATCTCCATCGACTAGTATTCCCTCCAAACCCCTTGTCTTTATACATGTTGAAGCACTAAGATATTCTTTGTATTGATATCCTTGGCCTGAATACTTCGATCTGTCAATCTTGAACTGATTCTTCTTGATCTTGCTCACAACAGTTGAATCAAATAAAATTTTGTCCCTTTTTGAGCATGTAGTTGCATAGCATGTGCATTTGGGAACCTTGGGTGAACTAATGTGCATACGCATGGAGTGTTTCAATATCTCCTACTCTATCCTTATGATTGGTGACGTTGTTATCCCATAACTAAAGGTGTCGCGACGGAACCTAGGGCATCATGTGCGCTGCAGCCATATGATTGCCACTAGGAGCGCGCTAGGTATCTTGGTTGTGAAAATGCAACTCACCACCCATACACTCCTTTTCAACCTATGCTTGTCATCTCGATCACTAACTCATTTTGAGGGTAACCGAGGCATGCTAACATGCATCATGAGCATCATACCGCATGAGCATGGGCATCGTGTCTTCAGGAGCATGTGCATCACACAAACTTTTGAAAATCATTGCACCATAATGTAACGAGTCGGTACCACCCAATTTCATAAGTTGAATAGCAGGTGAGCAAGATCGTTCGGAAGATCCTATACCAATTTATCTCTCCATACTTTCCGCTTGCATCCGCAAATAAACTCCGTGCAAAAGCTTTCCATTACTTGTCACCTTTGACTACTCTTATGGGCTAATCTTGAACCGATGGTGGCTATACTTTTTGACCGATAATCCCATCGTGTTTGCTCCCTCAGAGTAATTTCAGAAAATCTTAGAGGACCACTTCCCTATCTTGTCCTTGGAATTTCGAATCTCGGGACGAGATTCTTCTTAAGGGTAGTGGCCGGGTTTTAATTAGCGTCATTAACGCTAATGACCGAATCAGCCTAGTCAAACTTGCTGACATTGGTCAAACCTAGGTCAACCTGGGTCATCACCTCGAAAACCTCGCCAACAAACCCTAATGACCCTCTTGATCAAGTCAACACCCACTCGTGGTCAACCCTTGGTCAAAGGCACGGTCAAACCCCACTGAAACCCTGATGTCTTTGAATGTCTTCCGGAACTTTTGCCGCGTTCTCCAAATTTCACCTAAACACTTCAAAATCTACCAATATGAAAGTTGTCCAGTTTTTCGATGGACACAACTTTCATGAAGGATGGCATTTCAATTTTGAGTGGAAAAGGATGAAAACTTCGGTCAATTACCGAGGCTCCTGCTCATTCAGAGACATGGCGGCATTCAAAGTTGGCAAGCTGTTTGTGCAAAAACCGTTGAGAAAAGCACCATAAACCCTTTGTAAAAGTTGTATAGGGTAGTGAGATCTACAACTTTGCTATTTACTCCTCGATGCACTTCAGTTCAACTTTTGGGAGTAAATCTTGGTCAAACTAGGCTACACCGCAACTGTCGTTTGAACGCAGCTGACGTCGCGGCGCGCCACCGCGACCCGCTCGAGCGCCGCCACGCCGCCGCCGCCACGCCGCTGCGTACCACCGTACCACGGCCGGGGTCTTGAGGCCGGGCGCGCGCCACCGCCAGACACGCCTCGAGGCCGCGGGAGCGCAGCCACGCGGCTGCAGCCATGGCCAGCGGCCCCCTGCCGGGCACACTGCCGAGGCTGGCCAAGGCACCTCTAGGTAGCGGGTCCCCACCTCCCTTCGTTTCCTTAGCGCCGGGCTGCCTCGCCTCGCGCCTATAAAGGGGGCTGCGAGTGTCCGCGGCACGCCCGCCGTCCCCTGCCGCCATGGCCGCTCCGCGCCAAGCTCCTCCTCCGCACCTCCCGCAGCAGGTTGGACCTACATAACCCCACACGCACCTCTGAAGATGCAGCCGCCGGCCGGCACGCTGTGCAGCTCGCCGAGCACGCGCTCGGCGGTCCACCGCCTGCTCCGCCGACCGCCTCCGGGTCCCTCCGCCCCAACCAAGCACAAGAATCGAGCCAGAGACCCACGTCCTCGGCACCCGCCGTGGCCGGCCACGGTCAGGAATTTTGGCCGGACCACGGCCGCCCGGAGGACCCAATTGCAAGGGAGTTTTCTTTTCAAGGGTCGATCGTAAAGCAAGGACCTATTCGTAAGGAATCTAAAACTTCAGGGACTTCTTGAAACTTGCATCTTAAATAGTGTTTGGTCAATTGCTGGATCTTGTAAAATTCTGTAGAAAGTCGTAGAAAAATCGGAAAATGCAAACTCAATTTTGTTAGATTCCTGGAGAAAACTCTACAACTTTTGTTAAACTTGTCTAGGCTGTTTCCTAATGTTTTTGGCATGAAAATAGAAGTATGAAAAACCTAGATCTGTGATATCTCAAAATCCATAAGTCCTCTGTAGCTAATTTTTGGATATGTTGGGTATTATGTTAGGACTAGCTCCTGTACCAAAAATTGCACAAAGTTATGATGTAAATCTTTTTATATTAATTGTTTTCCATTTATGCAGAATCTGTCTAGATAATTTTTGTAGCTAAAAATAGTTATGTTTTTGTGCCCAACTTCTGCATGTGGTCTCTTTATGCCAAGATACACCTCTGGTGAATTAACCACAATTTTATAATGAACAGAAGTATTTATTCTTGATATGTACTTGTTTTCCTTTGTAAATTAATAATGCAAGATCAGTAGTAGTTCTAGGTGTACTTGCTGCATGCCTAGGTTAGATTTGGACCAGAGAGCATGTGTGAGGAAGTTTGGAGCAGTTGGATGCTTATGTATTTTGTGTGCCTTTATCTTGCTTTAGTAGCTAGCCCTTGTTATTTTTGATATAATTAATTTTCTAGCTTTTCCAAGCATGCATGTGTGTTCAGTGGCTTGATATAGGTGTTTTGGTGCTTAAGAAACCCTCCACTGAATTTTAGTACTTTAATGTTTGAATAAAAGCCTTGGAGGCCTTTATAGGTTTAATGTTTTGTTAAATAGGAAAATGCCTTTTTATTCCTTGTGACCCTTTATAAAATGGTTGCATAGTTTGTTTAGGACCTAAGAATACACCCTTGTTGTTTAAGAAATTAAAATGTAATTAATTACATTTTGTGCACTTTGCTATTGAGAGATGGAATATTAAATCCTCACATGAAATAACAATTATAAAGAGAACATTAATTAAGTGTTTATTAAAGGAATAAACCCATATCAATAATAACCTTAATGAAAAAGAATTAATAATTAATTGTTTGTTAAGGTGAATATGGCCAACAAGAGTTGGATAAAATAAGCAATCTATCACATCACTGAACCTGCATTGCATTGGTGTAGAGCTTCACGGTAACTCACGCCGTCGGAAGCCGAGGAAGGAGGAGGCCGACGCGAGCTGCGATGCGTGGAGGTGATCGGCGACACCGAGGACCCTCAGGCTAACCCTGCTGACGAAGGCAAGCCCCGGTGCATTAGCCAAGTGTTTTTGAAACTTTATGCAACTATATATGGATGATTGTGCATTTACGTGAGTTGAAATGAAACCCTAGATGCATGATCCCTAGGTACCTATGTTCTTACTAGCATGATAGGTCGGTAGCTGCTATGCTATAGGACCGTTATAAGTCGAGTGATGCTTGTCACTCATGAGAATAGGTTCTTATGTTGGAATCATAAGATCTCCTTAAATGGATTGCTCATGTGGTAAGAGCATGGGATGTGGGCTCCGGTCCAATGGCTTTCGTGGGTTAAGTGTTTGAACGCACTAAGCACTTGTCGGAAATGGGCAGTAAGCCTAGTACCTTAACGAGTAAGGGATTTTCTTGTGACTAATCTTGGGAGGTGTCCCCGGCTAGCTACTGTGGTGCATGTGCGATCTTTGGGTGCCTTGCGGGTATACGGATAGCTGTCAAGGCGTCGCCTTTTATCCCGAACCGAGGGACCTTTGGGAACCGCCTTTGGTGGTTGTCCTCATGGGGGGCACCCTACCGTGTGTTTAGGTCTACCTTGCAAGGTTTAAATCAATCGATTGTCGGCCTCTCACCGTTATCACGAGACTACTTACTCCACTAGCCATGAGATCCCTAATGATGGAAGTTGATGAATATTATGCTTGATTAATTGTTTGCACAACTTATGCTTGCACTAGCTAATTTAGAAAGGAATAATCAACTAGAACTTGTGCTAAAATATTGAAAGTAAGGACATACTCTTTGTTGCTTTTCGAAAAGAAACCCTTTGGCCAAAAAGCCTTTCATGTCTAGAGTTGGTGATGTAGTTGTCACCGACGGTAAGTCTTCTTGAGTATTAGTATACTCGCCTTGCTATAACTGCTTGCTTGGTAATGCCTTTGCTGATGTGTGGCTGGAGAGATCTGGGAGCTGGAGTGGGTTGAAGGCGATGAATGAAGGCATCATGGCGGGCCTCCCGTGATGTTTCCTCGTGCGTTTAGTTTAATTCCGCTGTTTTCAAAACTCGAACTTCGTTGTCGTGTCAAAGACTTGGTTTGTAATAATTAAGCCCTTGAGGTAAATTTGGATGTTAATCTTATGTTGTTCTCTGGACTCGCCTTAGCGTGAGTTTTAATGCATATATGTCGATCCTTGTTGCTTTGTAAGTGATTTGCGGGGCGTTAACGGCAACTATAACGAGGATGATACTTTATTATTGCTTAATGACCAAAGTGGATTGGTTTAGGCGATAGTACGGTATTTTCCTGGGCGGGTTGTCACAGTTTGCCTTCAAACCCAGACCAGAGCTCAGCATCAACGCGAACATGATCGATCAAGAGAAGACATTACCAGAAGAACCATCATCCCCAAAGACGGAGGATGCACCTGAAGATTAGAAGATTTGGAAGTCCCGTTCGAGGACTTAAACTACGAACCCTCGCCAAAGGTAACCGGTAAAAATGCAAAAATATTTTTCTTCATTTTTATATCTACAGTAAAAACTTTTTCACGTCCCATGGTAAATAATTTTTACGGTATGTCAAAACCCGTATAATAATTTTTGTGGTGGCATAAAAATATTTTTACTTTCATATTTTTGCTGTTATACTTACATGCATATCATAAATTTTATTTACCCTTACACATGGGACCCACTTGTCATAGGGATACACATCATTTCTCCACTTCTTTTTCTTTCACCTTTTCTTCTCATCCACTCAATTCCCCCCATCCACAATTATTTCCCACCTATCCTCCACTTATTTTGGCGTGGGAAGGCAGCAAGAATTGGACGGAGGAGAGAGCACCCGAGTGGGGCCCACGTGGGGCCGATCGGCCCCACCACCAGGCCGGTCGGCCTCCCCCCCTCGGCCCTATAAATACAGCCGCCTCCTGCCCATTGCTTCACACATTCACAAGCTCAGAAAACCACATTTCGAGCCACTCTTAGCACTGCCACTAGATTAAGGAGAGTTAGGAAGAAAAGATAGAAGAAAGAGAGGAAGTTCTGCAGGAAAAACTTCCAGGGGTAACTTTACACTTTCATATACACCCTTGTGTGGAAGCCCTCTTTTTATAGACACCATGTTCGGGAGACTCCTTGGACGCACTCGCTCCAGGACCAACTCCCGACGATCTATGAGCGTTGACTCTCAGGAGTCCCCCGCACCCGTGTCCAATCCCTCATCGCCGGCGTCATCGTCGCAAGGGAAGACCTTAACCAGTGACATACATCTTCATATAAGGAGAGGGGAAGAAAAGGAAAGGTATGAAAAGTTGAAGAAACGTAACTTTGTCCTCACGCCTATGTTTGACGAAGGATTCATGCAAGAAACAGGTATGAACACCGAGTTCGCCCAAATGTTTCACTTGCTTGGGTGGACTGCCTTTCACAGCACTTCGGAACGGGGATGCCGTCTCCTCACACTAGAGTTTCTATGCACCTTGACACCCACTGAGGACGGAGTAACCTTCCGACTGTTTCGTCAAAAGTACACTATGACCTGGAGGAGGCTTAGCGACACCCTAGGGTTTGCACAAAGTTGCGCACTAGACATAGACACGGCTCTTGAAGATTTTGTTACGCTGCAGTTTTGGGTAGATATCTCAGGGAGACAGAATGCACACAGACCACGTACCAATGAGATACAGCATCCCACTCTCCGTTTCTTCCACAAGTGGATAAGCCTTGCTCTCTTTCCACGAAGTGACAACATTAGTGTGAGAGTGGCAGACATGCAGCTCATGTATGCCGCTGTAAAAAGAAGAGTTGTCTCCCCTGTTAAGCTGCTAGTAGAGCACTGGTTTACTTTCCCCAACCTAGTTGGAGATGTAAGCTGCACCTCTTTAATCACTCGAATAGCCGATGATCTGGGCATTCTAGGAGATGCTACCATCATCAATATTGATACTCCTAGAGAGATCATCGGCTATGGTTATTTTCGCCAAGGAAGATGGGTCAAAAGGATTCAAGGACAGCTGCACTATATTTGCAATAAAGACACAATCCCATTACCTAACCCGGGGTTGGGTATATATTCCATGTAGTCTTTCTTGATCGACTTTCGCGATCCGGGCAACCCTCATGAACGCTCGAACGAGCTTCATCATCAAATTACGCCGAAACCGACCAACCCTCTGAAGACGCCGCTTATCAAGCATACGAAGGCTTTGCACCACAATATCCTCGCCGCGCGTATCAAGGAGGAGGTTTACCATCACAAGGACCAAGCGACCTTAGAGGACAGGAATTTGCAAGTGGCAGGTTTTATGCATCATCTTAGAATTTTGTACCTGCCCGTAACTCCTTTTCAGGATTCGATCATCAGTACACTGCAACAATCCGCCAAGGTATCCACGATAACATGAGGACACAGATGGACACCCAAAGCCTCCACACCAACCTGCTGTACCAACAGCAACAATGGATGAACCAGGCAGGGCAGCAACTGGACAATATTCAAGAGACCACGGATGAGAACGCTGAACTGCTGGCGAGAACATTCCGCCAGTGGAGGATATAAGATCGAGCACCAAGCAGTTTGGGGGAGTGGTCCCCATTAAAAACTACAACTAAGGGAAACCTTGTCAAGACGTCGACCGACCGGGGCATCAGCCCCAACAACATCTGTCACACCACTCGGGGAAGGAGTGCCTCCGAGGTAAGTACCATCTACCTATCTATTTATATTTTTGCTTAAGGTTTGTTTAGTTTTATAAGTTTTTAGGGTGTGTTTAAAAAATAATAAATAATAATAATAATATATAAATAAATAAATATTTTTCCTTTGTTTTAAATAAATAAGAACTAGAGAAGTATGCTTAAATAGACTTGATAAATAAATGCTCTTCAATGTTTTAATGCCTAGGCTACCATCTTTAATTCTACCAAGACATGGATATAATTGTTTGGAATTAAAACATGCTTTGAGCTTGAGTTTTGTGGGAGTATATTCTTGATCTAAGTCTAGGTGATTGACTGATATGATATGATTAAGTTGAGCTACTGTTTATCTTGTTCATAGTGACACTAAAATTCTGGAGGTTTATTTTGAAAATCTTAATTTTGCATGACGAGTCTCCTGTATGACACAAGACTTCATAAAAAGAGAGAGGAAAAACCTCGTTGAAAATACGCTAAGTTGTTTCTGTTATATATCTCTCTATGCTTTCAAGAGACTTTGGCATGACACATAAAAAGAGAGAGAGAGAAAAGTGAGATGAGAAAGAGGGAGAGAAATGAACAAGTGTTCTACTAGGCGAGAAGGGCCTACCTCCCTAAATAAAAGAGATGAAAAAGACAAGTGTTCAGGGCGAGTAGGGCCCAGATCTCATAAAAAAAGAAAAGGAGAGAGAAAAATGGACACGTGCCCGGGGCGAGTAGGGACCACCTCTCCAAATGTCATGTAACCCAAGGTTCTCTTAAAATTATTGCTAAAAACAGAGATATATTTCAGAAACAAAAGAAGCAAAAGAAAGATTAATTATTTTTACCATTGTTGTCATATGTCATACAGGAATACTCTGAGCTTTATCTTGAAAATATTTTGTAATACTCCAGAATTTTGGTGAAACTAAGAACTTGAGATATGGTGTTTAACTTTATTGTTCTATCTTTCAACTACTCAAGACCCAAGTATGGATAAAAACCCCATGTTCTCGAGTAGATATAAGCAGGTTTGAAAGTAGTTTTTTTATCCTTCCTCTGGAGAAGAATTTAATTTGGTACAGTTTTCACAATGAGTCTTGCTAAGGACTAGCAAGAGGTAAGCTTGGGGGAGTTTGTTTGCTCACTAACTCTTATTTTTATGCATCAACAATGCAGGAAAAGGATCAAAATAATAATTCAACAGTAGTATAGGGCTTTAAACTAATAATTTCCACGAGTTTTGGTGAATTGTATAATTTCAGGGACTATTCAGGAAAATGCAAAAGAAATCAAATCTAGAAGACTCCAGAAGGCTCCCGAACCAAAAGCAACGTAGCCTGCAAGAAAAGACACTTGGGAAGACACTAGGACCCACCACGCTAGAGCGGGACCCGAGGGGGACCCACCCCAGGCCGATCGGCCTGGTGGTGGCCATCGCCCGCCGCCAACTCAGCTGCCTTAACCTTCTTCCACCGCCTATGAGGAGCAATCTAAACCGCCTATTAGGTCGGTTTGATCGTACGGCGCATGGCAACTCCTCAGGACTATATAAGCAGCCCCCTGACCCCCCTGGAGGCATCTGAAATATGTGATCCATTATTCTCATATCAGATCATCAAGCCAAGACAGGAGAAGAAGAGGAGACACAAGAAATAGGATAGCTACTTCATAGTTCTAGATCTAGTTTGTAGATCTAAAACCTAGTTCTAGATAGAGAGTCAGATTCGAGTAGAGTTGAGCTTTGCTCCAACTTCAGATCTGTAAGTCATCAAGATCCGGTTCTTATTTTGTTTCTTAATGACTTTATGTTATTTCAATATTATGTATGCAATTGCTAAGTTCTTACTTTATTCTAGTAGTATATTTGATATGGTTATAATTCATGATAAGTTTACGCGCTTATTCGTAGAGCTCCTAGTATATTACTCGAGTGTACTAGGTAGTGGAGATTATGTAAGCATGGTGCTTAGATATGATTTACTTGCGGATTCACCTTATGCTCCGGGTCGTGTGGTAGATCGTAGGTGTGACAGACCTATTGAGTCCTTTGCAGTCCACCCCCCGAGTATAAGACTAGTCGACCAAAGGTTCTTGGAATGATTAAGTTTTGCCCTTAATCTTTTTGGGTAACCGTCAGGGTGCTCATATTTATTCATGATTATGCTATATGTGATGATATGCTATAATAGAATAGATGAATAACTAGTCTTTGTATGCTATATAGAATTTGTGCCTCTTATGTAATCCAATTCTAATCTAACTAGGAAGTAGTATATTCTATGTTCTATGTGTGCCTCTACCTGTCTAATTATCAATTTATTATCTTTATTATTGGCTTATCCCTGTTAAAGTATGTGCCATGCTATCAAAGTCTCATATAGTAGTCTACTACCATCCTTAGTCCATTGATAAATCCATTCCAACTTCCCTGTGGATACGATAATTTAAAACCCATCACCTCGGGTGAAATGCTCACCGGTATCCGTGCGCTTGCGGATAATTAATTAATTTCTGTAGGCTTAATAAATACCAACAAGCATTTCTGACGCCATTGCCGGGGACGGATTCCAAATCCGTTCCTAGGTAATTGCGTTAAGGAATGTCAACAATGTCTCCAATCATCCAAATTAGAACTACATCGAAATAAGCTAGAGCACGTATGAGTGCACTCTCCTCAACTTCCCAAGGAGTGTCACACACAACACTGCAAACATCAAACAATGGAGACATAGGTTGCTTGGTGCTTCCAATCTGTGCTTGTGAAGATGGCGTTCCCACCATTGTAATCCAACCCAACTTTTTTCACAACTTGATTAAGAATCGCTCGAAAGCTCATGGAGGCATAGGTTGAACCAGAGAAGTTATCCTACACAAATAAGATGATGATGAGATATAATTACCTTATGAAAATTAATGTAACATAAGAATATAAATTAAGAATGATATATCTACCACATCTTGATGAATGTTGCAAAGCCTCTCAGCAGTCTGAACTGCATTGCTTTCACCCGACTCGAGTTGCTTCAGTTTAATGTATGAAAAGTCTGGCGGTCCTATCTTGGGTTAACCTTGTACGTGCTGGATCACCCATTGCTAAAATGGAATCATCCCTGAGCCATCTCGAGCAGGTAATGTGAAATAGATCTAGAGTTTTTTATTGTTGTTGTCAGGGAGAATATACGCTACAGGAGTAGTGCCACCCATATAGTAGACAACATCGCTGAGACATCTAACATTGTCCATTATCTACATTGTATATGTAAGTAAAATTAGAGACTTTGCATGTGAATATACGACGAAAAGGAAATTCAGATCATTATATTACCACATTGGCTATTGTTCCACGTGTCTGGTCAACAAATGGCAAGGCTACCTCGCGGTGAAAGTGAAGTCCTGGATGGCAAGGGGGCTGTGGCGGGACCTTCAAGCCACCGCGGCCGCCACGACCACCAATTGGCCACATTATTATTATAGCTCAATCTATATGCAGATCGAATAAAACACAACAAAAATTATTCACATTTGAAATATATTCATGCTAGGGTTTACGCAGTTTATGGAATAAATCAATGCATAAAGAAAAGCATGGTGCACACTCCGGGCCGGGCGCGCCCGCGCCGAGCCTGGCGGAGAGAGAGCTAGTCCGTGTGGGGAGAAGAAGAGAAGACATACGTACTGTACACATGCACGCGTACCGAGGCAGAGCGAGTCAAGGGGGCGGTGGGCGCACGGATCCGGGCAGTGCGCGCGACGAGGGGTCGACGAGGGGCCGACAGACGCGTGGCGGTTTGGTGGTGACCGACGCGGGGGGCGACGGGATGGCGCGCGCGTGGGTCGATTTTGGCAGCCTAACGGCCCCTCGGCAAATGAACAAAGAAACTGCCAAGTCTCCAACGCGTCTAGCATTTATAGGCGAGCAGTTTCCAGGTGGGGGTGATAGCATGACCCACACCTGGAAATCATCTGCACAATTTCAATTTTCATGTAAAATTTATTTTCCAGCTATAAAATGACCTCAAATGAAAAACTTCAAAACTACAAAGTTGTAACCCTCATGGAGACCAACAAATTTGGTGTAGAGTTTGTATTCATATGAGTTGAAATGCGAAAGTTAGTACGTGAAAAATACATCTACTACACACATCCACATTTACTCGAACAATCAACATGACACTTTACATAAAACTACCACATCAAGAAACCACACACAAATATATAGTCTTGAATTATATTACAAAAAAGTCTTCCATTATCATACATTAAATATACATATTAGTTTTACATTTACTCTATATTTAATTGTTTGCACAATTTCAATATTTGTGTAAAATTTATTTTCCAGCTATAAAATGACCTCAAATGAAAAACTTCAAAACTACAAAGTTGTAAGCCTCATGGAGACCCACGAATTTGGTGTAGAGTTTGTATTCATATGAGTTGAAATGCGACAGTTAGTACATGGAAAATACATCTACTACACACATCACACTCTGACCCAATTTTTTCAGGTACGGCTGATAGTGTCACCCACACCTGGAGATGGGTTTCCAGGTGCGGGTGACGGCATCACCCGCTCCTAGAAATGGCTGCCATTTTCAGGTGCGGGTGACGGCGTCACCCGCACCTGGAAATGCTTCTCTAGGTGCGAGGATTTTGCTATAGTGCCGCGAGTTTTTTTTGGGATCGGACGGTCATTCCGCCCACGCCTGGAAAAAAAAGGTCGCTCTTACAAATCGTATATGTAGTAATGACCTAAGGGCAGTAACCTTATCTGCTCATAGTTGACACCTTAGTGTCCCATCTTGTACATTGCAAACAAGTTGTAGATAGCCTTATATTAGGGAATAGGAGACCCTAAGAAATTATGCACGACAGATAACAAATGATGATCTGTATTCATCTTGGAATGGAGATCTGCTATGGATATTCATCTCTCTTTCCATTGTAGCCTGGACTAGATGGACACGAGGAATAGATTGGCCTGCCCATAATTGTTTGTACCAAAACATGTTGCAAACTAAGCTAACACTGCACATGATGAAATTCTTTTTCTCCTTTCCAAATGCAATGTGATCCATCTAGCTAGTACATTAATTCATTCTAATTTGTACTTATCATAATTACCACAAGTCAATCCACTGTGCAACTAATTGAGTTTACATTGCATTGGAAAGGAGGTAAAGAAACAAGTTGAGTTTACATGCATGGTTTTGTATCTGTAGGATCAATTTTTAAAATGTTTCTTATGTAATATACGAGAATAATCATAAAATGTTTCTTAATGTATCTTCTAACATGGGGTATAATGTTCTATATTTTATTATCACAAAATTGAATTTGAAACTCAATTTTTTACTATAGACAAGCATGGTCATGATGTACCTGTTTGGAATGCAAAACACAGGAATAGAAAAAAAACGCAGGAATCAGATATGAAGATAAGGAGAAAACAGAGGAATGGATATCATAGGAAAAAGGTCGGAAGTGATGTTTGTAATGTAGGAATGAGAGTACAGGAAACATGATAAAGATCGATCTCATGCAAAAAGAAAATAAATAAGCATGCACATAGTTTTTGAGATTGCTTTGCTACTGACATGTTACCCCTACAAGCTTGGGCCCATAACCAATGCGGATAACGACCAGCTCTCCTGCATTTCTCATCGTGGCTGGTGGGCCCCTTCGTTCTCATCTGTTCGTTTCTCATCCCCTTCCCTATTCGTTCTTGTCTATTTCTCTTTCAACCATTGTTCTCATCTAATCAATCCATAGGAGAAACTTTATATAATGTTTGTAGCATGTCCCTCCCTGCAAAAATTGAAACAATGTAAAACATGGTATGGCAGCAGTAGGATTCAAGCGTTCATGATCACGTGAAATATGACCTAGTTTGTGACTGAACTTGAACGAATATTCGAGTCCAATAGACCATGGTAGCTGTCGAGCAGGACATGCATTCATTTTGAATTAACTCATGTAGATCTTTTATATTGATTAGAAACACTATCCGGTACTAATTCCTACCTTTTAATACCGGGTGGTATTAAGATCTAATACTAGAAGGCATCTAGGGGCTAACCAATTGCAGGAGAAGTGTATGTCTCTCTTAGTGCGAATCTTTCTGCACATAATACTCACATATGATTGGGCGTTCGTATGCATTAAGCATACTGAATTTATGCACGATCTCCGTAGAAGATTACACAGAGGGTGGAACCAAGGCACCCAGTAGTCTTTAGTTTTAATGTTTTATTTAAGTGTGTTTAGTCATGTAATAAACAGTCGAAATGGTACGTTAATTTGTTGCTGTGAAGTACATTTGTAATGCGATAGCCGGATCATCCCTCGGACATGAATATAAAAAAATTATTTCGATGTGTGCTGATCAATGGCATGATCAAAGGTGGCACTTACAACCCTTTCAACAACTTGCCCTCATACGTATGGTCACTGACGTTTGGGTCCGACACCATTGTGGTCCAACATGTAAGTAACCAAGGTCTCGCGGTGGTTTCCAAAGTCTTTCGTCTCCCGCTCTGGAGCAGATAGGCGGGATCTGAAATTTTGAATTCTCGCTCCTCCTCCTAGTTCTCCCCGTTATATATAAAACATAGAGGGAAACCAGGAGGCTAGGCCTCCCACTTCCATCCTTGTAATTCCAAAATTAGGGGATCTTCTCCTCTACCACCGAAGAGACCTAGTAGATCTGCGACGGAAGCAGCAAGGCCGACCTCACTAGCGACGACGGCTTCCTCTGCTACAAGCGGTTGGCTTCCTCGGATTCTGACGGCCTTCCTCACTGGCCTTCCTCGGCAATGTCCTTCAAGATGCAAGATGGTTCGAGGCCATTGCTCCGTTGGCTTCCCCGTGGCTGACCGTAGCAGCTGCAGATCTGCAACACGTGCCAAGAATATCGTGTTCAAGACGCTGGTTCGGGCTGCCAAATCGAGACGGCATTCGGCACCACCTTGAGAAACCAAGTTGAGATGTGCCTGGATTTTGGCTGATATGTGATGAGCGATTGACCGGATATTTGACTGGATGGTCTGAGGCTTGGGTGGACCGGATGTTTTGAGGGTTGGCATGTAACGATGCTTCGGGTTTGGTGTGTTGTGTTGTTTTCTGTAGTCTATCATTTACCTTATGTTACTTTATGTGGTGTGTTGTCAACGCACTCAAGAGAAGTGGTTGACAATATTGTGTGGACTGACTCTTGGCTTTTATTGCATATGTAGGTTGCGGCTTGGTTTGCATTGGTGCAGGTGAAGAACAAGCATGAAAGGTCTGAGTCTGTGTGACCTCCCAGGAGCGGAGAGGACAAGTAGGCTTGGTTCGAGGGACCCGGTGGCCAACGGGATCAAGTGCGGGCCGCATGGTGCAAGAAGAGCAAGACGACGTCGAGGTGGAGCCGGTGAGAGGGGCGTCTCTCATCGAGGTTTGTTGGTTTGCCACAAGACCAACAACGGCCGGTGCAGGGTGGCGGCTAACAACCGAAGTCTGCACGCTGTCAAGCCGGCGTAGGGTAGCGGCTAACAACCGAAGCCTGTGTGCGGAGTTTGATGGTGCTACGACAAAACCATCAGGCTCCTCGGTTGCGCCATAAAGCCGAGCTCGATGGTTTGTTGGTTTGGCCTCAAAATCAACGCCGGTGCAGGTAGCAACATGATCAAGTTCCAGACGCCACCGAGCGCGGTGGTGGCGGCTAACGACCAAAGTTTGCATGGTGGGTTTCGTTGGTTTAGCCACAAAACCAACAATGACTGATGCAGGGTAGCGGCTCACGACTGAAGTCTGCATGCAGTCGAGCCGGTGCAAGGTAGCAGCCACGACCAAGTTCAGACAAGGGTTTGGTGGTTTGGCCACAAAACCATCGGAGGAGGGTTTCTCGGTTTGGGCCTCAAAATCAAGTCTGGAGGCCCAACGCGATGGAAACGGGATCCAAGCACGTCGGGAAGCTTCGAGGCGGATGACACGCGGCGCGATCGCGGAGCTTGCATCGGGAGGACGCGGGGCGCGGTGCGAGAGTGTTCGTCCGATGGAGAACTTCATGTATGTGACTATTATGTCCCTGCGTGGACTTGTGTTGTAACTCCTACTGTAGGGGCACTTCGGTCCTTTCCGAAGGGGCCTATATATAGGAGGAGAGGGCTGAAATTTCAGCCAACTCTTTGGCTAGTGGGTGTGTGCTCTTTCATTTTGGAGTGCACTTGAGAGAGAGGGAGAGAGGTGAGTTTGGCTCTTTGATTTGAGTATTTTGCCATCCTAGATTTGTTGTTCAAGTGAGTGGCTTGTATCTGGATGCGGCTAAGTAATTCATAGTGATAATTTTATCTTACTCATGTGCTAATTCCTTTGATTCTCGGCGTTTTTCTTTTATGCCATTTTCAGAGCTATTTTCGTCAGATTTTTTGTTCGTCGATATGGAGGTGTTTCCCGCGGGATTTCTTTGAGGGGATTGTGGCTAGGACCTTTGTGAACATTCCTCTTGTCATTCCCCTTCAATTCCCGCAAGGAATCACCATCGATTTGAGGTTTTCCAGATGAACTCGAGTTATTGGTGTTCATAGTGTTGATTTGTGACTCCGCATGTTTGAGAGGGATTTGGAGGGGATTTCTTTGAGGGAATCACGTATGAGTACCTCGTGATTCTTTGCTTGGTGATCTCTCCCTCCGAAACACCCCGAATTGTTCTCAATTTGGAATTTCGTGATGAACCCTAGTTCTTGGTTGGAAAGCACGTGAGCTACGATTCCCGTTGATTGGAGCGGTTTGAGTTCATGAGTTTTGGGGCATTGCATCCTCTTGGGATGCTTCTTATCTACCCAAAATTTTGGCTCAATCCGTTGGACGGTTCGGGAGATACGTTGTATGGAAATTTGGAGTTGACTCGCTGGCTGTTTTTCTGGGCTGCCTAGGATCACCCGGTAACAGTGTCCGGATCATCCGGTAGGCTTCGGAAGATCCGGGATTTTTTGACCAGAAGACCCGAGGCTTCACTGAGTTGGCCCGGGTCATCTGGACCCTTGTGCCGGATCATCCGGGAGGAGTCTGAAGGTCTTGTTTTGGCCCGTTCTTTTTCGTGTTTGCTTCGGTGTTGCTTCTAAGCCTTTCCATCATTGTTTCCAAGGTGTCAAAAAGGTTTATTGTTGTTTTTGCTTGCTTGTGTGTGATCCTCAGAGTTGAGAGTGGGATATAGGCCAAGTTCTTTTGAAGAAGAATTTTCTATCAGCTCCCATTCACTCCCGCTCTCTCTGGTCGCCAATTCGATCCTTCATTCCTTCCCTTCATGTTCCCCAACTACGAAGCCTCTTCTTCTCTAGACCATGGAATTTAGCCAAACATAGCTCGGTCGTGCTCTAGCTGCATGGTGACATTTCATTTTGAAGCTGAAGTGCCTTATTGATACATCATATCTGGTTGTAGATCAAGTATATATAGCATGCCGACTCTAAACAAAAGAGTAAACAGAGCTTAGTTTTTTGGAAGAATGATTTTTATTCCATTAGTCACGATTGATAAGTTGGGAATCCTTCTGGCTGATACATGGCATTTTCCCATTTTCCAAGCCCATGGACCATGGTAGCTGTGGAGTAGGACATACATGTGTACATTTTCTAAGGTTACTTGAGTCTCTGCATTCAGGCCACAACATAATAATACTGTACCGAGCCATAGTTAAAGAGTACCATCATATATCCTAGAGTACAATACAGCATCGGTCTTTTATACAAGTCTTGTGCCAATACCATTAAGATCCTTCAATTCTGAAAAGGTTTATGTACTTAGTACAACATGTTAAGTGCCTCACATGTGGTCCAAATAAATCACCATATAATCAGTACAGAATTATTTTGCTAAGCCCGATATCAAGCGACATATTTAAGATGAAAAAAGAAGAGTGGTGAGTTATATATCAAACTTTGTTGACATATTTTGGACATCAACTTTATTGACATAGTCAATATTTATAGTGACTCTTCCTTCCCTTCAATAGGCTACACACAAAAAAAGAAGAGTGGTTGAGTTATATATCCAAGCAAAGACGAAAGATGAAAGAATAACAAAAACCTTCTCTTGCAATAGGAATGGAAGGCACCAGGAACCATGGGATGGCAATGGGAGATCGACCATGAATAGTCTATCAATAGCAGAGCACAGAGGAGGGGATTTGTCTACACAAGCATCATGAATAGTCTAGCATCTTTCTCTCCGTGAGTATGCATTAGCTTCAATGTTAGTGGCGGCACGGACAGTGGACATCAGAGGTTGACCAAACAGAGTACGATGTACCTCATATATCCTCCTCCAGCCCCATGAGCATTTGAACGGGTGAGATGTTTAGCTTGAGCGGTTTGTGGTGCACATCAGACTGGCCAAAACCAATGCAGCATTTTTGTTGAAGACCGTTGGCTTCTGCTGCAAGCTGCTGAAGCACTCGAGTCCATCGCGCGCACGACGCGCTCTGGCCGTTCGTGGGCGACGCGGGCACGACGTCCTCGCCACAGCTCTCCCCGCTCGCCCTTGACTTGGGCGCACGCACCCGCAACTCTGCAAGCTACGCTCCACCGGCGCGTCCTAGATTCTAGGAGAGTTTTGATTGAGTCATGAGATGTATGTGTATAAAGGCTTATGCCATTGATCAATGAAGCACGGTTGATCCAATTCCATCTTTCATGGTATCAGTTACCCTCCGTTCCTGAGTTCTTCCTTCCTTCCGCGCCTCTGCTTTCCTCCGCGACATGGCGCACTCGCCTGCTCGTTCTTCTTCTTCCTTTGACTCCGGCGCACCCACTGCCTTTCTCGATGCGCCGCAACCCGCCTCCCTCGCCGTCGTCCAGACAGTGAACATCCGCAACCATATTCCCATTCTGCTTGACCTCTCTGAGTCCAACTACAGCCAGTGGAGATGCCTCATCGATTCCGCCCTTGGCAAATTTGGTCTCATCAGCCATGTCCACTCGCCGCCCCTCATTGTCGACCGTGATGCCGAATGGCGTCAAGTCGATTGCTGCATCACCAATTGGATCTACAACACCGTCACAAAGAGCGTCTTCGATCTCATCTACAAGCCTGATGCCTCTGCCTTCACCTTGTGGTCCGCCATTGAGGGCATCTTCCGCGACAACGAACTGCAGCGCGCTGTGCTCCTTGAAGCAGAGTTTCGCAATGTTGTTCAGGGAGATCTTTTGGTCTCTGACTACTGCAACAAGTTGAAGAAGCTCGCCGACAGCCTCCGCGACGTCGGGCATCCCGTCTCCGAGCCCAGCCAAGTGCTGAATCTGCTTCGCGGTCTCAATCCCCGGTTCCGCCATGTCAAGCCGGTGTTGACCTCGAAGACTCACACCTTCATGAGTGCCCGATCCTATCTTCTCCTCGAGGAGCTTCAGCTCGAGCAGGATGACAAGACGGCGGCTGGCCAGGCGATGATGGCCACCCACGGCGGCTCCGCCACCTCTGGTGGATCCAGCAACCACGGCGGCTCCAACTCACACGGTGGAGCCGCTTCCGACGTTGGCGGACCTCCCACCGTCGGCACCTTCGGCAACCGCGGCTTCAGGCAGAAGAACAAGCGCCGGGGCCGTGCTCCCGGCTCCGGCCCCTTCACCGGCGGCGGCGGCGGCGCACCGCAGCGTCCTCAGCTCCCGTGGACGGCCAACTAGAATCCCTGGATCGGGCCGGTCCAGGCTTGGCAGATGCCCTTCCGTCCGCCTGGATCCGGTCTGCTGGGCCCCCATCCACCGGCCCAACAGGCCATGATGGCTCAGCACCAGCCCGCTTCGTCGCCACATACAGCCCAGTTCGGCGCCTCAACCTGGGACAACACCGCCCTCTGTTGACATATTTTATCTATAAATATTTTCCCTCAAATTTACTTGAAAAAGGACTAAAATATAATTAGATCACCTTATTAGGGTTTACACTGACAATTTCCACGAGTTTTGGTGAATCTATAAAATTACAGGGATTATTCAGAAAAACCAGAAAAGAGACGATTCTAGAAGACTCTAGAAGACTCCCGAACTCAACACAACTTGGCTTGCAAGAAAGAAGCTTCTGGAAGGAACAATGAACCGACATGTCAGAGGGGACCCCGAGGGGGGCCCACCCCAGGCCGATCGGCCTGGTGGTGGGGCCGGTCGCCCCCCCCGGGCACCACCTCAGCCCCACTTCCAGAAGGTTCCTCCACCGCCTCCTAGGATCAATCGAAACCACTTGTTAGGTCAGTTTGATCAAACGGCGCAGAGCATCTCCTCAGGACTATATAAACAGGCCCCCTGACCCCCAGGGTAGACATCCAATTCATTCTAGATCACCAATGCCTACCTGAGATAGAAACTCTAGATTAGAATTAGAGTTGGAGAGTTAGTATCAAGTTGAGAGATTAGAGCCACGATCTAATCAGATCTAGCTAATCTTGTTCGAGAGAATTAGAGCGCGGCAGAGGCGGAGAAGAAGGAAGGCCCGGACTTGTCGGTGTCTCCTCTTCATCTTCTTCCTCTGGGATCGGCTCCATTGGAGCCTGATCTTGAGACCTTGTGGAAAAAGATCAACTTCTTATTCAAGTAAGCAACATTGTTATTATTGTTCTTATGGTTCATAGCTCTTTTATGAGTGTTTTAATTCCTGTCGCTCTAAAGTTAAAGTTGCATGTTTAGTGTAAGCGTGGTGCTTAGACTAGCTAGCTTGTGAATACCTTCTATATTCCAAATCGTGTGGTAGATTGTGGTGGTGACAGCACCATTGAGTCCTTTGCAGTCCACCTCCCATTTATAGAAATCGTAGGACTCCCCCCTATAGAATGTCGGGAGGCTCCCTTTCCAAAGTGTGTCTTCAGGCAATCTCCCCATAAGAACATTAATGCATAGCTTATGCGAGTAAGAACTAGATATTTCTAAAGTTTTCCTTACCTCTCTTTCTATCAAGTCCTTGATAGCTTCTCAGGGATTAGTTATATACCTCAGACCACTCTTTCTACCTTTCTCCCTGTGGATTCGATATTTAAAACCCTCTTCCCAGGTGAAGTGTGTTGTGCGAAAATAGGGTCGCCACCTCCGCTCAGAAGCGGCGTGCCAATCGACTGATTGATTGACAATGGAAAATCGGCAAAGAGCCGATGTGGCTTTTGATAAAATCGTAACAGCTAGGTAGCCGATACGGGGTAGAACAGATCGGCTAGATCACCGATATGGTGACGAGGCGAGCGTAAGCTACCGAGGCAACTTAAGCGAGCTACGTGAGCAACACTCAAACAGATCTAATCGGCTATGTATGATGATTAAAATATAATAATGCGGTAAAGCCGACAGAAAGCAGTCTCAAGCTGGATAATTGGTGATAAAAGCTAGAACAACAAGAATTAAGATAAAACTTGCTAATCTAGCGATATCGAAAAATTGTGAATAAATCTAGACGAAACCACAAATGATGCGCCCGGTGGTTAAAGCCTAGAAATTACTCTAAAGTGAACTCACCAAGAAGCCGGAGATCAAGCGATAAGACGAGTTTGCGAGAACTCGTGAAAGAGAAAGGTACAAGGCGAAGTCGCCGAAAAGTAGATGCGCAGAAAGTAGATGCAAGAAAGTAGATGCAATAATTGGTAAAGGGTGCCTGAGGCGGTTTTGATATTGATCGTGTGATACTTCTATTACAATGGTCGGGCTTATATTTATACCGGCTCCTCTAGACTCGCAGAAGGGCTCAAAACTTCCTAACTAAAGACTCGACGAGTTACACAACGAACTCTCTTAATTATATGTCTAAATTAAAGGAAATACTAAGATACATGGACTCTATTTCCTTTATGTAGAATCCTTTCCGCTTAAGCTTCCTCCGACTTATCCAGAGAGAGCAACGCAGCGCAATCAACTAGGACTCCTTTCCTTTACGTGTGAATCTTTCCTTGCTTCGCATTAAGCACTTGCATGTCCCGACGTCATCCTAGCCTCCTACCCACCGATCGTCGCCGCCGATCGTCACTGGCCGATTCATGCCAATATATTGGTGGCCGATCATTCTCGCCGTTATCCGCGATTGTCTCGCATACTCTCACAATATAAGCCTTGTACTTATACGTGTCTTGACTATGCTAGCCTCTTTTCTCTCCTTTAGTGTCGATGACTCTCCAATGCATACATGTATACGCTGCGTGCACTTGTCTCATGCATATGTGCCGACTTCATCGGCTAATATTTCCTTGCCCATCTCTTCCCTGTGTCCTTCTCGCCGATTACCAAGCCAAGATATTTGACTCGGATTTGGTCAAAATCCGGTGTCAACAAAGCCCCCAGTTTGAGTATAAAAGATTCATGCTTCAAATTCTATAAATCCAAAACTTCCATTCTCGATCGATGCAAATTGCTCCATTACTTCAACCTTTCGAGTTGCTTTCTCATAGCCGATATCTATACAATATCTTGGCCAATATGAATGATTAAGGTAACTTCTACCCTCGTGGTCGATCTATTATTGCACCAAATTTGAACCATCGATAACATCCCGTATGGGCTCCTTGTGTATTTGAGCTGATCTTTAAACATCGATCTCCACACTTAATACTAGTTGATATTGAACTGAACCCTCAACAATGCTCCTCAGAAGCCAAAACGTTAAAATCTTTCCCGGATTGAAACCTGCACAACTCCCTGCTTCGAGGGCTTACTATGGCTTAGTGGTAGTGGCAATACATCGCCTCTTCGCATCATTGACCACACCGCCTTTTGCCTTTTCGCATCTTTATGATGAAGATCGCCTTGACAAATCTTCCCGCTTTTGTAACATTTCATACCTTGACACCGCCGCTTAGTTCAATTAGCTGTTCAATTCATCAAGCTACCGCCGATACTACTAGTGTCTTCATCAACTCTGTCGCCGATCTTCCAAATATTTCACCGATATGCCATTGGCTTATCAAGAATCGAAAATAATTCAGCTACTTCTATCGATATGTTTTTGTAGTGTCGCTTTGTTGCTAATGTTGTCCTGATGTTTGAGTATATTCCTCGATGATGGCTTCGACTTGAACGTGCGCAGTTTTAACTCCGTGTTCATCGCCGATGCATGGAACTCTCTCACCACTTCCAAATTTCTAACACCTCTAACATCCTTTATGATATTCGCAATCATCCAAGATCGTCGCCAATAATATCTGTTATTTCTAATCACCCATTTCATCGAGCCGATTGGTGAGCCCTACAAACTCCTTAGCCACTTATCAACTTTCTGGATGGATCTTTCAAATAGTCAACCATCTCTTTCTCCAATCATCGTAGGTAGCTCCAAAGCAAGAATTACCGATAGCCCGATGCACCTTGAGCTAATCGATTAACCTTTTGTTGTGGCACTGGGGATACGCCGAGTCTCACCATCTTGAACCTTTGAGTAATTGGAGGCACTCTTCATGATAAACCCCTTTAGTACCGCTTGGTACTTTAACTTGATTATTCTTTGAAGCCATCTCAATTGAATAGAGAATTCATAACTTTCCTCCCTATGGATGAGGACATTCCCAATTCCAACTCTACTCCACATGATGATCCGTCAAGAATATGGTCCATGGGACGGGTTCAACGATCGCCTCGAGCCCACAATACGAGTTACCGACCGCGTGATGCTCCTTGTAGTCTTTTGACTTGACAACCACATCATCAATGTAGATCTCAACTATCTTGCCGATAAGTTCGTGGAATATATAATTCATGGCTCTTTGATACGTGGTGCAGCTCTTCAATCCAAAGGTTATGACAATCCATCCATATAATCCGACGTGAATGTGGCATCCAAAGCGCTTTGCAAAGTCTTCTATAGCCATGAATATTTGGTTATACCCGATTACCGGCCCATTGGATGACTTTGTGCCCCACGCCAAGATTTACCAATGCATCTACCATCAGCATTGAAAGCCACCATCGGCACGCCTTGTTCAAGTTCTAAAATCAATGCAAACATGCAATTTGCCATTTTCCTTATATGCATGAACTAATTTAGAAATCCACTGATATATCGATATTCGAATAAAACCACTTCGAGTAACTTTGTTATCTCGCTTTTATATCAGGATAAATCTTTGTATTGCATTGCCGGGTGTTATTTGAAAAGGTCAATCTCGGTTCGATGGGTAACGATGTTCCGCGATAGATCGTGGTTCTAAGCCGTGCATCTCATAAGATTCCCAGCAAAACAATCCTTGAATTCTTCAAGAGTGCGATCAGTTCTTTCTTGTATTCTCGTGATCTAGCTTGGCATTGATATATGTCGGCCTTGGTTTGCTTCCATCTCCAAGATCTATCTTTTCCAACTCATCACCGATGTAAATCATGCTAAGCTTCCCTTCATCTTCAATGAATTGATCCATTAAATCTTGTCATCGTGAGCCGATCGCTTGAACCGCTTTAGTCCAAAAATCGACACTTTGAGATACTTGGTATCCCATGCTTTTCCGGTATGCAACTTACTCGATCATAGGTCCATCCTTGTGTCGTGCCATCACAAGGAGGTTTCTCCTTGACCACCTCCATCGAATCTCGATCCATTGGATGATGCATTGTAGATGGTATGCAACAATTGGCATGTATCCAATCCACCCAGAGTAGAGATTATAAGATCCCTCCCTTTAATGACAAAGAAAGCGGTTGGAAGGGTCTTACCGCCGATGGTGAGCTCCACGCAGATTGCCTTGAGCCGAGAGACGTTGTTTTCAAGTCCACCAACATCATGTCGGTTTGGGTCAAGTCTTCATGTCTTCATCGATTTCCCAATCTTGCAAAGATGGTGTATGGCATCGTTGACCGCTGCTCCTCCATCTACTAGCATCCTCGTTGATCGCTTCCGCTGACAAATCCTTGAGAAACAATGCCTTCCTTCAAGTTGTCTCTTCTCTCTCATCCGCTTCTCAAAGATAGCTTTGTCTAGGTTCCAATGTCAATCTGAGCCATGCCAAGTTCTTCATCCTGGACATATCCGAATCAATTCGAGCCATGAACTCTTTTGGTAGGAAGACAACCATGTTTATATCAGGTGGTTTGTCATCTTCTTCATCGGCCTTAGGCTTTGGGCGCCAAACTTTGACCGAACCTTCTTCTTGTCCAACACATGTCTCCGCTTCTTCATGTTGTTTCTAGCTAACGAGGCGCTGGACTCTCCTCTTTGGGGACTTGGTCAAGCCATCCGACACCATTGCGGATTGGGCTTCTACGTGTTTGGCTTGACCCTTCATCGTCCGTTGTAGAAGCGCCGACGCTTCGTGAGCTTGGCACATGATATCTTCATCGTGACCAGAATTTGCTATCTCTTCTAGCCGATTGTTTGACTCTTCATTGACTCGGCCTCCCACCGATCATGAACACCGCCTTGCCCCCACCGATCGTGGACGTTCCTTGACCGATCGTGGACATCGGCCTTGTCCCCGATCGTGGATCGAGACCCGCTGATTGTTGAATTCACGGTGATCCCTCAAGGTCTTCGTCATTGAAACAAACTCTTTAGATGAGCTATTATTGTTGTAAGCCCTGCTGCATTCGGACAATTCTCCGCTTGTTGGTAGCTTGATCCTTCTTCCCAAAGAATACTTGAAGAACGGACATCTCTAATGTCCCTCATTGCGCGTGCCCACTCTTCTCTTCCCCTTGCTTTCTGTCACGTTGGAATTTGTTGATCAACATCCGGACGTGACAGTCGGCGTGGCTTCAAGTCTCCTTCTTCAAGCAGTAGCAACCTTTTCCTTTGACATCGGCAGTGTTGCTTGCACCTTTGGGATCGATACTCCATTATTTTGAGCCGATCGATGTCAGCTTAACACGTGACATGTCTTTGCTAGACACCTCAACCGTATTAGTTGGGAAGGGTGCCGATCAATCTTCATCGGCTTTTCAACTTTGGTAGGGGTTTAGAACTTGAGTTTCCTTGCTCAATAGCTGATTGGATCTGTGTCTCAAGATCTTGCAATCGTTGGTGTCGTGGAGACGTTGCATTGTGTCACCGCAATACTTCATTCTCTTGAGCTCTTCAGATGGTATGGTATGGAATTGCTAGAGCTTCATCTATCTTCTTGCCTTTAACTCGATTCCGCAAGTCCTACCATGTTATCTTCATCTTCCTCGAATCGAGTAATCTACATATGACACTTTCTTTTGGAAACTCCTCCCGCTTGTGCAAATCTTCCAACTATGTCTTTTTCATCATTGGTCAATTTTGGCAGTATCCCATCCATTTTAATAGCGAGTAGCGATTGATGGACACATTTCATCGTTTTCTCTACCATCGGCCAAGACGTGAAAAGATACTTGGCCGATTGGTTTTCTTTTCTCGAGCTTTCATGGATTGTACCAAATCTTGACTTCGACGCATATGGTTCCTTCCATTTACATACGCATTTCGACTTTGGTCTTTAATTATGCCGATGAACCATGAGGTAGACTCGCACGCCATAGTAGACCTTGAGGTGGCATCTTGAATAACATGTAGCCGATATTTCTCATCGGCTTTTCTATTTCACGCCACACGATATGTTCCTCCCGGCCCCAAGCAAGAACTTAAAACAATCCAGGATTATGCCCTCGGTGTAGTTACCTTGCATTTGTTTTGGTGCCAATTGATCTACTCCACTTGTCCGCCAGAGGGGTTATCGAGATACATACCGTGATAGGGCGTTAGGCATTGTCGAGACATGCCCGCTTGATGACGAGTCAATGCAGATTCATTCGCTTAACAACTTTGATGTAGTCGCCGTTGTCGAAGTAGTCGTTGATGAAGTCGTCGAGATCGTCGTCCGAGCTTGATGGCGAGGTCAACGAAGGAGGTAGTGCTGCATTGGCTGACTCATGCTCTTCTATCGCCTAGCTTCCATCGCCATATTTTAAATAAAGCATGATATATCTCATCTTTGCAATGCCGCTTTTATCAATAAATAATCTGAAATAATATGATAGAATAATATGTAGCCAAAACATATATCTTTTGGCTTTCCGTCACGAGGCAACATAATGATAGGATCAAATGACATGTGCCCCATCATCTAGCCGATTGGAGACATCACTTTAAAGTTTCGTACACAATTCTTGTCCTCCCGGATCCCATGGAAAATAAGTTCCAAGTGGCCAATGCTTCGGCAATATATTGTTTTTGATCGCCTCCCCATGCAACGTGTAATTCAATCAGCCAATACTTTTGCATAGTGATTTTGGCTCTTGATCACCGGCTCCCATGGAAAATATACTTCAAGCGATCTTCCAAAGGTAATATTTGGGCATCGAGTAATAAATTATTTGAGAAGTTGTCTCTGCCCAACCTCTCGCTATCCATTCATCGGCCGCTTTGTCTTTCTTCGGCCCATCATTGTTTTTCTCTATCCTTGTAATTATCGACTTCATCTTCTTGGATTTCTTCAGATTCGTGTTCTTCTCCATAATCGATCTTCAAACCCAACTTATCAATTGAGATCCGTATTTTCGATATATTTCCTCGCTTATTTGGGAGCCTATTCCAAGATCAATCCTTATGTCTTGATTCTTCGGTGATTCTAGAAGTGAACCGTGTGAATATTCTTATCCTCTAGTTGATAGTTCTTCATCCCGAGTGCTTATCTTGACCCTATTGTCATTTTTCATCGGTTGCACAAGATCGCTTTGAACTCGATCGATTTGTATCCACCGCAGGCCGACATAGGAGGCATTTGATAAGCAATCGCCAGGACCTAATGCCTCTTATTGTAAAGTTGACTCTTGTGACCAATAACTTCTCGGATGTTGTGGTCGAGGATCGAGAAAATTGTAGCCCCCGATCCAAGATTGTTGAGCTATCCAGGGTCAGAGCTCGCCAAGATTGTTCAACCATCGGTTGTGGTTGATAAGACCTACCGTTGAACCGATACTTGTGGTTGATATGCCATCCCGTACATCCGATAATCGCAACCGATAACCTTCGCTTGTTGTGATTGAACCGATGGTCGGATGTAGCCCCGAGCCAAGATTGCAGAGCTATTGGTCGTGATCGGTGATCCATCAACCGCTCATCCATGGTTGGCAAATGATAAATTTCTAGATAAGCCATTGGTTGATGGACCGACATCCGTGGTTGATTCTCCATCACCAGAGCCGATACTTGTGGCCGATAGCTTTGCGATTGCCGACTTAGATTTGATTTGCCGAGCATATGACGCCATTTGTTGGGAACCATAGGAATGATCGCAATCCTTGTGCAACACCTTTAACGCATGTCGATTCTTGAATTTGAGTAGTACCCATAGGCGATATCCAAGAGCGTTGAACAAGTCCTTCGTGCCAATGGTTGTGGCGTGTATCTAGAGTGCCGAAAAACCCCGTGTCGCCGTGAAAGATGTAGAGAGAACCTCCTCGAGGAATTCCATCACGCTGATAAGAATTGTGCCGATGCAAGAGTGAGGGCATTATACAATCATCGTAAGTCGATCCTGGATCAGATTTGTGCTTGCGCTGCACTAACGACTGTGATATATAGATGACGGTTCTTCATAACTTTGCCGCTGAATTGGTCCGTAAGAAAACGTAGATTAGCCGATGTCATCTTGTTGATAATATGACCGCTCATAACTTTGTTGACGGCAAACTCGTAGAACGCACTTTATGGCATTGCTTATAATATCCGCCAATATTCCAGATTGACTTTCCATGGTGATGTACTCCTCGAGTCACTCTAGATTCGTGGATATTGTCTTGGTGCTCACCAGCGATATAATAGGGATTTAATATTCGGGTCCCACCGAGCGTGCCAAAAGTGTGTGTTGAAAATAGGGCGCCACCCGCCGACACACACGTGACTCTCCGGTCAGAGCAGGCGCACCAATCTGACCTGATTGATTGACAATGGCAAATCGCTAAAGAGCCGATGTGGCTTTTGATAAAATCGTAACAGCCTAGGTAGCCGATACGTAGAACAGATCGGCTAGATCACCGATATGGTGACGAGGCGGGCGTAAGCTACGAGGCAACTTAAATAGAGCTACATGAGCAACACCAAACGATCTAATCGGCTATGTATGATGATTAAAATATAATAATGCGTAAAGTCGCGTAAAGCGCCTCAAGTCGGATAATTGGTGATAAAAGCTAGAACAACAAGAATTAAGATAAAACTTGCTAATCTAGTCGATATCAAAAATTGTGAATAATCTAGAAAACCACAAATGATGCCGGGTGGTTAAAGCCTAGAAATTACTCTATATAGGAACTCACCAAGAAGCCGAGATCAAGATGCAATTACGAGTTTAAGTAGAACTCGTGAAAGAGAAAGGTACGAAGGCTTAAGTCAAAAGTAGATGCGTAAAGTAGATGCAAGAAAGTAGATGCAATAATTGGTAAAGGTGCCCTGAGGCGGTTTTGATATTGATCGTGTGATACTTCTATTACAATGGCCTGGGCTTATATTTATACCCCGGCTCTAGACCAGCCTATGAGGCTCAAACTTCCTAATTAAAGACTCGACGAGTTACACAACGAACTCTCTTAATTATATGTCTAAATTAAAGGAAATACTAAGATACATGGACTCTATTTCCTTTATGTAGAATCCTTTCCGCTAAGCTTCCTCTCGACTTATCCCAAGAAGAGAGCAACGCCAGCGCAATCAACTAGGACTCCTTTCCTTTTACGTGTGAATCTTTCCTTGCTTCTCGCATTAAGCAATTGCATGTCCGATGTCATCCTAGCCCACCCATTATGCATCGTGGCCGATCGCCGCCGGGTTCGATTCATGCCAATATATTGGTGGATCCTTCACGTCGTTATCCTGTGCGATTGTCTCTGCATACTCTCACAATATAAGCCTTGTACTTATACGTGTCTTGACTATGCTAGCCTCTTTTCTCTCCTTTAGTGCCGATGACTCTCCAATGCATACATGTATACGCATGCACTTGTCTCATGCATATGCTGACTTCATCGGCTAATATTTCCTTGCCCATCTCTTCCTGTGTCCTTCTCTCGCATTACAAGCCAAGATATTTGACTCGATTTGGTCAAAATCTGGTGTCAACAAAGTGCTCACCGATCCGTGGCGCTATGATTATCTACCATAATATTTCTGTGGGCTTAACAAATACCAACAAGCATTTCTGGCGCCGTTGCCGGGGAGGAACGGTTTAAAGAGAACTCTTGAGTATAACTATATCTTGTACCATACTTTTATCTTTTCCTTTTTAGTTTTAGTTTTTATCTTTTCTATTGTCCTTATGGACACTACCCTCATTAAAGACTTTTTGGCACCCTCAGAGCTCAGCCTTAGGCCCATACCATCATCGAAACCCATCCTATCTGATGCCTTTGAGCTGTGCCCAAGGTTAATAGAGATGGTCCAAACCAACACTTTCTTAGGAATAGAAGACGAAGACCCTTATCATCATCTCCAACAGCTCGAACAAACTTGTGACCGCTTCATATTTAGGGTATGTGTCGATGAGACCATCCGAAGCTCTTTTCCATTCACATTGAAAGGAAAAGCTCGCCAATGGTATGATAGAACCAAAGAGAAGAAGAAAGGCGATTGGGGAACTCTCCGCATGGATTTGCATGGATTTCTACCTTTATCTAGTAGTCAACCTCGTAACCAAGATCATATCCTTCAAACAGGGGATAGCGAGTCTATGAGTTCATCTGTGGAATGTTTTGAACTCCTTTACAACCGAACCAGATCTAGGCCTTCAAGACCATATTCTCCTTCAACATTTCTATATTGGTCTTAATAAGGAATCTAGAGCCTACTTGAATACCTCATCACATGGATCATTCATACACCTTACATCTAGTGAAGCTAGGACTATCTTAGATAATATTCTAGCCAGCACCAATGATGGTCCATTAGAAGAGAAAACCTTAGAAGAAGAGATTCCAGAGATAGCTACACCAGAACCTATGCCAGAATCATCTCAACCTATAGCTATCCAACCAATAGAATCACCACAGGAAGAAATTCCTCTACCTGATTTTATTAATGATATCGAGGATGATTTATTTTACGATTATGGAAACACGTCGAATTATCATAAAGAGAAGAAACCTCAAAAGTACAAATCATCTTTACATGAAGAGATAGACCCTTTTGAGCAACCCTTCTCAATAGAACACACTGTGGAGCTTGCATCCATCATGAGTGGGGAATGGTTAGAAGAGTCAGAGCTTTCCTCTGACATGATCCGTTTGGATTCACCTTCTGCACCAATTCAATGCATAATTAATGGAACCCCCTTTGATGCCTTTTATAATCCAGTTGTGGGAATCAATATAATGGCTTTATCTTTCTTCTATCAGTTTATTAAAAACACGCCATTATCTCCCACAACGAAATTATTAAAGTGCTCCTCAGGACAAATTATTCAAAGTTCAGGGATTCTTTATGTCCTACCCATTTCGGTAAACGACATGCTGATTCACCTGAGCTTCCATATATTTGATATTAAGGAGTTCGACCTTTTAATAGGCCATCCCTTAGAAAGACTCCTTAAAGAAGGACACACGGGGAAACTTGATATTTGCCTAGGCAAAACTATTAAAGTCCCCTTACACTTCACACATTCGATCCATACTAAGACCGAACCCAGTCTAGAACCAGACCCAATGGAAGAGGCATCTCTAGAACATTTTGTAGAATCCAATCAAGAAGATGTTACCGAATTCTTCATCGAGGAAGAGGAAGATAATCCTACAGAATCTGAACCCCTCGATGAATTCGAGGAACCCTCGAGACCTCCCATCGAGCTCAAGCCATTACCACCTGGTCTTAGATATGCCTTTTTGCACAATGATCCTGAGTCTCCTGTGATCATTAATGACAAACTCACTCAGGAAGAGACTCATAGGCTGATAACTATCTTAGAACAACATTGCTCAGCCTTTGGCTACTCACTCCAAGACCTAAAGGGCATTAGTCCTGCCCTTTGCACACATCGCATTCCTACGGATCCTGATGTTCTACCATCTAGAGAGCCCTAACGAAGACTCAATAATGCGATGAGAGAGGTAGTAAGGAAGGAAGTCCTGAAGCTTTTACATGCCGGGATTATTTGTCCTGTACCTCATAGTGAGTGGGTGAGCCCTGTGCAAGTCGTGCCTAAAAAGGGAGGCATGACAGTTGTGAAAAATGAGATGAATGAATTAATTCCTTAGAGAACTGTCACTGGTTGGCGTATGTGCATAGATTATAGAAAGCTCAATAAAGCCACAAGGAAAGATCATTTTCCACTGCCCTTCATTGATGAAATGTTAGAGCGGTTGGCAAACCACTCCTTCTTTTGTTTCCTTGATGGATATTCTGGGTATCACCAAATCCCAATCCATCCCAATGACCAGAGCAAAACCACCTTTACATGTCCTTATGGAACTTATGCCTATCGTAGAATGTCTTTTGGGCTATGTAATGCTCCAGCTTCTTTTCAAAGATGCATGATGTCTATATTTTCTGAAATGATTGAAGAGATCATGGAAGTTTTCATGGATGATTTTTCTGTATATGGAAAAACTTTTGATGATTGTCTAGAAAACTTGGATAAGGTTTTGCAAAGATGTGAAGAAAAGCACTTAGTCCTTAATTGGGAAAAGTGTCATTTCATGGTTAGAGAAGGAATAGTGCTAGGCCATCTAGTTTATGAAAGAGGAATTGAGGTAGATAGAGCTAAGATAGAAGTAATTGAACAACTACCTCCTCCTGTGAATGTCAAAGGAATCAAGTTTTCTTGGTCATGCCGGGTTTTTATAGAAGGTTTATAAAGAATTTCTCTCATATTGCTAGACCTCTTACAAACTTGCTTGCCAAAGATGTTCCCTTTGATTTTGATGATGCTTGTCTTAAATCTTTTGAAACTTTGAAAAATGCTCTTATATCTGCACCCATTATTCAACCCCCTGATTGGTCTTTACCTTTTGAAATTATGTGTGATGCAAGTGATTATGCTGTGGGGGCTGTTTTGGGGCAGACAAAAGACAAGAAACATCATGTCATTGCCTATGCTAGTAAAACTTTGACGGACCTCAACTTAATTATGCCACAAGTGAAAAAGAATTGCTAGCTGTTGTTTATGCCATTGACAAGTTTAGATCTTACTTAGTAGGAGCAAAAGTTATTGTTTACACTGATCATGCTGCTTTAAAATATTTGCTCACTAAGAAAGATGCTAAACCTAGATTAATAAGATGGATTTTGCTGCTCCAAGAGATTGATTTAGAAATAAAAGATAAGAAAGGAGTAGAAAATTATGTTGCCGATCATTTGTCTAGAATGTATTTTGAGAAACCGCAGGAACTACCCAACAATGACGCAATGAGGGACGACATGCTCTATCGGATCGCCCGATCGACCCCCGGTATCTGAGATATTGTTAATTTTATGGTTGCAGGATATATACGACCAGGGGCCGATAAGAAAAAGCTCATCTATGAGAGTCGCTATCACCTATGGGATGAACCATACCTCTTCCGAGTATGCTCTGACGGGTTACTTAGGAGGTGTGTACCGGCAGAAGAAGGAATGAAGATCATCGAGAAGTGCCACTCATCACCATATAGAGGTCATTATGGAGCTTTCCGCACCATGCAAAGATCTGGCAAAGCGGATTTTTCTGGCCAACCATGTATCAAGACACAAAAGCTTTTGTACGAAGGTGCAACTCCTGTCAGAGGCACGGAAACATCAATTCTAGAAGTGCCATGCCACTGACGACCAACCTTCAGATCGAGCTCTTTGATGTCTGGGGAATTGACTACATGGGACCGTTTCCAAAATCCGGAAAATACGAGTACATCTTGGTGGTAGTTGACTATGTCTCCAAGTGGGTTGAAGCCCTGCCATGCAAATCTGATGACCATAAGAGCTCAATAAGGATGTTCGAAGAAACAATATTTCCAAGATTCAGTACGCCAAGGCTAGTGATAAGTGATGGAGGATCCCACTTCATCGATAAGCGCTTCGAGAAATATCTATCGGACCGTGGGATCCAACACAATGTCGCTACTCCTTATCATCCGCAAACAAGTGGCCAAGCAGAGACATCCAATAAGCAGATCAAGAACATTCTACAGAAGACGGTGAACCAAATGGGAACAAAGTGGAAAGACAGGTTACCCGAAGCACTCTGGGCTTATCGGACAGCCTACAAGACTCCCATTGGAATGTCTCCCTACCAACTTGTCTACGGGAAGACATGTCACTTGCCGGTGGAGCTAGAATTTAAGGCTCATTGGGCAATCAAGAGGTGGAACATGGACTTTGAGGCAGCCGGAACAAAACAGAAAATGCAACTGTCCGAGTTAGAAGAATGGAGAGAGAAGGCATACCACAGTGCCAAGATCTACAAGGAAAGAACCAAGAGATGGCACGACAAGAGAATCACAAAGAAGAATTCAACCCAAAGGCGATCGTGTATTACTTTTAATTCCAGGGTATGACTCTTTGGGCATGGGAAGCTACGAAGCAAGTGGGACGGACCATACAAGGTGGTGAGTTCATCGTCACACGGAGCCGTCACTCTTCCAGACAACGAAGGTACGTTATTCAAGGTAAATGGTCAACGTCTCAAAATATTTTTAGAGCCCAATAAAGAGTCCGAGGATTTAGATGTGATAGAATTCTTTCATTTACCTAAGAATATTAATTTTAGGCACTAATGGGCCAACTTAGGGTTTTTTGGGATAAGCACACGGTTAGAACACCCCACGACGAAAGGCATCATGAAGCGACACGGGGGGAGGCCGATCGGCCTCCTCCTCATCGGGCCGGCCCCGCCCCGCCGCCTCGCCACCAGCTTTTGCCCACGCTATCTCTTAGGTGCACAGATATGGAAAAATTACTTTCGGGGATCGATTTCAAGATATCCCGCAGCCATTCCAATCTAGGTCAACCCCTTGTGCAAGTTCGTGACCGATATATAACCAAGGGCAGACCTCTCATCTTTTCTCATCTAAGCCTCCCAAGCAGCAGCCATGGCTGACAAACAGCTCATTCCCTACAACAAAGAGCCAAGGCGACCGTCCCCCTTGTGAAGGAAGCCAAGCCGCTCACCGTCATACCGCCTGATCGCATCCCTCTCCCACCTATTCCACCTAGTCGTCCACGCTCGCCACCACCACCTGAAGGACGCAAGCAGGTGATGTACGCTCAGCCGTACGATCGCCGTCGTGAAGCAGACTTGAGGAAGTCGATCCGTATTCCTAGCTATATGGATCTGAAGGAGCCCAGGGATGGTGAGCGACTCACCAAGGTGCGCATGGACGTGCACGGCAACACGAGGGTGCACAAGTATACTACTGCCCCTCCAGGCCGTGTCATCATCGACGGCATCCGCGCTAAGGAATCGCAGGTCAAAAGGATTCCTGTCTTCGAGGCCAGCCAGCGGATGCCACAGAAGCAGAAGACTAGGAAAACCGTAGCTGAGCTAGCACAGGAAGTAGCAACCCTTGCAGAAACTTGCAAGGAGATCCACCGTGTAAACACCTCCCTCACCAAAACCGTCCTCCATCTGCTAAAAACAAAGAAGCGTAGGGACGATGAGGGAGATGTGAGCCGCGACCCGAAGAAGGGCAAGGGCCCTTTGTGAGCATCAGAGTAGAGAGCACATTAGTCTTAGTATTAGAGTTTAGTTAGTTAGAGTTCGCTTTAAATAGTTTGATTCGTGTAATAAAGTGCTCTCCCTTATTAATGAAGTGATCCACAAGTTGAGTCATATTGTCTATCTATATTTTCTGGATATGTTTTTGTCGCCACCATGCTGTGTATGCAAGATAACAGAAAACAAGTGTAGGGGAGAAGATCGACGATCAAACAGCATCTTCTGCGACCAAAATCAAGAAAAACGGAAGGAGAACGGAACCATCGACTCGCACGATGAACCGCACCCCGAACCACGGCAGGGGGAGGTGGCTCGGCCCCCTCCCTGGGCCGATCGGCCCACTGTGGGGCCCACTTCGGCCGCGCTTCGTCCACCACTCGGTTTGCTCCCTGAACTTTCAGAATTTTTGTAAATTGCTTTCCGTTTCGAATTTAAATGAAGATGCTCTGTTATGATATGTTTTCCAACATAAAAGATGTCTTGTTAACCTAAGGATAAAGGTTTGCATGATTATTCTCCTAGAAATATTTGTTGCTTTTGGGATGATTTAAATGCTTGAAAGTTAGAATAAAGAGACCCTCTTTCTTTTATCTTGTCTTTGGAGAGTTTCTTTTCAAAAATATTCAAATCATTAGCAATGCTTCTCCTTTGTGATTAAATGATATGTCCCAGTATAGCCTCGGTAATCATTAAAAATAAATTTAATTACTGCTTACTTGCATTGAGCTTTGTCAAGTCTAAGACCCATGTTGAAGTTTTGTCTAAGTCTAAGATCAAGATCACGTACACTGCTTTCACTAAAGTATCCATGCTCAAATATTTTTTGGTCTCTATCTCCCATAAATTTTATTGTTGAAAAAAAAGGTACAGCTATGAAAAAACCAAATATTGAAAAAAAATCAGAGTGGAGAGAAAAGTGAGGGAGAGGAGAAAATGGACAAGTGTTCTATGGGTCAGAAGAACCCCCCTCTCTGAAAAGAAAAAGGCAAAAATAAGAGAAGAAAAATGGACACGTGTCCGAGGGTGAGTAGGGCCCACTTCTCTAATAAAAGTGAGAGAGTAATAATGGACGCGTGTCCGAGGGTGAGTAGAACCCAACTCTCCACAAAATAGCTGAATACCTCGCTGAAAAAATATATATATAAATGTTGCAAAAAGGGAGATCAAAGATTCTAAAAAGTAAGAGCAGTGGTTTTAATTAACACATGCACATATCTTGATCTATGACTCATGACATGCCTCTCCATGGATCCAGCTTTGACTCGGCAATATGTGCAAGGTAAGTTTGCTGCATCTTTACATTTTGAGCCCCATATATATATCAAATAAATGTTTTGGTGAGGACATAATATATTTTGAGAGACTTGAGAGTATCACAAAGGAGTAAGTAAGGCTAAGTTTTCTTTTCAAAATTTATTCAAAATCTCTCCATTGACTTGATTTGAGAATTAAAGGTAATCTGTTTCTAACCGTTTTATGCTCAGATATCCCATAAGTGCAGGTATGACTAAAGAGTATGATTATGTTGATCCTTTGTCTCTATGGTTGTTAGACCATCCTTTTATCGAGGACGAGTAAAAGCCTAAGTGTGGGGGAGTTTGTTGACACATTTTATCTATAAATATTTTCCCTCACATTTACTTGAAAAAGGACTAAAATATAATTAGATCACCTTATTAGGGTTTACACTGACAATTTCCACGAGTTTTGGTGAATCTATAAAATTACAGGGATTATTCAGAAAAACCAGAGAAGAGACGATTCTAGAAGACTCCAGAGCACTCCCGAACTCAACACAACTTGGCTTGCAAGAAAGAAGCTTCTGGAAGGAATAATGAACCGACACGCCGAGGGGGGACCCGAGGGGGGCCACCCTGTGCCGATCGCTGGTGGTGGGCCGCCTTCCGGCGCCACCTCCCGCTGAAGGTTCCTCCACTGCCTCCTAGGATCAATCTAAACCACTTGTTAGGTCGGTTTGATCAAACGGCGCAGAGCATCTCCTCAGAACTATATAAACAGGCCCCCTGACCCCAGGGTAGACATCCAATTCATTCTAGATCACCAATGCCTACCTGAGATAGAAGCTCTAGATTAGAATTAGAGTTGGAGAGTTAGTATCAAGTTGAGAGATTAGAGCCACGATCTAATCAGATCTAGCTAATCTTGTTCAAGAGAATTAGAGCGCAGCAGAGGTAGAGAAGAAGGAAGGCCTGGACTTGTCGGTGTCTCCTCTTCATCTTCTTCCTCTGGGATCGACTCCATTGGAGCCTGATCTTGAGACCTTGTGGAAAAAGATCAACTTATTATTCAAGTAAGAAACATTGTTATTATTGTTCTTACGGTTCATAGCTCTTTTATGAGTACTTTAATTCCTATCGCTCTTGAGTTAAAGTTGCATGTTTAGTGTAAGCGTGGTGCTTAGACTAGCTAGCTTGTGAATACCTTCTATATTCCGGATCGTGTGGTATCGTGGTGGTGACAGCACCATTGAGTCCTTTGTAGTCCACCTCCCGTTTATAGAAACCGTAGGACTCCCTCCTATAGAATGTCGGGAGGCTCCCTTTCCTAAGTGTGTCTTCAGGCAATCTCCCCATAAGAACATTAATGCATAGCTTATGCGAGTAAGAACTAGATATTCCTAAAGTTTTCCTTACCTCTCTTTCTATCAAGTCCTTGATAGCTTCTCAGGGATTAGTTATATACCTCAGTCCACTCTTTCTACCTTTCTCCCTGTGAATTCGATATTTAAAACCCTCTTCCCGGGTGAAGTGCTCACCGGTATCCATGCGCTTGCGGATTATCTACCATAATATTTCTGTGGGCTTAACAACTACCAACACCCTCCACGCCGCTCTGCACCACGCCGGCATCGCCATTCATCCTCCGAGTTCTGCTGATTGGTACTTCGACACCGGCGCTTCCACCCACATGACCAGCGGCTCCGGTATCTCTCCTTCTTCCCTGCAACCCTTTCACTCCGTTGTCACTGTTGGAAACAGCGCACGGCTGCCCGTCACCCACACGGCCGCCGCCGCCATTCCAACATCCTCTACTCTTCTTCATCTTAACAACGTGCTTGTCACTCCTTCGCTAGTTAAAAATCTTGTGTCAGTTCGTCAATTGACCCGTGATAACAACATCTCTATTGAATTTGACCCTAACGGCTTTTCCATTAAGGATCTTCCCACCAAAATAGAGAGGCTCCGATGTGACAGCCACGGTGATCTATACCCTCTCCGGCTTCCTCAGCATCAAGCTCTCTCGGTGTCTTCACCGGCGACGATCGAGCTCTGGCACAACCGGTTGGGGCATCCAGGGTCTCCTACTCTCCAACAGCTTCTTCATGACTTATATTTCCACTGTAATAAAATAGCAGCACACACTTGCCACCATTGCAGCGGAGCCAAGCACACTCGCCTCCCTTTTCAGTGTTCAAAAACACCAGCATATTTTCCTTTCCAACTAGTGCATTCAGATGTGTGGACTTCTCCAATTTACAGTCATTCCGGCTATAAGTACTATGTTGTGTTTATTGATGCTTATACCCATTACATTTGGACTTACCCGGTTCGACAAAAATCTAATGTTCCTCATGTCATTCGCACTTTCTTTGCTTATGTCGCCACTCAATTCCGACTTCCGATCGTTGCCTTTCAATCCGATAATGGTACCGAGTATGATAATGCCGCTATGCGATCCTTCTTATCCGCTCAAGGCACAGCATTCCACCACTCCTGCCCCTACACTTCCCAGCAGAACGGGAAAGCTGAACGGATCTTACGCACTATTAACGACTGTGTTCGAACTTTGCTTCTTCATAGTGCAGCTCCTCTGTCGTTCTAGGCCGAGGTCTTGAACACGGCGACCTACCTCATCAACCGCCACCCGTGCCACGCCACAGGAGCCATCACGCCTCATCAACTCCTTCTCGGTGTGCCACCGCGCTACGATGAGCTCTGTGTCTTCGGTTGCCTCTGCTACCCCAACACCTCCGCGACGACATCCCACAAGCTCTGTCCTCGCTCGGTCGCTTGTGCCTTCCTCGGCTACCCAAGCGATCACCGAGGCTACCGCTGCTACGACATCACCACCAGCCGCGTCTACATGTCTCGCCATGTCACGTTTGTTGAAGACATTTTCCCGTTCCGCGACAGGCATACGACAATGCCACCTTCGCCACCGCTCCGGCGGCGACGACACGCCTGGCGCGCCTCGCTTCACAGCACCACGCACCGCCTACACACCGATCCCGCGCCGCCCACACCGCAAGCCTCGCTCACCAGTAGCGCCACACACATTTCTCCAGCGACGTCGCCGCTTGTGTCCCCTATGCGTACGCCACCATCTCTAACGACGCCTGCTCACTCGCCGCCACCACACCGTGCGTCACCCACCGCACCACCCTACTTCAGCGTCGTGCCACACGACCCGAGCGCGTCTCCACCACCACACCCTTCCTTTGCGCGCGCCAAGGCTGCGCGACCCAACCCACCTCCCGCCCACCGCCTCCACAACAACACGTCATGGTGACAAGGTCGCGCACCAGCAAATTCAAGCCTAATCCCAAATACGCACTCACCACGATGTCACCAATCTCTGCCATCCCGCAGTCTGTCCGTGCGGCGCTCAGTGACCCTCAGTGGCGGGATGCTATGCAGTAGGAGTTTGACGCACTTTAGAGAAACAAAACGTGGACTCTCGTTCCGCGACCGGACGATGCTCGCGTCCTCTCTGGCAAGTGGGTGTGGAAGATCAAGACCGGCTCCGACGGCTCCTTTGAACGTTGCAAGGCACGTTGGGTCATCTTGACGATCGGCGACAACGAGGATACTTGACGAAACATTCTCCCCGGTTGTCAAGCCGGCGACCATACGCACTGTGCTCACGCTCATCGCCTCCAAGCACTGGCCGGCGCACCAACTCGACGTCACGAACGCATTCCTCCGGCAATGCGCGCAGGCGTGTCTCATCAGCGGCCGCGGGTTCGAGGATCCTACTCGACCTCACGACGTCTGTCTTCTCACCAGATCATTGTACGGCTACGCCAAGCGCCTCGGGCGTGGTTCAACCGTTTTGTCGAGCATGCGGTCTCCCTCGGGTTCACGCAATCACGCACCGACAGCTCATTGTTCGTCTACAAGCGCGGGAACGCCATGGCGTATCTTCTTCTCTACGTCGACGACATGATTCTCGCGGCATCATCCTCCGACCTGCTCTAGCACTTCGTCAACAATCTGAAGACCGCATTCGCCATCAAGGATCTCGGGCCTGTGAGCTACTTCCTCGGGATCAGGGTGAAGCGCAACCGCGAGGGGTTTATGCTCTCTCAGTCATCTTACACCATTGAAGTGCTCGAGCGTGCAGGAATGCAAAATTGCAAGCCCGTGGCGACGCCCGCCGAGTCTATGTCCAAGTCATCAAGCTCCGACGGCACACCATTGAACTCCGCGGACGCTTCTTGGTACCGCAGCATGGCTGGAGCGCTTCAGTACCTCACGTTGACACGGCGACGCCGCCTATCTTTGTGCAACAAGCACGCTTGTACATGCCGCGCTAGCGGACGGCGCCGCTGCGCTCTCGGCGCATCAGCGCTACCTCAAGGGCACGACGTCGCTCGGCCTACAACTCTTAAACCGTCGGCGCCATCCATCACGACCTACGGATGCGGTGGGCGGCTGCCCAGATATGCGATGGTCGACATCAGGGTTCGCCATATTCCTCGGTGACTCTCTGGTCTCATGGTCATCGAAACGGCAAACGACGGTGTCGCGCTCAAGCGCCGAGGCGGAATATCGCGGCATGACGAACGCGGTGTCTGAGTGCACCTGGCTGTGTCAACTCCTCCGCGAACTTCACTGTGACACGACGAAGGCCACAATCGCGTACTGCGACAACATCTCAAGTGTGTACATGGCGCGCAATCTGGTACATCATCGACGCACCAAGCACATCGAGATCGATATCCACTTCGTTCGGGAGAAGGTAGCACTCGGCGAGCTGCGCGTTCTACAAATTCCAAGCACCCGACAGTTCGCGGACATTTTCACCAAGGGACTATCTACGGCTCTTTCTGAGGACTTCTGGGCCAGTCTCTGCATCGGCAACGCGAGCTGAGACTGCGGGGGGGTGTTGAAGACCGTTGGCTTCTGCTGCAAGCTGCTGAAGCACTCGAGTCCATCGCGCGCACGACGCGCTCTGGCCGTTCGTGGGCGACACGGGCACGACGTCCTCGCCACGGCTCTCCCCGCTCGCCCTTGACTCGGGCGCACGCACCCGCAACTCCGCAAGCTACGCTCCACCGGCGCGTCCTAGATTCTAGGAGAGTTTTGATTGAGTCATGAGATGTATGTGTATAAAGGCTTATGCCATTGATCAATGAAGCACGGTTGATCCAATTCCATCTTTCAATTTTGCACTCTGCTCTCCTTTTCCTGCTCCAGTTTTTTATTCATATGATTACTCCCAGGTTCCATGTTAAAGTGATTTATTATGACTTTTGATCCCAATTCTCCTTCCCTCTTCACTACTGCACAAAAATCAAAATCTCAACTATAACTTTTGCATGGGCAGCTGATGTGAAGATGATAATCATTTGGACAAAAGGAGGATAAGAGGACAGCATTGACAAGCATCACTGAAGAGTATAGCTCATATGCTATTCAGTCCAATCAACTGCATTCAAGCCAATGTTCAGTGACCTAAGACCAACAAATTATCGCATTATGTGCATGAACTTGTGTGTGTTGGAGGAACTTCCAGAGTACTTAAATGATCGAGTTGAAATCAGATCAACATCTTATGTATATATTTTTCATAAGTGTCAAATAATTTACCTAGCAGGTTAGAAAAGAGAAACATTTATTTCTGGAATCAACAACAGTTGGATGTTACCCTGGCCAAGAAATGCCTCAGATATGCAAGGAACTAATACTGAGAAAACTTCATTAATTGTCGATGTCATGTATAATCACTACTAGAGAATCACACATTTGTACCGGGTGGGAACCCCCATTAGCACCGGTTATCGAACCGGTATTATTCATCCGGTACTAATGGGAGGGCAATTTGTATCGGGTGGCTCAACCAGTACGAATGTGTACATTAGTACCGGAGCATAACCGGTACTAATGTGTTTCGCTCGTCCCTCGTCTGTCCACCCCCTTCTTTTAATTTCCTTTTTTATTTCTTCTTTTCTTTTTTTTTCTCTTCTCTTTCTCTTTTCTTTTTCTTCCCCCATTCTCAATCACAGAAAATCTCACGAACACATCTCATTTTATCAAAGAACATACAACTCATACAAATCATGTATCTCTCAATCACATACAGAGTACAACTCATATACATCTCACAAACACATATATCTCAGATTTTACAGATCAAAAGTCAAATCGCAAGAACACGAACAACTTAGAATCAGATTATACAAGATCTGGAAATCAAATCAAAGAACACATGAACACGAATCACGGATGAACACATGAACACGGATCAAAGAACAAGAACCCACGCTGGCCTCCCGCCGCGCCCCCAGCGTGACGCTGGCCTCCAGGCACTACGGGAAAATCAGAATTTGCCGTGAGCTCGGTATTTTGCCGTGAGCTTTTTGTCGGGCTCACGGCAAAATAGCCTTTTTCCCGACGGCTACGATAAAGCTCACGGCAAAAGTCGGCTCACGGCAAAAACATCTATTTGCCGTGAGCTTAAGGGTCGGCTCACGGCAAAATAGCCTTTTTGCCGTGAGTCATGAACGGCTCACGGCAAGTAGCTCTTTTTGCCGTGAGCCATTCATGACTCACGGCAAAAAGGTGTATTTGCCGTGAGCTTTCAGGCCGGCTCACGGTAAAATTTCCAAAGAGAAAAACAAACCAAAATTTGAAGCAATAGATTAATTCAAATAAAAAAATTTCAACTACAAAGTTTCATAACTTCTCAATATGTACAACTTTTATTTGGTTCGTTTCTTCATTTGACAAAGTGGTAGTAATTTTGTTCACAAAATCTATATCTCTTATACAGTTTCAAGAAACTATATGAGTGATGTACACAATTTGTGAACAATGTTAGTACCACAATACCGGATGACCAAATGACCAAAATAAGAGTTGTCGGTGTTCAGAAGTTATGAAGCTTTGTAGTTGAACTATTTCTAATTTGAATTACTTTCGTCAACGAAACTTACGTCTGAATATTTCAAATTTTCAAATTTGAATTTTTGAAATGACTTCGAATGGAAAAACATTGTAAATATTTGAAATCATTGTAAATATGGTTGACAAGTTATGAAACTTTGTTGTTTATTACAACTTTTTTATTTGAAATCATATTGTCAACGAAAACTAAGTTTGAATGTCTCAAATTTGAAATTCAAATTTTGTAAACAATCTCGAATGGAGAAACTTGCAATATGAAAGTTGTGTATCTCAAAAAATTATGATACTTTGTATTTGACAACTTTTTTATTTGAAGCCATTTGCTATATTTAACTAATTAAATGCATTGATGTAATTTAAAAAAAACAAAAAATTGCTCTCGGCAAAGCCATATGGGCCCGCAGGCCCAACATCACACCGGCCCAACTTCCGCCGAACCCTAACATATATAACCTCCCCCCTCCCCCACCCCTACTCCTCGGCCTTCCCCGGCCCCTTCTCTCCTCCTCGGATCTGCCCCACCGCCACCCTCGCCTCCTCCTCTCCTCCACCACCGTCCCTTCCTCTCCCGCAACGCCGGTGCCCCACTCCTCCTCCTCCCTCCGGCCGCCACCGCCTCCTCTCCTTCCCCTCTCCTCCTCTCGCCTGCGCTTCTTCTCTCCAGCTCGGCGACCTCCCTCACTCATGAACCCCTCCTCCCGGCCTCCTCTCCTTCCCTCTGCTTGCTCCTCGTCTTGGGAGGCGGGAGGCGGCGGCGGAGGTGGATGGCGGCAGTGGGATCCGGGCGGTGGTGGTGTGGCGACAGCGGGGTGGTGGTGTCGCGGCGGCGACCTCCTCTTCGTCCCCTGCGACGAAGGGACCCGGCGGCGGATCCACAACGGTGGCGGCGCGACCTCCTCCTCCAGGCTCGGTGGCCTAGCCTCCTCTAGGCGCGGCGGCCCGGCCTCCTCCAGGGGATCTACGGCGGCATCTTCTCCTCAACGACCGGCCTCGGCCTCCTTCCCCGGTGCAGCGTCAAGCTCCCTCCCCTGCACGGCGTCAAGCTCTCTCCCAGCGCGGCCTTGACCTCCCTCCCCGGAGCGGCGGTGATGTCCTAGGTGGCGGTGGTGAACAGGGCAGCCGTGGCTGGTGGCGGCGAAGGGCAGCGGCGGAAGCCACAGCGACCGGTGGATCAGGACGGTGGGCCCGTGATGCGACCGGGATGTTTTTGTTTCTTTTTTATTTTTTTCTAAACTCTTTGCCGAGAGTCGAGTAGTACGCACGGCACTCCTTTGCCGTGAGCCCCATGGGCCGGCTCTCGGCAAAGAGGTGGTTTGCCGTAAAATCGTTTGCCGTGAGGGTTTTGCCGAGAGTTACTCCCGGCAAACCTTTTGCCGAGAGGAATCAGGCTTTTGCCGTGAGTAACCGGCTCATGGCATTCTCCCTGTTTCCGGTAGTGAGGCCACCGCGCCCCAGCCCGTCGCTTAGCTGCCCCCCTCGCCAGCCTTACCTGCGCTGTCGTGCGCGCCGGGAGGTTGGCCAAGCCCGTGCACCGCCCGCTGGGAGGCCGCGCACCCTGTCCTACAGCTGGCCCTGCGCCGCAGCCAGGAGGTCGGCCTAGCACCCACGCCGCCCGCCGGCAAGGCCGACCCAGGCCGGTCGCGCCACTCGGTGGGGAAGCCGCGCCCCAGGAAGGCCGCATGCCCGCACCGACGGCAGCGTGACGGGGAGGCCACGGGCCCGCACCGGGATCTCGATCTGCAGAAACAGGGAGAGAGAGGTGCGGTGAGAGGATAAGAAAATGAATGGAGAAGAATGATAGAGAGAGAGAGAGAGAGAGAGCAGGCAGAGGCCGCGCGTGCCTGATAGTTTCTAAGTGGTGGTCGGTGGGGCGCGCGACAGCGGTGGAGAGCATTAGTGCCGTGGTTTCTTTTGATCCGGTACTAATATGCCTCTTTCAATACCGGGGTTTATTTACATCCATTACTAATGTACTCCGTCCATATTAGTACTGGGTGTCGCCAGCACCCGGGACAAATGGTCCCTCATAGGGGGCGCGTCGGGAGCAAAAATATCCGGTACTAATGAGATTTTTGACCTGGGACAAATGCTCGATTCTCTAGTAGTGAATCAGAAGGAAATGTAAAATATTATCTAGGAAGCAATAAACAAAACCCATGTATTTCTGAAAATACATAATGTTTTTGCGCCTCTGGTTCAGTACTGCCACGCTCAGAATAATTGCTACTAGTACTGCTCGGCAAACTGCATAAAAAGAGTGAGTAATCTGTTAAAATGTCAAAGGATAGGTGTTATGGTGAATTTTACTCACTCGATCAATTATAGTCACTCCGAAGCTTGCGAATGTCTAATGAGAAACTATAATGTTTGTAAGATGTCCCTCCATGCAAAAATTTAAAGAAAGCAAAACATGGTTCGCAGTAATTGGAATATGTCCTAGTTGGTGACTGAGCTTGAATGAGCATTCAAAATTTCTGATCACATACTGAGAAGTACATAGGCAGCTAGCCATCTTACATATATGCAGTAGTTTTCTTCAATCCCTCCATCCTTATATGTGACTATTCGTCACGACTAGCTACCAAGGAGCAGAAACCAATGAATTGAAAGGTAAGCACCAACTACCAGTGAAACAGGTATAGAAGGTCTCGGGAAACTAGATGCCAAGCCCAATTTGTCGGAAAGTATATCCTTTTTGTATAATGACTTACTCTGTTGGAAAACAGAGAGACGAAGGACCTACTACTGTGTAGCGATTACTAAACCTTCCTTGCATGCGAGGACTGATCAAAAGGAAGGCCATCATTTGCCCTTGTAATAATGTTCAATTAACACTGCTGGAACAACAATTTTTTATCAAGTCGTCTTATTCCATAAGCTAAGGTTGAGGAATTATTAATCATTTGTTCTTCAATCAAATCAAAAAGCTTGGTACCAACCATATCATTATAAAGAAAAGTTGTAGTGTTACCATTTTCAGAATTCAGATGATGGACTTCAACGTTTACTGCCTGCATGTAAATTTTATTCATGACAAGAAGATGTCAAGTATTGTGTTCTTTAATGTGGGTTATGGCTAGATCTCAAGAATTGAATCATAATGGAGTTTTCCACCTTACATAAGGACGACACCAGTGAACAGACTTCCTCATATACATCTGCATGACCAGCAATTTTATTTGTCCATATTCACTTTTCAATGTCACATCTTTAACATAGCAAAAAAAAGTTTTAGCTGAATTCACGGAATAGGAGACACGGAAAAATAATCATGGTTCTGCACAGATGAATATTCATCAATTCATTTTTTTGAGTGTGAGAAGGTGGCAAACAATCCACCCAGTACAACAGCATCTTATTTTTCCCAGACATACACTATATATTTTTAACACCCCATGGAAAAAGCTTGGTAGTAATCATCAAGTTATAAAGAAAAATTGTAGTGTTGCCATTTTGAACATTTACTACCTTTAAGTGAATTCTATTAATGAATGCGTAGATCACAAAACATTAATGCACATATGTGTTCTTTAATCTGGGTTATGAAACATGTCATGAATTAACTCATAATAAAGTATCCCACCTTACATAAGTACGACAGCGGTGCCCTTGTCCGTACTTCACTTTTCAGTGTGACATCTTTCACATAGCAACAAAAAGTGATTGATGGCTCTAGGGAATAGGAGACACCAGGAGAAAATCATGCGTGTGCACTGATGAATCATCATCAGGGTTGACCAGTCTGGCTGGAATCAACAACACTTGATGTTACCCTGACCAAGAAATGTCTCAGACATGCAAGGGCTTCAGTTCTCGCGTATAAACAAAAGAAATATGGTTAAATATTATGTACCAACAAGCAATTCAAGACCCATGTGTTCTGAAAATGCATAATGATGTTGCGCCTCTGATTCAGTGCTGCCACACTCTGAATAACTGCTACTCGTACTGGCTCCATACAATGCTTAAAATGTTGTTTGAGCATTATGGTGAATTTTGCAATTGTTTTAAGTTAATTACATTGTGGCTCACTCGATAATTTACAGTCACTACGTGGCTTGCTAGTGTGTGTAATGAGAAATTTTAATGTTATTAGGGGTAACATGTCCCTCCCTGAAAATAATTGAAAGAAAGTAAAACATGTTACGGATATTAATATATAAGGATGAAGAAAGCGAATTAAGGGAACTATGATCGACATCGTGAATGAACATTTGAACTTTTTCCAAAATTTAATGCGAACACCTCACCACGGCCTGCTAGCTGATCACGTACGGAGAAGTAAATAGTCAATCAGCTGAATTTCCATGCTATATGCAGTAATTCTGTTAATCCCCTCTCTTCATCCCTATATATTACTTTTCGTCACAATAGGCTACCAGGAATATAATTGTGCATATCTAGGTATAGAAGGTTTCAGGAAACAAGATGCTGAGCTAGCCCAATGTGTCATCAAGTATAATCTTCCATTCTACCTACTTCCACATTGCTAAAGAAAATTAGTTCTTAGGACGAATAACAACAATCTATCGTCCATCCATTTAGTATGAAAACTATTCTCAACTTCTACTTTTGATACAAAACATATACTACCTCCGTTCCGAAATATAAGCATTTGTTGACTTTTGATGATCACGTTTGACCATTCGTCTTATTCAAAAAATTTATGAAAATATTATTTATTTTGTTATGACATGTTTTGTCATCATATATATTTTAAGTATATCATAATTATTTTTATATTTTCACAAATTTTTTGAATCGACGAATGATCAACGTCTTGTATGAAATCGAAGAATGCTTATATTTTGGAACGGAGGGAGTATTTGATAGTAGTGCTGTCATCTAATCCACAATCTGGAGACAGAGACAGACAGAAAGGAGTAACACCTTGCAGGATGTTTCTTTTTTTTTACAAATCAAATTCCCAAAACTGCTTCTAGATACCTCTTGCATATCTTCAATGATCACTGTGGTGTCCCCATACTGAGGAGGGACTCTGGGTCTATGGCATCGGTTGCACCAACGCGAGTCTTAGGTTTCTGTACAGGGACAATCCCATGTTTAATTTATTTTATATAAATGTAATTCTCAACAATAATTAATAGGGAAATCTAATCAAGGTGTGTGACCTTGCTTAACTGACGCAAGTGCAACTCCACACGGGTTGTCCAACATAAGGACTAATGCTGTAGCTAGAACTAAAGCCTCCCTTATCGAATATATGCAGTACAGAAAATGCTCTTGTAGTGGAAACCAAGTTCAAAGATTATTGGAAAAGGTTGGGGCCACTTCAGTGCACACAGTTTCAAAATCAAGATTTAAGCAATTAACTGCACATGCATAATTGATAGAAAATGAAGTGCACACTGTAACCTATCGAGAAACTAGTTTGAACAGGTAGGCAACAACCTTCATGCGGGCTCTACACAGCAATAACATTTTTCTGCATTATGGAGAAAAGAACATCCAAAACAGAAGGACAAAAAGAATTACGGAAAAAAAAGATAGCAAAAGCACAAGGAATGAGAGAAATCAATTCATGACAACAGAACTCTTTACAATTCTATTTTCACTAGGAAAACTTGATCCTTGGTATATATTTCATAAAAATATTTTAAACATCCGGGAGGCGCTCACACACACACAAGTCACTTGCTTTTCATGTGACAAAATGTGTGCGCGGTGCGTGGTGTGTTAGAACATGGGACCTAGCCTTCTGTGATTACTGCCTCACTTACACATCACTTGTGATTGGGTTGTAGATGCTTTCCTTTTGACTTAACTCGTGGAGAACCTTTTTGTATTGATTGGTAGCACTATCCGGTAATAATGCCTACCTTTTTAATATCGGGTGGTGTTGCGACATAATACTAGAAGGCCTCCAGAAGGGCTACCCAGTAATAATGTAAAATTAGTCACGGATTGAAATATGGATGGATGAAAGGTCCTTTTATAGTAGTAGATCCTCCGACATAATACTGAGAGACATGAGGAAACATGGTACACAAACGGAGCAAAGTTGTCCAGCCATGGATCACAGCTACCCTAGCCTTTTTGACACCCCACGTTGACAAGTTACTAGCTTCAACGATAATGGGGTGGACAGTGGACGCTGGATGTTGTCCAACAGAGTACGATGTACGCATTATCTTGCTTGAGCTCGATCAACATCAAAATGGTTGAGATCGTTCTCGGGTCCCGTGTCCACATACTAACTAGGCTATGGTGCCCCCAGATGGAACAAAGACAATGGATTGATCAAGAGGAAGGACATCTATTAATTGCATCCCCTTGTAATAATGGTCAACATTCTAAACCAATCATCAAATTAGATTGTAATGTTTTCATTTTCAGATGATGGATTCAACGTTTACTACCTGTAAGTAAATTCTATTCATCAACTACAGCACAATCAAGCTGTCAACTATAATACATTCATGTGCATATGTGTTCTTTAATATGGGTGGTGACAAGATGTCAAGAATTAACTCATAATGGAGTATCCCACCATACGTAAAGCTAATTAACTCATGATTAGGTCACTTCATTATGGGAGCCTGGTGTGGTAGCTCCACTTGCATGGTACCATGTACTGCCCTGGTACTAAAGACGCATTCTCTGGTAGTGAGCAGAAAACACAACACATCAGCAATATAAACACTGGTATGTAACTAAATTTTCCATAGCTTCACAGACCACTCAATTTGACTTGGTTTATTTATATAAAAATGGTGAAGGAGCAGGTAAGTAATAACAGCGAAGATGATAGAATAGCACCTATAAACCTTCTCCTATAGTAGGAATGGAAGTCATGAGGAACATTGGTATGCCATGAGGAGATCGATGGACAAATAATACACTGCAGAGTGAGAGCGATGGAGAGAGCTGTGAGGAGAGCAATAGGGAGAGAGCCGCCTGTGGGGGAGAGAGAGCGGATAAGATTTTCTGGAGGAGGACGGGTGGACGCGAGGTGATGGCCAAAAGAATGGGGCATAAAATTTTTGGGTCCGAGTTGCCTATCGCCAATGGTGCGTATAACCAACCGGCAGTGATAGGCATCACCACCGGTCCCTATTACTAACCGACGTTGATAGTGCGTGCTTTTACTGCCGGTTCTATTTATTGAGAGGTCCATAGTTGGCGATACCCTATCATAGCCATTTTTAGGTGAACCGTCAGTGATAGGGCGGCGGTGGCAAAATCTGTAGTAGTGACCAGTGCCTGGTACTAAAGCCGCATTCTCCAATAGTCAACAGAAAACACAACAGATCAGCAATATAACCACTTGTAATAAAAATCTCCATAGCTTGACAAACCACGCAATTTGACTTGAGGTTTATTTATATAAAAATTGTGAAGGAGCAGGTAAGTAATAATAGTGAAGATGGTAGAATAGCACAAACCTTCTCAAATAGTAGGAATGGAAGGCTTGTGGAACATTTTTATGTCGAGTGGACATCGATGGACAGATAAATACGTTGTAGATCAGATAATGCAATTCACGGGTATTGCAGCAGTGGAACTCACAACGGGAAAATTTGAATTTGCCGTGAGCTCCTTTTTTTGCCGTGAGCTATTTGTCGGGCTCACGGCAAAATAGCAATTTTGCCGACGGCCACGACGAAACTCACGGTAAAAGTCGGCTCACGGCAAAAAGAGCTATTTGCCGTGAGTTTAAAGGTCGGCTCACGGCAAATAGCTCTATTTGCATAAGCCATGGTCGACTCACGGAAAAAAAGAGCTATTTGCCGTGAGCCATGGACGGCTTACGGCAAAATAGAAATTCAAACCAAATTTTGAAGCAATAGATTAATTCAAATCAAAAATTTTCCAACTACAAAATTTCATAACTTCTCAATATGTACAACTTTTATTTGATTCGTTTTTTCATTTGACAAAGTGATAGTAATTTTGTTCAAAAAATCCTATATCTCTTATATAGTTTCATGAAATTATATGAGAGATGTACAAGATTTGTGAAGAATAATAGTACCATAATACCGGATGATCAAATGACCAAAATAAGAGTTGTCGGTCTTTAAAAGTTATGGAACTTTGTAGTTTAACCATTTCTAATTTGAACTACTTTCATCAACGAAAATTATGTCTAAAGTTTTCGAATTTTAAAATTTGAATTTTTGAAACAACTTCGAATGGAGAAACATTTTAAATAAAAGTTGTAGATGTTGACAAGTTATGAAACTTTGTTGTTTATTACAATTTTTTTTATTTGAAATCATATTGTCAACGAAAACTAAGTTTGAATGTCTCAAATTTGAAATTCAAATTTGGTAAACAAACTCGAATGGAGAAACTTGCAATATGAAAGTTGTGTATCTCAAAAAATTATGAAACTTTGTATATGACAACTTTTTTATTTGAAGTTGTTTGCTATATTTAATTAATTAAATGCATTTGATGCAATTTAAAAAACAAAACTTTCAGACGCCGTGTCCCCTTAGATTCGCCGCTGCTGCCACCGCCCTAGGCCTCCCTTCCTCTCCTCCACTGCCGCCCCCTTCCTCTCCCGCGACGCCGGCGCGCCCCCCTCCTCCCTCCAGCCACGGTGACCGGTGGATCCGGACTGTGGGCCCGTGGTGCGACCTGCGGGATGTTTTTGTTTTTTTATTTTTCCTAAACTCTTTGCCGAGATTCGAGGAGTACGCACGGCACACCTTTGCCGTGAGCCCCATGGGCCGGCTCTCGGAAAAGAGGTGTTTGCCGTAAAATCGTTTGCCGTGAGGGCTTTGCCGAGAGTTACTCTCGGCAAACCTTTTGCCGAGAGTAAATTGGCTTTTGCCGTGAGTAACCGGCTCACGGCATTCTCGCTGTTTCTGGTAGTGACTATAAGAGGAGTGAAGTACATGACACGGGGATCACAACGAAACTCGCCTCTTGGAGTATCCAAGAAGACCAGTTAGCTAACATGATAGTGTGGTGTACCGTGGAGCTTGGACAAACTGAGTATGACCTATCATGCTTCAGCTCCTGCAGGTTCAGCGCCGGGGAGCGCCAGGGAGAAGATGGATAGGATTATACGAATGGTTGGTGGGCTGTGTCACATATATTGGCCAATCGATGTAGTGTACTTTGCTAGACTAAGGATTGGAACATATGCCAAGCAATGGTTTGTTTTTTCAAGCATCAGAAACTAGACTTGAGGTTTGTGTGACTGCATATTTGACTTTTTCCTGTGAGCTTAGCCTTTCGCTAACAACCCGAGCCCCAATCCCTCTTGTGCTGTTAAAACAAGAAGGATGACACTGCTACTAATATACCTGTGCATGGGAAATGCAATCAAGTCTACAACAAGAAGGCTCAGATCCTGATCATGTCATTTTTTTGAAGGCATTAGGGGCGGGGGGGGGGGTGGAATCCCCACCTACTCTCATTGATGGAGCTTCCTGCAAGCTCAATAAAACATGGAGTTCAGCAGTTTTACAACAAACACACCCACAAACGCACACTAGAGAAGAAGACATGGTACATGGAGACACAAAGAGACACAACTCGCTTACAGATCAAAGATGAAGCACGACACAACCTAGAGAAGCAACTGATCGCCAGCAGAATGGGGACTAAAGACGATGAAGGGTGCATAAGCCAAAACTCATCGAACAATGACATCTTGGCCAAAACTCCACTTTTGTCCCCTGGGATGCATCTGGTCCAGTCCTTAGTTTAGGTGTACTAGTGTGTAAATTGGTGATCCATTGATGTGATTTGTCGTAAGATCAACTGATTATGCATTTGTTGTGTTTCAGTGACAAATCAGAATCAGCTGCACTCATTTTCAGCCGATTGCATTGTAGTAAAACAGTAGCTTAACAGGAGTGACCTCAGGAGAAGAAAACAGTGCATTGTGCTATAGGATCAAGGAAGAAGTGTTCCTCTATGGTTGCCTTTACTAAATTCATGCAGCTGAGATATAGGTGACAATACTCAAAGCACTCAATGAGTACACTAACTTGTGGTACATTAGGCAAGATGAAGTGAGATATTGACATATTGAATGCCATGTGGTAAAAAGTTGCTATCACAGAATCGCTGCAATAACTTAATGTTCCATCAGCGCCTTCACCTATATAAATGTGAAGGGGATGCATATGTCTTCACCTCGAGCCCCCATGTTCCAGTTAAAATGATATACTACATCATCAACATTTTGACACAGCACTGTTCCTTTTGCTGAATACGTTAGCACCCACAAGAACAAATTAGACCATTTGACAAACCCTTTTAATATGAGAGAAACATGTGGGAATAGAAGACATCAAGGAAGAATCAAATACCGAATCGGAGAATTACGTGTATGTTAATATTCAGGCAGTCTTTTCTTCAAGCTATGCCAAGAGTTATATGGCGCTCCTTTTAGATGAAATGATAGCTGAAGAACTCCAACGTGTAGATGAGTTCCGTGGGCTCGCCTGACCAGAGCTTAATTCATTGATACAGCCTCCAAACAGTAACTTGCACCTAAGAAGATGCTACTCCTAGTCACATCCTGTATTTCCGTGATCACTATATGGCATCCGCCTTTTCTGATAGCCCCTAGGCGTTTACATTGAGAGAATGGAATGCTGGCCACTTGCAGTGGTGAAAGCACAGGTGCTATCCGTCTTTGATTCCCATAGAACCATGGAGTGAATAGAACTGAAAATTGAAATAAGTAAATAAATTGGGATTGCTCTGCATTACATTGTCAAAAGTGACCACCATGCTTCATTTATGTTACAAATCCAGTTCCCAAAAATTCTGGGTAGAAACATCATCAAGGTGGAAGCTTGCTTAAATGGTGAAACATCACACAGATTGTGTTGTTTATAATCCTGTATGCGTGTGTCTTAGGATAGAGTCAAATAAGCCAGCCCGTGTTGGGTAGAATCCCTCTGTCGGAGCTCAGCGCATGGCAACGTGCGGAGCGTGTTTTCAGGAGCTCTGCGGCGTGGTCGTTGGACGTGGGATGGCATGAGCAGAGGAGCAGCAGGCCGCGCATGTAGGTCATCACATTGCCACGATTAGGGAGTTTATTAGAGTTTGTATTCCTCTTTATATTGTCGCAATCAATAGTGAAAACACTGCCAGTTTACAAGCACAAAATTCTTCTTGTCTTCTTGAGTTCATGAGCACCTGTGTTGATCGCCGGTGACGGAAGCTCGCCGCGATCTCCAACGGATTGTCTAGATACTATGCTCATGACAAAACCATGTTCGAAGATTCTTGGAATAGGTTTAGCAACGACATGTAGTTTCAAATACTAGACTGAAGAATCTACTGAAACAAGTTCATGATTGAACAGCGGATCTTTTCACGAAAGATTGTCCGGTTATTTTTTGAAACAAAGAAAGAAACAGTGGAAATCCTTCACAAAACTGAAGATACTTCACGTACAAATCAGTAAGGACAGCTGGCACAAATTTTGAAAGTATTATGTTGATGATTGTTGATACTTCTCCACTTGTAGCATCATCTTTCTTGTGAGGTTAGCCTTTCCCCCCAACAACCCGAGCCCTGATCCCTCTCGTGCTGTTAGCAACAGGAAGGATGATGGTGCCACTAATAAGGATGAAATACCGGCGCAAGTGAAACGCAATATCTATGCCAAGTCTACACCAAGCAGGCACAGATATTGGCCATGTCATCGTCAAGCACCTCCACTTTTGTCCCCTGGGATGCATCTGCTTTAATCTTTAGTCTAGGTGTTCTAATGTGTAAATTGGTGATCCAGTGATGTCATTGTTAAGTTCCTATAAATTCCTGCAGTTAGACCTACTGATTGTGCAGTTGTTGTGCGTGTGTGACAAATCAGAATCAGCCACAGCCATTTTAGCCAATTGCATTGTAGTAAAACAGTAGCTTAACAGGCGAGGAGTGATCTCAGGAGAAGAAAATAGTGCATTGTGCTAGGATCAAGGAAGAAGTGTTCCTCTACAGTTGCCTTTACTAAATTCATGTATAGATGATACAGGTGACAAAACTCAAAGCACTCAATGAGTAGACAAACATATATTGGAGTCAAGATGAAGACATTGACATATTAAATGTCAAATGCTGCAACAGTTTAATGTTTCATCAACCTTCACCTATATAATTGTGAAGAGGATGTATATGTCTTCACCTCGAGCCCCAATGCATGTTCCAGTTAAAATGATATACTAGATCATCAACATTTTGAAACTGCACTGTTCCTTTAAATATGAGAGGAACATGTGGGAATAGAAGACATCAAGGAAGAATCAAATACGAAGGAGGACCAAGAGAGTGTTTAATTCGCTGATACAGCCTCCATATAGGCCCTTATGCCTAAGGACATGGTACTCCTAGCCACATCTTGTCTTGCTGAAAGCACTACGCCGTCCACCTTTCCGATGGCTCCAAGCTTGGTGTTTACGTTGGCAGGATGGAGTGGTGAACACTGGGGGCGGATGCACCTATGCTTTCTGGATCCTTAGGAGCTGTCCTATAGAGCTACGTAGAGAATTTAACTGAAAACTGAAAAAAAAAAAATTGGGATTTCTCTGCATTACATTGTCAAAACTGACCACCATCGTTTACTGCCTTACCAATTTTGTTTTGCTAAGTTATCTTTCGTCAAAACTACTCCCTATCGTAAGTACCACGTAAATATTTTAATCTTAAAAGGGGCCTTAATTTCCACAAAAGTTTGTTTAAGTTAGGGACATCGGTGTGTATCATTGCCAGATAATGGGATTTCATTGAGAACTTTCCATTTGGATGTAAGTCCCACCGAAACTCATCCCGTTCATGGCACAAAACAATGTTAGCAATGCGTGGAATCAATTCGTTCTATGCTGCTAATTTGTGTCCTATGAGATCCCTACGTCATGAGAGATTTGAGGGTGATGTACTAAAAACTTCTGCAATAGTATCTAGTTTGTGTCTGGCTATATAATACAAACAAGGATGCTGCTTTCACAAGGTTGCATTTCTCAACCATTTATCTTCCCAAAACCTGATTTGTGACCAATCTCTAATTATAAAGTTTCAAAAACATAGAAATTCTCGCTTCGCCTTCATGGTACTAGCCCACTCATTTTGAAATAGAGGCACCATTAGTTAGAAGTGGGAAGAGGTGATCATGGGATGGAAGGGACTAGCACGAAGTTGGCAAAGCTCCGGGGAGAACTATGGATGGATCCACTTATGGAACCAAAGGTCAAGAATCCGTGCATAGGTCCACTTATGCATCGTTATGTACCACAACAGTTAGAGAGATGAGGGTTCCTCTGCAGGGTCGAAGTCCGGCAATCGCCAGGGACAGCCGCGGTGAAATCCATCCAGCAGCGCATCGAGCACTGGGCTAGGCCAAAAGGCTGCTGCAGACCAGTGCCAGAGGTGAAGGAAGATGGGTTATTGGGCACGTGAATGTCCCTCCTAGCCCAAGAACGTAGTTGCCCACACAGTGCAGGCGGGAAATTAGTCCAATAGCATGCACACTCATGGATTTGGTGTAACAAACTGGGAAATTAGTGCACCTATGGTCCATATGTTGCTAAAGTGATGTGCATATATGTCACTGAACTGTCAAGGGACAGGGTATTGGGATTGTATTCAAAAGGTAAAATTTTACCACGCTACTTTTTTTTGGTCGCTTGGATGATAAATTTGCAATTTTCCTGCTACCTTCCGTAACCCTAACCGTGTTCTGTATCACTGAAGGATGGGATTGGCGACCAGAGAGGAGAGGAGTGAATGGGAGCCAATTAAAAATTCTTCTCATAAAAGATAAACCCGACCTATGTCCCAAAATCAAACCCCAAGAGCTTGCACACGGAAGCGAGACAAACACGCCCCCAAACACAAGTCTACAGAACCTACGAACCAACCTCGGATCAAATAGCGGAAGCACAAATCAAAGGAGGAAGGAACTAGAGCAAAGCTGCAGTCCAAGAACGGACTGTCCGTGAAGCAGTCACGGACCATCCGTCGAGCTCGCGGACCGTCTGACAAGTTACCACGGACCGTCCGCCAGCACCCACGGACTGTCCGACATACAAGGACGGACCGTCCGTAAAAACCACCAGAGCCACCAGTAGCTATCCGCGAAATACGGACCGTCCGTGAGCCTACTTCGGATCGTCCGTCAGTGTCACGGACCGTCCGAAGTGCTACGGCGGACCGTCCATCAAACCTCTCGTGTCAAAGATCCAAAACTCCAATGGATCGAAACCAAGAATGCGACGAACACGAAGAACACTCTACCCCACGGACCGTCCGTCCTAACACGACGGACCGTCCGTCCTTCACGCGCAGCAGCAGCTCATGAAGTCAACCCGAAATTCCAAATCACGTATCTCCCAAACCATGCAACGGATTGAGCCCAAATTTGGGGTAGATGAGAAGCGTCCCTATAGGAAGCTATGCCCCAAAACTCATGGCCTCAAAGCGCTCCAATCAACGGGAATCGTAGATCACGTGCTCTCCAGCCCTAAACTCGAGTTCATCCAAAACTCTTCAAATTGAGAGCGATTCGGGGCGTTTCGAATGGGAAGATCACCAAGCAAAGGGTCTCTAGGTACCCATACGTGATTCCCTCAAGCAAACAATCTCGGAATCCCTCGCAATAGCCACGAACGGAAATCTCCACAAAATAGCTCCGAAAATGCAAAGAAAAGCACGCAGGAATTTAGAAGGAGATAGAAACAAGCACAAGATTATGAGGAAGAATTCACTATGAATTATGAAGCCATGTCCGGATACAAGCCACTCTCTAGAACAACAAATCTAGAATGGCAAAAGACTCAAAATCAAAGAGCCAAACTCACCTCTCTCCCTCTCTCACATGTGCACTCCAAAATGAAAGAGCATACCCCTCCACTAGCCAAAGAGTTGGCTGAAATTTCAGCCCTCTCATCCTATATATAGGCCCCCCGGAAATGACCGAAGTGCCCCTACACTAGGAGATACAACACAAGTCCATGTAGGGACATAATAGTCACATACATGAAGTTCTCCATCGGACAAACACCCTCGCACCGCGCCCCGCGTCCTCCTGACGCAAGCTCCGCGATCGCGCCGCGTGTCTTCCGCCTCGAAGCTTCCTGATGCGCCTGGATCCCGTCTCCATCGCGTTGGGCCTCCGGACTCGATTTTGAGGCCCAAACCGAGAAACCCTCCGATGGTTTTATGGTAGCATCACCACACCCCGCATGTAGACTCCGGTCGTGAGCCGCTACCCTACACCGGCTCGACTACATGCAGACTTCGGTCGTGAGCCACTACCCTGCATCAGCCGTTGTTGGTTTTGTGGCTAAACCAACGAAACCCTGCGCGCAGACTTCGGTTGTTAGCCGCCACCTGGCCGGCTTGACCTTATGCTGGACTTGGTTGTTAGCCGCCACCCTGCACCGGTCGTTGTTGGTCTTGTGGCAAACCAATAAACCCCGATGAGAGATGCCCCTCTCACCGGTTCCACCTCGACGTCGTCTTGCTCTTCTTGCACCATGCGCCCCGCACTCGATCCCGTCGGCCATCGGGTCCCTCGAACCAAGCCTACTCGTCCTCTCCGCTCCTGGGAGGTCACACAAACTCGGACCCTTCGCGCTTGTTCTTCACCTGCACCATCGTAAACCAAGCCACAACCTGCATATGCAATACTAAGCCAAGAGTCAGTCCACACAACATTGTCAATCACTCCTCCTGAGTGCGTTGACAACACACCACATAAAGTAACATGAAGGTAAACTATAGACTACCAAAAACAACACAACACACCAAACCCAAAGCATCATTACATGCCAACACTCAAAACATCCGGTCAAATACCACACACAACCAAGGCAAACATCCGGTCAATCGCTCATCACATATCAACCAAAACCAAGGCACATCTCAACTTGGTTTCTCAATCACAATGGCATTGGTGGAGGCGGTTATGTCGATGGCAGCAGCAGAGGCAGACGGATAGTGCTGGGTGAGCTCTAGGTTATGCTCCACCACTCGAAGCATCAATGATGATAGTGTAGATCGATGAGCACGTCAGGGAGGGCATTCACACGGTCACCCCCAGTGTTGGCTGCAGCACACTTACAAAAGTATTGTTGTTGGAGCTACAAACACCGGTGGAAACCAACCTATATATAGTCCCGGTCGGTAAGGGCCAAATATTACGAAAACGCAACCGGTATTAATGTTTATAGACTAAACGTACCAACCAGGACTCAAGGGTTTACGCCAAAAAGTTATTTGGAAGTTCCCAGGAGGCTCCCTCACAAAGAAATGGAAGGCACAAAGAAACATGCACTACTAGGGAATGGACCTGTGAGACATGGGTACCCCAGTGGGTCCGGCCTCGGAAGACCCGCAGACTGACCGCCGGTGGGCCCAACCGACCTAGTTGGCAGCCCACATGACCTCCTGAAGACCTTTCAGAAGATTCCCCAGACGACCTCATCTAGAACGACCTCAAGACTCGGCGTACAAGACAAGACATCGGTGGATTTCGACCAAAGCAGATCGACGGATATGGCAAATGTCGTAGTCAGCTAGATTTAGGTCTCCTGGTCGTATCCGACCTGGAGACTGGGAACCAACCTTGTCCGCTGGCCAATATAAGGCGGGCAGGGCGACCCCTTGTATCAATACGCAATCCTCAAGCAATCTACACCAACAACTGGACGTAGGGTTTTACTCTCCGGAGGCCCGAACCAGTATAAACTCGCCGTGTTCTCTATGTTCCGTGTGCTCGTGCACAACCATCGAGTTCTTAGCCTTAGATTCCACCGTAGAACAACTAAACCACAGGATTAACACCCTGGGCTGTCAGATCTCACCATCGGCGGTTGGCGCGCCCGGTAGGCGGAATCCGAGGTTCTTCGTGCAACTCAATGGCTCAACCAGCGTCATCTTCCCGAGAGAGCATGGCGGACATCCCGCCAATCCCGCCGACATCCGCCGGTTCGATGCGGCGAAATCCCGCCCACTCGGCCGCGCCTGCGTCATCGAGAGCAATGCGGTCACTTCAACCAGCGGTCGATGCGGATCTGCTGGAAACCCACCCACCCACTCCTAGCGACTGATCGCGGGACTCAATCGTGTCGAAGGCATGCTCTCCGACACGATCAAGGTCTCGAACGCGTCAAACGCCTCGTGGGACCCCCATCTCTCACCTAGCATGCCTCTTGGCTGCGAAACACAATTCACGTAGGCGTCTCACAACATGAAGCGCAAGATCCAGATCGAATCTGGACCCAAGTCACCAGATCGTGGAAACTGCAGGAGTCACCTCGACGTCCCTTGCCCCATCCACGAGAACCCCAAACACACGGCTCGCCCGGTGGTGTGCTCAAGAAGCTTCGACGACCTCTCACCACGGCTCATCGCCGATCATCACCGAGAGCGCCGTCCGGACCGCCTCGCGTTCGGATCGCCCGACGACCATCTCCCCGAACTATCCGGGAGAAGCGTTCGAGACTCCAGATCGCGAGGTCTTGGTTGTCTCTGCGGATGTACCTCCTCAAGTTGGCGAGACGGACGAGCAGCAACGATCGAACGTGAAACGCGCGCGACTGCGTCGTCAACAAGAAGTCGGCAGCGGCTAATGTGGGACAAGGCGGCAACCCGGAGGCAACGTCGTCAACAACGGAAGCACCCCGCGGCTCCAGCAGCAGCCCCAACAACGCAACGAGCCTCGCGGAACCGCCACGTGCAGAGATCTCCTCGGGACTTTGAGCAAGATGGCCACGAAGTCTACAACTCTCCTCAAGCAAACCACAGGCGCGCCGCTCTCCGAGGATACTCGGCAATGGCGTCTTCAAGCCCACATCCGGCGTCGCCGCCGGTCGAAGAAGCGGGGCCAGTGCGATGCAGATCGGAGACTCCTACTCCGGGAGTAGGTTGGACAACCCTCGGCAACGACGTCGCTCCAACGCCAACGCTCCTCTTGGTCGGTGCCTAAAGAAGGAGGTGGCGAAACGGCGGTGGTACGGCCAACCCGCGCCAATGTTGCCACGCCGCAGCCAACCTCGCCGCCAACGCTGCGTAACGCGTCGTGATAATGCAGCTAATGCTGCTGGCGCCCAACAAAGCGTCGAGCTCAACCTCCGCGGTACAAACCAACCATCTTTGAAGGAAGCGGCGTCGGCGGATACGAGATGAAGTGGAGATAGCGTCGTGCTAACTATGACGGCGTCAAGCGGGTCCCGATCCCCTCAACGCCAACAATCCAATCAAGCAACGGAACTACGGAACATGCGACCGACCAAGAGCTCCTCGGCGTGCCCGAGTCGACCAAGATAATGGTCCAGGGCGATCTCTACATTATCCCAACGGCTTATGCCCGTCGGCCGGCCGGGGCGGTCAACAACTTCCGGCGTTCTCCACGGCGTCTCGGGGACGATCGAGATACCCCAAGGACTTCAAGCCGACCATTGAAAAATCGGCGGTCGCTCCGACCCAAGTATTTGGCTCAAGATGTGCGACATTGCGGCACGCGCCTCTGGAGGCAACGAAGACCACATGGCGGGATACTTCCCCTTGTGATGGGTAAGCGCCACTCCACGTGGCTCGACAATCTTCTGAGAATGCATCACCTCGTGGGCGACCTTGTCGTCTTTTCACGACCAACTACCAGCGACCTACAATAGGACGGGCAACATGCACCACCTCGCTGGAAATGCGGATGCGGCGTGATGAAACTCTTCGAGTACACTAATCGCTACTTGAAAACCGCAACACTCTCGCGGTGTGTTAAAGGCGAAGGCGTCATAGCATACTACAAGAAGGGATAACCAACATCAAGCTCTTGAGAAGATCCATGAAGGCGGCGCACATACCATCGGTGACCTCATGGCTTATGTCGACAAGCTTGTTGACACTCAAGGCACGGTGATGCGACTTCAAGGGAGAAGACCACGGCGATGGAGGCAGTCGGCATAGCGATCTGGCGAGGCCTATGTGTGATCCACCCGACCTTCCAACCTTCCTTGAAGGCGACTTCAACATGGTCATGGGCGACCGGTGCGGTTCCACCGTGGCGCCAAGCACACCATGAGAGAGTGCGAACAGCTCAAGCGTGCTCTAGGGTTCCCCGAGCCTAAGAAGACCAAGAGCAATAGCAATAGCGGACCAAAATAGCGGTGCCGCGCTATGACAATCGTAACCGTTGACGATCGACGCGATTACCAAGATCGCCGACCCTACCGTCGCGCGATGATAGGAACCGTCGGGATTACCGCGACTATCGCGCGATAACCGGCGTGATGATAGGCGTGATGACTACGGCGTAATGATCACGTGAAGACAACGCGATGACCAATGCAACGGCCGAGCGACGATCGCCGGACGATCGCCGCCGAATGAAGACAACCGCAGCGGCGTTCTCCACCACCTCCGCCAAAGGGGCAACCCCAGCAGTAGCGTTTCAGACGCCAACCGAGATCAACTTCGCCGTGGCGGTCGCCAAGCGACCAAAAGCAACAGTGCTTGATCAAAGCGCAAGAGAGATCAGACGCGTCAACCGAAACTCCGCAACCTGCGTTGGTGGAGTTCCCATTACGTTCTCAAGAAAAGACCACGGGTCCACATGACGGACCGGGACCTACCCGGTCGTCAACCCCATAGTCGGCGGCGCGTTCACGCCTAAGACCCTCATCGATGGGGCGGCGGCTGAATATCATCTTCACGAGGCGCTCGGAAAGATGGACTTGACTTCAACAAGATGACTGCGGCGAACCCTTCTACGGCGTGGTGCACAGCAGGCCGTACCCCATAGGTCGTGTATGCGCCTCGGTCACCTTTGGTACAGGAAAATTTCGAGCGGTGTACACGGCGTTCGGTCGCGGACTTCGCTCCTCCTACCATGCCATCATTGGTCGACCTATGTTGGCCAAGTTTATGGCCATACCACACCACACCAACTTAATCATGAAGATGCCAACGCCTAAGCGGAATCCTTTCCGTCACTGGAGACATCATGGTCTCCTACAAGCTGCAAGCTCCACCGTCGAGCTCGCCAAAGACTCACTTTCAAAGCCGCAGCTACGGTCATGGTCGCCGCCGCCAAGATCGACCAAACCACTGGAGGTACGAGCAGTGTCAGCTCAGCCTGGACCCTAGTCTGCTTTGTGAAGAAAGTGTGCCTCGGCGCCCGACGCATCCAAGCAAGTCGTCGTCATCGGGGCCAACCTCGACCCCAAATAGGAACTCACGCTCACCAGTTTTCTCCGGGACAACACCGACATCTTCGCATGGAGTCCATCCGACATGCCCGGTGTCCCCAGGGGTGGTGAGCACGCCCTTGAAGTAAACAAGATTGCCGACCTATCAAGCAAAAGCTCCGTGATTTGCAAAAGATAGAAAACAGGCTATAGAAACCAAGTTTGCAAGCTCTTAGTCGAGCTTTATTCATGAATGTAAACACCGGTTTGGCTCATAAACCCGGTTCTTGTACCCAAAAGATGGCGGTTTAAGGATGTGTATCGATTACACCGACCTCAACAAGCACGCCAAAAGATCCCTTCCCTCTTCCTCGATCGACCAGTCGTGGACTCCCACGGTGGCGGTGTTTACTATGCTTTCTCGGCTACTCGGGTTATCATCGACGGCTTTGAATCCCGACGACGAAGACAAGGCGGCGTTCATAACACCCAATGGCATCTCTTGCTACAAGGTCATGACCTTTGGCCTCAAAATGCGGAGCAACATACCAAAAGCGTCTGAAGTGCACGAAATCGCGGATCGGGAAGAACGTTGAAGCCTACGTCGATGATGTGGTCGTCAAGACCACCGAGGAAGAAACGACTCATCACCGACCACGCCGAAACATTTGCCAACTTACGGGAATTCAAGTGGAAGCTCAACCCGACCAAGTGTGTCTTCGGTGTTCCCTCCGGATTGCTCTTGGGCTTCATGGTGAACACGGGCATTGAAGCCAACCCGTGAAGGTTGACGCAATACGCAACATGGCCAAGCCATCTTGCAAGAAAGACGTCATGAAGCTTACAGGTATGATGGCGGCCCTAGGTCGTTTCATCAGCAAGCTCGGCGAGAAAGGTCTGCCCTTCTTCAAGCTATTGAAGAAGGCAGATAAGTTCGTATGGGATGACGACGCGAAGGCTTTGAGGCTCTCAAAGAGTCCTTGACCTCACCTCCGGTCATGACACCACATGGCGAGAAACCCTCCTACTATACATCTCCACCACCACTCATGTGGTCACGGTTCTCGTCGGCCGAACGAGCGAAGAAGGAAGGGCGTGCCTATCCTGCTCAACGACCATACTACGTAAGTGAGGTCCCGGCCGATGCTAAAACACTATATTCAGCCTCGTGGTTGCTCTACGCACCGATCACGCCGAGAAAGCTTCGCCACTACTTCCAAGCCCACAAGATCACGGTGCCTTCGCTGCTCCCTCTAGGAGAGATCATCCAGAATCGTGACGCCAATGGCCGCATCGTCAAGTGGTCGGAGAGCTTGGAGAGTTCGACATCGCCCCTGTGCAAGCGATCAAGTCACGATCCTCACCGACTTTGTGCCTGAGTGGACAGAATCCATGCCCCTCCCAAGGAGCGGCACGAACACTAGATAATGTATTTCGACGCCCTAAACCTCAAGGCGCAGGAGCGGTGTGCTACTCATCTCTCCCTGTGGAGAGCAGCTTAAGTAATCGCCCCGCAGATACACTACAAGGCCTCCAACAATGGAGCGAGTACTAAGCTCTAATTCATGGGCTCCATAGCGGTGTCCCTTGGCATCAAGTGACCATCGCTTTTGGCGATTCCAAGGTCGCCATCGAACAAGTCAATAAAGAGTGGGATTGTGTCAAAGACACAATGGATGCATACTTGTCGAGATCCGCAAGCTCAAGGCCACTTTGAGGAATTGAGTTTCAAAGACGCGGTCGCCGCAACAACAATGTTGCCGCCGACGCACTTCCAAACTAGGCTCCAAGAGGGCTCTCGTTCCGCGGGTGTGTTCGCCCAAGACCCACGCAACCCTTCGATCAAGCACCGGATCCGGATAATCCGCACCTAGCTCAACACGACCAAACTCCAAAGACCTCCCCGTGACGGGCCGATGAAAAAGGAGGATGATTGGCGCGAGCCTTTCTTAGCCTTCCTACTCGACCAACGAGTCCCTAAGACAAAGCGTAACGAGAACGTATCACACGACGTGCTAACTACGCCGTGATTGGTACCGACCTATATAGAAAAGCCGCCTCCCGGCGTCTTGATGAAATGTATTCTACGATCGGAAGGTCTACGACTCTGGGAGATCCACGGTGGAGAGTGTGGCGCCACGGCATCCGCCAATCCTGGTCGGTAAAGCTTACCGATCTGGTTTCTACTAGCCCACGGCCATGGTTGATGCTAAAGATCTCGTAAAAAGGTGCAAAGGATGCCAATTCTTTGCCAAATAGCACCTACCACCAGTGCCCTAAGACAATTCCCCATCGTGGCCCTTCGCCATGTGGGGCCTCGACTGCGGGTCCGTTCAAAAGCCCCGGCGGCGGACAGTATATCCTCATGGCCGTCGACAAATTTACAAAGTGGATCAAGTCCGGCACATCGCAAAAGTCAAGCTCGGAAGAAGCGGCCAAGTTCATACAAGACATAACACATCGCTTCGGTGTGCCCAATAGGATCATCACCGACCTTGGGACAGCCTTTACAGGCTCTGCCTTTTGGGATTTTTGCCAAGACAACATGATCGACGTCTACTACTCTTCGGTCGCCCACCCTAGGTGTAACGGCCAGGTCGAACGTGCCAATGGCATGGTTCTTCAAATCCCTCAAAGAGTGTATCTTTGCCGACGCCTCAAACTACGCTACACGATGGTTAGCCGAGCTACCACACGTAATCTGGGGCCTGAGGACTCAAGTCAGGCTCGCCATGTGCTTCTCCCCTTCTTCTTGGTCTACGGCTCAAGCCATTCTACTCTACCGACGCGTCACCTTGAGCTCCACGCATACAGTTCTACGAGGAGGGAGAAGCCGAGCAGACTCGTCGTGTCGACCTCGACAGCCTCGAGGAACAAAGACTAGCTGCCGCCATGCGTCAAGCTTGTCACGACCAGCAACTCCGTAGATACCACGATCGCAATGTTAAAGAGACATCCTTTAACGTCGGCGACCTAGTACTAAGGCGTATCCAGAAGACAGATGGTATGCATAAGCTCTCTTCCCCTTGGGAAGGACCCTTCATTTTCACCGAAGTCGTCAGCCCATCTACATATCACCTCCAATGGGGTGATGGGCAAGGAGTACCCAATCCTTGGAACGTGGAGCACCTACGACGATTCTACCCGTAGAATAGTTTTTTTAGCAGCTATGTATTTCTCATCTTTGTACTTTTTCAGCCTCAATAAATATTAGTTAAAGCAGTCATCTGTTGTGTCTCGAGTCCTACCTCCTCTCCTTCCATGTCATAAACCCTCCCCCCTCGACATGCTCTGGGGCTTGGCTAAAGCCAATACAAGGGTCGTAAGACCTGGGGGTTAAATCCTTCTGTTCCTCCCCCTCGACATGCTCGGGGGCTTGGCTCAAAGCCAACCTAAGGGTCAAATCGACCTGAGGACACCGTCTCTCATGACTACCTATTTTGTGTTGTTGCGAGCCTGCATGGTCAGAAAGGTTGCAAAACCTGAGTCCCTGACTCCTTCCCGGATCACATGTAAGCCTCCCACGAGCTATGGTGGTCGAAGCCGGCCTCTCCATGAGAAGTGGTTAGCGGTCTACAATACAAAGCAAGATACTACAAGGCTACCAAGTTCGCGCGAACACAAAATAAGTATGTCGTGCAGGCCATAAAGCAAGTTATTAAGCAATGTTTACATGACCGAAGGAAAAGGGGGTACAACTCGGAGACAACGACTACTCTTCGCCATTGTCGCCTTCATAGTCAAGAGCATCCATCAACTGCCATAGCGGCATCGTGCGCCGAGCTCCAAGGCCTTGAGGTCTTTCGTCGCATCAGAACTCTCCCCGACCTTGACCATGTCAACCTCGGGGTAGTGCGACTTCACCCGCACTAACGCCTCCATGGCTGCCGCCAAGCTTGTCGCCCTCAGCAGATCGAGAAGCCTCTCGGGTATGTCTATAAGACGATCAAGAGCAGACTTCGGCTCCTCCCCCTCGACCTGCGACGCTATCATGTCCATAGCATAATGGGTAGCGTTCTTCAGGTCGTTCAGCTCCACCTCTTGCCCTGCAATGATTACTTGGTCATTCTGCAATAACTTCAAAGCTACCTCGAGGCTGACCTCGAAATCTTGCCGAGCCTGTTTCTCATAAGTCAGCTTTTGAGTCACGACCAACTCACTGTCTATTTTCTCCTTCATCACCCGCTTGAGCTCGTTGGCGCTAGCCTAGGCCTCTCGCAGGTTCACCTCCAAGTTTCGAACCCTTTCCTTGGTGTTCTTCAGGTCGTTTTTGAGGTCATCCTCACGCCTGTGAAAATCTACAACATACGAGCAAACACTATAAGGTCAAAACCCTCAGCAGCACAAGACAACAATGGCGAAAAACATGTATGCAAATAAAACTTACCAATGTTTGCGGTGTTAAATTGCGCATTGGCCTCCTGGGTCTTGCGCTTCTCTTCCGGCTGTCCTCGAGCCTCCTCTTATCTGCCGCCGCTTCACGGACCGCTTAAGCTCTTGCTCAAGCTCGACCACACGCAATTTGTGTGGTCGGCATTCTTCAGGTCGGACCGCCCTTCGACGATCGCCGGATCGCTCCAAGGAACCAGGTCATCAGTTACAAGTTTGCAACTACGTCTTCACAAATAACATAGGAGAAAGGCTTACTGTCAACGCTTCGTTAAGCGTCAAGATCGCGCTCCAGGCGCCAATGGATATCTACTTAACAGACGAAGACCTACACTCTGAGTTTAGGTCGTAAACATCACAAAAGCATCAGGTCGTCCTGATTTCACAATTCGGTCCTCACAAGGTCGACAAGCCCCAAAATAATGACATTTAGGTCTTTGTGAATCAATTCGTCAAACCGACCAAAGACATGACGAAGAGCGAACATTACGGGTCCTCCGAAGGTACACAGTCGCTGTGACCTCATTGGATCTAGAACCCGACACAAAAATATAAACGTACTCGAAGACCTGATTGACCTAGAGCAATCCTTGAGGCGTACTCCGATACAATAGAGCACGTCGCAAGAATTCTTCTAGCCTCAGGACCTCGATGGTGGCCTTGCGGTGAACAAGCGCACGGCCGCATGTAGTTGGGCACACTTTGTGCCCCGACTATGGAATGCGAATCTGAGCTTGCTCTTGACGGGACCGCAGACCTCAACGAGCACCACGGTCGTCGAGGTTCTCTGACTTCACCTCGGGCCTCACAAAGATCACCTCCAAACTCTACCCGGTACCACGCTGAGGCACGGTACAAAGAGTGGGGTCGCCTACATTTCAAGAATTCTTCTAGCTCCAAGCCTCTACAGACACAACATCCTACAATCTGGTGGACGGACACATGCCCATGGCATGGCCTCTAAACTCCTGCGGCTTCATAGCTCGGAATGCTCGGTGCTTGCCCCCCTCAAGCTTCACGGTGCTATTTATAGCCAAAAGCCAGGCCTCGGGCAGCTGGCGAAGTAATGACACTGAAACCACATGGGTCCAGTAGACCTGCATACATGTGAGTAATTAAAGGCGACGACTTTATACCTGACTCGTGACGTCTTTGTCGCTAGCGCATCAATGATGCCTGAGCCCGCCGTAGAATCACATGGCTACAGTGCGCTCCTTGATTCGTGGGCTGTTTGTCATTTTCTGGGTGGCAAGAGTATCTCCAACCGTTGACCCGTGACCTGCGGTCCTACGGAACAAGACAAAGCCTGACTCTGCGTCAGAGGGCCCGGTGCCTTACTACATCTACGGACGACGTCGACAATTATACGCACCCTTTACGGCTCTGCGTCTTCATTGCACCCGCTAGGCTCTGCGTCCTGGTGCACCCGCTATGGCTCTGCATGTAAACGGACCTATTCGATCGGCCTATTTTTGTTCCCTGAGCAAAATGGTCGTAGGTTCGATTGAAGACCTTCCGGGGTAGGCGTGCCTCGCTGCTCTGCCAGATCCGTCTGGGCGCCTGGAGATCAGGAGCTTCACATCTACGATTTTCGTCGGGCCCCCGCGGTCGGTGTGCCTATTGCTGAGGTCGTCAATACCTTAGTGCCATGGCTCAGGATGGTCGTGACTATGTTGGTCGTCTGGGCACCAAAATGACCTCCCTGAGGTCGGCGTGCCTTAATACCTAGGTCTTGCAATACCTCGGTACCTCTGACCGCCAATCTAGTTGGGCGCCTTGGATGCGTGACCTTCCTGAGGTCGGTGTGCTCTTGTAGCCCTGTCAGCCCGCTCTGGACACCCATTATTTTACGTCGGGAATGAAGGCCTCCCTGTGGGGTGCGCGCCTAATGGCCCTGCCAAGTATCTCCGGGTGCTTGGCGCTTTTTGATTTGAGACCTTCTTGAGGTTGGCATGCCTCGAGTGGCTCTGCCAGACTCTTTGCAGCAATGCAAGATATCTGGGTGTCTCTACACTCCATACGTTCAAGATCTACATATTTTCACGGTTTAAATCGACCTTGATTCCGGACATCACAGCTTCAAGATACGTAACCAACGACCTCTTCATGCGACGCGTGCTCCAAGACCTTCTTTGGGTATCCTCGGATACCGGGCATTGTTGATTTGAGGCATCCCTGAGGTCAGCTCCGCCAGACTCCTTGCAGCCATGCCGGGAGATCTGGGTGTCTCTACACTTTGTTCGATCAAGACCATGACTCAGTTTTCTTCTCTTCTTTGAGCATCAAACCAGCCATCTTATGCGCTTCAATGCTCGAGGGACTACTCTCACGAGTCGTCTTGACGCCTCTTAGTTTCCCTCATCGCACAACATGTTGGGAAACTGTTTCTCATCACGTCGTTCCTCGACCTACCTTCTTTCTCTTCTATTTCTTTTTGGATCATCACGCCATCACGCCCGCACGATGCTCGGATACTACTCTATGAGTGTGTCCTAGACGCCCTCTGAATTTTTTCATCGTCGTTTGATCATCCAAGCCCTTCCTATAGGTCGTCACTCGACCTCTCTTCATTCGGCAAGACTATAACGGCTTTCACGATTTGTTCTTTTTTGACCGACGTGCATGCTATTCGACCTATCGATAGCCCCACGACTTTGTCATGACCTTTCTAAGATCGTTGCGCATACACCTCGCTCGGGGCTTGTGAGACATGGGTACGGTCCCCACCGACTGGCCGAGCTCACGGCCAGTCCCGACAAGTGGGTCCGGCCTACCCGGAAGACCCGCCGACCTACCAGTGGGCCCAACCGACCTACTTGGCGGCCCACATGACCTCCTGAAGACCTTCCAGAAGATTCCCCAGACGACCTCATCTAGAACGACCTCAAGACTCGGCATACAAGACAAGACATCGGTGGATTTCGACCAAAGCAGATCGACGGATATGGCAAATGTCGTAGTCGCTAGATTTAGGTCTCGGTCGTATCCGACTGAGGAGAACCGACCTTGTCCCGGCCAATATAAGGCGGCGGGCGACCCCTTGTATCAATACGCAATCCTCAAGCAATCTACACCAACAACTGGACGTAGGGTTTTACTCTCCGGAGGCCCGAACCAGATAAACTCGTGTTCTCTACGTGGTTCCGTGTGCTCGTGCACAACCATCGAGTTCTTAGCCTTAGATTCCACCACCGAACAACTAAACCACGGGGATTAACACCTGGCTGTCGAGATCTCACCATCGGCGGACCTTTGGTCTGACATTTTCATTAGTACCGGTTTTGTTTGCACTTGCTAATATTAGTGATAATCGGGTGGGGAGGAAGGGCCGCGCCCCACCATGACCCCTATTAGTAGGGGCTAGTGCAGGGTCGGGACTACAGCTTATTGGACATTAGTACCGGGTCAAAAATAGGCCCGGTACTAATGCATCTGCTGCCACACGCGCCCCAAACGTCGTCTGCCACTCCGTCGTCCGCGTGTGGGCCCCATGCGCACCCACGCCTTATCTCTCCAGGCCGCCCCCATGCGCACCCACACCTTATCTCTCAGGCCTCCTCCACCACCTCTCATTTTCTCTAACTCGTTTCTCTCATCCTCCCCACTTCTTTCTTCCTCATCTGCAGGCGCTGGCGGGCGCGAGCGCGGGCCGACCGCGGGCGTGGCGCGGCGCGGCGAGGGCACGGAGCGGCGCGGCGCGGAGGTGGTGGGCTTGGCCGCGGCGTGGCGGCGCGGCACGGAGGCGGGCGGGGGCACAGGCGGCGCGCGCGTGGAGGCGGGCGGGCTCAGGCGCGGCGTGGCGGCGCGGAGGCGGGTGGGCTCAGGCGCGGCGTGGCGGCGCGGCGCGGAGGCGGGCGGGGGCACGGGCGCGGCACGCGCGTGGAGGCGGACGAGCTCGGGCACGGCGTGGCGGCACGGCGCAAAGGCGGGCGGGCTTGGGCGCCGAGGCGGACAGGCTCGAGCGCGGCGCGGCGGTGCACGGGCTCGGGCGCGGAGGATATGAGGCCAAGGTGCACATCTCCTCTCTCTCTCTCTCTCTCTCTCTCCTCTTTGCTTTTTCCCTCTCCCAGGGGCGGAGGATCTGAGGCCACCGGCCGGAGGCGCGCGGGCGAAGGAGATGGCACGGGCGTGGGCGGAGGAGCCGGGCAGGGGCACGGAGTTCTTGTGAATCTGTGTTGTTCTTCTAGTTCTTGTTGTTGATGTAAATCTGTTGTTGTTGATGAGGAGGAGCACACGTGTTTGTTGTTGATGTAAATCTGTGATTCTTGTAGTGTTTGTGAATGTGAGATTAATTTGTATGAGAATGAAAATTAGTACCGGGCCTTAACCCCAGTCGGTACTAATGTCCCATTAGTGCCGGGTATATAGAACCGGTACTAATGTGGACCCCTACATTAGTACCGGCCGGCTAGTACCGGTTCCAAAACCGGTACTAATAGGGTTTTGGAACCGGTACTGATGCCCGTTTTCCCAGTAGTGATGGTATGCAAAGAGGTTAATGAGAGACAAGTAAATACGCTCTGCGGACCAGGCAACCCAATTCTCGGGTATTCCAGCAGTGGAACTCAGTGGAGTGCAGTACTCGACATGGGGATCTCGACTAACCTCGCCTAAATCCTATCATGCATTGGCTCCTGCAGAATCAGAGCCAGGAGATGATGCATTATTGCATTGGTTCGTGGGGTGTGTCAGATTGGCCAAATGATCTATGTGGTGTTCCGCGCTATTTTCTTCTTCCAGCTTCGAATTTTCTACTTTGGTCAACAAGCAGATGCAATTTTCAATTTGCAGGATTATTCTCAGGTGCCATGTCCATGTTTTGCTGCTGTCCAACTCCTTGATTTCGTGTATTTACTTAGCTATGATGCGCCACATGAAACAAAGAAGATCGATCCACAAATCTGTAGCGACTGTTTACCGTTCCTTGATATATGACTGATCAATAACAGTGTGCTCTATTGCCCTAGTAATAATGCTCAGTTAACACTGCATGGGCAACAATTTTCTGCTAAGCTGTGTTTATGAGAGTATTAATCGTTTGTCTAAATGCAGCCCAACTCATGCTATTTTTAGATAAAGGAATTTTTATTCCAGCCTCTGCAAGAGTTTTGCACACAACCAATTCTTATTACACATCCTTCAAGCAACCGTTTGACACCAACACTCTCAACAAGCGAACTAAGCAAAGGTGCAACTACTAGCGCTAATTCTTTTAAATGATGACCACCCTTGCTTGATGAAAATCTTCATGGCCATAGTCTCCAGGGTGCGGCAAGCCCACTTCAGTAATGGGTTGTTGTAGTCTTTTTGCATTGCGCACCAGAAAAGAGTCCGGTAAGTTACCATGAAAATAACCTCACGTCAATAGTGTATTGACGATCCGGAAGTGGAGTTCCAGCGGCGACGTCAACATCATCGTGCCTTCTTGCGGTGTCGTCATTGTCGCCGTCGTTCGTGCCGTCGCCGCCATCGTCGTCCCTTCTGTTGTTAGCCTCCTCTCCTCTGGTTGTGGCCGCTAATGGTCTGGGGGCGAGGGTGAGGTGTCGTTGGCTCTGATCGTCGTCGCGTCGCCCCTGAACGGTAACCCCTCTGTGCCTCTATTACAGAAAAACATCACGACCTCTCTCTTGTTTGGAGTTTCTCATGCAATGATCCTATGGTAGCCATCGAACAAAAAGCAAACCAATAGAGTACTCGTGCTCTGCATCAAAAAGCTTTCAGCAGCCAAATCAATCAAGACACTTGAGACTAGAAGACATCTCAAAGTAACAGTTATTTCCCTGGACCTGGCAGACTCACGAAGCATGTGCTTCCCTATACCAACAAAAAAAAAAATAGGTCAACAATCACACTTCTCTGCTTTAAAAAAGCACAGTATAGCAACAGGTACAGGAGAATAACCAATGCAATGAAAAAGAAAGTGGGAGACATATGGTCATAAATAGCATCCACTGGCACTTGTATCGTCAGTAAACCAAGTAACCAACCATACCCTGCATCCTTCTGATGCTTGAACAAAACTTTGTGTTGGTCCAATGCAATACTTCTGTGAAACATGCATACCATCCACGAATTGTCTCATCCAGCAGAGCCATTAAGGCTAAGTTTATCTTTCCTGACAATTTCTCCTATGTGTCTTGTACTTTTCATTTGCGGCAATGATAGGATTTCCTGATGGACTCTTTTACGGTGGACAATACCACCAAGTGGTGGTATGCAGTATGGTTCCATTTTTGGTAAAGGTACATGGATAATTATTGAAACTTGTCTATTTTTGTCAAAAAAAATCTTATTCCACCCGGCACTCCGAATTTTTTTTATATATATATTTTTTTCTTTGATTTTCGAAAAATAAATGGACGAATCAAAAAGATTCTCATTGTCACACTCGGCGAGTCCCGTGGGATACGCACAGCACACCCCCTATATATGGGGGTGACGGTATCACGCCACCACCGCCTCCTCCTCGCCTCTCCCTCTAAATCTTGACTTTCAACCCTTGAGCACTTTTGACTAAGGTATGTTTCTAAATTTAGTTTAGTTTACTTAGTGTAGTTAGTTAGTTAGTTTAGTTAGTGTAGTTAGTTTAGTTAACTTAGTTTAGTTTAGTTTAGTTAGATTAGAAATTTCAAAAATTTTAGAAATAGTTATAATTCAAATAATTAGATTATATTAATATAAAAGTATTAAAAATTATTTTAATTAACATAATTCGTTTAAATTGGTTTTAAACTTCTAGAAAATGGTTATAATTCACATAATTAGATTAAATTGATATAAAATTAGTATAAAATAGTTTAAATTCACATAATTCGTTTTAATTTATTTAAAATTCGTAGAAAATGGTTATAATTCACATAATTAGATTAAATTGATATAAAATTCGTAGCAAATATTTTTAATTCACATAATTCGTTTGAATTCATTTAAAATTCCTAGAAAATGGTTATAATTCACATAATTAGATTAAATTGATATAAAATTCGTAGAAAATAGTTTAAATTCACATAATTCATTTTAATTCATTTAAAATTTCTAGAAAATGGTGATAATTAGATTAAATTCATGTAAAATTTTAGAAAATATTTTTAATTCACATAATTCGTTTTAATTAGTATAATTCGACTAATTGATTAAATTATGTTAATTTTTTGCGATTATGGTCGGGCCGCTGGAGTACGCATCACGGAGTTGTTCGACGAGGCGGACCCAAGACCACCGCAGACGCGCTTTGTTCTTGACGTCGGCAAGAAGATATCGCTTCCGGACCACCGCACGTTGATGCCGATACACCGGTGGATTAAGGCACGTAAATCATTTTATTATTTATTTCGCTTTACAATAGTAATTGCGTTAAGTAAATTAATTTTGTTTTTCGCACGCTACCGCAGACTTCTCCCTTTGCGCGGTTGGTCGAGGGACAGCCACGAGTGAGGTTCCCGGGCGGAGTGGTTGACGCGGTTCGGCTCAGACGCCTCACCACCGCGCCGCGTTCATGGACCGGTGGCGACCGAGACACACACGTTCCACTTCCCCACCGGCGAGATGACGCTCGCCCGAGGACGCCGCGATGTTGGGAGGATCGCCGTGTCGGGCGGCGATGGGCCGATCGACAACCCCGCGGCGTGGCACACCGACTTCCTTGCTTTTGTTCGCGAACGTTCTCGAACGATCGCGCTCCGCCAGACGTCGTTCTTCGCCAACACCCACGGGCCCACCGGACTTGGATCCAGCAGTTCGACGTGATTCTAACTCTTATTTTCAACGTTTGTATGCATTTTAAACGAATGTGACGATGGACCTTGTGTGTGTGCGGAGTCGACTACATGGCGGACGGGGCGACCCGTCGACGGTGTTTTGGAGGTCTACACCGCCTGGGCTGTTCGGGTGGGTCTGTCGCGAGTCGAGTCACGGGAGACTCGGTGTCGAGGTACTGCCTCCCAGGCTCGAAAATCGCCGACGCACCCTCGACCGAGATGCCCAGATCACCGGCAGGCTGCTCGACTACCTCTGTTGTGTTCGGCGATGTCGAGGCCGGGAGTAAGGAGGGATCCTCCCGGGGTGCCCTCTCCCGCCGCAGATGTGGATCCACGAGCGGTTCGACATCCAGTCGGCCCAAGGCCGACCTCTCGAGTACCGATCGCCGCAAGACACCAACCCAAATGGACCTCCCACCATGGGTTCTCTGTGGTGCCTCAGGAAGGTAATGACCTTCCTTATCGCTTTTTCGCTTTATGAGTTCTTTAGTTCGATTCAATTAACTGAAGAAGGCGTACAAGAACTTCAGAGGTCGATTGACCGGATGGTCGATGCCGGTCGGTGGGCGACGTGCGCTCTGTCATGGTCGCCGCGCACCCACGGGGGCTCGTCCCCGTACTACGAGACCAGCGTCGGATGACGCGTCGACGATTGGTCTTGGCGTCTCACGCCGAGAGTACGCCGTCCACCGGTGATGAAGCGCGATTCGGCCTCTTCCGAGAGTCGCCCGATGCATTGCGCCACGTCTGCCCGCCCTCTACGCAGGTGAGCTACCATTTGCCAGTTATAATTATTTTCGTTACAAATAGTCAGTTGCAAATAATTTTCTGTTTCATCTATGCTAGGTGGACGCGTAAGGGCGTGTTCTGCGGTGGCGTCGTTCGTCGACAAGGCTGCGCGTCGTGGACGAGTGGGCATCCGCGGCGCACGAGGAGAACATCGTCGAAAGCACCGCCTACGACGGCGCGGCCGGGTAGCGTACCTTGATGGTACCTCCCGAGGGGCGGACGCGGTGACGTGCGTGCTGCTACCCGCCACCGCCACCGGTCCCGGACCACGACAGGATCCTGCCGGACACCACGTACCCGGTGTGCGAGACCGAGCCGGCGACACGGTGGTAAGCTACGATATCGCAAACATATTTCATTCATATAAGTTTTCAATATAACATGTGTTACTAATTTTGTGAGCGACGGCGTGCTTGCGAGATCGTGCGACTCGCGGCATCCGCGAGGGAGCGATGCTTTACACAGGGGCCTCGGCAGGCACGAGCACGCACGGATCGTTGATCTTTGCCATGAGGTACTCCGCCGTCGTGAACTACGTCCGGGGCCGCAGATTCCTCTCCTTCCGCGCCACCCGGCGTCGTCCTCGACTCGCCTCGTGGCGGCCAGCGGCCGATGCCTTCCACTCTGCGGCTTCTCGGCTCCGCGGCACGGCGGCGGCTCCACAGGCGCGGGGCGACACTTACGTGCGGCGTTTGTTTCCGCGCAGTACTTTGGTGGACCTTATTTTCAACTAATGCACGGAATTGTTGTGTGTTTGTGTTATACTATATTCTAATACCGTCGCTCTTTCCGCAGGGAGACGACCTGAGCCGATCTTCCGCTAGGAGGTTTCGCATCACGGTCTTCGATTTGCGGCAGATATTCCTTCCTCGTCCACCACTATGTTCCGATAACGACTTTAACGACTTAACTTCGTGAAAATCTGCATACGATACGTTTTGGAGAACTAATACTATTCGTTGCAGGTTTCGTAGCGACCGAGGAGCACTGGCTGGGACGAGTTTGGGTACCACGACATTCTCGCGACCATGGATGCCCCGCAGGCCGAGGAGGTTGGCCCGTCACAGTTCACACAGCACTTTGTTGGGACTCGAAACCACGGCCGGTGGGCGAGCGACCCGGCGGCCGGCGGAGCGACACCGGCTGCTGCAGGGTCGTCGTTGGCGGCGGAGGGACACCGGGCGGAGCGACACCGGCCGGCGGAGGGACACCGGATGCGCAGTTCGTCGCAGCGGCCATGGCGACACCGTCTCCGACCGGGACGGGGTGGTCGGGGCACCGACCTGACGACGCCCGGGACCACACTGGCGCTAGAGCTGTTAGACCGAAGAGGCACCGGCGCATTTAGATGTAGTAGTGATTTTACCATGATTTTGTATAAACTATTTGCATCTACTCGTTGATTATGATATGATCTTGTGATTATGCTTACACTTATCGCTTTGTTGTTTTTTAAAAGGTTAAAAGTGTTTTAAAATGAAAATTTAAAAAATAAAATGGCCTTACCGTGTCGGCAGGGTAGGGCTCGCCGCGGCAGGGGCTGGCAAGGGCCTACACGCGCCGCCACCGAGGTGCTCTCCGCCGCACCCACGGCGGCAGGGACTTAATGAGGCACGGCGGTGCAACACGACGGGGTACGGCGGCAGATGTATATTTCTCAAAATTTTTGATTCGTCCATTTATTTTTCGAAAATCAAAGAAAAAAATATAAAAAAAAAGACCTCCGGCACCCCTCCCCCAGCGGCCCAGCAGCCAGCCCATTCCCCAGCGCGTCATCTCATTTCTCATCCCGCGATCCGCCGCCGCCTCCGCTCCGAGTCGCCGCCGCTGTCGTTTCCCCTGTTCGCCGCCGGACCGCCGCCGCTGTTCGCCACCGGACCGCCGCCGCCGTCTCCTCGTGGTCGAGGTCCTGCTGTCGTTCGTAGCCGCCTCCGCCTTTCGTGGCCGCCGGGCGAGGCGCGCACACTCAGGAACGGCGCGCGGCCGGACAGGGCGCGCTGCAGCAGGAAGTCGACGATGCGCTCCTTCTCCATGTGGCTACCGAACACGCACCAGTCCATGTACAGCATCGTCGTCACCGGCCGGTTCACCTTCCGGGGGTACCCCTGCACCAGCAGGTTGAACTCGCGCATGTGTAGTCGCGCGTCAGGATCTCCAGCTCCTCCACGACGGCGGCCAGCCTCTCCGTGCCGTCGCCGCGGCCACCACCCCCGCCGCCGCCCCTAATCCTCCTCCCTCTACCGGACGCCATCGTCATCACTGTCCAGGCCGCCTTCTCCTCCTTCCCTGTTGTGGTGCCTCCAGTACAAGCAGCGCCAGGGCCAGGTCGTCGTAGTGTCGTACCGCCGTCGGACACCCGTTTCCCTGCTCTGAGTGGTGAGATCTGAATGTCTCTGCTTCAAGTTATCATATATGTTAGATGTTTGTTGGTTCGTAATGGTTAATTTTGTTGGATTAGTGGCGACCATGAAAATGTAGTTTTATTTTCCTTTGTACACTGCAGAACAAATTGGTTGGGGGATGTTGGGATCATTTGCTGTGACAATTTGTTGCCTGTGACTGTTCTTGATTGAAGCTTGCACTATATTAGCGATTTCTAGATGGAATTCATGTTGCACTTTTGGGGTCTATTAATGCAGTGTATGATGAAAGTTTCAGCATGATGCCTAGATGTAAATCTGTGATGTTTCATAGAGTAACAGAATTGGGACTTGGGCATCATGGTTTGAGCGTACCCCTCTCTAAAAACATCCTGATGAGATATGTAGTGACATGCCTTCTTCATTATGTTCTGTGGTTAGATCGTGAGTTGGAGGAAGAAATGGTTTCAGGAGCAAGACAAACATGCTGAAAAGATGCTCGATGCATGCCTACAGGAGATTGAATAATTTTCAGTGTACTCTGTGATTCTCCATTCTATCAGGATTTTTGTCAGCAGTAATGAGACATGTTCGTTTTGTCTTGTGTACATCTATTTCCAATATACCTTGTCACATGTGTTCCATCAGTACCTGGAATCTGTGTGCTACCATTAGTATTTTGCAGTTTGACAGTTTTGAGAAACATGTTTGCTGTCAGGACTAATCTTTGGTTGCATGTTGACCTGTCTGAAATATGCAGACTTTGTTTTCCTTATTGACTGATGTTAATCATGTGCATAAGGGATCACATATATTACTTTGCATTGCTCCTCTATATTAGATCTGCCAAGTGGTTTGCCAGCAACTAAGTACTGGATAGATAAACTAAATTGGAAATAGGGCTGAGCAGATAATTTAATGTTTAGTGCATGCCTGAAAGTATTGAGACCTGCAATGAAAACACTTTACCTTTTCTCAGAGGGATTGAATGCTAAGCTTTTTTAGGGCTGTTTATCAATCGTAGTGACCTTTTTTTTTGCTATCTTTAAGTCTTTCTTAGAACCATTTCAAAACGCTTATATAAGTTTGCACTAACAGGCTATCCCCAGATAATTAAACTGCTCCTTATTTGTTTCTTGTTCTGTTAAATCCATATATATTTTAGTGACATGTTTCATCTTTGTTGCAGCTGCGAGTGGAGCATGACTTCCCCGCTGATCCCAAGTACTTCCCCATAAGCAACTGATGTTTCTCGTGTATAGCTTTACGCTGCTGCGCATAAAAATAATCTGTAAATATTTTACCATGACTAGCTCAGTCACCGGCCGTTTCATCTTTGGCCGGCAAAATGTACAGGTTTAATCTTCAAGTAAAATGTCTTCTCGATCAATGTTGTGTCTATATGCACTTTTGTTCTTGATTCTGAAACCGTTGAAACGCTGTGCTGTCATCTTGTGATCTGTCTGAACACCAACCCTGAGAATTCAGACCTGTGTGAATTCAGACCTGTGAATTGTGATCACCTGGTTTTATGATCATTTGGAAAATGAAATGTTTAGTGTTCGGAAATTATGTGTGTTCGGGCTTGTATGGTGGTGGCTGAAATAATACAGCATACAAAATCGGCAGCACACAACGGAAACAACATGATACGGCACATGACTATAGGTTCCATTTATGGTTGATATCCCAGTACACAACCTTTGTATGAGGTTGATTACATTTGCCAATCATTCAATTTTGAAACCATTTCAAAGTAAAACCTGACCAATATCTAACTAGCACCAGACGACCAATATCTTATCTTAACTAGCACCTGATGACCAGTTCACCAAAAATGACTCCTACCAAAAATACAACTTTAACTAGGTCCAAAATAGATATGACAGTACTTGTTCCTTTCCCTTTTGGAACATTGTTTCATCAATGTTGCCTGACTCATTCCTGACTGTTCTTTTCCACCAAGTCCTTCCATGCTATCAGATGTGGAGGTATCTGCATTTTATTGAACTCTTCCTGCCAGGGAACCAGGACATACTTTATCAATATGGGTCAAAGTTCTTAAACCAAATTTGACAATTATTTGTCATCGAAGCAACCATATTATGGAGTGAACAACAATACCTCCAGAAATCTTCCTAAGTTTTCGTCTTTTTTCATCAAGACTGTCAAAATGTTCTCAACATAAGTCAGTCTCTTTAAGAGATGTATAACTTCCTCGCTGTTGTTGCTGACCATGGAATTAGGAGTGGTCATGTCCTTATGTTTTATATCACAATGTACCTGAAGTATTAAAGTTCATACAACTAGTCATAATTTAAAAAATGTTTACATTCATATCTATAAGTTTATAAAATTTAAACTATGCGTGGAACAAAGTCAAAACAAGTCCAGGCAACAAACATAGTGATGTCGAGGAGCCCTATACGCTGCAAGAGAATGAAAAAAAGATTTGATTACATTTAGATGTGTTTGCTTATTTTTGTAATGTCAACAAATATTCCAATCCTTTCATTTTCTTATCAGTTATCTAATCTGGATTCAACAAACAAGAATACATTTTCTTATTTTTGATACTTGTTTCACTTTCATTTGGCTATCAGCAACTCTTAAGTGAATCATTTATTCAAAAAACAACATACCCCACAAGATGTGAAATGAACATGGGTAGGGCACATGTATCTGATTCATCTTGGCTCAACCTTATGCTTCGTTTCTTTCCTTTAGGGTGGCAGAGCATGCCGTTCAAATAATCCACTGTTCACCAGACAGTTAAATTACAGCGGAACCTTAAGCACAATTATTTAATTAGTTATGAAAAGAAACTACGTAAAATGCATCAATTCATTACGGACCACAATTATCTGAAGCCTACAAGTAATTTAACAAGACATACTAATAGATAATTGAAATTCAACAGAGAGAGGACCATGTTGGGCGTAATTTAGCAAGACATACTAATAGAAAGTTGAAATTAAACATAGTCGAGAGCATGTTGGGCTCGGAGAATCCGCTAATTCCAAACCCAATCGACTTGCAGCAACATCCCAAATTTGGACCAATCTAAAGAAAATATTTACTCCTAGCCTAGGTGAGTAGATCTAGAATCAAGAAGAGAAGAGACAGACTCACCACGAAGACCATGTGTGCCATGGCCCAGCCTGCCTTCCAGTTTTCGGCCGGCGCATCTGGCGCAAGGATGCGGGCCGCCCCAATCCGCCGGACGTACCAACCCGGGACGCGCCGCTCGCCCCCCACCGGCCTCTCACAGCTCGCGCAGATCCACACAGCTAGGTGCCCAATCCTCCAAGGGTGGCGAGGGAACCCTGGGCCCGCGCCATGCCGCACTTGGAAGCGGGTGTCTTCTCCGCCCGAGACGCCCCACACTTGGCTGCGGGGTCACGAGGCACCCCTCCCCCCGCGCCGTCCGGCAGTTAGCCGCGGGTGGCGCACCCCTGCGCGGTGCCCCCCGTGCGCATGCGCCGGCGCCGGCGGCAGGTTGCGAGAGGAGGCAAAGGACAATGAAACAAGAATAGGAGAATGGCGAAATGAAAAGATAGGACGGCTAGTGTATCGTATTAGAGGGAAATGAAGAAATTGAATGAAGAAAATCATATATTATGTTAATGCCATCGAGAAAAAAAATTCTAATAATACCCCTGTTCCACCATACCATCTATGTATACCACTCTATACCACTGGTGCCAGTTGTGGTGGTATTCAATTTTTCTCCACCGTCGGATCCTGTCATACTGGTCCTTTTCCGACAGTGGTATAAGGTGGTATTATCCACCGTAAAAGAGCCCTTTCCTGATACCAAGAAATTTGTCTATAAAATTCCAGTTTGTCAAAAAAAACAAAAAACAAGTAGAAACACAGGCTATATCCAAATTAATACAAGGCTTCCCTCTGTTCAGCTCTTAATATCTTCTAATTTTACCTTAATTCTTAAGAGCGACAAGCTCAGTGTAAATGGGACAGTAATCCACTCCAATAGAACTCTTTTCAATACTATTCAATGACCAAGAGGTGAAGAACATTTGATAATTGCCACACATTTCTGCAAAATCCATTGTATTAAAAAAATATTGGGCATTTAGATGTAAGTGGTTTTTATAAGAATTTAGGTGATGTTTAGTTGGCTCAAATGTAACATAAATCTGATTACTGAAGGTAATGGATCCATATGTTTGGCAGTGGTGGTTTGTAATCAGTTACTATACAAGCTTGTTAACCCCCATCGTAATCAGATGATGCAACACCCACACCGTAATCTGATTACAATACCAGAGTGCAACGAAAGAAAGAGGGAGAATGATCTCAGTTAATAAAGTCCGAGTCATTAGGGGGTGCCCACCACCTCACACACGCCCCCTGATCAGAGATGCTGAACCATTGGTTTTGATCAATATGTGCAGCACAACATTGCCGACACCTTATGGAACCAACATTCCCTCGAGGTTAGCCTTTCACCACCAACAACCTGAAACCCGGAAAACACCACCACTGAGGACAACGCCGGTGCACGTGAACCACCATGTCTAAACTGAAATAGTGTGAATATTCAACATATCATAAACCACCTCCACTTTCATTCCTGGTGATGCATCTAATCCAAACCATCTGCTAGGTCTTCTAGTGTATGAATTAGTGATCCAGTTATGGCAATGTTCGTATAAACTTTTCAACCAGTTCATCATGCATTTGTTGTGGTTTTGTGAGATATCAGCATCTGCCGAAGCCATTTGAACCCTTTGCATGTAGTAAAACAGTAGCTTACTACCAGGAGTTATCTCAGGAGAAGAAAATTTTTGATTGTGCTAGAATAACAAGGAACAAGTTTCTCAACAGCTCCTTTACTAAATTTGATCATACAGCTAGGACTACATTGATATGAACACATTAATATATATATATATATATATATATATATATATATATATATATATATATATATATATATATATATATATATCATGGACTCATGGTCAAGATGAAGTGAGACATTGACATATCAAATGACATGTGGTCAAAGGTTTTTATCACAAAAAGTCTACAATGATTTAATGGTCCATCAACCTTCAACTTTATAATGTGAAGGGGATTCATACCACTGGTGGAGAACCCACCTTTTGTCCCGGTTGGTAAGAGCTATAAGTCTCTGAAGGACAACCGAGACAAAAGGGATCCCTTTTAGTCCCGGGTGAAAGAACCGGGACTAAAGGGACCTTTAGTCTCGGGTGGTTACCACCCGAGACTAAAGGGTTTTTAGGAAAAAAAAGTCACGCTGGTGCTGCAGCACCAGCTCCTGCTCCGCCGGAGGCACCCCCAGTTCCTGCTCCGCCGGCTCCATCTCCAACTCTCCAACTTCAACAATTCCACCAAGAACAAATTCATCTATTCATCTAAGCTCACACAAATTCATCCAAGTCCTTTCCAAATTCATCTCACAAATCATCTACAAATTTATCTCACAAATTCATGACACAAATTCATCTCACAAATTCTCTTTGCACATCACAAGATTCACAACACAAGAATCCTTACCACATGAATCATTCACCAATCACAAACAAAATCACACAAAAAAATAACATGCCTGTAGGCCTCGCGCCCCGTTGCCCGGCCGGCCCCTGTGCCCAGTCGCGCCGTCGCGGCCTGCGGGCGTTGTCGCGCCCGTGGTACGCCTCTACGCCAGCCGGCCGTCGCACCCGCGACGCCCCTCCGCGCCGCCGGGAGCCGGAGGCCCACGCCCGCTTGACCCCTCCGCGCCGCCGGGAGCCGAAGTCCCTCCAGCCCGCGCCTGCTTGGCCACTCCGCGCCGCCGGGAGCCGGATTCCCGTGTGTCCGCGCCAGCCGGCCGCTGCGCCCACGGCGCCCCTCTGCAACGCCGGGAGCCGGAGGCCCACGCGTCCGCCGGCCGCCGGGAGCCAGAGGGAGGCCGCGCTTTGGCCCCTCCGCGCCACCGGGAGCCGAAGGCCCGCACGCGCCGGCCGCCGCTCCCGCGCATGCCGCGCCGCGCCGCCAGGAACCGAAGGCCCGCGCGGGCCGGCCATCGCACCCGCTTCTCCCCTGCCAACAAAAGGATAAGGAAGAGAATGTGAGAAGATAGAAAAGAAAGAGAGAGGAATGGCTACCGGTGGTGGAGGAGAGGAGAAAAGGATAAGGAAGAGAAGAAAGAGAGACGGGGGGCCATGGTGGGCCGTGTGGGACATTTATTCCCGGGTGGTGTGTCTCGGGTGAGAATACCACTCGGGACTAAATCATTAGTCTCGGGTGGAAACACCACCCGAGGCTAAAGCTCCGCGCCAATAATTTCTGTTGCTAGTGAGGTCTTTAGTCCCGGGTGGTTTTACCACCCGAGACTAAAGGGGGGTGACGCCAACAGCCTTTAGAGGTCACGTCGCCCCAAACTCTTTTGTCTCGGCTCCAAACTTTAACCGGGACAAAAGGGCTGGATAAAAAGTCGTCTCTCCACCAGTGTACGTTTATATATACTCTACTTCATCTTCACCTTAGCCCCCATTTTCCTGCTAGCTAAAATAGTTAACTACATCATCGACATTTTGACAGCACTGCTCCTTCAATTTTATAGAATATTTTAGCATCCACAAGAAAAAATGAAACTATCTGACAAACCCTTTGAATATGCGGAATATGTGGGAATAGAAGACATCAAGGAATAATCAAATACAGAATGAAGGGATCAAACTGTACATTAATATTCTATCAGACCTTTCTTGGAGCCATGCCAATACTTATCTGGAGCTGCTTCTAGAAGAAAAGATAGACACTGAGCTCCAATGTGCAAGCATGTTCCTTGGGCTGACCTATACAGTGTTTAATTCAGCCTCCATATATTGCCCCTTGTTCGTAAGGACAATGTACTCCGTTGGGATGGCTCCCAGGTGTTTACATTGGGAAGGGATTGCTACTGTGACTCTAGAACTTGTGCTATCTGAGCCTTTGATTCTTGTAGAGCCACGGAAGGAATTGAACTGAAAATTAATGTTACAAGTCCAATTCCCAACAATCCCGCGTAAAACATCATCAAGGTAGGAGCTTGCTTGAATGGTGAAAAACCAAAAATATTTTGCTCATGCTAAAAAAAGTATAAATATTCTTTTAATAAGTTTAGGCTGCAACCATAGACAATTTCAAATTCTAGATTATAAAATGTACTGAGATCAGTTCTCATAGTTGAACAACATATTTTTTTTCAAAATTCATTCGACTATTATTGGAAAAAAGGAAATAGTTGAAATCCTTCAGAAATTTAATTAACTACATGTGCATAATTGATGGTAAGTGAAATGCACATTTCACCTACATATCAGTATGGACAGCTGGCACAAAATTTAGAAGTCATGTCTTGATACTTCTGCGTTGGATCTTTGAAGATCACTAGTGGTACTAGTAGGACCATTGAACCACGAAGAAACATAGGTAGGATTATTCTATCGTGGAGCAGTGTTAAGAGTTATCTGACACTCCTTATTGAATAAGGGTTATTAACTTATCTGGCACTCCAGATAATATGCTCGTACGAAAAAAAGGTATCAAATAAGAGTTTTTTTATGGTGCTTGTGTAGTACCAGGAAGTACTAGGAGTTTTGATTTTCCCACCACTTAATTAATTAAAAAATTAAATTAATTAAAGAAAGGGTATTATGGTAATCTATTCTCCTCCCTCTCTCTCAAGTCGCCTTCCCTCGTGTCTCTCTCGGCGCCGGAGGCCGAGGCGGTGGTGGGCGGCGAGATTGCAGGAGAGCGCGATAACCCTGATGCTGGAGCCGCAGGACGTAGTCGACGACATCGAGATCAAGCGTGGAGGCATAGCAATTGAAAATTGGTGCGTGTGGATGGAGGCAGCACGGACGTCGAGACGGATGGGGCGGCAGAGTTCGAACTGGCGTCGGACAAGCCTGATGGCTCCGATGCTGAGTCGAAGATCGTGACGGCGGAACTCGCTGCAGCAACTTCTGCAGCGCGAGCACTCTCCTGGTGACCTTCCTCCGGTAGTCCCGCGCGTCGCACACGACATCGATCCGTAGCAGCATCCGCATCAGCGCCTCCCCGGCGGCGACCCTCGCCCTCTAGTTCCCGCGGAGCTCCTCCCCTGTAGCGCACGATGTACCTCGCGGCCTCCGCCTCTGGCTCCACCCTGCGCACCGCCCTCCGCGCCAGGAACCCACGCGCCATCGCCTGCACCCTCACGACCGCAGCCTCCACCGATGGCGCCCGCCTCCCGGCCATGGCCATGGCCGACGGCGCCATGGAGGCCACCCGTAGTTAGTAATCCGATGTCTCTGGTGACGAGGGGGCCGCTAGCCGCTGCACTTCCTGTTCTTGACGAAGAATCGTTGCTATGTGATGCTACCAGGGTTTATTTTACCGGTTTGGAAAAAAACCGGAGGTTAGTGAGAAACGCGTTTATCGGATTTCTCGAAAAATTTTCGGATTCTTCGTTTTCCTTTTGGATAAAATTTAGAGAAAAAATCTTCAATTTATACACAAAACAACCTAAATTGTTTCTAAACAACCTAACATGAAAGCAATGCATAGAAATGAGATAAATTTTAAAGTTATGGAAGGTCGGGAGGTTGTATTAATTGGTTCAGACGATTTTTCGATGATAAAATAAAAAACCGCTCCCAACCGAGAAACGTGAAAATCGCGTTTCTCGTTTTTTTTTCGCCGAGAAAATAAACCCTGGATGCTACCACTACCCACAGGGAGGAAGAGGTCAGATGGCTGCTGCCTGTAGGTGTCTCGGTAGGACTCGCCGGCCTATAGCGCCGGCGAACGGCGGTTGGGAATTAGCGTTCCTCTCCAAGCACGGTAGCGTGGGGCATAAGCAGCTATTCTTGTTTCTACCGCACCTCCCAATTTCTCTCTCCGTCATCCCTTTCACTCTGTTCATCAAAAATTCAAAATTACCTAGGTAGCTGCATTTGTCCTCGGTGAATCGCTTGTTGGACTGCTTCCTGAGCGAATGGAGGTTGTCGCTTTGTCTGCACGCAGACCAGATTATTCCAGATCGACGGCAAGGAAGGCCTCTTGTCCATGACCTTCATGGCGAAGAGCGCGCCATTGCCGGCACCCGGCCACCCGCACAGAGCTTGGTAGATGCTAGGCGGCTGAGGAGGCGGAAGTGGCCCAGGCTGAGCGAGGGCTCTGCAGCTAGGATGGCCTCCCACCATAGCCGACAAATGAGATGTTGCAGTCATCGTTGTGGAAGACAAGCCGTTGGCCGTGGCGTCGTACGTGAACGTCGGCGTAGATTGTTTTTTTAATTACTCATCTACCCTTTCTAAACTAAAATAATAATTATTAAAAAAATTTGTGTATTGGTACTTCCTTGTACTTCCATATAGAAACTTCTTAGTACTTTCTGGTACTTCCACCGTTAGATTTTGTCGGATGGATGGTTTATTAAAAAAATAAGCACTCTAAAATTTCTCATCAAATATTCTTTGAATAAGTTTAGGCTGCAACGATACACAATTTCTAATTCTAGAATAAAAATGTACTGAGATCAGATCTCATAGTTAAACAACAGGTTTTTTTTCAAAATTCATTCAACAATTATTGGAAAAAAAAAGGAACTAGTTGAAATCCTTCAGAAATCTAACTAAAAATGATGGGGCTGCAACAATGAACAGTTTCAAATTCAAAACTGAAAATGTATTAAAACCAGATAGTTGAATATTAGGGGACTTCTACACAAATGTTGTCCCAAATTTTAAAAAATAATAGGAAATTGTTGAAGTCCTTGACCAATATATCGATTAACTCCACGTGTATATATAATTGATGACAATGGAAGTACGTCGACTGGCACAAAATTCAATAGTATCATGTTGATACTATCAGAATCATCTTTCATATACTTCTACATTAAACCGATATTCATGATCACTTCCCACTAGAGCTCTCTAGCATATTCTTCTCGATAGTACTGACACGTATAGAACCACGGATAAAGATTGAGCAAAGGCATAGAGACAGTTACCTAAACTAGTTGAGGCAACCAATGATAATGAGATGCACGAGGAAACAAGTTCACACCATGATGTCCAAATAATCAAGACCCTCCTTGGGTATGAACTTTAATGTAATATGTAAGTTTAGATCCGAAACCTTTCTAATATTTATGAAAATCAAAATCCTAAACAATAATCGGTCAACATCTAATGCAATTTCACCTAACCCTTTTTTAACTATACAATCTATAACTTTTTCATGCCAGGTGAGGCGACCATGAAGATAATTACATTCACACAAGGAGGTTAAGAGAGTGGGACTAATAATCATCATTGCAGAAGATAACTCAGATCTTACGGAACCTAATCTACTGCATTCAAGCAGAGGTTGGGTAACCTAAGATCATAAAACCGTCAGGGTGAGATGTAGTCTCATGCGACCCTGACACCTGGCGCGGGCAGGCGTGTGCGGCCCAAACGCCTGGCGCGAGCGGCCCCTGGCTCGGGTGCGTGCAGCCTTATCCTCATAGCAGTAGAAGAATCTCGTTCAGCTGGTGTAGAACTGCAGGTTCATCTCTCTAGTGGTCGTGTGAATATTGATCGATCTATCCGGCCCGACTCCTCCGTGGAGTTGGAACCATTTTGAAAAACGTTTGGCAAAACAACTCCTCTGATGGATTTTTTGTTGAAGCCGGGTGAAGCCACCAAAACGTGGCTTCACCTCCCCTTTGAAAGCCGCTGAGGCCTCCCCGGCCCACACCGAGCTTGCAATTTCTCTGTTGGCAGGCTCCCACGGAGTCAGGAGCCGTGTTTGAGCCTCCCAAACAGACTCTAATTGTTGTGGATGAGACAGGAGCTGGTATTTGCCTATGCTCCCTTGTGGATAACATGTATATCCCGTGGCATTAGGATTTAGAAATTTCAAAACTCTCTACAAAATTTTCAAGATTTTGCTATTTTTTAAACCTATTATACCCTTAAGAAATGGGTGTTATATTTGAAACCTGTCAATATGCTTATAGTCAAAAGTAGAGGCAACTCTAGAAGGCTATACTGTCTTCTTATAGCACATTTGACACCGTGAGGCACACTTAACAAAATAAAGGTAAACTTGAGCTTCAGTTTCAAAAAGTAAAGGTAAAAGCTCGAAATTGAAAAAATGAGGATAACATCATCATTTGAATTGAAAGTGAGGGAAAAACACACAAAAGCCCCTTTAGGCTATCCGCAACAGTGTCCCGTATACCACCCCGAACCCGTAAATATAGGGGATATATGCTCCGGAAGCACCTGCAGCAGCATCCTCCAAAAGACACCGTAAATTTCCGGAGTCCACTCCCATCCCACAAATCTGGGGGGCGCCCGGATCTCCCCCATCGAGCCGCGTCCGCCTCGATCGATCTCAAAAAAAAAAAAAAACAGTCGTCCGAGGCCCAGCGCCGTCCCGCATCGCCCGGTCCCCTCCACGGATCCACCTCGCCGTCGCCGTCACCCCGCCATCCGCATCCTCCACCTCCCTCTCGCCATTGCCCGTCGACGCCTACCCCTCCCCCTCCTCGTCGACACCTCGTCCGCCGTCTCTCTGCCGCCGTTGCCCGCCGTCTCCCGGTCGCCGTTGCCCGCCGTCTCCCCATCGCCGTCGCACGTCGTCCGCATCCTCCCCCTCACCGTGCCCCTCGCCGTCGGCGCCTACCCCTCAGCGTCGTCGTCTTTGTGGCCGCATCCACTTCCTCCTCGCGCTGGTCAACTGGAGAGCATTGGTTCGACCTCAAGGTACGATTTTCCCAGATGCTACACCTTTTTCCTCAAATCGACCGTGAATCCAACATGCGATTGAATGCCCCATACATGTATATCTAGTCTGAGTTACACTGCATCATCTCAATCTAGCGCCACACAACTAGATTGTAATGCCAAACATCCGAAAAATGGCAAACTCCCAAAGAAGCCAAAAACCCCTTCTAAAATAATTCTAAAATGAAAGGGGTTTTCTGGAATAGCAGAGGTCTGGGGGACTTGGCTAAACATAGGTTCTTGGCTGAACTAGTTAAGGAGGAGCAAATAAATTTTATAGCTATCTCCGAAACTGGTAGAGATTCTTTCCCTGATCATGTCCTCAAAAATCTGTGTGCGGGACATGACTTTCTGTGGCATACTATGGCACCTCATGGGAGATCTGGCGGTATCCTACTAGGTGTCGACCTCAGTATTTTTGACATTGGAGCCATTGATGAGGGCGATTTCTATGTGAAATTCACCTTGAGATACAAAACTAATGGTTTCAAATTTGTTCTTTATTCAATTTATGGACCGGCACAAGTACAAAACAAAAATGCCTTCCTATCCGAATCGGCTAACACTGCTCAAAGGAATCACTCCCATACGTTTTAGGGGGATTTTAATATTATGAGACGCCTTGGGAGGATAAAAGCTCGAATTTTGATCCTAAATGGCTCGACATTTTTAATCGTCATTGAATCTCTTGATCTTAGAGAGATTGTTATGACGGACGCCAATATACTTGAGGTCCCGGGGACAATCCCACTTTCGAGAAACTCGACAGTACTAGTCGACGGATTGGGAAATTCAATTCCCTTTGACTCTGTAGAACCCGTGGATAGGAATATCTCAGGACCATACCCCCCCGGTTCTTAGTATCTGAGCCTCCACTCACACCTAACCAGGAAATGCACCTTTCAAATTTGAGAGGTTGGTTAGTACGAGATGGTTTTATGACATGGTTGCTAATATCCGGCAATCGAGCTTTGGTTCCACCCTCTTGAGCGTTGGCGGTTCAAAATTGTGAGACTCGACAACATTTAAGGGGTTGGGCTAGACATACAATGGTCTTACAAGAAGGAGAAGAAGAACTTCATCGCCCCTTTTAGATGATCTTGATAAGAAGGCGAGTCGACCAAGCTTGGATCAAGAAGTAAATCTTAAACATTATCTAAAGGAACGCCTAGTCACCCTTCCGAGGGAGGAGGAATTAAAGTGGTACGAGAGAGCAAAGGTTAAAACTCTTTTAGAAGGAGATGCCAACACTAGATTCTTCCATCTAGTCGCTAATGGTAAACATCGAAACAACGAATCTTTAAACTTGAGGATGATCAAGGTGTTGTTGTGGGAGATGATTGCCTCAAGCGCCATATTACTAACTACTATAAGGATCTCTTTGGGCAACCAGAGGCTTGGGTTTCCTAGTAGAGGATCAAGTCCTCGACATACCTCGAGATATCTCGGGAGGAAAATGAATCCCTCATTCTTGCCTTCACCGAATCAAGTGAGAAACTAGCCTTCCAAATGGAACATAATAAAGCTCCAGTGCCACGATGGATTTCTGCGAATTTTATCGGGTTTTACGAGGATTATCAAAGCGGATCTTTTACCTCTCTTTCTGATCTACATAGGAGGCTGGATCTGTCTGACTGAACTTTGGAATCATTACGTTAATCCCTAAAATTCATAATGCAACCAAAATTCAGCAATATAGACCAATTTGTGTCCTAAATGTGAGTTTCAAGATCTTCACTAAAGTGGGAACAAATAGGCTTAATCTTGTAGCCAAGAAGGTCGAAGCGATACGGTCCCGCTTTTTGCCCTAGAGGAACATCATGGAAGGAGTAGTTATTCTACACGAAACTATACATGAACTTCATACCAAGAAGCGGGACGGTGTCATTTTTAAAATTGATTTTGAAAAGGCTTATGACAAAGTCAAATGGTCCTTTCTACAACAAACCCTTCGTATGAAAGGCTTTGCACCGAAATGGTGTAGGTGGATCCAAAGTATGGTCCGTGGAAGTGTGGGGATCAAAATTAATGATGAAATTGGGCCTTATTTCCAAACCAAAAGGGGACTCAGACAGGTGATCCTATGTCACCAATCTTATTCAACATCGTTGCCGATATGCTGGCTCTACTCATCAATAGAGCAAAGGCCGATGGTCAAATAAGAGGAGTACTCCCCCATCTTGTTGATGATGGTTTGTCAATCCTGCAATATGCAGATGACACTATTATCTTCATTGACCACGATCCCGGCGGTGAAAAATCTTAAGTTTACGCTGCGGCGTTTGAGCAGCTTATCCGGGCTCAAGATCAACTTCCATAAGAGTGAAATTTTTTGCTATGGAGCAGCTAAAGAGATGGAGGAATTCTATACCTCTCTTTGGTTGTAATAAAGGGACATACCCTTTCGATATTTAGGGATCCCAATGCACCATAGATGCCTTTTGAATTACGAGTGGAAGAAGGTTGACTAACGTTTTGAACAAAAGCTTTCTTGTTGGAAGGCAAAATACCTATCCTACGGAGGTAAACTTGTCTTACTCAACTCGCCTTAAGCAGTCTACCCATGTTTATGATGTCCTTCTTTGAGATACCGAAGGGTCATCAAAAACTTGGATCACTGATCTAGATTCTTTTGGCAAGGATCCTCACAAAAACACGATACTGAGACTTGCCAAATGGGACATCTTATGTCGTCCTAAAGATCAAGGTGGTCTAGGTATTCTTGATTTGCAAACCAAAATAAATGTCTCACGCCAAGTGGTTAGTTAATCTACTAAACACGTGGCATCGGCAAACGATGCTCAAATAAATACCTAAGATCTAAATCTTTAACTCAAGTGGAAGCCAAACCCTATGACTCTCATTTTGGAGAGGTCTCATGCATATAAAAGATGAGGTACTGTCTTTAGGTTCCTTTGTTATAAAGGATGGGACCAATGTGAGATTCTCGATGACACTTGGATAAGAGACAAGCCGCTCAAAATTCAATGCAATACGAACTTATATAATATAGCGAGGGAGCCACTGCATGCAATATCCAAGATAATGGCCACAAGTCCCCTAAATATCTCCTTCAGAGGGCTCTAGTGGATAACAATCTTAGAGATTGGCTTGGATTAGTGGCACGAATCTCACACGCAACCAACTAAGGCTCGACTTTTAAATGGAGCCTAACCAAGTCCATTGTTCACCGTCCGGGTTGTATCACCATCTTATTGATACAAATCCACCCTTTCAAAGATCGAAAGATCTGGAAGATGAGGATTCCACTAAAGGTAAAGATCTTTCTCCGTTTGTACAAAGGGAGTAGTTCTCACTAAAGACAATCGCTAGGAAAAATTGGAAAGGTAGCGAAATGTGTTAGTTGTAACAGAATGAAAATATCCAACACCTATTCCTTCACTTCGCCTTTGCTAAAACGATTTGGCACATAATCTTCTTCGCTACCAATCTTAACCAACCCAGATCTATTAGCCATTTGTTTGGTAATTGGCTTAATAATCAACCTAAGAACTTGAAAGGTTTGATCTGGGTGGGTGTAGCTCTGTTGTCTTGGGCTATCTGGCGATGTAACGATGTAATTTTCAACAAATTGAAAACTAACTCTATCATGCAGTTATTTTCGGGGAGCATCGCCTACGCCTCCCGGTCCTGGGCCAAGGACACCCTCATTATCTTTGAGCAAGAGATTGGAAGTGGTTGCTCTAGACATTTCAAATAGAGGGTGGAAGCACTTATATCGTTTGCTTTAGTCTATGGATCTTGTTATGACTTTGGTTTGCTGTGTCTCTGCACCAGCTTTGGTCTGTAATATTTGGCTGTGTACATCCCTGGATGTAGAGGCCGGATTCTGTAATCCCTTATCTAAAAAAAAAAATGAATTTTTCTTCCTGTGATTGAATGAATTGTTTGATCAGTGCCACACAACTAGATTGTATGAATTGTTTGATCAGTGCCACACAATCCAGAGTAACCACAAAACTAGATTAGTAAATTATTCTTCCTGTATCAAGATAAAATTTAGCAAATTGTCAAATTGTCTCTTGATGGATTACTGGAACTGTTTGATTCTCAAGCTGTAATTGTATGAATTTGATAAGGCTATCAGTATAGTGGAGTCATTACTAGTGGAAACTCTTGCATCACGGAGGTAGTAATATTTAGTCAGTGGAGGAATAAAGTGGATAACATTATCATGTTCAAAAGGGCATCTGAACTCTAAAGCCTATTGTGTTTGCACACTGTATATCTAGTCCTATTGGTTTGACTTTTATGGGCATGTGGCTACTTTTTAATAATTCTCCAGCGTCTTGTGGATACTTTGCTATTTTCCTATTCCAAGACAAGGCTATTTAGAGAAGTGAAATGTCATTTTGGCAGTAACAGTAAAATGGTGATGAGGAACAAATAATAGAGCACACTGATATGATCTTGGATTTGCAACCGTAGCAGGAAAGAGTTCATCAGTGCATCTGAATTTTCAAGATGCTCTGCTTGATATTGATATACTAGTACTAAAACTGGTCTGAGAAAAAACTGATCCATAAAATAGTTAATTTACTTGAACTCAACTACAAGTTAATTTACTAGTTGCATTTCAGAAAATAGTAGACTCATTTACAGCATGTTTTGGCTTCAAGTACTTAGTAAATTAGCAGGTTCCATTTGTCAAGTCAGTCACCATAGCTTTTTTTTCTTTGTCTTATTATATATATTGACTGCATTTTTCTTTGCAACAATGTAGGATGGAAGATTTTTTTGATACACACAATGACCCATCAGCTGGTTTCTTTGGAGAAAGTCTTGTGGATGCAGCACAGGGTGTTGGACAAGATTCCGAACCTACCATGAGTGGAGTGTAACGCATATTGACTATTAACCTGGATCAGTATCAGCCGATGCAACACATGTACTATGAAGCTCTACAGCAAGATATACTTCACAAGTTAATGTCTCGACGTCAAGGACCATTGTGAATGCTTCTGGAGACCTGTTCAAGCTACCTGTTGAACATGTCATGTCTTGTGATCTTATTATCCATATAGCTCGATGTAATCTTATTTTGCTAATCTTATTATCCATATAGCTCGATGAATAATTCAGGAAATTGTGAACCTATTTATGTGAAACTGTGTACTTGAGTTATTGTACTGAATGGTATGCTGCCTGTGAATGTATGGTGCCTGTAAATGGTCTTTGCAAAAATTCTTGATGTATGCTGCCCGTGATCTGTGATGTATGCTGTCATGACCTGATTTGAGGGTTATCATCTGAATGTCTTTTGTTTGCACTTTGAAGCCATTTTTTTGTCTGTCCTACCTGAACATTGATCTAATAAGGTGTGCCTAAGATTGATGGCGAACCTGGTGATTTGAAGGTTCAGAAGAGAAGGCAATCTCCCTGGTACTGCCACCTGGTGATTTTGGATAGAGAAGGAAAGTACATTTTGTGCCCCTCCTGTGCATTAGTTTTCATTTTCTTTCCCAGTTTTTGCAATAGAATTGTAGTAGCAAGTTAAATGGCTACTATTAAATTGTGCCTATGGTGTCAATGTTTTTCACGCCCTGGATGGCTGCAGAATGCTTGTTGTCCTATGATATAACAATAACCTGGAATCTGTCAGCCGTCTTTACTGTTACAGTATTTCACTAGTATTCTCCTGTACCTTAACATGTACCAGAAATCCAGAACCAAGAAGAGAAAAAAGAACTAAGCTTTCCATTTCATTTTACACACAGTAATATCCACGGTTAATTTAAAAACAAGAAGTCAAGTAGGGTCTATCTTTGCAACTTCAAGTTCAACTGATATTAATTTTTAAAAAATAAGATGTGCCTGTTCTGTGGCCATCCTGTGCTTGACAGTGTTTGTAGTGTCAGAAAATTACTAGTCTGTAGTAGTCTCTATTCTGTCTGGTAATGCTTCATCAGTATATCAACTTCTGAACTAATAAGACTGAACTCTGAACAAGGCAAGACCATCAGTATATCAACTTCTGAACTGTTCTGGGAAACTCATAACTACTGTAGCGATAGCTGCCAGATTAGAGAAAAAGAGTGGAGATGACTCTGCTGAGCACCTATGATGAAACATCATATTGTTTTTCTTTTTTACTTAAATCACAATGCTTCCCAACAGAAGAAAAACAGCAAGCATGGCACTTCTAGTTGACATTTCTCATAGGCAGGAAGCAAACAGTGCTAATTTGAACTATTAAGAAACTTAAGGAGTTACAGATTCTAATTTGAACACTTCTAGTTGATCAAAGCTACAAAGGTCTCTGAACATTTGAACTACAACCACATTAAGAAGTTACAGATTCAGTTGTCATCAGCGCAACACTTGATCTTCAGTTGTCATCAGGACCAACACTTGATCTCTATGCTGGCAGTGTTCCTTACTGGAACTGATGAGCCATGAAAAAAAATTACAGAGAAGTTTGATCTTCCTCTGTGCTTTAGTCCTTCAGAGGCAATCTGAAAACAAAAGAAGAAAAATGATTGGTGTGATCTGGCCAAAATTTCTAAATATCTCTATGTAGTACTGGCCAGAACCTGGCACAGGCCACACCTAGCTAAGCCTGAAACTGAAACAAGTGGGATATGACCAAAATCCAATAAAGGCATCATTTATTATAAATATAACTTGGGCACTGAGCACACAACTGAAACAGAAAATAAACATACTGAATTTGCTAGTTCATGGTATTGGCAACTCATTGATGGTAAAACGGATTTCACAAATGCACAAAAATGTGCCGAGCACGATTAGTGTAGTCCACCTCTACTCTAAGCTGCAATCTAAATATCTACTAGATCGAAGCACATGAATCACCCTAATTTTAGAAGCTAACCCGCTTTCAGGCCACTAATTACATCACAACAAGCTCGGGTAGCCTCCACCGAACCAGATCAGAAGCACTGAAACGAACCTCATATAATACGAACTGAAAATGAGACATTTTTACTGAAAATGGGACATTCTTTATATATTTTTGTATCTTTTGCAGATTCTCTTCCATTTAAATGATAACAATAAAATGGGACATTCAGACTATGGGCAGACCAGGTGTTCCTCTAAGTTTTCAGGTTGGCATAATGTGCAAACAAGGTACAAGAGAAAAAACGAAATACATTCATCCAGAATCTGCAAACTGCAGTATGCATCAGTTGGTGACAGGAATCGTCAATTCGTGCATACCTTCTTGTAGTGGCAGGGTAGAATTGGTGTCAAGAAAGCACCAATGTCCAGGTTCACCCACAGGTTAGCGCCCAGGAGAGGAGCCTTCTGGTGGCCGTCCAGGTGAGCGCCCAGGGGATGGTGGCCGTCCGTGGTGGCACCCAGGGGAATAGATGCACCTCCTGGTGGCCGAGGGCCGGCGCCTCCTGGTAGCCGCCGAGCGCCGGCGAGCGTAGATGTAGGACGGCGACGGCGGCGGCGAGCGCAGGTCAGGGAGAGGAGCGGGCAGGGGTACGGCAGCCGTGGGCGCAGGCGGCAGAGAGGAGCGCGTAGGGGCAGGGCGGCGACGATGGCGTGCAGGGCGGCGGCGCGACCCTTGCAGCGCGCCCCGCGCGGTGGGATCGTGGGATTTGGGGGAGAGTTTTGGGGTCACTGCTGCAGCAAAAATAGATTTAGAGGATTAAATTGTTTAGGGAACCCTCCAAATATTGATATAGGGGATGATTTTTACAGGACACTGTTGCGGATAGCCTTCACCTATATAAATGTGAAGGGGATGCATATGTCTTCACCTCTAGTCCTCATGTTCCAGTTAAAATGATATACTGCATCATCAACATTTTGACACAGCACGTACTGTTCCTTTTACTGAATGCGTTAGCATCCACAAGAACAAATTCACTAGACTATTTGACAAACCATTCAAATATGTGAGGAACATGTGGGAATAGAAGACATCGAGGAACAATCAAATAAGATGGAGAAGAATCAGGCAGTGCGTTAATATTCAGGCAGTCCTTTCTTGGAGCTATGCCAAGAGTTATCTGGCGCTACTTGTAGATGAAAGGATAGCTGCTGAACTCCAATGTGCGCGCAAGTTCCATGTGCTGACATAGACAGTGTTTAATTCACTGGCACAGCCTCAATAGTCGATACAGACCCCTTCCTAAGGACATGCTACTCCAAGTCACATCCTTTCTGTGGCTACTGTCACTGTGGCATCTGCCTTTCTGTTTGCCCCCAGGTATTTGCATTGAGAGAAGGTATTGCTGAACACTTGCAGCGGTGGCAGCACCGGATCTATAGCCTTGCAGTGAATTGAACTGAAAATTGAAAGAAAGAAAGAAAGAAATTTGGATTGCTCTGCATTACATTGTCAAAAGTAACCATCATGCTTCATTTATGTTACAAATCCAGCTCCCTACAATTCTGAATAAAGCATTATCAAGGTGAAACACCACACAGATAACAGATTGTCCAGATACTATGCTCACGACAAAACCAAGTTTGAAGATTCTTGGAGTAGGTTTAGCAACGACACATAGCTTCAAATATTAGATTGAAGAATCTACTGGGACAAGAGTTCATAAGTGAACTCCGGATCTTTTTGCAAAGGGTCATCTGGTTATTTTTGGAATAAAAAAACATTGGAAATCCTTCACAAAACTAATTAACTCCACTGGCGCAATTGATGACAATTGAAATGAATATTATCACCTACAAATCAGTAAGGACAGCTGGCACAAAATTGAAAAGTATATATTGTGTTGATGAACTGTTGATACTTTATTTCCATTGGATCATTGATGATCATTTGCTGCTAGAGCCAGCACTAGTGGCACTAGTAGTACCATTGAACCATGGAGAAGGAGATAGAGCAATACATAAAGATAATAAGTGGCTTGAAAAGATGAGGTGACCAATGAGAATGAGACCGTGTGGGGCAAAATAGACGCCAGAAGAGAGTGAGAAAATGGGGGTCAGGGTCCTTGAGCATCACATGTGCCTCTTGCCATAGTACCACTAACTTAATTGGAAACCACATCGTGCACCACCACAGGTCTCTTTGCCGCATCGAAGAGCACTTGTAATCACCCAATGAGGTATGAAAGACGAGAAATATTTGGTTGTGATCTGCTAGAGGTACGGTATTGCAGGGTTAGGGTTTTAGGGTATGTAACTACCAATTGGTAGTTACATTGCAACTTGCAAGCATTTCTGCAAAAAAGAGACTTTAGTATTGCAAATGTGCTTTCGATATGCAATAGCATTTGTACTGTTCGAAGAAATATTATCCTTTTTACAAATTAAAATGCGAGTAAACTCATCTTGAAATGATTCATAGTTAGAACATTATGCATCCATCTACAATTGTTTCGGATTATTTAGGAACCACGATGAAATATTGTCTGAGTCAAGGTTTTTCTGTCATCAAATTTACTGTAAGTTTAACTTGCTGATACGCAGGAACCTAGCTTTTCCATTACTTTATGGATATCTTACTTCGGACTACACTACATTCCACGTGAGAAACATCATGTACCCTTGGCTCATTGAACATCTTTGATTTAATTTCCTTAATTTCAAATTAGGATAATACAAAAAGAAAGCACTCTGAAGAGAAGCATTACATGATCAGGAATACAGATGAAGAATATTTATGAAAAACACTGGATATATAACTCAACCTAACTGGAGATATTATAAGATTAAATGGTCACTTGAATAGCATTGTACAAATGCAGTGAAATATTTCTTGTTTGTTTCTCCTCTTCAGAAAAAACTATTTTCCTTATTTCTAGTCCTGCAAAAATCATATATAAAGAAATTACACCAGAGTAAGAAGAAAATTTCACATAAGGGATTTGTATTTCATGAAAGAATCGAACATCACATAGTTATAAGACAAGAAGGCTTTATGTGAACCTAGAAAATATCAAGCTAGAGATGATATGATAAAGCCATTTTTCTACAGTCTTGGTCACTAAAACCATATTAATTCACATTAACTTATGGTAAAAGATGACACTCCAAACAAATGTGCAACTGTTTCTTAAATCAAAATAATTGAAGGAAATGAAATAATTTAAATTGATGGAACCATAATAAGCTTTGCTAGAACTGTTCTAATTGAATTAAATTGCTCAATACTATGATGTCTTATATCACTCAATAAAACATGTTAAGTTTTGAGAAAATTTCTACTTCACCGTGTCTTATTGTTTACACTACTGCAATGGTCTTATTGTGCCATTACCATCCACTCAATAGACATGGACCAATGTTTGTCTACTAATTTTCTTGAAATATTATATTGCCCCGTTTGACTAGCATCTATTCTTTTGCACATGACACCAGAGATTGTCTGTTGAATTGACTTTTCTAGTACTACTAACAGTGTAAGGGTAGTATCATTTTCCCAAGATGTTCTAACTTGATTGTAATGAAACATTACCAAGAGATATGGGAAATTTTTATGTGGCAGATGGGAATAGCACTGAGTTTATTGGGAAAAAGGAAATGCTACTCACACAATGGGTGATAAGGTTACTCAAAAGAAAAAGGTAAAGGCCCCTGAGATAAGATTATAGGTACATTGATTCACTTCACTGCTCTGTGGGAGAGTGCTGGTATTTTGTTACAGTTAATTCAAAAGTAAAGAGGTTATGATAACCATTTATATAAACTAAAACTGAAATAATGGATATAATAATGGAATCCTTCTGAATCTGTATTATTATATTTCTGAAATATTCATTTACAAAAGAAAAGAAAATGTTTCAGTCTAGCATACTAAGTGATCATGAGCATACTACCGATGAGCTATAACTAGCTGGAATACCAAAATTTTAGATAACAGATACCTTGTCATCATCGTCATCATCTCCCTTCTTAAGACGAGTTGTTCCCCCCTCTTTGCTTATTGGTATTTTCATGTGTCCAAATGGAGTATTGACATCAATGTGTCCCTTTATGGTGTAACCGGTGCCCTTTCCCCTAATCATATCCCACATAGCAGATCCGAAATCCTTAGGCCGGAAGCTGATTGGCAAGTTCATGGTTGTTACTTCCTGTTTCTTAATATTTGCAGATTCTTTGAGCTCAGCAGAAGCAATGCTCACGTCAGCGAGCCACACTTCATAATCCATTGCATTCAGACCCAAGTCGAAATCGTTTTTGTTGTCCAGATTCAGATGGAGGGTTGCAGTTGATTTTTCAAAAGAGAACTGTTCAAACTTGATCTTATCAATGTTGACATCTGGTTTGTATGGCACTGGAATCTCGCCATTTTTCTCTAATGGTATAGAGATCCTCCCAATAACAGGGATATCTATGTGAAGAACTACCTTGACTTTGTAAGGAATGATGCTTCCAGGCTCGATTTCCTTGTATGTGCTCCTGATGTCATCATAAATGAGTAAAAAGGGAATTTTAACTGTCTCGGAACCATGAGCATGTATGGTTCCAGCATCAGGGATTGTTCCGGAAACGAGCTTTCTTTCTTCACTTTCAATCAAGTATTCAATGTCAACAAGAGGGATGGGGACAGGGTTCAGGTTCGCAATTAAAACATCAACAACAAGCTCTATCTTCTCCAGGCTGACATGGGGTATGTGAATTCCGGTGACATCAGCAGTAGGCTTTCCAAAGCCTACAACTTCTTCGATCTTTTCACCAAAATCTTGGATGAAATCCTTAACCTTGTCAAAGAAACCACCCTTTTCATCATCTTTGTCTCCATCATGGTCTTTGTCAATTTTCCTTTCTGTCACTTTTGGACTGTCCGAGGATGACATCCTTCAATACAGATAAAAAAAAAAGTTGACATATAGACTCCACAATCAAATTAAACACATAAACAATGTCATTTAAAATAGAAAAAACACATGCTTCGCAAAACAAGCCCAAGATATGTGCACACGACTCTTATAATATGTTCCCGTTCTAATAATGTACCATATGGATATCTAACAAAAAAGCAAGAACTATGTTCTACTGCAGAGGGAAATGAAACTGGCTACCATCCAAATATGTCATAGTTTAAATGCAGTAGACCGGAAAAATATTAATCTATCACATTAAAGAACGATCATGTGCTAAACACTGGAATGAATATAGAAGAAGAATTTTGGTCCGAAGATCACTTAGACAATTGCGATTTTAACATACAGTTCTTAAATATAAGCAAAAACACCAATACTGACAAATCAAACAACACGATGGTACACAAAATGTAGTTTTGGCTGCTATTCTCTACACTTATTAAATTGACTAGATCCATGATATTAAGAATACATTTTAATAATCAATCTACACATGTTATTTCAACACTCCCAACAAAAATATTATCAAAAAGCCCCTGTTAGTCAAACTTTTCAAAACAATGGGACCTTGTCCAAAACGCTAATAATTTTTTATCACAGAAAGTTTTATAACCAAAATGGAATGGTCCCCATGATTAATAGTTGCCAAATTGCACATTGATTCTCTGTTTCAAAACACAACCACAGTAGGTCTGTACCCGTTTTTTTTTTTTTGAGAATAGTAGGTATGTAGCCGTTTATCAAGTCTCTAGCCCTTCTCAATTTTTTAAACCACTCTTAAAAATTAAAAGCATGTTTGAAACAGAGAGACTGAAATTAATAAATATAACAAAAAACAAATGCAATGGCAAAAGGTATAAAATCCTTGTTTCCAACAAAAATTAAATAATATGTTTAGAAGATCGCCAGGTGCCGTGGATTTTGCTGGCTGGAAATCTTCAGAGATAGCAGCACATATCAAATGCATGCACACTGCCTAGCCATCTGAACCACAAACTACTGATCTAATAATATTGAACCCCACAACCAGCTATCACCAAATTATTGAATCACACAAAGATGGTCAGTCACCAAACACAGCCATCAGCAAGACTCAGCACCGAGAGCATCAAGCAAGCAGATAATTACCTGATGCTCTCGGGTGCTTGAGTAGCAGATAATTACCTGACGAAGGATAGAGGCGTCCTAGGGGAGATGAAGGTGATAGCGAGGCAATCCAAGCAGAGGAGGTAATGGAGGACAAAGTTTTTGGGAGGAAAAAGAGCCAGTGAATGCAAACACAAAATGAGGAAATACAGGCTATGTTTAGCACCTAGGTTGGAGGACAAAGTTTGTGAGAGGAGCGGGGAACCCGGGGTTGCCATGTGGGAGTTGAATCCTATGGCTACCAATAACAATTATCGGCTTCGACAATGGTTGCCTTCCAAGGCCCAAGTTTGGGTACTCTAAATTTGATTGTGCTAAAACACTAATGTACAAACGAAGTTAACTGCATTGTTGGAATATAAGTGACTTGTCCGCATATTTCCATTAGCTTAAGCTTTTGGATTGAACTAGTTGGTGTATGCAACTCAATATGGGATGAGGCTCCTCTGCAGTAGCAAGAGCTGCTCTTGTGTCACTAACATGTGGGCCCGGTCCCACATGTCAATGGCTCAATTGCTCTATGCAGTATTGCAGAGGAACCATTTTCTCAATTTGGTATCAAAGTCAGAGGTCTCGAGTTCAACCTTAGCGGCCGTGATTAAATAAAAAAATTGCGGATCTTGGCGGGTGATTAAATAAAAAAATTGTACGTCACTCCGACGTCTGATGTCCACATATGAGGCCTGATGGAGACTGGGAGAGAGTGTTGGAGTATAAGCTTTCCCCTTCAGCTTAAGCTTGTCCAGACAACATTCATGAGATAGAAGAAGACAACATATATAGTTCATATCATCCTTTTGTATCAACTTTTTAAAAATAAAAAGGCTATAATTTTCAAACTGATTGTCCAAATTAGAATCCGATGACACTGCAAGTTTATTGTGACAATTGCGACAAATAAGAACGCACTTGAGCATATTTGGATGATTTTTTTTAAGCAACGTTGTGGCACAAAAATGATTCAGAATGTATATAACTTCCTTGCCAAATTTGATAAACTCACTTACAACTGAAAACAATTGAGATCTAACAAAATATTTTGAAAAAAAGTGACCTAATTTTCGTGAGTTTTTTATTTGACCCGCAGAATATATAACACATATCAATTTAGGGTGTGTTTGGCGGAGCTCCAACTCTGAAAAAACTGCTCCAGAGCTGCAGATCCACGGAGCTCCATGGTGGAGCAGCTTCACCGTGGATCTGAGATCCGGACAAGTGTTTGGTACAGCTCCTAATTTCTTACCATCTCTATGACAATTGGGACTCGCATGTCATAAGCATACAAAAGAGAATCCCCGCCGGCCGGGCGCGCGGCCGCGTGGCGGGCTCCCGCCACGGCCATGAAGTGACGGCGCGCCCAGGCCGCCGGTGGCGCCGGGCGGGCGGGCGGCACGGGCGGAGCGGCAGGGCACGCCAGCCGGAGCAGGGGGAGCTGGCGTGGTCGAGATCGGGCGGACCTCGCCGGCGACAGAGCTGGCGCGAGCTCGCCGCGGCCGAAGCGGGCGCGCCAGCGGCCGGGCTGGCTGGCGCGGCCGCGCAGTCGGGCGGGCGGCACGCGGCACGGGCGGCACGCGGACGGATGGGGCTGCGCGACGAGGATGAGCGCGGGGAGAAAAAAGAAACACACGAACTGCTTTTCCACTTATCTGGCGTGGTGGTAATTTCTCCCAACTCCACAAGACTTGAGTTGGTGGAGCACCCCGAGGTACACCAAAAACCATGGAGTTGGGGCCCGCTCACTGTTTTTTGGAGCAGATCCGCAGTGGAGCTGCTGGAGTTAGCGTGTTTAAAAAAATAAACAAGCTCCACGCAGCTCGGATCCAAAACCAACTCCGCTCCAAATTTTTCACCAAACACGCCTAGCCCAAGTAGCCTCCACTGCGCGGATCCGCTCCAAAAACGGTGGAGCAGCCCCAACTCCATAGTTTTTTGAGTACCTCGGGGGTGCTCCACCAACTCCAAGTCTTGTGGAGTTGGTAGAAATTACCCACCACGCCACGGTAAGTGAAAAACGCCTCGCTTTTTTTTCTCCCGCGCCCATCCTCGTTCGCAGCCTCTCACCTGCCTCCGGCTGCCAGGCGCGCGCGCGCTACGAGCCACACGGCCGCGCGGTCGGCGAGGTCCCCGCCTCGACCTCGACCTCGCCTGAAGCTCCTCGCTTGCCCGGCCGGCCTGCCGGCCCGCCGCGCCATGCCGCTGCCGCCGGCCATGCGCCCGCCTCCGCGCCAGCAGCCTCTGTTCGCGCCTGTCCGCCCGCATGGTGCCGTCACAAGACTCACCCCCTAGGTCGCGAGCCCACCTCGACGGCTACGCGCTGCCGGCGTGCCCGACCGCCGCCGGCTTAGCTGCCTCACAGGCCCGACCGCACGCCGCGTGGGAGCCGGGGAGGAAGAAGGATTTCTCTTTTGTATGCTTATGACATGCGGGTCCCAATTGTCATAGAGATGGTAAGAAATTAGGAGCTGTACCAAACACTTGTCCAGATCTTAGATCCACGGTGAAGCTGCTCCACCATGGAGCTCCGTGGATCTGCAGCTCTGGAGCAGTTTTTTCAGAGTTGGAGCTCTGCCAAACACGCCCTTACATTATTTTATCCTACAGGAAACTGAGTGCAGGCTTTTTTTAGTTGCAGCCAATTTTTTTGCCAACAACAAGCATATACTCCCTCCCTCCCGGAAAGATCGTCGTTTTCGCTTCTCGAGAAAAAACTTTGACTAATTATATAAAAAAATTTATTACTATTTATGATACAAATTTAATATCATTAGATAGATATTTGAATCTAGTTTTTTAACAAAATTGTTTGAAGACACAAATGTTGCACATATTTTGTACAAATTCGGTCAAACTTGTGGCAGAAACACCAATAACGATCATCATTTTGGGACGGAGGGAGTACTTGATTAAATTTTTTGGATGGCATTTAATTTTTTGACTTAAACAAATAATAAAAATTGGACAAGTGGTTTTCTTTGGAATTGCAGTAATCAATAAAAAGAAAGATATTGACCCTTCAACAGGTGAAGAAAAGAATATTTATCTTGAGCTCAATTGAATTTGCTAGATTTGACCAAAAAACCGTTGCGCTAAAACAAGATAATAAACCTAATTTACATGCATGGTGATATGGGTTCAGCATGTTTCCAAACTTTAAAATCGCAATGTTATTTATGGAACATGAAGATGTTAAAATAATACCCAGAAAAGTCCTGAAAGGTAAAATATAAAAAGCTAAGCATGAGGCCCGAGGAACAATTTCCATAAAAGAAGAAAAAAGCCAAGGCCCAGGAAACAATATCCCAAAAGAAATATAAAGCCAAGGCCCAAGTTACAAGCCTGCTAAGTAAATGGTCAGAAATCATGAGGACCATAAGCACTGAAGCAAAAAGCCCAGGAAGCATCATGAAGAGTTTTTAAAATTTTGACTGAAATCGACTTCCCTAGTGTTGTTTGGCAATTTCAAAACTTATAAGAAAACAAAAATATATTTGGACTGCTAAAAGAATCGCTCCAACTTTTGAATCTGAACACATCAAACTATGATATACTCAGAATACGTGACGGAAAAAAAATCTCAAAAGCCCAAAACGACGTGCTACGAAAGTAAATTTGTTCTGCAGGAAGGGAGCGCACGCAACAACGCCGGCCACAGTGGACCGGGCTGGACCAGGGTTTTTTTTACCGCTGGCTACCGCTGCGGTAACCGCGGTTACCGTTTATACCGGGCCGTGCGATACGGTACGCGTAGATACCCTAAGGTTTTTCAAATTTGAATTTGAATTCAAAAAAATAAAAAAATTAATAAAAATTCCCAAAAAATAGTTCATGATTTATAGAATCTGATGGTGTTAAAAGTTTTCAAATTTGAGTGCATTTAGTATTTATTTCGAGGTTTAGAAGTTATAGAAAAAGAAAAAAAAAAGGGGCCCGTTAAGGCCCATGAGGCCCAAAGCGTTTGACGACCCTAGAAGCGGCTCCAGGCGGTCGCCCGTGACCCTCAGCCGCTCAGAGCCTCCCGTCCGCAGCTCGCTTCGCTCGCCCGCTCGAGGCTTCTTCACAAGGCCGCAGAAACCGCTACCGAATGATATCGCGGAGGCTGCGGTAAGCCGCCCATGGGCCGATCCGCTTCGCCCGCCAGCCGGGCGGCTTATCACTGGGCGCGCAGTATATCAGGTCCGGCGGAGACCGCCGTGAGTTGTGAGTTTGCACTTTTTTTGCATTTGTGTAGAAAGTAGCTTTAGGATTTAGGTAGAAATTAGTAGAGTATCATTTGCATTAGGATACTGGTGTAGGATTAATTTTGTGTTAGGATTTAGGTTTAATTTGCTTTAGGATTTTAGGTAGGATTTAGGATATGAGGTAGAGGTAGAATTGTTGCTTTAGGATTGTATGTAGGATTTTAGAGATGTTAGGTAGGATTTGTGGTAGGATCCAATTTTAGTTAGGATTTGTTTGATTTAGGTACATTTTCTTTAGGTATACGATTAAGTAATTATTTTGTTTGTGTTGGCATTTATGCGTGTAGACAATGTCGCAGACCTAAAGATCCCGTATGGGAACATGGTGACAATCTAGCTCCGGATGGCGATGCAACTATTGTGGTATGCGAAAAATGGTGGTGGTTCTACTAGATTCAAACAACATTTGTCCATGATCATCGGTGCTCCATTGCAGCAGGTGCCACCACATGTGGGAGTACTTTCAGCGGGATATTGAGAGGACTAAGAAGGCAACCACCGACCGGCTCGAGAGAGGTGGCACGAGGCAGAAAGAATGGAAACAATCTTACCGGTGGATATGATGATGAGGCTCGGATCCGGGATGCAATTAACTGTCGAGGAAGTGAGTTCGGCGGTGGAAGGGAGAGGAGGTACTTATGAGCGTGGAGGGTAGTGGTTGGTGAGGTTGAATCCTTCCGGAGGATGTTTAGAAGAGGTTCGCGAAGGACACTCGTGGTGGTGGAAGACTATAACTTGGCTGTGGAAGAAGAGGAATGACGCAAACAAGAATTGATTGGTCCCGGACGCTAAGGGTAAGAATGCAAGGGAATCTATTGGGAAAGCTTGGTCCAAATTCTTCCATATCATGAGTACTGGAGACAAAGTGATAGTCCTTACTTTGTTAGTGCGGTTAGAGAGACACGTATGGGGTGAGTTTTCTTTCATTTTATGTTCACGAAAGTTTTCCTTCGCCTTGCGTTTGTGTATCCGTTCTCATGTTTTTGTATGGTTGCGGTGTGAAGGAATTGCATCCCCACCGGACGGATATTGATGGCAAGTACCTTGATATGAACGAGAAAGACTTGAAAGATCGACGCAAAGTTTCGTAATGATTGGCCCATCTTTGGCGTGACGTTGATGTGTGATTCTTGACCGCCCGACGCGGATGAGTGTCATCAATTTTTGATATATTGCAATGGGGTCACGTGGTTTCACAAGTCTATTGATGTAATCGGAAAATCTCGTGATTCGACTATCTCAAGACGGTAACCCTAAACTGTGCCATTCACAATCCAACTTTGAGGATGTTTTGGGAGGTAACTAAATGTTGTGCTTATTTTTGCGGGAGATTCGTAAGGTGGTGAAGGAGATCGTAGCGGAGCATATCGTGCATATAGTTCTAACAAGGGTCCAACTACAAGAAAGCATGCAAGGCACTTGACGGAGTTTGCACACATTACTTGGACACCTTGTGTAGCACACAATCAATTTGATGTTGAAGGATATCGGTGAAAGGCGGAACATGTGTACGATCCCGACATGCAAGAGAATTTCAGCTTGGTTACACAACCATGATCGGTTGAATGCAATGATGAGAAAGGCTATCTGGGGAGTTGGTTAAGTGGAATGCCACCGATTTGGGACCAACTACATGTTTTTGGATAGCATATCGGAAACGCTGTGGTTTCATGCGGATGGCATCTCACGAATTCCAAAACAGAAGTGGGCGACATCGAGGAAGGTTGATTTGCTCATGCCAGTTGTCTAATATGGAGTGGTGGGACGGATTGAAGTACATCATTGACACGGTGCAACCAAGATACAAGTTGTTTCGCTTTGCTTGATCGGGAGAAGAAGCCAAACTTGTGTGAGGTTGTATACCAATACCGCTTGTGCAAACATGAAATGGAGTCTTTCTTTGGACACAATGTGTCGATGGAAGATTCTTGAGACGATTATGATGTGTACGTTGAGACGTATGTTGCAGTAATACTTATGCTTATTTCAAGTGCAATACTTATGCTTTCTCAACTTATGCTTATTTCAAGTCATTCATATTTTGCACCGGTGTCCTCAATCCCGCTCTTTAATATACGATGGATCCAACTCCCGAGATGTATCGAATGCTCAAGGATGCATTTGAGCGTATGACGGATGTCGAGTCCGCCGTGCAAGCATTGCGAGGTCAAGTGTTTCGCATGAAGCATGGCGAGTATGGATCGAAAATGGCACGGCCGAATGGCGACGGACCAAGACAACACCATGTAATAGTTCTTCCCAAAGACACCTTATTCTCTCCGCTACTCGAATATATTGCTTACACAATCGGTTTGCACATGCGGCCGGCACAGTGGATGATGTTTGGTGGATCCACTCCACACGCGCCTTGCATTGCGCTTGTTTCACGATGTGTTTCCTCAAGTGGATGTGAGCGTAATCGAGTACTTTGCGTTGCTCCATACAAAGGTTCGCTGGCCGGTTGACACACAAGAAACTTAACAAGCTTGTCTATGTCAACTACAACCTTCCGCGACTTGAGGATGTCTCTAATCGGCGTGATGATGATGAAGGTGATATTATTGAGCATCTTGGCCAACTTAACTTCTATGATGAGAAAAATCCGATGCGAGAATGGATGGAATATGGTAGATCAAACCGGAGGTTCTTGATGAGGAGGATGAAGACAAGGTGACATTCCTATCCGTCCCGACCAGGGATCGATAGACCCCAAAGATCTCCAAACCGCTACGGTGATGATTGCATTAGTGATTGGGCACGAAGATATGTGGGTAGCAACACATAGGGAAGAGGATGTTCCAGTGGGCCTGCAGGTGAGCCAAAGCGCCAAAAGGCAAGACAAAGGCACCGGAAAAACCGGACCAATGACGCCCTCGATGATGGTGATGGTCGGTCAGTAGTCCACCGTGTGAGTCTGGGGATAGCATTTCATTTGAAGATGACGGTGATGATGATGGTGATGGTGGTGGTGATGGTGGTGGTGATGATGATGATGATGATGATGGTGATGGAGATGGTGGTGGTGGTGGTGGAATTCGTTTCACAGGTATACACACGTACATTTACACACATGTATGATGTTTCTAACTATATGTACTAATTATGATCCATAGTTGACTTTAGGGGAGACTCAATTCACACATGCTACTCATGATCGCGATCATAGGAGAACAGTTGGGCGTCATGACGGCGATGGATACCTACCAGTCGCGGTCTTTTTATCCCATTCCCGACATAAACGCGCAGGCACAGACGATATGGGTGTATGAATGAGAAGACCCCCATTTTTACAACATGTCAGACAACATCCGCCTAACTTGGCAACAGACAAGGCTGAGTTGCTTAGGGTGAGAGGCTTGAATGTCATGTCCATCGCCGAGTACAACTCCGCGTCCCAAATGGGGGTCTTTCCTTTCTACCATTGAACTTTTATTGTGTTGTATGACTTGTATCGAATTATTTGTATTTGAACTATCAACTCACTTATGCACGCCTAATATTATTGTGTTTGGTGTGGTATTTCTATGCATAACTATAAATTATTGATTGGGGGTGGTATTTAACACTACTTTGTGCCAACATCATGCCAAAATTTTCATTTCTTTCAAGCCGAGTCCCTTTTTCATTGCAGCGGTTTTAATTCATTCCGTAGCGGTTTTAATTGCATCAAGCGGTAATTGCACCGCTGGTTACCGTTTGTATAGGCGATTTTGGTTTGGATTTTGAATCGAGCGGTAAGAACGACATATTATTTATACCGCATCCAGATACCGTTATCACTTAGGTATATATATACCGGTCGGAAAAAAAAACCTGGGCTGGACCCGCTCAGGCAAAACGAGCCCGCCCGCCGGCCCTGGGTAAAGAAACCAACAACTTGTTATCGTGTGACCTCCCTCCGCCGCCGCCGTGTACTCCACCCTCTGTTACCTCCGCGGATTTCGTGGTCTCTCCCGCGACGCCGCCGCCGCCGTCGCGACCCGAGGAGCTAGGCCTCCCTCCCGACGTCCGTACCTGCCCTCCGCCGGCACCAGGCCGGCCGGAGAGCCGCCCGGGCTCGAATTAACTGGTTTGTTCTCTTTCCTTCTATTGTACTCTTTGTTCGTACGTAACCCTAGCATCCAATCCAACCAAATACGAAATCTTTGTGCTCTCCCTGTTCGCTTAGTTGGGGTCTCAAGGATTTGTTTGTTGCGAATTTCATCGTGTATTCGTTGCCAATTCGACCGCCGTCTCCTTCCCCAACAGAAATTTGGGGATTCAGTAACCCCCTAACGCAACACGTTAAGTCCGCCACACCAGAAATTATGTGACAGATTCTGCTTCCCACGCGTCGTTTCCGCAAGTGAAAGTGGTGCAAAAGGTATAAGGGGAGGTTGGATTTTAGACGAGGAAAGTCGTATAAGCTATACCCCTGCAGGAAATGCAGAGTTTCAGAGCTATTATGACATTTGTAACCTCCATAGACTTTTTTGCATCCATTTATAGCATTTAGAATTTAGATAACAAGGATCATCCCCACCCCCAGACTTCTCTCACCCATGCCTTAAAATTTTGGAATGTTAAAATTTCCAGTTTTGTCTATCCTCAATCCCTCATGGTCAATCTGGTACATTTAGGTGTTGGCATGTGCTCGTTTTTCTTCATCGCATCAGTCACATTTTTTTGTGCACATGTTTGTACACTTGCAGGTACGCTAACTATTTTGTTGTTGGCATGGTTTTTAAGGCGTCCTTAAGGCGACGCCTAGGCGTCCAGGCGGTAGAAAATCCTGGGCGTCCGCGTCGCTTAACCAGCAGCGCGTATGGCGTCTGCTAATCGTTCCCGCGCGGAACGAATAGGCCTCCCACGCCCAAGAATCCGCCTCCCGCATGCAAGAATCGGTTCCCGCGCTCAAGAATCGAGCTCCTGCACACAAGAATCGGCTCCAGCTCAAAATTGGACTCCTGCGCGCAAGAATCGGCTCCCGCACATGACTTGCCGCTGTCCGCCTGCCGCGCGGGAAGAAATCGAAGAGTACAGGAGAGAGGAAAGGGAGATTGAGAGAGGGAAGAGACTTGCTGCCTGCGTGCTGCTCCTCTCCATGGCTGGCGGGTGGCTGCAGAGAGACAGAGAGGGAGGGATCGAGGGGAACGTACCTGAGAGAGAGAAGGAAGTGGCGGCGCTGTGACTGAGGGAGAGGGCAAGAAGCCAGGGCAACAGGATATGTGATGAGGAGAAGTGGAGTATGGGCTGCCTAGTGGGCTGGGCTTGACCCTTCATTATTCTTCCTCTTTCTTTTTCTTTTTTCCTTCTTTCTTTCCTCTTGTATGCTCTGTTTTCCTTTGTATTACAGTGGTATGGCGTCGCCTTGCCTCGCCTAGGCGTCGCCTAGGCGATTGAGCGGTGGCCTATCGCCTCGCCTCGCCTTACCGCTTTAAAAACCATGGTTGTTGGTTTTGTATATCAGGGAGTTATGTGCTAGACATTGATTGCCATGTCAACGCGTAGGGAGGTGGTCCCCTACCACCCGTTGCCTGCACCAGGAGCAGTGAACAGCTTCAAGGATGAGATACAGTCAAAAGTTATGGAAACGGTTGGCAGTGCAATCAACTCATTTGATCCAAAGTCGTTCTCTCATGGATTGGGAACAGCTGGAAACATTATTAATTCCTTTGAGCCAAAGTGGTCTGGGCAAAAGGAGTTTGATTTTGGTGGGGAAGCTGATCACCTTGATGGATATCAGTGCCCTGATGAGTATTGGGGATCTGCACCACCGAAGGCGCAAAAGCCAGTAAACCTTAAGAACCTGCTGGGCGGTGCGATTGCAATCATTGGTCGTAGTTTGAAAAATACTGAAGTTGAACAGCCAAAGGACACTAAGACCAGTGTCTCTTTCCTGGGCTCAAGTGATGATGGTAATAGGTTCTTGCATTCCTCTGTCTACATGCCAAGTGCTCCACCAGTGCTTGATGAAGAAGCCCTGAATTACAACATTTATAGGGCTGTATTGGAAGCAGAACCACCCGAATGGCTTCCTGACAGTTATGCTAGAGCCTGCATGCAGTGTGCTGCTCCTTTTACTGCTGTTACCCGAGGAAGGCATCATTGTCGATTCTGTGGAGGGATTTTTTGTAGGCTGTGCTCAAAAGGACGATGTCTTTTGCCTGTCAAGTTCCGTGAGCGCAATCCGCAAAGAGTATGTGATGCTTGCTACGATAGGCTTGATCCACTTCAAAACCTATTGATTAACTCTGTAAGCAATGCCTCACAAAATGCAAAGCATGATGTTATGGATTGGACTTGTGCAAGAGGGTGGTTAAATTTGCCTGTCGGGTTAACAATGGAGCATGAGATTTACAAGGCAGCGAATACCTTGAGGAGTTACAGCCAGGTTATTGAATTTCACTTCATTCTGTATCTGCATGTTTGTCCTTTGAAATAGTTAGAATCTGAATCTAATAAACTCATTAAAAAATCTCGATGCAGGTTGCAAGGATAAACCCTGAGAAGTCTATTCCCCATGCAGTCCTTAATGGAGCAAGTGGCCTTGCCATATTGACAGTTGTGAAAGCTGGTGCTATTCTTACTTACAAACTTGGCACTGGACTAGTTGTTGCTCGGAGATCTGATGGGTTGTGGTCTGCACCATCTGCTATACTTTCTGGTGGTTTTGGATGGGGAGCACAGGTAATAAGTTTGTTGCTACATTTTTCTTTTTGTAGCCAACTTTCAAATTTCATTACATAAAGCCATAAATGGCACCACATTTTGTTGCAAGGATAGAAATTCAGCACACCTGTTTATTTCCGTGGCATGCTATGTTATGTTTTCTTAGGAATGGCATGCATCACATTATTTCTTATGAGAACCACTGTGTGTTAGATTTAACAGTATTTCTGTCTTCACTATCAAAAAACAATGTTGTTTGTATTTTTTTGAACAAGAAAAGTATGTCTTGCCATGAGTCTATCATTTTTCAAGGCAGATCATGGAATGATTGAAAAAAAAGAGAATTGAGATCACAAGAACTGTGTAGACAAAGATTACTCACTCTATTTGCTTTCTAAAGTGTTCTGTTTAGCATCTACACCAATGATACGTTGTAATTCATTATATCTATTATTTCATACGCCCTTGAAATTTAGGGGGAAGAAATGAACATACATTAGCTTTTAGGTAGAAACAACAGATTGTGTTGCCTGGGGTTCTGCAAGTTTTCATTCAGAGATTAAGCATGAGAAGAACTTACTGCTATTTATAGAAAAATGGTGCACTGTGAATGATTCTGTAGGTTGCCAGCTCTAGTTATGGGACAACACATATTCGTGTTGCTTGTATTTGGCTAATGATGATTTATGTTTTGGGTCACAGTTGTCCTTGTCTTTTTGGATAATTGCTGGTTGCATCTTTACATGCTTGCCCTTTGCATAGGTTGGTGGTGAGCTAATGGATTTCATCATAGTGCTTCGCGGTCCAGAAGCTGTCCAAACATTCTGCAGTCGAATGCATTTTTCACTAGGGGCAGGTGTAAGTGCTGCAGCAGGACCTGTGGGCAGAGTATTAGAAGCAGACATGAGAGCTGGTGATAAAGGATCAGGTGTTTGTTATACATATAGCTGCAGCAAAGGTAACCTGGTAACCTCCAACCTTCACTGTCATTTGATGTTTGCCAATGCTTATGAGCTTCGGAAAAAATCAAATTGCAGTGACCATACAATTTATTTGCAACATAGAAAAAATAGCTTACAATGCATGCATTCTTATTTAGGCCCTGTTTGGTTCCCATAAGTAGGGTGACTTATAACTCACCCGACTTATAAGTCAGGCCACTTTAAGTCAGTCCTGTTTGGTTGTAGTGACTTATAAGTCAGTGGGCTCCACACAGGGTACTAGAGGGAAAAAGTGGAAATAAGTCACTTTAAGTAGGGGTGGAGCTACTTATGGGACTTATAAGTCACACCACTTTAAGTCATGGCTGTTTGGTTTCATAGGTGACTTATTTTGCAATTTTTGCACTTTAAGTCACTCTACTTATGGGAACAAAACATGCCCTTATTTGAATTCAGTATACATATCAAGTTTTGCCTAGTCAAAAGTTCAGGGTATAATCAAAATTCAATATTTAGTTGTCTAGAGCTTTGTGCGTTTGTTAATATCTTTCCAGTGTGAATGATAATATGGATATTCTTTTGAGTTAATCTCCCAACATTTTCTTAGGCATTCATGTTCCTCATATGATGTCATACTTATTCACATGTTTTTTTTTTCTGACTTGACAGGTGCATTCATTGGTGTTTCATTAGAAGGGAATTTAGTTGCCACGCGGATGGATGCTAATCTGCGGTTTTACGGCGACCCGTATCTAACAACCAGCGACATTCTTATGGGGCATGTGGAAAGGCCAAATGCTGCCAAGTTCCTTACACTGCGTTGGATGATCTGTACTCAGGGCTGGATTGCTAGATCACTTCATGAAGTGAAACCGAACTGTACATATGTGCTTTGATTATTTCGATTGTAACAAGTTGTATATATCCACGAAATCCACCTCATTTGGTCGGCGAAATTGGTATAAATGAAATGCTAAACAGTCTGGTACGGTCTTAGGATGAAGTTCAACTGCAGACATGCTTAAACTGTTTGACCTTTGAGTAGTGGCTCGAGCGCTGCAGTCGATCGATGCGCCCTCAGGGCTATAATGAATTTGAAATGCATTCTTCATCGTTGTGTTGGCGGATACATAGTATCGTTGTTCTTTGGGCCGGCCACTGATAAAAAAAACCAGAAGTATTTTCAAAAAAATTTTAAAAACCAGACGTTCGCTCCTGCCGGCGGCCGTCGTCGTAAGCTAGTTTTGCCGCCGCAAGCACTCCACGAGCTCGTCGACGTACCGCTCCTGCCGGCGGCCGTTGTCGCCAACGACCACCTCCCGCAGCCTCCTCGCGTTGGCCGCCAGCGCCTTCCCTTCCTCCACCATCACGCGCCTCACCGCCGAGGCGACATCCTCCCGGCCGAACCAGCCGTCGTCGCGCCGCGCCACCTCCACGCCGACGCCCCTCTCCGCCATCATCCGCGCGATGAGCCCCTGGTCGGTGATGAACGGGAGCATCACCAGCGGGTGCCCGAACCGGAGGCTCTCCGCCACGGAGCCCCACCCGCAGTGCGTCAGGAACGCGCCGACGGCGGCGTGCGCCAGCACGCGCACCTGCGGCACCCAACCGGTGATCACCGCGCCGCGTCCCCGCGTGCGCTTCTCGAATCCTTCCGGCAGCAGTGGCTCCTCGCCGGTGCCGGCGCCGCCGGCGCTCGGCTGCCTGAGCGCCCACAGGAAGCGCGCCCCGGAGAGCTCGAGCCCGAAGGCGAGCTCATGCAAGCAAGCCGGCGTTACCGGCGCCTCGCTGCCTAGCGCCACGTAAAGGACGCTCCGCGGCGGCTGCCCGTCGAGCCACTGCAGCGCAGCAGGCCGCGCCACCTCAGTGCCGTCGTTATCGCCACGGCCATCGCCGTCGCGAGCGTCCTCCGGTAGCAGGAGGCCGGCGGGGACGACGGGCTTGCCGAAGAGCTCGGCGAGCAGGGGGAACACACGAGGCTCGACCTCCGGGCAGCTGCGGAACACGAGGAGGCGGCAGCGCTCCTCGGTCCTCCATATGCGCTCCATGTCGGAGATGCCGGACGCGTTGGGGCGGAACGCAGAGGCCATCCACACGGCCTCCTGGCGGCGGAAGGCCAGGGAAGGTGGGGACGGGAACCACCTTGGCATCGGCATGAAGTCCTCGGCGGTGACCCGGGGGTGGCTGGCGTTGTCCCGACGTGAGCCGGCGTACGCAATCGCGGTGACCGTGAAGATGAGGAACCTCGCGCACGAAACCTGAAATAAAAAATTCGTATGTATTGCTCCATGTTTAGATAGGCTCCAAAAAGTTTTCACCAACATTAAATGCAGGGAATCTTGTATGTATGAAACACTAAATGAAGTCTATTTGCAAAACCTTTTCACAGATGGGTGTAACTTTACACGATGAATCTAATGAGCATAGTTAATCCATGATTTGCTACAGTAATTCTACAGTAACCATCCTCTAATCGTCCTATAGTCGTGTGGTCAAAGACCTCATTAGATTCGTCTCGAGAATTTACATAGGGCTGCGAAGATAATTTTGTAAACTGTCTTTATTTAATACCTCTAATTATTGGTCAAAGATGCATTTATTACCTAAAAAACTTTTCACCAACTATCTAAACACCAAACAAAGAGGTGTGAATGTTGAGGAATTTTTGTTGCGGAAGCTCAATGCAAGCCGGCTATAGCGAGCTATTTCTATTTAGTGCGTGGGAGCTTTCAAAAAAGTTACAGTGGAAGTCAGCGGCAGCTATAACCGGCTATTTCAAACATTGACTACTATCATATACCACATTTTGTTGCAAATTACAACTAAGACATTGCAAAACTTTAATGTTATGCTAAATTTCAATATAAATGTATGCATCATTTTCAGAAATCCAAATTCAATATATATTAATGGAAAGTAATTTGTAACTAAAGTCAAAAGTTCAATTAAATTAGACGGGCCCAAAACATTTCTTGTTTGTGACATGATGACGTGTCTTTTTTATGCACAGTTGGAAAGACCATAACACCTATGGGAATCATAATGAGAAATTTGGAAATGGGGTGCTTGATTTTATTGACGTTGGATTTTTAAGGAAAAATTTCTAGGATTTGAATTTATTTTGATTCAATAGTCAATTGCACCAAGCATACAACAAATTATCTGGTGGATGCAGATTGATCCAATAACTTGTATAAAATGTTCAATCTAGTAGTACAAAACTTGTCAGGTGGATGCAAATTAGTCGACTACTTATAAAATGCTCAACTTAGTGCAATGAGGTAATAGGAAAATACGGTTTGGTATAACAATTTGTAGAATGATCAATGTAATGTGATAAGTTAGCAAATTTGTTCACCTAGATTTCAAGCTTTACAACAACAATGTATTAAGCAAACTAGATGGACATGAGAACTTTTTCCAATCAATACTTTTTTTATTTGTCAATAAAAATCATCGATTGTGACCTACTTTTGCTTCTCAACTGTATATATAACTAGTTTGTTCATTAGTTATAATTGATAAACTTTAGAATTACAAATTTGAAATACTAAAACACTAAAGCCCACAAAACTGACCCAGTGACCTTAGGTTTCTTGTGGGCTTATGCTTTACTTTTGAAAAAAAAAACATATGCCATTAAAATATTTATGCCAAACTTCTAAAGGTACATTGGTAGGCTGAAGGGCTTTAGTCCCGGTTGGTAGAGGACTTAGGTCTCTCCAGTCCAACTGGGACTAATAATGAGGGACAAAAGACCCCCCCCTTTAGTCCCGGGTGAACGAACCAGGACTAAAGGGGGGCACGCCAGCGCCTGCGTCCACAAGTCCGACGCCAATAATTGTTGAACAGAGCCTTTGGGAGCCTCCCCTTTTGCCACGGTTGGTAATACCAACAAGGACTAAAGGGAGGTGCCTCCCGCACCCATTTCGGGCCATGTTGACGAAACGACTTTAGTCCCGGTTCCAAAGTTGAACCGGGACTAAAAGGGTGTACCAAAGCCTCCGACTCTACCACTTGTATTAATAGAGTTGATAATAGAGTTGAGCATTTTACGAGGCGGCTGGGCTCAGGCCAGATAAAAAAAAAGTATGGTTCATTTTGGGCTGAAAGTTTGTGCACATGACCGTTTGGTCAGACCGAGCCGGACTTAGAATGCTTCATTCTAATTCTTAATATGTATTAATATATTGGATGTTAGAGCATCTTTTCGAGAGTACCTCATATTTTCTTCCTAAAAATATGAAGTTTTACAACTTCTAAAAAGATATTGGGAGGAATAAAGAGTGATGTCTTCAAGAGTTTCTAATAATCTACTCCTAAAATATAAAAGACAATTTTACATCAGGAATCCATACTATTTCTAAATTATCCTAATCAATTTTAAATGTTCTTTTTCTCTCTTGTACATTTGCATCAGGAACACTTTCCTTACTCTTTACTCTTTCTGCACCCTTCCACTTTGGATTAGGCGCAAGTTAGAAGTGCGTAAAGTTACACGAAACGGGTTGATTTTTCCAGAGTACTAAAAGATTAGGAGGATGGATTGGAAGTTGTTGCAGGAGTGTTTTCCCCCGTCTTGCTAAAAAATAAGTATTGGAAAGAGGTTTAAGGAACTCTTGGATATGCTCTTAGCTAAAAAAAAGTATATAATCAAAATTTAAAAATAGTGAGGGTGAACTTATCAATATTGAATGTGAGATTAAATATTTGAGTTAAAATTAAATAATTTTATAAAAAGTAATTAATAGAGTTCAAGCAGATCCAATCCCTTTATCATGTCCCACCAACATATAAGTCTGACTCCAGTGGGTGCTGCAACCCCTGCCACATCCGCAAAATGAAGGCACGATGTTCACTGTAGCACACTCCAGCGGGTGTCCCATGCGCATCTGCTTTTTGCGGTTGCAAGCCTTTCTTCCGCCATTCTTAGGGTTTCTCTCTCATCTCTTCATTCCAACTGCCAAGCCCGACGACTGCCACCCTCCCTCCGTCCCCATGCGTGCCCCTCCCCTGTCCGCCGACCATCTCATCCACCCCCGCCATCCCTCCTCCACCCCTGCCGCCCGGCCCTCCTCTCCACCCCATCTGGCCACCTCCAGGGCTCAGGGGAGCGGCAGCCACTCTCCCAAGTCCGTGCCGGCGCAGATCCGACCCACAACCTCTAGGGAGCGGTGGCGCGACAGAGATCCAGCCGCCGGCTTCCACCCTCTCACCTCCCCAGGTTCGGCTCCGGTGAGGCTCGAGTGGTCGCCTCGTCACCGTCGTCGGGAGAGAAAGAAGGGGCTGGGGGAGACCTCCTCGCGTTGCGTCGTCTTGCCTGCGGCAAGATCGAGGCCGTCGTGGATGACTGATCCGGTGAGCTGTGGACCCACCTGGCATGTCCTCAGCCTCGAGTAGGGGAGTGAGGAGCAGGAGCAGTTGTTCGGTCCCGCGGTGGCAGGATCCGGCATCGGTCGGTGAGGCTCGCCGCCAGCGTCTGCGCGGGCGGTGCGGCGAGATGTTGGCGGTCGTTCTCCGCGGTGCTATGAGCTAGAGGCCCTGCCGTCATGCCGGTCTGCCGGACGCGCGGGCCGCTGCCCCGCCGCCACGTCGGACAGCAGGCGTCACCACCGCGCCACCCAGAGGAGGGGCCACCATCCCTTCTTTTCCGCCTCTTCGGCGAGCTCGTCAACGGCTTCTGGGTCCTCTCCACAGGTCTGGATCGGGGCGGCGGCTCTTGATTTCGGCAGCGGCCGTCGGTTTCTCCGGCCCGCCGCGGGGGCCAACTCCCTTCATCGATGAGGGGAGGGATGCGCGAGACTACTGAACTTCCCACTATTTTTAAGAGGCGTTTGTTTGTCTCTCCTTCTCTTATAAAGGGAATTTGAGGATGGGGATCAGTTTGTTGCTGGAGTGAGTCTAAGACTGTCCGCACTAGGGCCGGGAACGGCCCGACAAAGCGACCTCTAGGTCGCTTTTGGTGTTTTTTTGGCTGCACCGGGGGACGCCAAACTTGACGCGATGGTTCCGTTCGGCTGCGGCGATGCCAAATCCGACGTCGTCCCGTTCGGCCTGAACGCGCCTGGACGCGCGGCCGTGGCGGCGGGTCCACGCGCTCACGCGCCATCCCAACCACCCGTCGAGGCGAGGAGGGAGGCTGCCGCAGACGCCGTGGAGAGGCAGTAGAGGAGAGACGGTGTTGCGGGCGGAGGTGGGAGAGAGGGCGGAGCCGGGGGTGGGGGAAAGGGTGGCGGCGTGGGAGAGGAGGAGACGCACGACCGAGCTCGAGGCCCGCCACGATGGGGAGTAGGGGAGGAGTGTTGACTATTAAGTGCTTACTGGCCGTCAATTTACTCATGAATAAAGGAGCAAGAGACATTTCTTACACGCATTTCAGTTAAGAATAATGTAGTTCCACTTGTCCTTGGAGATTATGTGATTGCAAGAAAATAAGCATAAAAGAAGTGGCAAACTCACCTTCTATGATTCATGCCACGTCACCTCAAGGAGTGGCTGCCACCTCAGGTTCCATGCATGCAAGCTAAGCCACCTCAGGTGCCATGCATGCATGCCATGTCACCAATCCAAGGGAGGCAAGCCCCGACGAATTAGAGCGTGACACGTGGACTTCACATGGATCCATGGACCCACCGGAGCCTAAACCGCCTCAAGAACACGTGTACACCGGGACCGACTTAAGGGCCCACAGGATGTGCACCAGGAAGCACACCCCGAGTGGGGCCCACCTAGGGTCGGCCGACCCTAGGATCGGCCGAACCGACCTTGGGTTGGCTGATCCTGGGCTTGCACGTGGCGCTTGTCCATTGGTCCTAGGGGCCACCCCCGGGGTGTTTCACTCATTCTTACGGTGCTCGGCCTATAAATAGAAGGAGGGTTCATTTCTTACCAACACACCTTACTCCTCCTCTCACTTTTGGTTTCTAAGGCTAGGAGGTAGGCTAGAGCAGTTCTACTTCAGGTTCTAATTCTACTTTGGGATCTAGGTATGAGTCCTCTTGTATCTTTATTTTATTGTATGACTTTGATCTACTTGATTATTGACTATTCCATATAAAGTTGTGCTTGTATACATGGGTGATTTGTTTATGTGTTCTTCGCTGCTCATCATTCGAGAGGATCATGTTCTCGATGAACAAGGCCTTCGATCCATGACGAGGACTTATACATGTTTTCGGTGTTTGTTCATAAGTTAGAGGCTCGTGTTCATCACGAACACGACCCTTTGATCTTGTTGAATAGAATAGGAAAGCACAAATCTGTTTGTGTGCTTAGCCTAGTTTGATCTAGTTAGATCCCATGTTCGTTGCATGAAGTTCGTGCTCAAGCTACGATTTCGGTGTAATTGGCGGTTCATCGGCGGCTCGACTTGGGTCACAATAGCCGGGCGGTCGGGGTCCCGCTAACAACGTAAGCGTGGTGCTTGGGTTGCGTAACTCGTTGCTTATGAGTGTATCGAGAGTTTGTCTTGGGGTAGGCTGCGGTGGTGACAGTAGTTGGACCCTTCACGGAATCCCCACGTTCGGATATGTTGTAGGAGTCTAAAGTCTAACAACCGGAGTCGTGCATAAGCGACGCGGGAGGTTAGCTCCCCGTTTGTACCTGGGTGCTTGAGTCAGCGATCATGCCATGATAGTGTGCGTCTAACTCGTCTGACTAACTTTGTATGCTTAGTACCTTAGAACCTAGAACTAACTCATATGTTGCCTCCTAAGCCTAGGACCATTAGAGAGAGTGTGTTTGTGTGTTCACACTACTATCTTATCCATCATATCTCACCCACATACTTGAGTGTACGGTTCGTTCCCGTCTATGATTTATACTCCTTGCAATAGTGTTGAACTTGTTAATCCGCCTAGCCTTCCTTGGATTCGATACCCTTTAGAATACTCCTTTGGGGAAATGCTACAATGGTACTTCCATGCGCTTGCGGACTCTTGTAATCGTTAGGATTACCATTTGGTTATTTCTGGCATCGTTGCTAGGAACCCATAACTTATCATCGAGGTTAAGAAATACCAACAAGCATTTCCGCGCCGCGTTCGGAAGGCTAAGGATAACATGTCAACACTTTGCAATGTTTATAATCATGACAGGAATAAAATAGTTCTCAATGCAGGCTAACTTTGAATGTCTTCTTTGTCTATCGATGATGAAGTGTAGTGTATGTTGGTTTCGACTTACACCGAATTTCCTTTGAAGATCCCGAGTCACTCGTGGAGAGCTAGAACTCATTTCGGTTCTCCCCAGCGTGTACGTAAGGAAGTTGACCCAGCTTCCTTTGTGCCATCTACATCAACTCTATGGCCAATCAAGAAGACTCTTGAATACTCGCTCCTCGGTGATGAGGTGCCCTCATCGGCCCCGAGATCAACAGAATAGAAACTTGAGATCAAGGCGCCTCATTACGATGGTACAGGCTAGCCCATTACGTGACAAGCCTAATGAAGACGCGAGCGCCCACTTGCACAGTTCACGGAGGCGCAATACCTTCACTATACGAGTGGAGGAAGATGCCATTAAATGCTCTGGTGTTTCCATTCTCACCGGGAAAGGCGGCGGTGGTTCTATGCGAACCGTGCGAGATATTGACACACAGGCGAAGTGCTCGGCGTTCTCTCGCGAAGTTCTTTCCGTGGCGGGACCAATGCCCTCGGGAAGAATTTCAAGCTTTGAAGAAAATGAAACCATTCCGAAGCTTGGGAAAGGCTTGAGTACATCCCGCCTTGTCCCTATCATGGGATGGACAAGGCTTATTCTGCAGAGTTTCTATAATGGGACTCGACGGCCCGGGGGTCATATTGATGTCCGCTGAGGGGCTTTCTTCTCTCACTATCAGAAGCAACTAAACTTATTGAGAAGATGGTCTCCAACCAAGGGTGGAGTGATGATCGACTCGACCACATCAAAGGGTACACATATCGCCAAGGAAGCGGATATGTCGCACGCCAAGATGGACCTACTTATGAAGAGAATGGATGCTCTGACCAGTGAGAAGGCTGCCATGGCCATCACTACTCAAGCTATGGATGCTCGCATGACCTGTGAAGTTTGTGGTGACACCGGGCATTCGTGGAATTCGCCTGCTACCTGTGAGGAGGATGTGATGTACATGAACAGCAACAACAATGGTTATCGTCCACAAAGAGGTCAAACGTGGAATCAATCACGCCCTTACTATCAAGGAGGTAATCAAGGTAATACTTACAATCCGAACCAACCTTCCCTGAAAGATCTAGTTTTCGGGCAAGCTAAGATTAATGATGGTTTTAACAAGAAAACATCTGCCTATGATAAGGCTTTAAAAAGCCTCAACACAAAAATTGATAGCATTTCTTCTGCTCTTAAGAACCAGCTGAGCTTTAACAAAATGATAGAAATCCATTGGCTCGATTACTGCTTTGGTTCCTTCTGACGGAAGATTCCGGAAACCCGTGTCTTCTTGTGAGAATGTTTGTGATGTCCACCGGATAGGGTAAGCCATCCGGGAGGCACGAGGCCGACTATCTTGAGGAGACCCATACTGACGAGTTCTTGATCCATGGGAATCTTGAATTGTGCATAGGAAATACCACAGTTATCCGGCTATCACCTGCACAATATACTACCAGAAAATTAGGAATGCTCTCTGTGATCTTGGCGCGAGTGTTAACTTCATGTCCAAGGCTATGTTTGAAAGATTGGGATATCCTGCTCTTACCCCAACCTCGAGGGCAGTTCAACTTGCGATGCATCGATCCCAGATCCGGAGGGATTGTGGAGAGTCTTGGTATTTGTCCGTGGTTCTTGCATCTTTGCGATTTCGTGGTCCTTGATATGCAAGATGATGCAGAAATACCACTCATTCTTGGGAGGCCGTTCCTAAGTGACGCTCGGGCAAGGATCAATGTGGAAAATGGGACCATCCGTTTCGCATTGGGAAGAAGAACTTGATGTTCCGATTTCGACCAACGGAAGAGCAATGCTATTCGGTGCAAGGAAATGATGAGCGAGACTTGGGGATGGGCGAGCCACATCCCCAGCTCACAACCTCGACCGCACCAAGAAAATCAAGGAAAACACGGAAGGTGCGGTGGCGTACAGAGACCACACCTCTACTTCTGGAGCGGGTGACGAGTGAACCGGTCATCGAGAAAAGTCCCGCTCTGACTTAAAAAGATGAGTCCGTTCGCCAAAAGGTAAAATTGGTAGTTATCTCATATTTCCCTTTTCAAAATTTAATTTAATTTTTCCCAATGCATATTTGAATTTTCCATTCTTGCATTTGCATGCTAGAATTTTTCAAGCCAAATTCCTTTTCAATAAAAATTAAAATAAAATTTTGAGTTGGAAAATCTTTAAAATTCATGAGTTTAGCCCCCATGTGATTAGAGAGCCGTTGCAAAAAGCTAAGAGGCGGACGAGGTGGGTTCATTGAGCCTGGTCGGGCCGACCTGTAACAACTAACCCGGCCTCCTTCCTCCAACGGCTCCTGGCGTTACTGCACACGGCCCATGTCTCGGTGCCGGCTTCATTGCCTATAAATACCGGGGTTTGAGGTGTCTTCACCCATTGCATCGCTCTCTCCTCTCTCTTCTTTGTTGCTCTCGGTTTTCGTGGATTTCCGCTCGAGATTGAGGTGCCAAGTATTCTCTCCAAGTCTTTGCTAGAATTTTGATCATTGGTGGAGCAAACTCGGTAAGGATTTCATTCGGTTTCACTAACCCATCACCGAGTTGCTCGTATTGTCCGATCATTGTGCAAGATGAAAGTTGACTCGCTCACTTGGAGTTCACGTGACGGGGAGAGCTCGTCTCGTCATTCAAGCACCAAGCCCAATGTCAACCGAAGTGAAGAGGAGGGAGAGGAAGAGCTACCCGCGCCACAAGTCGAGGAAGTGTATGCCGTCGACGCCGCCTTCATCGACTTGAGGAATGATCGCAAGAGACAAGCCTACGCTCTCATCAAGGACCGAGTCTTCGCCAACACCAAGGAGTTCGACGGACCTTCTCGAGAAAAGCAGGTATGGACTCGAGTTCGATTCCATTTGGCAAGCTCTAGGATGGGAGGATTTTGTCGATTCGGAGGTTGGTTCTAGACCTACCACCATCCGGTTCCTCTACACTCTTCATGAGGATGCGTCCGGTATTTCATTTCGATTTCATGGAGTTCCGTACCGAGTTTCATGGAAAGATCTTAGTCGCACCCTCAGTTTTCATCGTCGCTGCGCTATTTCTCTTGAGCAAGCTTGCGCTGGTTTTAATCGTGAAAGTTTTGGGAAGAGATCTCTGGTCGTCCTATTCGCGGCAAGTTGACACCTCGGTGCACGATATCTTGCACCCCACTCTCCATGTGGCACAAGTGGCTCGCCATTACTCTCTTCCGTGGGATGATGTACAGCAACCGTACTGCGCGAGATGATGATCTTATATGCAGCGGTCGAGACGGATCAAGATCTCCCCTGTCCAAGCTATGATTCGGCAGTGGTTGACGAATTTTAAGATGACAGGTTCTATTGAGTGTACGTCTTTGATTTCTCGCATCGTCACGAATCTTGGGATTACGCAAGGGCCCAACGTGCCTCCATTGCTAATCCCGGACTCGATCAGCGAGGCTTATTTGACTCGGGGCATATTCTTAAGAAGGGTCAGGATGATTCTTTGGTTTCTTTTACGGGTCATACAAACCAGATCCGTTACCTAACGGATTTCGTTGTACGCCGGGGCCCGACTGCGTTCCTCTCGAGGAACCTCGCCCGTTCTAGTGTCTCGGTGACAGGCTAACTAGGAGTGCATCGAGGAGAGCAATGAGCCCAACAACCGCCACCAGCCATCCTCGCGGTTATCGCCTCGGCCACGCCTGACCTCGACCTACTACACCACCGTCCGAACATGGACCTCTGAGTACATGCAGGGTTACTCCGGATATGTTCGGTTGGGACCAGCCCATGTACCGGCGGGGTGCAGTAGCTCGGCTTGGGCAAGCGCGAACGATGGCGAGTGGGCCATCCTGCTGATGCGCCTCACGGAGATCGGACGTCTTGCCGTCCGGGTTGCGCTCGTCATCTCGTGGGGCCACCTCACTTAACAGATGAGTGAGCTCAACATCAGTCGGCGACATGGAGGAGCAGTGCACCGACGTCGAGTCCACCCGGGGCCGGCGGCGGATGTCGGAGTGACGCACGCCATCGCCGCCATCGGTGCTTCTGGAGGAGCAGGAGGGCCTACTGGGTGGATGGGATTTCCTCCACGATGGTGAGCTGAAGCTAGCTTGGGGAGGACCCCACTCGAGGTAACTTGTATCTTTATTTTCGAATCTCATATGCTAAAAAAATCTACAAAATTAAAAAGACCAAAAATATTTATTTGCTTTCTTAAATTAGTTTGCGTTCACATGCGTGGTAAGAATGCTTTCTGTCCTTCATGGTCGAAATGATGAATAGTTGCTCTGTTTACTCCTTTTATATGCCTTGCTACAGCTTAGTATCCTATCTTAGTTTTGAGTTAGCTGGCTTGTATGATCAAACCTTAGCTTGAAACTTGTGGGTAGCAAAAAGCATGACCTTTGCCTAGGTTGTTGTGAGGTATGATATGGTAAAATAGGGTTGCTATGAGCCTGTGCTAAGTGATGTTTGATATCCGGAGTTTTCTTTTGAAAAATGATAAAATGATAAGTTCCTCAATGATGAGAAATTCCTATCCAAAACCATATGTAGATCCTAGCTGTTGTTAGCCTCTACATATGCTACTTGTTTTCTTCATTGAGTCTTGTCGAATTGTTGTGACCCTCGGCGAGAAACTTGTCATGCTCCCATGATCAAGATCACGTACACAGCCACTATATGCTAAACTTCTACACCGGAAGTTGGCACCCATCATTTCATCCATCCCCCATCCATTCCGCAAATAAAGCTCCGCGCATTTTCTATGATTACTCTCTCCCCAAAAATATTTAGCAAGGACTATGGACTATGCGAAAAAAGAAGAAAAAAAAGAAAGAATAAAGAAACATAGCCTAGGTCTCGAAAATCTCAAAAGGAGAAGAGAGAATCATATACAAAAAGGAGTTCACATGCACATCTTGATCAGGTTGTATGACTTGTTGCTCCCAAGAATTCGGTTTTCGACTCGACAATACATGAGAAACAGGTATGCCACATGTTTTCCTACCTCTGACTCCACATATCGACTTATTAGGAGTAGGTGGAGAAAGAAGGCAATTAATGCCTTGGTGAGGAATCATACACAATGAGCGATCCGAGAGTATCATTCGAGAAACTTTGATTTCTTTATAAAAATTAGCAAAACCTCCGGATTGACGACTGATCAAGGTACTTGTGATTAGTAATTTCTATACAACTGTTCTATCTTTCAACCGCCCAAGGCAGGTGAAGCTACAAGCCCCATAGCAATCAAGCGTAAGGTAAGATCAATACCAACTCATTCAATTCTTGATAGAGTACCTAGTTGTATGCTTGTCATAAACTAGGAGTACAACATAGTAGCAACTACTGATTGACCAACCTAAGTCCTAATTATCTTGCTCGGGATGAGCAAGAGGCTAGCTTGGGGGAGTTGTTGACGGCTGTTAAGTGCTTACTTTAGCCGTCAATTTACTCATGAATAAAGGAGCAAGAGGCATTTCTTACACGCATTTCAGTTAAGAATAATGTAGTTCCACTTGTCCTTGGAGATTATGTGATTGCGGAAAATAAGCATAAAGAAGTGGCAAACTCACCTTCTATGATTCATGCCACTGCCACCTCGGGTGCCATGCATGCAAGCTAAGCCACCTCAAGTGCCACGCATGCATGCCATGCCACCCCGAGGAAGCACACCAAGTGGGGCCCACCTGTCGCTGAGCCCTAGGATCGGCCGACCAGGCCTTGGGTCGGTGATCCTGAGCTTGCACGTGGCGCTTGTCCATTGGTCCTAGGGGCCATCCCAGGGTGTTTCACTCCTTCTTGCAGGTGCTCCGGCCTTTATAAATAGAAGGGAGGGTTCATTTCTTACCAACACACCTTACTCCTCCTCTCTCACTTTTGGTTTCTAAGGCTGGGAGGTAGGCTAGAGTAGTTCTACTTGATTTCAAGTCTACTTTGGGATCTAGAGTCCTCTTGTATCTTTATTTTATTGTATGACTTTGATCTACTTGGGTTATTGACTATTCCATATAAAGTTGTGCTTGTATACATGGGTGATTTGTTCTTGTTTTCTTCGCTCGTTCATCATTTAGAGGCTCATGTTCTTGATGAACAAGGCCTTTCGATCCAGTTCACGAGTGACTTATACATGTTTTCGGTGTTTGTTCATAAGTTAGAGGCTCGTGTTCATCACGAACACGACCCTTTGATCTTGTTGAATAGACATAGGAAAGCACAAATCTGTTTGTGTGCTTAGCCTAGTTTGATCTAGTTAGATCCCATGTTGTAGTATGAAGTTCGGTGCTCAAGCTACATTTCGGTGTAATTGGCGGTTCATCTGGCGGCTCGACTGGGTCACAATAGAGCTTGGCCGGGTCCCGCTAACAACGTAAGCGTGGTGCTTGGGTTGCGTAGCTACATTGCTTGAGTGTATCCCACGGTTTGTCTTGGGGTAGGCCGCGGTGGTGACAGCCGTTGGACCCTTCTAGAATCCCCCACGTTCGGATACGCTGTAGGAGTCTAAAGTCTAACAACCGGAGTCGTGTGTAAGCGACGCGAGAGGTTAGCTCCCCGTTTGTACCTGGGCGCTTGAGCCAGCGATCATGCCATGATAGTGTGCGTCTAACTCGTCCGATTAACTTTGTATGCTTAGTACCTTAGAACCTAGAACTAACTCGTATGTTGCCTCCTAAGCCTAGGACCTTTAGAGAGAGTGTGTTTGTGTGTTCACACTACTATCTTATCCATCATATCTCACCTCGTACTTGAGTGTACGGTTCGTTCGCCTATGATTTATACTCCTTGCAATAGTGTTGAACTTGTTAATCCTTGACCTTCCTTGGATTCGATACCTTTGGAATACTCCTTTGGGAAATGTTATGTGCTTGCGAGACTCTTGTAATCGTTAGGATTACCATTTGGTTATTTCTGCATCGTTGCTAGGAACCCATAACATAGCATCGAGGTTAAGAAATACCAATAGCAGCGGCGGATGGGGCAGAGCCCGCGGCGGGCGAAAGGAAGGGCGCGCCCTCGGCCACGACGCGGTCCTTCCTCCTCCCCTTCCCGCTCGCCGGAGAGGAGGCGTCCCAGCCGTCGAGAAGGTCCGCCAGCTGAAACTTCGGGCAGCGCAGCACCAGGAGGGAGCGACGTGGCGCCGTGGGCCTCCCTCGCTGGATCTGTCGCGGGACCTCCGCATGACGGGGAGCTCAATCCGGCGAAGGCCGGAGATGGCGAGGTGGAGTTGGAGGCGGTTGCTTGATTTGCGGTAGGAAGGGAGCTCTGCCGGGGCGGTAGCTCGATCTGCGGCCGGAAGAGCGGGTCGGGGAAGGCGGTCGCGATGGATGCGGCGCCGGTGGATGCGACCACTGCGGAGCCGCCGGTGGGCCGTTGCTCGAGGCGGTAGGCGGCAAGGCGAGGATGCGGGCGGCGAGTGAAGCGAGGAGGAGAGAGGCGGGTGCGGGGATAAATGGGTCGACAAGCGGCCCCATAGGTGGTTGTTGGTATAGAGTTTGTGATATAGAGGTTGTGGTGCGGGGAGTGCTGAGCGAATCGAAAATTGTGATGATCGGCGGAATATTCCTTTTAGAGGTTGGATTTGGAGGTTGACGAGTGCGGACAGTCTAATGGTCCCATTTTTTTTTCGCTACCACTGTGAATCCTGAACCACGACATGGCTGGCAGCAGTGTACGCCCTACCAAAAAAAAAGAAGAAGAATACACTGCAGTTTTTTAGGGGCTGTTTGGTCTCCGCCACCACCCGCCGTCACTCGCCGCACAGCGGCGGACGTTTCGCCGGAAAAATCACTGATACGTGGCGGTGTGGTGGCGAGGCGAGGTGTGGCCGGAGACCAAACAGCCCCTTAAACTTTTCATACCACTGTCCTATATCTATATGTGGTGTCACCAAACAAGGTCAATTAAGCTGGTCACATCAGTAAATTTGATGACGATCGATTTATATTAAATGGATTGTACATGTATTCTTGACGAATTAATATCTTTTCAGGCTTTTGTCATTTGGAATGGGATCTGCATGAATTTTTAACAACTCTTTTTGAAAAAAAAAACAAATCTCACGCTGATTTGTTTAACACAGCCTGTGATGCATACAGCAAGACTTACCTGGTGTTTCTCGGCGATAGGGCAGAGCCAGTGCTGCGCGAAGTCGAGCACGATCCAGTCCGGCCTCCTGTCAAACCCCGGCGCCTGCTTCCCGCCACCGCTCCGGCCTCCGGCGCAGGCGGCGGCGAGCATGTCCTCGAAGGGCGCTGCGAGGCCGTCGAAGGCGGCCTTGAGGAGCTCGACCTTCTCCAGCGGCAGGTCGGCCGTCGACTCGGCGCCCTCCGGCAAGCCGTCCACGCGCGGCAGCGGCAGCTCCACGACGCGTACGCCGCGGGTACCGGCCGGCAGCGGCGGCAGCCTGGCGGCGTTCCCCGGCGTGGTGACGTAGGTGACGGCGTGGCCCCGCGCCGCCAACCGCTTGGAGAGCTCCAGGAACGGGATGAGGTGGCCGAACGCCAGCCATGGGAACACCACGATGTGGAGGGGACGAGCTGAGGCTGAGGCTTCCTGCTGCGCCTCCTGCTGCTGCTTGTCTCCCGCCATTATTGTGGCGTTGCTCTTTGCTCTGGCGACTGGCGATTGGTGTGTGTGGACGTGGGACACGGATTCGGTGCCTTTGCTGGCACCAGCTGTCTGATCGAAAACGACAGGCAAACCAGTGTAGCGATAAGCACTGTAGCCAGTGATGTAGCACTGGTACCGTACATTAATTATTTGGTTTGCACTGTAGCTTAGAACTGTACATATGGCCCAAAGGCACACGGTGACACTTTGGGCATGTTTGACAGAGTTCCACACAACTCAAGTTCCAAAAAACCAACTACGCTTCGTATTTTTCAAAACGGTTCAGAACCAAGAACTCCACGGTGGATCTACTCCAAAAAATTGGTGTAGGCTCCAAATCCATGGATTTTGTGGAGTACCTCAGGGGGTGCTCCACCAAATCCGAGTTTCTTAGAGTTGAGGTAAAACCACTGATTAGTGAAAAATACTGGTTCGTTTTATTTCCTCTGCTCTATTTCGCGATGACGGAGGGAGACGGTGCGAGGCAGCGGCGGAGCTCGCATGCTCCTGCGAGACCGTGGTGGAGGGAGGCGGCGAGGCTGCGGCGGAGCTCCTCGCCTGCGCCCACGCCGGACCTCGCGCGGGGCCGAGGCGGAGCTCGCATGCTCCCTCGAGGCCGCGAGAAGCGGCGAGGAGGCGGCGGTGCGGCGGAGGAGGCGGCAAGGTCGCGACGGCTCGCTTGCACCGCCCGGACCTCACGCAGGGCCGAGGACCTCGCGCTCCGCGAGGCAGCGGCGGAGGGAGCTGCAGGCGCGGAGGAGGAGGTGGCGCGACGGAGGGAGGCGGCGAGGCCGCGCTCGCCCCGGCGAGGTCGCGGGCCTCGTCCTCTCCGCACTTGGTAGAAGGAGGAAGGATATTTTTTTCTTTTCTAATCTTCTGACATGCGGGCATTAGATGTCATAGAGATGCTGAGAAATTTGGAGCTGTACAAAACACTTTTCTGGATCTCAAATCCACGATGGAGCTGTGCGAAACACTTTTCAGGATCTCAAATCCACGGTGAAGCTGCTGATCCACGGTGGAGCTGCGCAGATCTGCAGCTGTTTTTTAGAGCTCCAACTCTGCTATAAGCCCTTTGGCCGCTTGCCTAAAGAAAATGCCGTGGAGACTTGCATGCCAAATGACAAGTGGGGCCTCAACAACAACACCGGTGGGCACGAGGAAGTCGTAGCAGCGACACGCCACTAGTTGTGTTAGAATTAACACGTTAATACTTTGCTTGAGATATCAGTTACGAGGTTTGAAGTGGACTGTGGCTAGCTTTGGTTTTTGTGAAGTCTCTTGGATGTGGACCATTACGTACATTATACTTCTTGTTTATGATGACACAAACATACTGTACTGCCTTTGCAAATTATTTGTGGGTGTTGCTTTGGTTGTTAGAATACTGAAGTACCAGTTGATACAGAACATTAGTTCTTGTCCGCTTAAGAAATTTATTTTTTTTCGGTCCAACATTGTTACTGATTGGTTAGAGAGCTGAGACCGTCTCCAGCAATTATTGGATCAGCATCTGTAACTCCAAAATGGAGAACAAAAAGAAACTGTAGCAGCTGCAGCAGATGCTGCAACTACATCTGCAAAATGCAGCACCTAGGGTCGCATGCCGCAATCTTGGGGTTTCTCTCACTTCACTGCATCCACCCTCCCACCAACCGTCGCCTCTCGCCCTCTCCCACCCCGTCTCTTCCACTCCCATAGGCGGGACCGCAGCAGCCCCGGACCTAGAGGTGCTCCTCCTCGCCGAGAGCCAAGTTGGAGGTGGAGGTCATCGGCCGCGCCTGCCCCTCCTCCACCGGTGCTCCCCTCCCCTCGTCGCGCCGGGTGCAGGCAGGCCTCCTCGCGGGCGGGCGCGGAGGATCCGCTGGAGGTGGGGACAGCGACGTAGAGGTGTAGCAGGCCGACGACTGGGAGGAGGAGCAGGCTGGCGACGGGGAGGAGGAGGAGGGGACGGCGGCGCGGAGCCGGCCGCCTTCTCCTCCCCACTGGATCCGGAGGTGGAAGAGGAGGAGCAGGGGCGGAGGGAAGCTGCAGATCCGACGAGTCGGCCTCGGGATTCCGGCCGCAGCGCGGCGGGCGCGGAGACCTGCGGTCGCGGCGACGGTGACGGACGGGCTGCGGCGGAGGGCGAGCTGCCACGAAGATGGAGGAGAAGGCAGAGCTCGCCGCCGCGAAGGAGCTCCATGAGCGGCCGCGAGCCTCTCCCTCTCCTAGCAGGAATCAGCTGTACCCCGGAGGCATGCGGGGTTGCGGGGGCGTTGCTAGAGACGTCGTTGTTTTGCAGCACCCGTTCCTTCTCTTTCCCTTCTTCACACACGATGCAGATGCAGGTGGAGCTGCGCGGAACACTTTTCTGGATCTCAAATCCACAATGAAGCTGATCCACGGTGTAGCTGCGTGGATCTGCAGCTCTGGAGATGTTTTTTGTTAAAGCTGGAGCTATGCTAAACAAGCTCTTTGCTGCTTGCCTGAAGAAAATGCCGTGGAGACACGCCAAATGACAAGTCGGGCCTCAACAACAACGCCGGTGGGCACGAGGAAGTCGTAGCAGCGACACGCCACTAGTTGTGATAGAATTAACACGTTAATACTTTGCTTGAGATATCAGTTACGAGGTTTGAAGTGGACTGTGGCTAGCTTTGGTTTTTGTCAAGTCTCTTGGATGTGGACCATTACATTATACTTCTTGTTTATGATGACACAAACATACTGTACTGCCTTTGCAAGTTATTTGTGGATGTTGCTTTGGTTGTGAGAACACTGAAGTACCTGTTGATACAGAACATTAGTTCTTGTCCTCTTAAGAAATTTATTTTTTTTGGGTCCAACATTGTTACTGATTGGTTAGAGAGTTGAGTGGCATCTCCTTATATTCTAGATTCAACTCTCCGTGGGAGTAAATTTCAACTTAAGGTTAAAAAAAGTCACTCGCGGGTTCGTTTGGTCGGCATGAGCGATCCGACCTATGCTGGGCGGACCGTCGTGTAAGAGGTTGGTTGTGGGTTGGATCTCAAAGCACGGATCAAGACCCGAACCATAGGGGCATCATCTCCATGTACTAGGAGGGCCAACTTTCGTGACTTTTCTTGACTGAATTTCTGTTGAGCACTACTTAATGTAATACCGAATGTAGTAGTAAAATGGCAAGCCTTGGAACTGCCCTGACTGCTCGGGCATCTGGACAATGACCGCAAGAGTGCGAGCAACTCGTGCAGTGTTATTAAACTTATACTAACACACCAACGTGGACAAAATTCCTCCACTACGTGAAAATCTCAAATAGGTCACGCAGCATTTGTAACGGGTCCTTAACACCCGTTACATGCACCCACATCTGTAACGGTTGTTATTTGGCGCTTTATTACAGATAAGCGCGAGCCGACCGGGGTTGGCCTCCGCAATGCCCGTTACCAATGTGGACTTCTGGTAACGGTCTTCTTAAACGTCCGTTACATGAATTTTTTGTAACGGACGTTAAATCCAATCCGTTACACAGTTAAACCTATCGAACTTGAGCTCGTAAAAGTCCGTTACTGATCAATACCCTGTCGGTAACGAGCTGTTTAAGTCCGTTACGGATCACTACCGTATTGGTAACGGGCTATAAAGTCTGTTACCGATGAGCATTTGGCGCCGTTACTAGGCGAGAGCTCAATAATTAAAGTCTAATAGCACTCTTCACTGCGGAAGAGCGGGAAGCGCGGCGATGAACAAATAAAACGGATGTTTGTTAATCCGTGTCTCATTTGTGAAGAAAGGAGGCGGAGGTTTGTGAATCCTCGTCTCCTTTGAGTCATCCTCATTGACAGGTCAACTCGATCTTTCATTGCTTCCATTTCGACATACAGAATCAACACACATATCTTTTGAGACAAAACAGACATCATAAGAGAGATAACTTGTCCACAAAGATGAAGATAACTTGTCCACGTGAATAAAGATAATTATTACAAAAGGTTAACTTGTCCATCGTGCTAGGACTTAACTTGTCCATCACATTATTTACTATGGTCGTGCTATCACACCATACACATCAACAAAGGCATGCCCCTTGAACATCCACAAAAGTATGGCTACCGACCGCACATCAACAAGCTTGAACTAGATCATGCCCCATCAAGATGGCTCTTTTGCAGCCTCTTCGTAAGCAACCAAGGATTTTGAAGCCCTTCGAGCGCATCTTCAATGGGCTCGAGATTTTGTTCAAGAGTATACTTGTACCTCCTTATGTGCTTAGCCTTTTGATGAGGATGTTCACTTCTTCGTGATTTTTTCAAACTCGTTTCACATAATCCCGCACATTAAGGTTTAGAAGTAACTCAAGCTCTGCCGCGACTCAAAGAGTTTTGCCTCAAACAGGGTTAAACATAGGTATAAGAATAACAATTAATTCGAACTAATTTGCCTCGAACTTGGAGCAAGATAGGAATAGTAATCATCATAGGAAAATTATATAAGAACTTGAAAATTATCCTAGGCTTCATAGCGGTGGTGTGACAAGTAAAAGCGTAACTTAGTTCGAATCGATTTACCTCAAACCGACAAGTATGGAAGACATCATCATAGGCACTAATTAACTTTATCAAGCTCAAGCTCAAGCCACTTAAGCTCCATCTATAGAACAAGTAAATTAGAGAAACTTGCCGTGTTGCAGTCGAGATGAGGTCCTCACACCTTCGCCGCTCCCTCGACCCCTCTTCGTCGTTGCGAGACACTTGTGCTCGCAAACATGAGGCAGGCCCTCGCCCACTGCCCCCCGGCACGCTCCTCCTTGCTTGGCCCTTCGTCGAATCCGAGAGGATCCGATCGAGGACCCTCGCCCGGCATTGGGTTCACTCCACCGCTTGGCCCCTCTCCGCGCTCATCGCGTCTCCTCTTGCCGCCATCTCCGCACACACGGATCAGTGCGGCACCGCCGCGCCGGTTCTCCTCGATCCCGGGTGCGGCGGTCGTCCATTGGCCGCTCGCCGGCGCCATCCGCTCTCGTCTCCACGCCTACTCTCACGCCTCCTCTGCACTTTTTAAAGGAAAGTGTTGCGCTTATCCATTCGAAAGAAGAAGGGAGACGGAATGGGCCGGCGGTTGAATATTCATTTTGCAAAATGGATAGTCAATGCCGCCGAGTTAGCAAACCCGCGTCGCTTTGTTGGCTGGTGCGCGGCTTCTTTATACTAGGTCGTGACGCGTGGGCTGACACTTTTTTGAAATGACACTTGCTTCCTCAAAATTAAGGCCCATAAAGCAGCACCTAAAATTAATAAAAATACGAACAATTCATAGTTTTTAAGAATCGAACAACTCATAGTTGGGCATTTGGTATTATGGAAGATACACCAAGACAAGCTTCAAGCTCGCCGCCAAGCTCCATCTATAGAAGCAAAAAGGAGGAGATGAGAACTTGCCTCGCCGGCCGTCGTGGGCGTTGCCGAGCCCGAGATGAGGTCCCGCACACCTCGACGAGCTCGGAGGTGCCCGCCGCGCGACACTTGTGCAGAACATGAGGCGCTCACCCCAGCCCGCCGCTGCCTTGCCGCCGCTTGAGGCTCCGTCAAGCTCCGAGGATCCACGAGGACCTAATGACCGCTGCAGAGGACCGTGAAGGATCGCCGCCTTCAAGATCAACATCTTGGCGGGACCGAGAGAGAGTGCTCGCCGCACGACGATGATGGCGGCGATGGCACCTCGCTCGACGGCTCCTCGACTCCGAGTCGGTGGGGCTCCAGCCTGGCGCCATCGCCGCTTTGTTCCTCTTTAATGTGTTCCTCCTGTGTTTTTGGAACTTGTGATGGACTAGTAGATCCTCTGTTAATATGTTCCTTTGTGTGTATGTTGAACTTGTGATGAACTAGTAGATCTAAGAGCGAGTAGATCAATCCATGTCTCCTATTTTGGAACGCATTGCAATGTCTATGGCAGTGACTTACAATGAATTGCAATGTGTATGGTTTGTTACTCTTTTTTGTCAATATATGGCTTGATTCAAAATGCAATGTAGTATGCGAATTATGCAAGTTTGTTACTCTATTTAATCCGCGTTTCCTTTGCCTCGTCTTTAATGAAATGTCAACGATATGAGTTGATGAATTTTGTGATGTGTGACACATTAAGATTTGTGACCCAATTGTCATTCCATTCATTCTTCATTCATACATTTAAGTTTGTCATATGTGACAAATTTTCATTCTTCATGCACCGATACCACTTTAATATAAATTACTTCTTTGCAAGACATCCCCAGAAACATCTAAATACTACACAAACAACCGCCACAATAATCAAGTTCATCTTTCAGATCACATTGTCCTTCCTCACCATGGCATCGCTGCATATTCAGACGGGCATTGGGACAATGGAGCACTTGTTGTGACGAGGGTTAGTGTACCGGTCGCTGGGGGGATGCATATTCATTCGGCCGGAGCAATTTCGACAATGAGCACTTGTTGGCGAGTTAGTCTACAGACGCCTTTGTCGCAGCCGGGGCGCGGTTATCTTTTTATATTGACGGCCATTGGCGTGAGCACTATTTTTTACGAATTGAAACTTGCTTCCTCAAATATTAGAGCCCATAAACAGCACAAAAAATCGTAAAAATACGAACAATTCATAGTTGGAAATTTAGTATTTGAATAAAATATCAACAGCACACTTGTTCAACCAAATTTCTTAAAATTAGATTTTTGTCTCTTGTTTAATGATATAATAATTATAATAACGTGTTCTAAAAATTCTACAAATTGACTTGGCAACATATTCTACCTCTCAATTAATTTAAGTCTCTCAAAAATTCAAATGGTTTCCGGAAGATTATAATTGTGATGGACTAGTAGATCCTCTACTCTCACATAGTTTCTTAGAATGTTACTTCAACTTGTGATTGAAGTTTTCCACACTTTAAAACATGTTCGAACTCATATGCATTTGAAATTTTAACATAACCTTATATTCACCATAAAATTACGAAATGCAAAGTTTCATTAGTAATGGTTGTGTAAAACAAATATTATTTCTATATGTACTTATAAGGACAATGAACAATATATGCGATAAACAACATCCAAGAAATGGAATTACATACGAAAAATGTCATAAATGAATAGATGTTGATTTTAGAGAAAATTTAGAAACAAATATCATCTAATTTGGATTAATTTGTGAAATACGTGATACAAAATTTGATTGATTAAAAGGAGAAAAGCATTCCATTAATTCTTCATTCGAATAGACCTAGCCCCACCCTTCATTGTGACGGGTGGTTGTTCATTCTTCATCATCGCATCAGACCTTTTTAATAAAGCGATTCCGCCTTCATCATCTTCTCCCTTCCCGGCTCTTCATCTTCTCATCACATTGTCCTTCACTCACGGGCGGATGCATATTCATTCCGAGGCATTTCGATAATGGAGCACTTGTTGGCGACGAGGTTAGTGTACCGCGTCGGGCGGATGCATATTCATTCGCCAGAGCATTTCGGACAAAGGAGCACTTGTTGGCGATTTAGGGTTACCGCATCGCCTTTGTCGACAGGGCAGCTACGGTTATCTTTTTATATACGATTCGACCACGCGGGGCGAACACTTTTTTCCGAATTGAAACTTGCTTCCCTCAAATATTAGAGCCCATAAACAGCAAAAAAATCATAAAAATACGAACAATTCATAGTTGGTAATTTAGTATTTGAATAAAATATCAACAGCACACTTGTCTAACCAAGTTTCTTAAAATTATTTTTTATCTCTTGTTTACGATATAATAATTATAATAATGTCTTAGTGTGTTCTAAAAATTCTACAAATTGACTTGGCAACATAATTTAAGTCCCTAAGCTTGTCTACAAAATTCAAATGGTTTCGAAACGGAAGATTGTACTTGTGTACAAATGTCTACATCTCTCACATAGTTTCTTAGAATGTTACTTCAACATTGAAGTTTTCCACACTTTAAAACATGTTCGAATTCATATGCATTTGAAATTTTAACATAACCTTATGTTCACCATAAAATTACAAAATGCAAAGTTTCATTAGTAATGGTTGTGTAAAACAAATATTATTTCTATGTTGTACTTATAAGGAACAATATAAGGCGTATAAACAACATCCAAGAAATGGAATTACATACGAAAAAATGTCATAAATGAATAGATGTTGATTTTAGAAAAATTTAGAAACAAATATCATCTAATTTGGATTACGGTTGGCTGAGAGAAATACGTGATACAAAATTTGATTGAAAAAGGAGAAAAGCGAACGTTTCTTCATTCGAATAGACCTAGCCCACCCTTCATTGACGGGTGGTTGTTAATCATCGATCATTTGCGCATCCGAACCTTTTTAATAAACGCTCGCCCGCCTTCCGCCTTCCCCTTCCTTCCTCTCCGTCTCCGCCTCCTCCACCTGCCTCCTTCACTGGCGGATGCATATTCATTCGCCGGGGCATTTCGACAATGGAGCACTTGTTGGCGGCGAGGGTTAGTGTACAGCCGGGCGGATGCATATTCATTCGCCAGAGCATTTGGACAAAGGAGCACTTGTTGGCGGGTGGTTAGTCTACGCCTTTGTCGTCGGGGCTACGGTTATCTTTTTATATAGGCTTCGACGTGGCGTCCGACACTATTTTTTCTGAATTGAAACTTGCTTCCCTCAAATATTAGAGCCCATAAACAGCACCAAAAAAATCATAAAAAATACGAACAATTCATAGTTGGTAATTTAGTATTTGAATAAAATATCAACAGCCACACTTGTCTTACCAAGTTTCTTAAAATTATATTTTTTATCTCTTGTTTATGATATAATAATTATAATAACGTCTTAATGTATTCTAAAAATTCTACAAATTGACTTGGCAACATAATTTAAGTCCCTAAGCTTGTCTACAAAAATTCAAATGGTTTCGAAAACGGAAGATTGTACTTGTGTACAAATGTCTACATCTCTCACATAGTTTCTTAGAATGTTACTTCAACATTGAAGTTTTCCACACTTTAAAACATGTCCGAATTCATATGCATTTGAAATTTTAACATAACCTTATGTTCACCATAAAATTACAAAATGCAAAGTTTCATTAATAATGGTTGTGTAAAACAAATATTATTTCTATGTTGTACTTATAAGGAACAATATAAGGCGTATAAACAACATCCAAGAAATGGAATTACATACTAAAAAAATGTCATAAATGAATAGATGTTGATTTTAGAAAATTTAGAAACAAATATCATCTAATTTGGATTACTGGTTGAGAAATACGTGATACAAAATTTAATTATTAAAAGGAGAAAAGCTTTTCATTCATTCGAATAGACCTAGCCCCACCCCTTCATTGGCATGTGGTTGTTAATCATCGTATCATTTGCGATCCGAACCTTTTTAATAAATCGCCCGCCTTCCGCCTTCTATCCCTTCTCCGGCTTCCGTCTTCGCTGCCACCTGCTCTCCTTCACTTTGGGCGGATGCATATTCATTCCGGGGCATTTTGGACAATGGAGCACTTGTTGGTGACGGGGTTAGTGTACCAGTGCCGGGCGGATGCATATTCATTCGCCAGAGCATTTCGGACAATGGAGCACTTGTTGGCGGCGAGTTAGTCTACGCATCGCCTTTGTCACCGGGCAGCTACGGTTATCTTTTTATATAGGCTTGACACGACGTGGGTCTGACACTATTTTTCCGAATTGAAACTTGCTTCCTCAAATATTAGAGCACATAAACAAGACAAAAAATCGTAAAAATACGAACAATTCATAGTTGGAAATTTAGTATTTGAATAAAATATCAACACACTTGTCTAACCAAATTTCTTAAAATTAGATTTTTTATCTCTTGTTTATGATATAATAATTATAATAACGTCTTAGTGTGTTCTAAAAATTCTACAAATTGACTTGGCAACATAATTTAAGTCCCTCAGCTTGTCTACAAAAATTCAAATGGTTTCGAAAACGGAAGATTATACTTGTGTACAAATGTCTACATCTCTCACATAGTTTCTTAGAATGTTACTTCAACATTGAAGTTTTCCACACTTTAAAACATGTTCGAACTCATATGCATTTGAAATTTTAACATAACCTTATGTTCACCATAAAATTACGAAATGCAAAGTTTCATTAGTAATGGTTGTGTAAAACAAATATTATTTCTATGTTGTACTTATAAGGAACAATATAAGGCGTATAAACAACATCCAAGAAATGGAATTACATACGAAAAAATGTCATAAATGAATAGATGTTGATTTTAGAAAAATGTAGAAACAAATATCATCTAATTTGGATTACGGTTGACGGAGAAATACGTGATACAAAATTTGATTGCAGATTAAAAGGAGAAAAGCGAACTGTTCTTCATTCGAATAGACCTAGCCCCACCCCTTCATTGACGACGGGTGGTTGTTAATCATCATATCATTTGCGCATCCGAACCTTTTTAATAAACGCCCGCCCGCCTTCTATCCCTTCTCTTCTATCCTTCCTCGCCCGTCCTCGCCCTCGTCACTCCTTCACTGCCGGCGGATGCATATTCATTCGGCCGGGGCATTTAAATGGAGCACTTGTTGGCGGCGAGGTTAGGTTTACCGGCGTGGCGGATGCATATTCATTCGGCCAGAGCATTTCGGACAAAGGAGCACTTGTTGGCGGCGAGGGTCTACCCGCACGCCTTTTGTCGATCGGCGCTACGGTTATCTTTTTTTATATACTTGACGACGCGTGGGCCCATACACTATTTTTTGAATTGAAACTTGCTTCCCTCAAATATTAGAGCCCATAAACAGCACCAAAAAATCATAAAAAATACGAACAATTCATAGTTGGTAATTTAGTATTTGAATAAAATATCAATGTACCACACTTGTCTAACCAAGTTTCTTAAAATTATATTTTTTATCTCTTGTTTACGATATAATAATTATAATAACATCTTAGTGTGTTCTAAAAATTCTACAAATTGACTTGGCAACATAATTTAAGTCCCTAAGCTTGTCTACAAAAATTCAAATGGTTTCGAAAATGGAAGATTGTACTTGTGTACAAATGTCTACATCTCTCACATAGTTTCTTAGAATGTTACTTCAACATTGAAGTTTTCCACACTTTAAAACATGTTCGAACTCATATGCATTTGAAATTTTAACATAACCTTATGTTCACAATAAGATTACGAAATGCAAAGTTTCATTAGTAATGGTTGTGTAAAACAAATATTATTTCTATGTTGTACTTATAAGGAACAATATAAGGCGTATAAACAACATCCAAGAAATGGAATTACATACGAAAAAATATCATAAATGAATAGTTGTTGATTTTAGAAAAATTCAGAAATAAATATCATCAAATTTGGATTACGGTTGACGGAGAAATACGTGATACAAAATTTGATTGCAGATTAAAAGGGAAAAGCAAACTATTCTTCATTCGAATAGACCCCCCCACCCTTCATTGGCGACGGTGGTTGTTAATCATCGTATCATTTGCGATCCGAACCTTTTTAATAAATGCTCCGCCCGCCTTCCGCCTTATCCCCTTCTCCGCCTTCCGCCTGCCTCTGCAGCCTCGTCTCCATCGCAGGATGGCCTGCGACTCTAGGGAGGTTCTACAAGGAGGAGGCCCGCCACGTCCCCTGCTCGTCTTCCTTCCGTCGCCGCCCGCCGCCAAGAGAGAGTGAGGTTCGGCACGAAGAGGAAGAGGAGCCGCCCGCCCCTGTCGTCTTCCTTCTCGGCTCCATGGAAGAGGCCGGTTCTTCCGGCGGGAGGAAGCCGACACGTGCGCAAGGGCCAAGTTGGCAGACTCCAGCGACACCCACCATGGAGAGGCAGGGTTTTTTTCCTCATCGCGAAGGAAGAAGCGGTCCATGCGCATTGAGGTGAGCGCGGAGTCCTCCTCCGACGACCGGGCAAGAGTGGTGGTAGACCTCATCTCCTCCGACGACTCGGCAACAACTCCGCGACGACTCGCAACAACTCGGCGACGATTACGAAGACCATGAGGCAAGTTCTGAAACCATCGCACGATTTGTCCTTGTACCTTCACATCTTCACTGATCAATTGTTCTAATGCAATAATTTCCATTTGTTGTAGGAAGTTGCTGCACATGATATTGACAGATTTGACCGATATCAACAAGCTCAAGGAATCGGCTAAAGAGAAGGCAAGTTTTGAAACCAGTTAGAGCTAAATTTTTCTTGTAAATTACAACATTATGAAGCTTGCATCAATATAATTTTTTCCTTTGTTTTAGGAACGTGTTACTCTGATGACATTGACTACATCCGGAAAGGAATCAAGCGGGATGAGCTTAAAGTGCACAAAAGAGGTAGGAGATTGAACTTCTAAAGAAGAATGCCGAAATGGCGTAAAGAGTTGCAAAACTAGAGACAAGGCTAGCTGAACTTGAGGCACCAAAGACAAAAGAAGCCATCTAGCTAACTAGTTCCCTTGCTACAATCTAGTTTGGTGATGCGCCCGGTGATCAAATGCGACTTATTTTGGTGATGTGCCTGGCGATGCATGTCAGATGTGAATATGTTTGTTATGAGTTAGTTTGCTTGGTGATGTGAACTTGTGATGCATGTCATATGTGAACATGTGATGCTATATCAAATCACACTTGGTTGCTTTGGTGATGTGAACTTGTGATGCATGTCATATTAGAGCCCATAAACAACACCCAAAATTCATAAAAAATACGAAAAATTCATAGTTAGTAATTTAGTAATTGAATAAAATATCAACACCCACACTTGTTTAACCAAATTTCTTAAAATTAGATTTTTTTATCTCATATTTATGATATACTATACTAGTAGCAGAGTAGTACTTGACTACATTACTCGTTTTAAGGCCCACACAAGCCCACTCGCTTAGGTTAGTAGGGAAGCGACGCCTCCCTCACGCAGCCTCCCACTCTCCCCTCGTGCCGCCGCTTTCTCCCGCCCGTCCCCTCACCTCCCCACGCCGCGATGCATGCATGCTACACCCTTTCGCCGAGACGCGCGCCAGCCACACGCCGCGCGACGCGCACCTCACCTCGGCGAGATCCGGAGGAGGAGGGACCCGGCGGCGGGCGGCGGCGGCGGCGACGACTAGAGGAGGGATCCGGCCGACGGACGATGACTAGGAGGAGGAGGAGGGATCGACCACGAGATCGACGCGAGGACGAGGACGTGGCGGTGGCAGCGGCGACAAGGAGTAGAGATCCCTCCGCTCCCGGTGACAAAGGTCAAGGTCGAATCTAGGATTTGAGTTTATGGTATGCCGCTCTAAAAATGTCTTATACAATTCGGTAAATGCATTCTACCAACTCGGTAATAATTGTAAAATTAACAACAATTCGATATCGTAAAATTAACAATGTAATTGTAATTTGGTATATTTGCTCGAGTTTATGCAATTAGGCCAGCGATGCGACACACATGTTCGAGATAATCAAGTATACAACATATGCATGCGATGCTTTTCTTTTATATAAATGTGTATAAATATACTTGTACTTGTGGAATTGCGGGTGGTATGCCATGGCTCCTTTGTATAAGTACATGTGGACATACTTAGCATTGATGGTATACATACTTAGCATTTCTCTTTAGATTGACTCTTATATTTGGTTTTCTCTTGTTCCTATTTACATCCGCACATTCTCCAAGTTGAATAAGTACCTCATCAAGAGAGGCAGCATCTTCCTCTTTAAAATGGTAAGGTCATTGCACGAACTAATTTTTGGTTCTGAATTTTCCATTTATGTTAATGGTTTACCAAGAACCAATTATATTCTGATGGGCTAAAGTAGTTACGTAATTCCCTTGACTATTAATTCACAAGATAAATCGACGAGGACTATAGACCCGGGCCACAAGATGAAGAAGAGGGTTATGGCACCGCTAGTGCACAACAAGACCAGTGGGTGGGGCTCGAGGCAGAGGCGAGCGCCAAGGACATCCACAAAGTGGCCAAGTGACACAATGATAGTCACGAGGTCGACATAGGGGGATGCCATACCATTGACTCAAAAGGGCAGTTCGGGCACTTGCGGGGCTCGTTGCTAGACAAAAGATACCATTGCACTTGCGTAATTCAAAGAACTAAGCAATGATGAAAAGTGGGACTTGTTTGATAAGCATGTGCGAAACACTTGAAGTTCCAGGAAGGCCGAAACAGGGCATTCAAGCTTTTACGGAAGGCGGCAGCCAAGGTATGGAGACAATTGATTTCAGCTTAGGCGAGATTTTATCGAGAAAGGACTTGAGCCATTTACAAGGCACCCGCTTATTGTCCCGGAATAGTGGAAGGAGTTCATGAAACAGGAGGAAACCGAGCAAGCCTCATCTGTTAGTGTCAAGTTCAAAGAACTCAAGTGGAACACAAGCGAGCACAACATGGGTCCAGGTTATCTGTGAAACTAGAACAATGGGAGGAAGAGACAGACAATTAGTGCAGGTATCCCCAACCCATATGACGCCTACCACGACGATCGTTTCAAGAATTGGCTGCGAGCAAGGAGTAAACTAGTGATTAAAGACCGTGTTGCCGTGATAGTGTTCAACAACAAAGAGGCAGAAAAATTGGCTGCAGACATCAAGGAGAAGATTGCATGCGTAATCTTCGTGGAATGGCAGGAGAGAGGGAGTATGATGTGCTAACTCGCTTGGGCCGCCTCGAACAACCATGTCATGTGCGTGGTGTCTCCAGCTACTGTGGCTGGAAGTATGCATGGCCTCGACGCTCGAGATGTATAGGAAGAGGAAGAGGACGAAGACCGACGATCGCTTGATACGGAAAAGATAAAGGAACAAATCAAGCAAGAACCGGTGGTCGAGATGCGATGCGGAACATGCAGATGCGAAGTGGTGTTGTCACCGATGGTGTTGTCACCGTGTCCAATCGCATGCAAGCCCTTCACCGCCACATCGAAGAGCAGTGCGTCTGCAGATAATGTAGGTTTGATCGATGGCACTGCAGAGTTGGCAACGGAGGTGCACCGTGACGATCGTATACACGAAGACCTTATAGGCATGTTGATCGAACCCACACTGCGGGCCTATGGATCACGTGGAGGGTCTTCAATGTGAGGTTGCAATTGGTCTTGTTCATCCCGGAGCAGACTACGCTACAAACAGTCCCGATTCATGAAGATGTTGTGGTTGAAGTGCTCACGTATATACTATCTTTGCGGATGAGCGGTGGAATACCCTCCTAATGACGAGGGACAGAGGTGAAGTGGAAAGGTGAGAAGGTGTCGATTGACATCAAGGGAGCACCAACATGTAAATCTCGTTCACAGACTCACGGTATAGATTCCTTGTAGTTCACAGTAGTATGGTGTTCCTTCCTCACATGGTTCCCCACATCCTCCTCCTCCTCCTCCTCAATCCCCACATCCGCAAGACGTTCCATTCGGACCTCCTCCTCGTCCTGAAAAACTTGCATCCCCACCTCCTCGTCATCCTGAAAACACAGAAAACTTGCATCCCCACATCCGCAAGATACACCAAATATTCCATCCCCACCTACTACTAGTCACGAAAAATAGAAAACTTGCATCCCCACATCCGCAAGAGACACCAAATATTCCATCCCCACCACCACCACCACCTCCTCCTCCTCCTCCTCCTCCTCCTTCTCCTCCTCATGAAACAACAAAACCTACACCCCAAACGAAAGTGCTCAAAACAATCATGCCAAAGCAGGTACATCTGGGCCTAATACCTCTGTAATAGGTCCTGGTGAGACACCACTGTTACCAGTCAACCAGAGTGATGTGTTGGCTGGTCGATAAATTTGTTGGCGACATTTTCAAGAAAGTCAGAGGTACATCCGGGCCCAATACCTCAGAATAGCTCCCGGTGAGACACCACTAGGCAAGAAAGCCCTTGAGAAACCTTCAGCCATTTCAAATCAGCAAGGAAAGAAACTTGCCAAAAATAAAATCTCTACACCACGTACAGCAGGCAAGAAATCCCTTGAGAAACCTTCAGCCATTTCAAAGCTGCAAGAAGAGAAACTTGCCAAAATAAAAGCTCTACACCACCTACGAGTAAGCAAGCCCTTAAGAAACCTTCTTGACCATCTCAAAGCAGCAGGAAAAGAAAATTGTCAGAATAAAACCTCTAAGATGCCTACTACAAAGCAATCTAAGAGAAACACCAAGAAGAATCCTTGGTCTATGACTAACCCAAAGCGATCTGAGAGAAACACCCAGAAGAATTCTTAGGCTATGGTTAACCCAAATTAAAAATTCGGAAAGAGCCTTCCTAGTTATGATGATCTCAAAAATGCTGCTCCTTGTACCGTAGCGCTCACACATTCTACATGCAACGTGGTAAGTCGATGATGATTCCGACATCTTGGCCCGGGACCAGCGCATGGCCTAAGAGAGATGAATCGTCATACGGAATCGAGCAGATACCTGTGCAACTCAGTGATTTGTACGATCTCTTCAACTTGGATGCTTTGGATCTGACACTACCGCTTCATCCCGTAAGTTACTTGAAAATTTAACTGCTCACTAATCATTCTCTATCGAAATGTGTTTTTTTGCCTCACATCATCTTTACCATGTATTTTGCCTCCTTACACTTTGTTTTTTCTTATTAATAGGAATATGACTGTAGAAGTTGAGAAGACGCGCGCTGCAGTTGGCTTCCTTGATCCTGAATGCCTTTGCTTGACAATGTTGAACATCACGAAAAACACTCTTGCTTTCTCTGTGTCCTATATGTGCAATGCCTTCGAACTATATGCTAAAAAGAATTTCATGCTTACCGCTTATCTCAGTACGAACCACTAGATTGCAGTGGCGATCGTTCCAAAGCAGCGGAAGGTCTATTATCTTGATTCATTGAAGACAGTTAAGACTGATACTAACCCTTTCGAACAAATCATTAATGAGTAAGTTATTTCTTTCTTAACTCATGGACGTTCCTCAACAAACTGTGCAGAGTATATTAATTAATAGTGCCCTAACAATTGTTGCATGTTTCGTTGTAGGGGTTGGGAAAGTTACTGCCGCAATAAGAAGTCGCGCCTTAGCACCTTGGAACATGTCAAAGATGTTAAGGTACATACCACTTATTTCCTTCCTGTGGAAGCTAGTACTAAAGCTTGAGTTTATTTCTTCTCGATCACCACTATTTTTCTTTGTACATTTATTGCGGTGCCACCAACAACCCATCGGATCCAAACTCTGCGCTTCTATTGTGCCTATCACATGCTTAAATTAAAAGATAGAGGCCCACATATGGAGGTACTTTCTTGGGATCTTCATTTGTAAAATCAGAATCGAGTACGCTTCTTGCTTATTAGCACCGCACATGTTTGGTAACCACCTATATATGTGTGCTGACTGGTGACATTGTTATATCCAGAGATTAGGGCTAGATGAGCATCCTCTCGACAAATCAACGGGTCTATGTTCGTGAAAGAATTGCCACATTCCTCATGGAACAGTGATCACGGAGGAAAATTTCATGCCGATGAAACCGTGGGCTCGATTATACATGGTGACTAGGAAATTTTGCATTCCTCCTTGTCCATGAATTTTGTGATATTGTTGTCAAGCGGTGGTGCTTCTTTACTTGTGAGATGATGATACTGAATTTTGTCATATGATGCATGTGAATTATGTGGATTTACGTGAATTTGGATCTTTGGATCTAATTTACGTGAATTTAGTCATATCCTCGGCTGGTTCCGGATGCAGCCCCTACGATGGTCGCCAACCGGCTGGTTCCGTGGATGCACCGACAAGCAGCAGTTACCGTAGGGGTGGCACGATCCGTAACGGCGTTAATTAAAGCTCGTTACAAACATTGATCACGAGTAACGGCTTCAATCCAACACCCGCTTACAAACATGTTAACAATGTAACCCGCACCGTAAAAGCCCGTTACCGATCGACCGGTGGGCCCCGAACTTGGCCCGTTAGTCGAGACATCGGAGACGCAGTTCACCGCACGTGTCTCCGATATTGATTTCACAAGAACGGGTTCTGCTTCGGTGCTTACCAAAGTTCCTCAGGGCCCGAGAAATCATTTTCACGTGACGGTGACTAGTTGTGGTAACGGTTGTTGTTTGATGCCCTATTGAATCCTATTGTCTTTGAGGCAGCTGCGTGAAATAGACGCGTCTCATTTCGTCGAGACATCGGAGATGCGATTTCACGTAAGCGCGTCTCGATGTTGAGTTCTTAACGGGCTCTGTTTTGGTGCGTTAAAAGTTCTCGTGGGACGAGAGAAACAGCCATTTCACGTGACCGGTGGCTAGTTGTGGTAACGGTCGTTGTTTGATGCCCGTTATGAATATGTGTTGCTCGATGGCGGACATACTTTCATTTGTAACACTTGATCGGTAGCAGGCGCTTTGCCCGTTACTAAAGGACATCTATGCCCGTTACCAAAGTGAGTTTTTCACGTAGTGCTCTAAAGTAGTTGCGTCTGCAGTTGTGTCAACGTCACTGACTCAATTGTAGAGAGAGGTACTTCAAAGGGTCCTTGTCCCATCTGTGTACACACTCCTGTCTTGCAAGAATTAACCTCAACTGCAGCAACACCTCCGACAAAATGAAAGGCAATCACTACTACACAAAAATGTTTTTAGCACCGAGCGGAACAGCATTTCCAAGTGCGGGCGCCAAGCCCGCTCCTAGCTGTTGCTTTTAGAAATCACGATTTCTAGGAGCGGGTAACCGACCCGCACCTGGAAACCCATTTTCAGGTGCGGTTGACGCCATCGTCCGCACCTAAAAATGCCCTTTTCCAGGTGCGGTTCATCTCGTTGTCCGCACCTGGAAATGCATTTTCCAGGTGCGGATGACAAAGTCACCCGCACTTGGAAATTGATTTCCAGGTGCGGATGATCTGACCCAAAAAATTTGGAATGTTTGAAATTCAAATTTATCGAACTTGTTTCCCGCCAAAATTTTGAACGTTTGAAATTCAAATTTTATGAAAGCGACATGAAATCTAAAGTAAGCATAAGTACAATAATATGAAAAGAAATCCATATACATATCGATCTATATTATTACATCCCAGTGACAACAAGTTTTTTCTACTTACAAAGTTTAGACATCACATCATGGCGCGCGGTATTCTTGACTCTCCCACTCACGTAGGCTAGTAAATTTGTCTTCAGTCGCCAATATATGTTCAGGGTGATAATATCTGCCCCTAGGATGTATCACTTCATGCATAAGGTAACGGCAGAAATCCGCAGTTATTTTGAGAAGGTGTCTCTCATGAAGTATTACGTCACGAGGTCCGATTTCAATCTACAATACACAAACAATATAACCATTGTTAGATCATGCAAAATGCGCATATGTATAGTGTATATACATCCTGAGACATGAAAGGTAGTAGGTCCTTACTCGTTCAGGATCACCCTTATTTCTCCTAAGACACCTCATCATTTACATAAGGTAAAACCCACAGTATACACTGCCAGTTGGTTGCTTGTGGCATGGAAAGTTTGTGTGAATATTCATTTTTTCTGGGTAGGCAGGATTAAATTTCCCTCCTTTCTTAATGTAGTGTTGGTAAGCCCTGTTTAGAAAAAAACATAGAAGTTATTAGTTGCCAATCGATGTTTAGAATGTAAGTGTGACAATAGAAATATACTAATAAATTTCACTTGAGAAAATCAAATCCAGATGTCATAAACGTAAAAGTTCTCCTGATAATAATAATCTTATTATTCCCGTACCTAATAATAAATATCTAAGTCAATATATAATCACACTTGTTGTATTTAATAAAAACATACGAAATATAGATTTTTGCAAATTCATGAAACATATCATTCTTGTGCCATTATAGAAAAAACAAATTGTCTTCTCTCTACTCCATATTTGTGGCATTATAGAAAAAAACAAATTGTCTTCTCTCTCCTCATATGAACATAGGAAATTTCATCCTTCGTGTATGAGGGCTAAATAACAAATTGAACTCAATTGACTAGATAATCTTGCTCTCCTACCTAAATAGCACAATTTGACCCAAGAGTTTGAGCTAAATGAGGTCCAAAAGCTCTAATCCACACCTATGAAGTTCTAGACCTATATGCATCTCTATTGAGCCAAAAAACTATGCATAAAGCTTCAAAGAGACAAAGAAATGAGAATAACTGACCTCCTTTAGGCTCCAAGTCCAAGAAAAAAAAGTTGAAAACCTCCCCCTCCTTTTTCTATTTTGGCGATTTTCGGACAGCCCCCCGAGGTACTGTTTGGGTGCTGCGCCTATCGGGAGGAAGAAGACGGTCGCGCAGATCCCTTTTGTCGTTTTTTTCGAGAGCGGGTGACCCCGTCGACCGCTCATACAAAACGTTTCCAGGAGCGGTTGACGTTCTCATCCGCACCTGAAAATGATTTGCAGGAGCGGGTGACGCTGACGACCGCTCCTGAAAATGGGACCAACTTTCAGGAGCGGGTGACGTCGTCAGCCGGTCTTGAAAATACTCATTTTCAGGTGCGGGCCACGGTGTCACCCGCACCTAAAAATGGTTCACCATTTTCAGGAGCGGACGACGGCGTCACCCGATCCTACAAACGGCTTAATAGGTGCGGGTTTTGTAGCTACAGTGTCGCTTCAATTCGTTAGATGGGGCGGCAAATCCACCCGCTCTTAAAAAAAATCGACTGGCTCTTACAAATGTTTTGTGTAGTAGTGAACATGATTAGATATATATATCTCGGGATTGTGAGTAGAACACCCGGAACCAGTTTGGATTCACATAGGTGGTACAGAGCAACCAGGGGCGAAGCTACACTATGTGTAGTGGGTGTTAATGCACCTCCCAAAGTTTGCAAAAAAAAAGACTATGGTTAAATTTTCACCATACACGCACCCTCCTCAGCTTAATGCACCCCCTCTGATTTGCTCTAGTTTCGCCCCTGAGAGCAACCATTCCCAGAGAAATTCTCTCCATCCCAAATTGTAGAACAAAATATTGGTCATTTTAGCATTTCGAGATTTGTAGTTTTTTCCGATCCACTTAGATATATATTATCATGCACAGATAGATACATAAGTAACAACTATAAATCTAAAAATACAAAATAACCTACAATTTGTGGTGGAGGAAGTACAATACAGGCTAGAGCACCTACCTGCTAGTGCACAATGAACCTACGTATCTAGATATACTTTATATAACCTAACAAGCAAATATACATGCGCAGTGCTAAACTAAGTCTTGCTTACGGCCGGAACTTCAATTTTTTTTTGAAGGATTGGGATGCTGTGCGCTGCCACTGGACCCTTGGGCACCAATTTGTTGTTCGCTCACTTCTGATTTCAGGGCGGAACCGGGAGAAGAATAGAAGATACCCTTGTCTTCACCGGCTCATTGGGTGGCGGGCACTGCTGGGATGAGTGTGGCGCTGCACATTTCAGGCTTCCAACTTTATCTGTAACATAAATCACAGCATAATTGTATCACCACAGAGAGCATGGGCATATAACATATTTGAACAACAGCTAATTTTACCAGCTTGAGTAACGTAGTTGAACACTTTACCACTTAACTAACATGATTCATATCACTTCATATGGATTTAAACACCACAACATCAACCATACTTGGGTGGGTGGTTGATAGATAAGATATCTAAATTTTCAGTGACACTTTATAACACTTCTAAAGCAGAAAAGGTATCACTCTGTAAGAACTAGTACCAAAACTGCAAAAGTAATGCATAACTTGAGTACCTGGAGAAAAACATATACTGTACTTATCCAAGATATCCTTTTTAACCTGTTCAAAATGGTACTCTTGTTTCACATGAAGAAAATATAGCTACAAAGGTCCAGGAAAACACTAGCATAAAAAAAGCAAAATACCTGCCAGCTGTTACGGGTAAACTCAGCTATCTCCCGAACTTTGTTCTTCAGTTGCACCTTAGAGACATATGGAAATCTCTCATGTAATAAGTCCATCAATTTGCCCATCCCGTGAGTGCATGATGTAATGAGTTTGGCCTACATAACAACATGATTTAATAGGAAATCTTACTTAACTTCAGAGAATGGTGCCATCTAAATGTCTTCCAGAAACTTACAAATTCAGGCATGTCTGACTCTGAAATGGATTTGGATGGTACAGATGTTCTAGGGCTCTTTTTGTTTGATTGGCAAAATTCTTGACCTTCTATAGTCACTTTAGCAACCACAGGCACGTCAATGATGGGGCCGCTGGGGCATTTCTTCATACAAAGAGCTTGCAAACAGACTTTCTCTGCAGTGATACCTTCAGCTTTCAGCAGGTCAAGTTTCCTATGGTCGAGGTTGGATATGACTAAAGGCATGTCCATCTTGAGAGCATCTTGTGTGGCTCCATGAAGAAATTTCTGCTCATCTGTAACCCCAGGGTTGCTCAGCATGCTGCAGGATTCATCATATTTGACAGATACAGGCTCATATTGCATTCCCTACATAAAAGAATCGAAGGCTCTGAAAAAGTAATCATGCAATACAAAAGTCATTTTATTTTCACATTACTACAAAGGTTTTTCACATTACTACAATTTTGGCTCAAATAATGACCCAGGTTTTCAATCATTTTATTTCAATATAACTAGGTGTCCCTATTAGCAATACATATTACCTCTAGAATGTATCATCCAGGAACTCAAAATCCGAGGGGGCCGGTGGGGTGATGAGAGTAGCAAAGGGAAAAGTGGACTCGTCGAATGTGACATGACGAGAGATGATGATCCGATTGCTAGAGCGATCAAGACACCGGTACCCTTTATGATGCGTGGAGTAGCCGAGAAACACATATAGGACCGACCGAGGAGCAAGCTTATGTGGCGCGGTGGCGGATGTGTTGGGATAGCAGGCGCAACCAAAGACGCGGAGGTGGTCGTACACGGGCGCAGTGCCAAAGAGGGCAGAGTGCGGTGTCGAGAAGCGCAGAGTTTTGGTTGGTAGGATGTTGAGGAGGTGGGTGGCGCAGCGTGGCATCAGCCCCAAGAGGAGGGCGGCATGTTGGCCTGGAATAAGAGGGAGCACACCATGTTGTTCGTGGAACGAATGATGCGCTCGGCTTTACCGTTTTGGGCAGATGTGTATGGACAGGACATACGGATTTGGGCGTCGTGAGTGAGGAAGAACGTGCGGGAGGTAGAGTTGTCGAACTCGCGCCCATTATCGCACTGAACTGCCTTGATGGAGGCGCCGAACTGTGTACGTGCGTAGGCGAAAAACTGAGACAATGTCGAAAAAGTGTCAGATTTAAGCCGCAAAGGGAATGTCCATAGAAAATACGAGCAATCATCGAGAATAACTAAATAGTATTTATAACCGGAAACACTGATGACTGGGGATGTCCACAAATCACAATGTATAAGATCAAAATTACTAGTAGCTCGCGATGATGACACATGAAACGGTAGATGAGTATGGCGATCGAGCTGACAAGCATGGCACGCTGAAGAGCTAGCATCTGAGGTACACGAGGGAATGACGGAGGCGAGCTTGGATAAGGCCTCGTGACCAGGGTGACCGAGGCGACGATGCCAAAGGGATGACACGGAGCCGGCGACGAGGGACTGGGCAGCAGTAGGAAGGCGTAGGGGGTACAAGGACCCGGAGCTATTGCACCTTACGATCACGTTCCGTGTCAGCAGATCCTTCACAGAGCAACCAGACGGGTCAAACTCAACAAAACAATTGTTGTCAGTGGTGAACTGGCGAACAGAGATGAGATTCTTAATAAGCTGTGGTGAAACAAGAACATTATTAAGATGCAAAGACGGTGACAAGGCAGTGCTGCCAGTGGCTGTGACCGGCAAAAAAGAGCCATTACTGACAACAATTGAGGAAGGAGCTGGAAAATAAGGTGGAGACATGGAAGAGAGAGAGTACTGGCATCGGAGGTCATGTGGGAGGTCGCACCTGAATCGAAGTACCTGTCGGTGTTCTGAGGTTGATTCAAAGACACCGTGCTGAAGGCGGAAGCGAGACTCTGCTGATCCCAACCCTGTACCGGAACATACGTGCTGTTCTGGAGGGCCTGCTGATGAGCGAGAAGAGCCTGGTGCTGAGCGAGCGCGGCGGGGTTGGCGTAGGCGGCCTGGTGCTGCGCCTGTTGCACCATGTAGGCCTGCTGCTGGGCCAGGAGAGCCTGGTGCTGCTGTGGAGTCAGGGAAGGAGCCCGCTGGCCAGGCAACATGTGAATGGCGCCTAACCACAGGTTCTGCATGGACGGCCAGGGGCCACCTGCCCCTGCGGAGCCGACGGTGGATGGCGGCGCCGACCGAGGCATTGCCGAGCCACAGGAGCCGCTATTGGCTCCTTGCCGGGCGCTTTGCTGCGACGGCCGAGAGGAGCTCAGAAGAGCCTCGGCCGACGGAGTCCTTGGTGGCGGCGCGTTGCGTTCGATGCCGCTTCGGGGCCGGCTCGACGAAGAGGCGGCGATCGCGGTCGCTTGTCGCCGGACGCCAGCAGAGCGGTGGAGGTCGAGGAGGGACGCTGTTCCATGGTGATTTCCTCCAGGATCAGGGCCAAGCGAACTTCCAGGAACGTGGGGAGCTCCCGAGAGAGGCGCAGATGGCGACCCATGGCCTCGAAACGATCGGCGAGGCCGCGGATGACGTTGAGCACCAGTGTGCGGTCGGTGACGGGCTCGCCAAGGTCGCTGAGGGCGTCCGCCATGTTCTTGAAACGCCTGCAGTAATCGGTGATGTTTAAGTCACCTTGGAAGAAGTTGTGGAACTTGGCGTCGAGGTGGAGGGTGCGAGTCTCCTGGTTCCCAAGGAACTGCTCCTCGAGTGCGAGCCAGACGTCGCGAGCGGTGGCGTCGCGGGCCATCACGGCCTCTGCCAAGTCGGCGGAGATGGTGCCGGAGATCCATGACTTGACAACGCAATCCATGCGGCGCCAGTCTGGGAAGCCGGGCGCCGGGGTGTCCTAGAGGACGTGGTCCTCTAGGGAGTACTTGCCGACAATGAGGAGAAGCTGATTGCGCCGGCGCTTGTAGTTGTCGTCGGTGAGGTCGAGGATGACGTGCACCTAGCTGTGGATGTTCTGGACACCGGCGGCATGGTGGTGCAGGTTGACGACGACGGCGGCCTCATGGGCCAGCATGGCCTGGTGGAGAGCGACGTCGGGGGCCACGATATTGGAGACGTGGGATTGAGTGTACCTGTCGGCGTTTGGATCGCTGAGAGCACCTCGGCCTGTGGCGGCGCGCTGAGGGCTTCATGCGCGATCGGCGGTGGCGTCAGGCTTGGCGTGGCGGCCACGGCCTCCTCACCTTTTGCTGGCGAGCGGCGTCGCGCGGGCCTTGAGTTCCTCCGCGATACCGCTTGCCCTTGGCAGCGACGCGGCGGGATGGGGCCAAGGACCGGCCATCGTGGAGATGGCAGCGGCGCGGCCTGGAAAAGGCGGCGCGGTAGCAGAGGTGGCGGCGCGGCCTGGAAGGGGCGACGCGCGAAAATGGGCGCGGCCTCGAGGCGCGCAGGCGCGAAAGGCACGCTAGGGCAGCGGAAGGGAGAGAGGGATCGAAACCCTAACTCGTGATACCATGTAAGCAATATGTGCTGTGAAAGAATGATTGATTGATGGGGAGCCGGAGGCTCGTGTACATATATAGGCAAGGATGACCTAGGCTATACAGATCCTATGGTGATCCTTGCCTATCCCTATCAATCTATACAATATATACAAGCCCCAAGGGGGGGCAGGCGCACAGCCAAATATGGGCCGGCGGCAGGGATCCCAGGGCCCAGAGGGGCATCCTATACAGCTTGCTAACACTTTCATAAGATTCCAAACACCAATGTGATGACATCCAAAAAGCAGAATTGAAATTTCATCTCATTTCAATACCATGGATGATTTGATATTGACCCCAATTCAACTCCATACCCTCCAATATGTACATCCAAACGGAGCCACACATATAGGTTTTGAGTTTGTGAAATTGTTATACTGCTTAATTAAATTGTGATGTATTACACTAAGAAAAGCAAAATACTACCTCATGTAATTTATTTGACTAGTACTGCTGCTTCTGGCAGTTTTGTGCTGGGTCTATGTACCTATCATCCCGTAGTAATTTTGTGTTGTCCGCCACTAACCCAGAGGTGCTTACAATCATGGTACGATCTTGCTAATTCGAATATGGACAAGACTTGATTTCTTGATTGTTTTGTTGATGAGAACTGAATCAGTGACATTTTAGTTGATTTTGTTTAAATACTGGGTTCGGTAAATTTAGTCGGATAGTGGGCCTTCTCACAACAATTGTTTCTGACAGCAATGGTGTGAATTGCCTGTTCTTTTCTGAAAAAGAATCTATTTATTTGTTTTCTTGGTTGATGGGAACTGAATTGATAGTAGTTAGTTTTGTAGTGTGTCTGTTGTGAAGTGGCTCACAGTGCAGTGGCAAAGGTCACTGGTTGGTGAGCTCTCACCCAGAGTTCAATCCCTGGGTGCTGCACAACTTGTGAAAAAAAATACACTTGCTGGTTGAGTTTTTTTAGTGATTGATCTTTTCTTGTTGGGTGTTAAACATATGGTAGACAATATTGTCGAGATAATGCTTTACATTTAGCTAGTCGGCAACTTTACATTAATGTGTGATGCTTTACCTACGTTTTTAAATGTTGTCATATGGATGTCAATGAAGGAAGGGAATCTCTTTTTTATTTTAGTATAAATTTTGAAATATAGAAATAGACACACCTAGATTTTTTCTCAATGCCTCAACATCTTTTAACTGACTACTCTTATGATGGACAAAGGTTAGAGAAATTGCACGCTGACCTGATAGCTATCTGTGGAAGCATCAGATATATCAGAAATGTTTCAACTCAGTGTTTACACATTTATATATGTAACAAGGTGATCCGTGTTCTTAATTTCTATTAGCAGGTTTCCTTTCCCGATCTACTTCCTGCAAATTGTTATTCCTCCTGCCGTACAATGTTACTTTGAATCAGTTTTTACTTTCTAGTTACATACCAGGAATCCAATTCTCTTTTACGCACCTATGCACAGTAGTTCTTAAGTTGGTTTCTCTGGCCTTTCAATGATAAATTAGCACCAAATTCAAAACATCAATGATGAAGTAGTTTTAGCACCAAATTTGAAACACCAGATTATGGCTTTGGAACTCTAGTAGCTGTAGTCAAATAATTTGGAGCCTAATAAAAATGTCAACTTAGTAGCTGAGCCTTAGTGAATGTAAAGAAGGCATCATTTTCAAACTTTAGTTTCATTTTTCTTTTCTTCCCTCCCACAGTTGTGAAGGCTTATCAGTACACATCCTAGGACCTGGAAAATGGATAAAAGCTGCTGCATTTATCACAGCACAGAAGCATAATGTGTAATTCATATTTACTTTACACTTTGGAGTGTCTTGCAGAAGGACCCAACCCCTTGAAAGGTGATTTGCTTGTCATTGGAGGGTCCATGGTTTATGCTGTCAGTAATGTTACTGAGGTATGAAGCAACTGCACTTACCTCTGCTCGATAAACACTACAGTTCTCCTCTGGCATATTAATCGTTTGGACTTGATATTGTTAGCATATGCATGATTTGATCATTTCTAGTAGTATTATTTTGCCATGGTTAATATGTTTATTCATCGAGCTATGATAATTATTTCTTAGCAGTTCAACTTCTGCAAATTTGTATTTCTTATCAACCGTGTTATCAGTAAATAGTTAAATCGGATATATACTTCAGATGGGGACCGTGTTAGACAGAATAGGACCACTGCTAAAGTGGGGGGAAATAAAGAAAAAACAGTAAGGATTAACAAAAGTGTTTTGTAATTTATAGGTTGAAAAAGATGATACAAATATCTAGTTAATATAATGCAAACTTTGGGGGGATTTACCAGAGTTAGTAAGCTATTACCTGCGAGTATGGTCTTAATAGTGAAACTGAGTGGAGAGGCTCAGGCTGCATGGGATGGCTGACCTATTGGTCAACAGTCAGTCAATTGAGGGACAGAAAAGTTGGGCATTTTTGTACACAATGGAAGAAGAATATAAATTGTGGCAATGGGTACGGATAAACCAGTAGCAGACCAAGCTCTATGTCTGTTTGAGTAATCAGACATAGAGCTAAGGGCCAGCTTATCACATAATCAGTAGTACATAACATGCGAGTTCGGAGCAACAGTTATGACTATTTTTAGACTTCCCGAATGAGATTCAACCAAAATGGTTCCTAGCATAGTAACAATGCAGTAAAGCAGTCTTTGATGACATGCTGGTTTCATATTCAATGAGATTCAAAGCTATCAATGAAATTCAAACAAAAGCCTATTTTCTTATAAAAAATATTCAGTACTCAATTAACATGGTAACATATTTTTTCAGATCTTATGAGAATTTAAACCACAAGCAATAAATTGATATTGTACCAAAAGGGAAGGATAAATCAAATCCTAGTGGTATGCAGAACAGAGTGAGTACTGATCATGACATGCATTCAACCCAGAAAATCAGTAAGTTAATGGGCTTAGGGCATGATTGAGTGCCAGGTGTTCACTAAAAGGACGGCCTAGTGCAAGTGGTAGTGCTTGCCGCCTGTGAACCGAGAGGTCACAGGTTCGAGCGATGGCCTCTACACATTGCACGATGTGTGGGAAAGACCTCCCGCTAATAACCTCCCCCAGACCCCGCACAGTGCGGGAGCCTACGGCACTGGGTACGTCCTTTTTAAGTATCATGTCGTCAGTGTCAATAAAAAATAACCCCTGGTCATTAGTAGGCTTTCCATAGATGCACATATTCATAGTACCTGAGTGGAAAGCATTGTGGAAATCATACCAGGCGTTCTGTAGCTCTTTGCGAATTGGATTGATTCGGTGCAGGTCCAGAACCATTGGAAAACTGTTGTCGCTTTGGATCAGTGGTGTCGCCATGGTTTCCAGACTTGCGCTTTGACGACATAGCAGATTGCATACCAGCTGTTCGAGCATCTGCAGTTAAAAAATTGAGATGTGTGAGGGAATCAGGCAAGAACGACGAAAGATGTTTCTCAGGTACTTCTCTTCTCCCCTGAAACTATCGCCCAGATGTACATTTACAGGACTGGAACCAATTCAAAGAAAAAGAACGAGGCCTGAGTCGGCAAACGATCCAAATCGGCTGGCACGTACCTGTTCCTGGTGGCGGCATAACCCAGCTTGGCCTCTGCATGCAGGAGCCGAGCGCGCAGAGTCCTCCATGGGTGGCCGTCTCAGGTGGATGTTGGAGATGCGCCCAGAGCAATTTCTCAGGTGGTTGCCAAGGGATGAGGACGAGGCTGGTGGCCGACGTGACCCAGTGATGGAGTGGATGTAGGAGATGGTTGCTGATGCTGATGTTCCTGTGCGCGACAATCTCGCGTTGGAAGTTGCTGGATTTTTTTTAGGGTGGAAGTTGCAGTTCGCGTGGGCTAGCTGGCCTGGACTACACGTTTCGATGGGCCTTTTATTTCCAAATTTGATAATATATTTTTCATTTCTGCAATATTTTGATGTCGATCATGAACATGTATGTTCAAGTGATGGGTGGACGACCCTCCCAGATTTATTTTGCAGCATCTTGAAAATATAATTGTTCATTAAGCCATGTGAGTAAGTATGAATAATCCAAATTTTGAATTTCTTCAATTGATAACTAAAATTAAGAATTTGAAACAATAAATGATTTCAGCTCAAAAGGTCATGAATACCAAAGTTTCAAATCTCTTCAAGATCTACAAAGTTGATTTTGTCCATAAATCCATTTGACAAAGTTTGAACAATCCAAAATTTTAATTTATGATGTCAAATGAAAAGGTTGTGAATACCAAAGTTGTGGAACTCAACATGGTGTACAGAGTTTATTTAGTCCATAAAACCATTTGACAAAGTTTGAGCAATCCAAAATTTGAATTTCCAAAATTGATAACTAAAAGCAAGATTTATTTACACTAAATGATGTCAAATGAAAAGGTCGTGAATACCAAAGTTTCATATCTCATCAAAACCTACAATCTTTATTTAGGTATTTTTTTCATTTTCAAAAGTGGTAGTAACATGTAGTCACTTAATCCTACATTCACTCACATAGTTTAAGAAACTATGTTAGAGACTTGTCAAATTTGTATTACATGTTACCACCACATTTGAAAATGAAGACATGACGTAAATAAAGATTGTAGGTTTTGATGAGATATGAAACTTTGTTATTCATGTCTTTTCGTTTTGACATCATTTAGTGTGAACAAATCTTGCTTTTCGTTATCAATTTTGAAAATTCAAATTTTGGATTGTTCAAACTTTGTCAAATGGATTTATGGACTAAATAAACTTTGTACACTACGTTGAGTCCCACAACTTTGGTATTCATGACCTTTTCATTTGCAAACATTTTTTATGTCCTAGAAGTTAATAAATTCTTACCATCAAAAGAAATTAAATATTAAATTTCTTTAAATGGGCTAAATTTTTTTTTGTTGTTATGAGGAGCTTAAGCAAACGCATTGGCTTGCTGGGAGAGGTGCAAAACCTGAGGTTATGGTTTCGAACCCATTCAGGAACCAATTTTTTTTCTCTTTTTTTCTCCAGATGTGCGAACTTTTTCAACACAAGTTTTTTTTTTCTCCAGGTGTCATTAGTGTTCAGATTTTGTACGTTTATGTTAAAAAAGATTAGTGTCCTGATTTTGTGACTAACTAGATTGTATATTAAAAATATATTGATGTATATGAGATTAGCCTATCTCCTTTGCTAGTTAGAAACTCGAGTTACACACTTAAACTTGTCATCTCTACAGGATTAATAAATTACATCTGATATAGACAGCACATAGCGAACCGATCAATCGGTGCATACCAACGTTATATTACGCGATGCTCAAAAAAAAACATTATATTAGGCCCATCCTACCCAAGTTACATGAATCAATTAAAAGCAGTAATAATGTTGTCCGCAACCCGCGCAGCTAATTCTGAATGTTCTGATTCCTACATCACCACACCTGCGCAGGTCTGCAGAGAAAACCAAATGGCCACCGGTGAATACGTAGTGGCTACCACTCAGACATCAGACTTCAGAGCATGGATCCTTGCTACGCCTGGATGATCGGCTTCGTCCCTTCCTTGAGCCCAGTAACTCTTCAAGCGTTCCATAACCCCCTGCATAACCGGAGCACAGTTTAGTTTTTCTGTCAGAACAATGGATGGTGATTAGTGATTCTGAGCACAGATTGACTACTGCTTTGGATAGCTGAAGCAACTATCATGCATATTACTGGTCTCATCAACAGTTTTGGCATGATAAGGATTTTCATCACTGCCCAAAAAAATATGCTTCAGCTATCCCAAACTCCCAATTGGACCAGAAATAAACCTGAATTTCCATAAAGTGAATGTGAAATCCATGCACACAAGGATCGCTTGAGTACATATAAATGTGATATCATGACATGACCAAGGGGAGAGAGCGACAGTAAAAGGTGAATTGCATCTACCTGTCGGCTAATGAAGTCAGCTAAATTTTATAGTTAAAAAGAAGTTAATGTACCATCTCAGCCTTCCTCTGATGCATATCTGGCACAACCTTTACCTCCCCAATCTGACAGGGTTGCTGTGGCAGAATTTTATTTTATTCAGGGCAGCAGCGCCGACATGGAGAAGTACTGGTGGTGGTGTAGTGGGGGACAAAAATAAAATGAGAGGGACGTTTCTTTTTTGTTAATAAACATTATCTGCTTAAAGGATCAAAGCCTTAAAGATCAAACGACAGTAAGTTGAAAGACTTCGTAATAAGGTGTACTGCATAATTCTTGTAAAGTAAAAGAGCATATTTTTATCTAGATCTCAAACTATTTCCATTTGTGCAATCAAGGAACCAAAATACAGTAAAAATAGTAAGATTTGGAGGGCCATATGCATCATGAAATTCTTCGTTAGTTAACACAATCTGTAGCTCTATACAAATGCAGCCCTGCATATGGTGGTGGTAAACTTATAGTAATGTTCAGATAACTCAAAACAAGTCAGCTTTTTGATGATATTCAACATGGTGACATTATACAAGATCTGAATAAGATGTCTACTGCCTTATTTTTTCAGTTCATCCTTTTCCTAATATAGTTTCATTAGGCATATCTACAGGTTCATCTCAAGCATAATCTTTAACTGAAGTACCTTGTCACATCATATGGACCGCCTCAATCCAGGAAATCGTCCTTATTTTCCTACAAATCAATGAAACCATTAATTTAATCTCATCTCATAAAGATGGTTTATCATGGAAACAAAGGCACAAATATTGCTAACAGGATTTACCAGTTCTTTTAACTCGGGGCATGTACGTATATTGTGCCCCGTCCCCTTACATTGGCTTGAGGACCGGAGCGTCCGAGCACCGGTGGATGGTCGCTCCTGGCTGTGATGAGTGATTGACAACGTCGTGTGGACTGATTCTTGACCGAGTATTGCAGGTGCAGGTTGCAGCTTGATTTGCGTTGGTGCAGGTGAAGAGCGGGCGCGAAAGGTCTATGCCTTGCGGGGCCTCCGAGAAGTGGAGAGACAAGTAGGCTCGTGAGGGACCCGGTGGCAGTGAGGTCAAGTGCGGGCCGCATGGTGGCAAGAAAAGCAAGACAGTTGTGGGCGAGGCCGGTGCAGGGTAGCGGCTCACGACCGGAGTCTACACGCGGGGTTTGCGCCAGTTCACCACAAAACCGTCGGGTTACTTGGTTGAGCCACAAAACCAAGACCGGCGGAGGCGACGGATCCGGCGCCGAGAAGCTTCGATGTCGGCGGACACGTGGCGGGATCGCAGGGCTTGCGTTGGGAGGACGTGGACTGCGGCAAAGGCGTGGCCGTGCGATGAAGAGGAGTGCTACATGACCTATTTGCCCCTGAGGGGTTTGTATCACAACTTAAGTGCTAGGGGTAGCTTGGTCATTTGCCAAACCCAGAGGGACTCATATATATTAACACTAGGGTTTCTGGGCAATCCATCCTTCCGGACTGCTTCTCATTTCCTTGCTTCATAGCGTAGATTTTCTTCACCGTTTTGTAGAGAATCTGTCCTCCGAGTGTATGGAAGCATTCATGGTTGCGTTGATTTCCTTCTTGTAGCTTGTGTGATTTTCGTGTCTTTTTCGAGCTATTTTCATTGGATTTTCGTGCGCGTCTTGTTCCTTCTATTCTGAGGTGTTTGGGTTCGGATTTGTTGGTGGGGATCATGGATAGATGTTTTGTGCATCTTTGTGCTTGATCATGACCCTTCAAACTCCGGATTCGGCCTCCGATTGAAGGATTTCGGTTGGAACCCTAGCTCTTTGTGTGAGCTCGGTAGAATCTCGATTCCTCTTGATTTAGTGGGTGTGTGGCTACAAATTCGTAGGTATAGCATCTCCTAGAGGCGCTTCACCTTCACCTATGATTTGGTAGCAATCCCTTGGATGATTCGGGAGATTGGGCAAATGGAAGGAGGAGTTGACCTTCAAGAGGTCGGGCTCGGGCTGCTGTCTGCACACCACGCGGACGGTCCGCGCGCCCCTGGCGGACAGTCCGCGAGGAGGCTTTCAGCCGGCAGTTCGTCGAGTTCTTCATGTGTTCTTGTTCGTCTTTCGTTTGATCCGTTCGGTCGTGTGCTTTTGGTTGCACGAAGTTTGGCGGACGGTCCGCGAGGTGAGTGCGGACGGTCTTCTCCGCGTGGACGGTCCGCGGGTAAGGCTCGGACGGTCCATTTTTCGAGGTGCAGTACTGGTGGTTCGGGAGGCTATTTCGGACGGTCGCGGTGAACCGCGAGCCCCCCGCAGACAGTCTGCCTGGTCCATGCAGACGGTCCGCCCCAGGCACCGCAAATTGCCTAAGTCCTTTGCTTCTTGAGTTGCGCTTCCGTGTTGCTTCGAGTTTGGGTTTGTTTCTAGGGTTGGTAGGTCCATTGTGACTACGTGACCTTGGCAACCTCGTGTGGGAATCCTTGGGTGTGAATTTGGGCATAGGCCGAGTTCATCCTCCGGGAAGAATTTTTATCGGCTCCCATTCACTCCCCCCTCTCTGGTCGCCTAATCGGTACTTCAATTGATATCAGAGCCAGTTACGGATCTTCGTGATTCTAACCAGTCTAAGATCCAAAGATGGCGTGTGAACGGGGTTCGGGTCCTCCACACTTTGATGGTAAGAACTACCGATGTGGCAAAGGTGGATGGTGCTTTCCTCTCGCAAGGGTCGATCTGTGGGATGTCACGGTGAACACAGCTTATGTTCATCCTGTGAACTTCCTTGCTCCAGGGTCGAGGGACATGTTCGACGCCAACAACAAGGCGGTCGACTACCTTTACCGTGCTCTGTGCCAATCCGAATTCGATCGGGTTCATACAGAGGATTTAGCGTGCAGGATTTGGGAGCAGCTGAAGAATGCTCATGCCGAGAACGCTTAGGTTCAGCCTCGGCTCTTTGCGACTTACCGGAGAGAGTACGAGAACTTCACGCATCTCCCCGGTGAGTCCATAGATACCATGTTCCAGCGGTTCACGGTGATTGTGAACAACATGAGGGCTAATGTGGCTGCTCCGCACGATGATCATGGCAGGGCTATCAAGCACGCATTCTCGGATCGCACAGGTGTGGAGTGAGAAGGTCGAGGCTATTCTTGAGTCGGAGAAGTATGAGACCCTCACGGTGGACGAGTTGTTTTCCAAGCTCAAGTCGTCCGAGGTGGACCATGGGGTGCGTGCAAAGATCGAGAACCCGACTGACCCTCATAGTTTGGCTCTCGTGTCTGGATCAAGGACTAACGCTAACATGTCTTCGAGACATTTTTCTTTGTCTTGTCTTGTGTCCATGCCAGATGAGGAGTTTGACGTGCTGGGCGAGGAGGACCTCGCGTTGCTGAGCAGGCGGTTCGAGCGCATGTACACGAACCGGAAGAATGCTCGGAGGAACTCGGGCATGTGCTACCGGTGCGGGAAGCACGGGCACTTCATCGCTGAGTGCCCGGAAGCCATGGAGGTCGAGCCCGAGCACAAGCACCGTCCGAGGACCGACCACAAGCACCGCTCGAGGGACGACTACAACGGCAAGAACAAGTCCGAGCGGAGGCCAAGGAAGAGTGGTGGTCACAAGAAGAAGGAGCGGGCGATGGTTGCCGGTGCAAGTGACATTGACTCAAGCTCCTGCTACTCTTCATCGAGCTCAAGTGATGAAGATGAGAACCGGCACAAGGGCAAGCGGTCAAGCAAGAACATCAACGGCCTGTGCTTCGCCGCCCAAGGCTTTTGCGGCATGGCACATAGCTCCGCAAGCAAGAAGAACAACAAGGATGACTCGGACTCGGACTCCGAGGAAGAGGTAAACAATGATCCATCCTTCTTGATAGCAGAGAATGCTAGGTTGAATGACTTGCTTGACAACCGTGATGGTGTGCTTAGAAAGACCAACAAGGAGAAGAGGGAGTATAGGTCTTTGCTTGGAGAGGCTAAGGAGAAGGTGGTTGAGCTAGAATCTTTGCTTGTTGATGCTAGGGCTCAAATAGATTCTCTTAAGTCTGCTCCTGTTGTGACCAATGAACCTAAATGCACTGATTGTTCTATTTTCCTTGATGACTTGACTGTGCTTAAGGAAAAGTATGCCTCCAAGGTCGAGGAACTAGATGTGCTTAGGGTTGAGCTAGATGAGATGAAATCTAGGCCCTCCTTGCTTGGTGCTTGCACTTCTTATCCTGCTTTGCATGAGAAGCTAGATGTTTCGCTTGTTTATGCTAGATCACTAGAGGCTCAGCTGAAAGCTCCTATTCCTACATCATGCTCTACTTGTGAAATAAATGTTGTGAAGAATATGGAACTTGCACATTATGTTGATCGCTTGCAGGATGAGAATGATGAGTTGAGAAAGATGATGGGTTGGTTGTCTGGTCATGAGCCTCAGCTTAGGATGATGATCGAGACATACAAGCGTTATGATGGGGAAGCGCTTGGGGCAAACAAGGTTGGTGAGGGAAGTGGTGAGAATGAGGGGAAGATCGGAGATATCCCAGAGCCACCAAAAACCCACCACAAAAATGCCTATACTCCTAAGCCAAACCCTCTTAGGAACCGACTAGACACAACCCCAGCTCCACCCGTGTTTCCTCCACATACCGATGACTTCCAGAAACCCATCAAGTTCAAGAGTAACTTGGGGAATGAGTTCTTTGGGAAGAAGGGAGAGAAACCGAGTGAGGAGAAGCCAGAGCCCAAAGAGAGCCCAAAAACAAAGCCAAAGCCAAAACCCTTCCATTGTGAGCATTGTGGGAGAGATGGGCACCTTCTTTGAGTTTTGCTTGGAGGAAGCGTGAGGAGAGGTTGGCTAGAGAGATGACCAACAAGGACAGGTACCGCCCTTCTCGTGGTGTGTCTGAGCCTAGGTTGGTGCCGAGAGGTGAGGGTATGGTGCGTACCATTTACCCTCGAGAGAGGCGTGAGTTTGTGCCTTGGGGTGAGCCACCACATAGAGAAGGTGGTAGGCGTGTTGGGTTTGGGTGTGGTGAGTTTGCTAGACGTTCCTTCGCTTGTGGCCAATACAGTATAGGGGAGCGATCGCGATTTTAGGTCCCGAGGAGCTACGGGCCACGGTCTCCCCTTCGTGGTGCAGCGTAGTCCTCAAGTGGACGTGTGGGTGTTCCACCTAGGAGAGATAGGATGGATTTTGCTAACCCCACGTTTGAGCAAATGGCACGGCACTGGTTTGATTCATTCTGTACTAACCCGGTCTTTGAGTCGTTTGCTCACTCGCTCTCGTTCTTGATTTTGCGGTGGGAGGCATGGAGGGTTTTGGTTGATCGACTCGGTTGCTCTCGACACATGGCCGGAGATCGATGGTGGTTCTCGGCCTCACCCGGTGATGACCAAAGAGTACATCACTTTTGGGGACAATGGGAAAGGTAGAGTGCTTTCGGTGGGCGCACGGTGAAGGTGAGTGAGTCTGTGACTCTTCGGCGTGTTTCTCTTGTCAAGTCTTTGGGTTACAATCTTCTCTCTGTTTCCCAGCTTCTTGATGAGGGTTTTGAAGTCCGTTTCAAAACGGGCTGTTCTCGTGTTTTGGACTCTCGAGGTGATCTTGTGTGCACGATCGTCCCCGAGGGTCAGATTTTCAGAGCCGATTTTTCTCAGTGTGTTGGCTCTTCTCGTTGCTTGGTTCTTTGGTGTTTCGGAGCTTTGGAAATGGCATAGGAGACTAGGTCACTTGAGTTTTGACTTGTTGTCACGCTTGAGTGGGCTAGGCTTGGTCCGAGGATTGCCAAAGTTGAAATACCAAAAGGATTTGATATGTGCTCCGTGTAGGCATGGTAAGATGGTCGCCGCCTCTCACCCGCCTCTAACCTCCATTATGACAGAGAGGCCATGCGAGCTGTTCCATATGGACTTGGTTGGTCCAGCTCGTGTGTGCTCGGCGGGTGGGAAATGGTATGTCCTGGTGATAGTGGACGACTATTCTCGCTATGCTTGGGTCTTCTTTTTGGCTGACAAGGGGGAGACGTTTGTTTTTGTTCGGGGTCTAATCTTGAGGTTGAAGAACGAGAGGAATGGAGATGTTGTTCGAGCTATTCATAACGACAATGGCAGTGAATTTAAAAACTCTCGTTTCGAAACCTTCTGTCGTGATTTGGGTCTCGAACATCAATTCTCTTCTCCCTATGTGGCTTTTCAGAATGGTGTAGTTGAGAGGAAAAATCGTTCCCTTTGTGAGATGGCTCAGACGATGCTTGATGAGCATAGGACTCCGAGAAGATATTGGGCGGAGGCGGTGAATACCGCTTGCCATGTTGGGAACCGGATTTTTCTCAGGGCCTTCTTGAACGAGACGTGCTATGAGCTCATGCACGGGCGAGCACCTAGAGTGAGCCATTTCAGGGCCTTTGGTTGTCGGTGCTTTATTCTCAAGAAGGGTAGGCTTGATAAGTTTGAGTCGAGGTCCTCCGATGGGATTTTCTTGGGTTATGCTAGTCATTCTCGAGCATTTCGAGTGCTCAATCTTGACACTAACCTAGTCATGAAAACTTGCGAGGTAACCTTCGACGAGACCCAGCCATGCAATTATGCATCTTTGAGTGTGCAGGTGACGACGAAGTTGGCAAGAAGATCTTTGAGGACGAGGAGGATGATGCCGGAGAGGATGATGGTGACAATGGTGAAGCTCCAGCCACGCATGTACCCTCTACTTCCACTATGACTACTACGGTGCAGGATGGTCCATCCCCTACACCGCCTATGATCCAGCAAGATCAAGTGGAAGCACGAGGGAGGTTGTCTCGAGCGAGAGGCAGAGGCGTTCAAGTTTATCATCCGCCCTCAAGAATCATTGGCGACATCAATGAGCGTACGACACGGTCGAGGTCCAGAAATGCTTCTCACTTTGCTCATTGAGCTTTTGTTGCTACCTTTGAGCCGAAAGACATTGGACACGCGCTATCTGATCCTAATTGGGTGAATGCCATGCATGAGGAGTTAGAGAATTTTGAGAGAAACCAAGTGTGGGAATTAGTGGAGCCACCACCAAACTGCAAACCTATTGGGACAAAATGGTGTGGAAAAACAAAGAGGGTGAGAATGGTGAGGTGGTGAGGAACAAGTCGAGGTTGGTTGCTCAAGGTTATAGCCAGAAGGAGGGGATAGACTATGAGGAGACATTTGCTCCTGTAGCCCGTTTGGAGGCAATCAGGATTCTTCTAGCCTTCTCTGTGGCTAAAGGATTCAGATTGTACCAAATGGATGTGAAGAGTGCCTTCTTGAATGGGTTTTTGGAGGAGGAAGTTTATGTGAGGCAACCACCTGGGTTTGAGAGTGTTGAGTTTCCCCACCAAGTGTACAAGCTGAGGAAGGCCTTTTATGGGCTGAAACAAGCTCCCAGGGCATGGTATGGCAGGTTGAGTGGGTTCTTGTTCAGCAAGGTGTTTGAGATGGGCAAGGTTGATAAGACTCTTTTTCTCCTCAGGCAGGGCGATGATATCCTAATTGTTCAGGTGTACGTGGATGATATTGTCTTTGGTGGCTCGTCTCACTCTTTGGTTGCGAGGTTTGCAGAGGATATGAGCAAAGAATTCGAAATGTCCATGATGGGAGAGTTGCAGTTCTTTCTCGGGCTTCAGGATCAAGCGGTGAAGGAGGAACCTTTGTACATCAAGCCAAGTACACGAAGGACATCCTCAAGAAGTTCAAGATGGACGACTGAAGCCCTGTCGACAGGTGATGCGACTCTGACACTCGGCGACGAGGACGGAGAGCCCGTGGACGGAAGAATGCGGAGCATGATCGGCTCCCTCGTGTACTTGGCGGCAGTAGGACATCCGATTTTACGTGTACATGCGCTCGTTTCGAGCGTAGGAGGACTTCACATCGGCGGGCCGTCAAGCGGATCTTCGGTATCTTGATACACTTGAACTTGGTCTTTGGTACTCGGCGTCCTCTTCCTTCGCTTCTTGGTTTTAGGATGCCAACTGCGGGGTGTCGAGTCGATCGGAAATTGACTTCGGGTACTTGCCAGTTTCTGGGTTCTTCACTCGTTTCTTGGTCTTCTCGCAAACAATCTAGTGTAGCCCGGTCTACCACGAAGCTGAGTATATTCTTTGCCGCTAGTTGTTGCTCACAATGCTTTGGATCACATACAGAGTGACTTTGGTGAGGAGTGTTCCCATGTACCTCTCATGTGTGATAGCACGAGTGCCATTAGTGTTGCCAAAAACCCCGTGGTTCACTCCAGAACCAAACATATCGAGGTGAGGTACCACTTCCTGAGAGACAATGTTGAGAAGGGAAATATAGACCTCATCCATGTGCCAACAGAAAAGTAGCTTGCCGATATCCTAACCAAGCCCTTGGACCAAGCTACATTTGCGCGCGTTATGGGAGAGCTTGGAGTCGTTTTTCCTTTTTGAGCTTTGGTTGGGAGGGTTGATGTACATATGCATGTTGCATTTTCATTTATGTATCTTATCATGCCTGCATGTTTGCATCTTTGTATCATAGACTGCATTTGTATCATATGCTCTAGAGATGTGCTTCTCTCATATGCTTTGATCACCATGATATGCTAGATATGAGGTTATGACTTTGCTTGTGATGCTCATGAGATGTATAGCTATGCCCTTGGTAGCTTTGGGATGTATATGCTTGTGGATGGCTTTCTTTTGTAAAAAATGCTATATGATCCTCTCTTGTGAGTAGAATTCCTCTAATGTTCAAGTTGGGTGCTTATGGCTATATCTTGCTTAATTTGTGCTTGGAACCATGTTCTTCTCATTTGGGATCAAAGATCCAGTTATCATCATGAATGTTTAGCCCACATGTTACCTTGTGGAGAAGCCTAAGCTTCTTTTTGCCGCAAAGGCACTTCATGTACCATGCTTAATTTGTAAATCATGAAAATGGTATGTGAGATGCCTATGCTTGAAAATTTTGCTTCCATGTCATAAATGCTTTAAATTCCTTATCTTGGGTGCTAAACTGTTGCATGATGTTCACCAATGAGAAGTCTCATATCTAGAAGTGGACACATGGCTCGGTGGCTTTGACAGGACATGAGATAGCTTGTAGGTGTTTGTGATGATCTTGTGATGAGAATGTGTGACCTTGCATGAAGTTTGTGGGCTATATGTTGTTTGTTCTCATTTTGACCATGTGTAGGTCCTATGCTCATGAGAGGGAAATTTTTGTGAAAAATGCTTCATTTTGATCATGGCTATGTCACTTGCTTATATGTCCCTATCTATCTTGTTGGGGTGATGCTTGTGCTCACATTGTGGCAATCTTGCTTGTCTATGTCTCAATTTTAGCATGTTGTAGTGCTCTTTGTATATTTGAGAAGCACATGCTTGCATTTGTAGACTTGATTCATGCATTACCAACAAGGGGGAGGAAAGTACCCAATTCATGTTTCCAGGGGGAGTTGACCTTGTGTTGGGAGAAATGCATTTGTTCAGGGGGAGCTTGCATTCATGCATTTGGGAGCTCTTTTTCGCCTGAATTTTAGTTCTGCTTTTTTGCCAATGGTGTCGAGCCTTTTGCCTCACCTTGAGGAGTCGGCAATTTTGGAGTATTTTAGTCGAGTTGCCCTTGCCTTAGGGGACCGAGATGTTTCTCACTCAAGTGATCTCGTTTTGGATTTTGTTTGGCTTTTTGATCACTTGTTTGAGTTTTTCAGTCGTTTCTTTTCTTTTTCTCTTTTCTCTGAATTTGTTACTTGTGTGTGTTGTCAATGCACTCATCAAGGGGGAGATTGAGGACCGGAGCGTCCGAGGACCGGTGGATGGTCGCTCCTGGTTGTGATGAGTGATTGACAACGTGGTGTGGACTGACTCTTGGCGAATATTGCAGTGCGGTTGCGGCAGTTTGCGTTAGTGCGGTGAAGGCGGGCGTGAAAGGTCTATGCCTTGTGGGCCCTCCGAGGAGTGGAGAGACAAGTAGGCTCGGCTTGAGGGACCCGGTGGCCAGCGGGGTCAAGTGCGGCCCGCATGGTGGCAAGAAAAGCAAGACGAAGTCGTGGACAGGAGCCGGTGCAGGATAGCGGCTCACGCCGAGTCTGCAGACGGGTTCGGCGGTTCACCACAAAACCGTCAGGTTACTTGGTTGAGCCACAAAACCAAGGCCGGAGGCTCGTGAGGCAGGATCGGATCCGGCGCAGAAGCTTCGATGCCGGCGGACACGTGGCGGGATCGCAGGGCTTGCGTCGGGAGGACACGGACTGCGGCAAAGGCGTGGCCGTGCGATGAAGAGGAGTGCTACATGACCTATTTGCCCCTGAGGGGTTTGTATCACAACTTAAGTGCTAGGGTAGCTTGGTCATTTGCCCAACCCAGAGGGACTCATATATATTAACTCTAGGGTTTCTGGGCAATCCATCCTTCCGGACTGCTTCTCATTTCCTTGCTCCATAGGCGTAGATTTTCTTCACCGTTTTGTAGAGAATCTGTCCTCCGAGTGTATGGAAGCATTCATGGTTGCGTTGATTTCCTTCTTGTAGCTCGTGTGATTTTCGTGTCTTTTTCGAGCTATTTTCGTTGGATTTTAAATGCGCACCTTGTTCCTTCGATTCTGAGGTGTTTGGGTTCGGATTTGTTGGTGGGGATCATGGATAGATGTCTTGTGCATCTTTGTGCTTGATCATGACCCTTCAAACTCCGGATTCGGCCTCCGATTGAAGGATTTCGGTTGGAACCCTAACTCTTTGTGTGAGCTCTGTAGAATCTCGATTCCTCTCGATTCAGTGGGTGTGTGGCTACAAATTCGTAGGTATAGCATCTCCTAGGGGCGCTTCACCTTTACCTATGATTTGGTAGCAATCCCTTGGTTGATTCGGGAGATCGGGCAATGGGAAGAAGGAGTTGACCTCCAAGAGGTCGGGCTCGGGCTGCTGTCTGCGCACCACACGGACGGTCCGCGTGCCCCTGGCGGACAGTCCGCGAGGAGGCTTTCAGTCGGCAGTTCGTCGAGTTCTTCGTGTGTTCTTGTTCGTCTTTCGTTCGATTCGTTCGGTCGTGTGCTTTTGGTTGCACGAAGTTTGGCGGACGGTCCGCGAGGTGAGTGCGGACGGTCTTCTCCGCGCGGACGGTCCGCGGGTAAGGCTCGGACAGTCCGTTTTTCGAGGTGCGGTACTGGTGGTTCAGGAGGCTATTTCGGACGGTCCGTAGTGAACCCGCGGACAGTCCGCCAGGCCCCCGCGGACAGTCCGCCTGGTCCATGCGGACGGTCCGCCCCAGGCACCGCAGATTGCCTAAGTCCTTTGCTTCTTGAGTTGCGCTTTCGTGTTGCTTCGAGTTTGGGTTTGTTCCTAGGGTTGGTAGGTCCGTTGTGACTACGTGCCCTTGGCAAACTCGTGTGGGAATCCTTGGGTGTGAATTTGGGGCATAGGTCGAGTTCATCCTCCGGGAAGAATTTTTATCGGCTCCCATTCACTCCCCCCCTCTCTGATCGCCTAATCGGTCCTTCATGACTACACATCACTGTTCTTGGACTTTTCTTGAATGCTTCAATCCGTTTGCCTTTCTTTGGCGCACCTCTTGGCTTCACTGGGACAGGATCTAGAATCTTTTCCTCATTAGGTACCTCTGCATGCACTACCTGTGGTAATTCTGGGCCATACCTCACATTATTAATTTGGGCACTTGAAGGATCATAGCTTCCTTCTATTTGAGTTAGAACATCCTTCAAGTGCATATATGATTCATCAGACTGTGCTGCTTTGAAAGATGCTTCATGACTCAAATTGCGCAACTCACGATACTTCTCAAGGCTTTGACAAGAATCATACATGTCACTTTTTCTGATCGGAGGAAATGCAGACTTTGCAGTCATGGTCCACCTGGTATGAACACAACACATAGGAATTGTGTCGACATGTAATAGTTTCAAGACAAAGAATATGTGACCACAAGGTATTCCATCACGTTGCAGCTTACAACAAGAGCAATCAATCATGTCTAACGTCGACTCAATGAAGTCACAATCAACAAGGAACTTCCACTCACTTCTCTTGATCCCAACAATGATATATGTTCTCCTCTCCCCGTCATCAAGTATTTCTTTGATACCATACTTACTTATACAACCTATTTTCTCCTTCACCAAGGCAAACACAGTAGGTGTAAACACAAGTGCAGCATCTTTTTCAATACTATCAGCTTCCAGTTCGGTGAATGGAATAGATTGTGATGCCGTCTGTCACACCTGTTTTTCAAAAGAAAACCAAGTGCATAACTATATGTATGCCAGGATCTATTTTCATACATATAGTGACATATTAGTGAATACAGAAACAGTATCACGTAAAAAAAAGGGAGATTATCAGAGTATTACGCTAAATCCTGGAAACGAAGGCTCCAAACATCACAGGCAGTCGACTGGGGGTTGCGTACGCCTAGCACTACCAACATCTTCACAACGACTTCATAGTGGCTTCCTCTTTCTGAGCAACATTGTTTATAGCAAGGGTGAGCACTTGTCGTATTCAGAAAGTGTGGGGAAAGTATGAATGCAAAAGCTTGAACAAATAAAGGCTGACAGGTTGATTGCATTAAGCGATTTTAGTTGGTCAAATTTTATTAGCACCTGATTACTAAGATATAAATATATATCATCCCACATTAAGCATAAAGGTAAGATGTGCCATAAGAATATGGCAAGCATAACCAGAAACCATGATTTAAGTCCATCTTCAAGTTCAATTATCATGTGAGGGTCTATGCCGCTCTTGACCGTGAGCACGGCTAACCAGTTAGTTTTACACTTTCACCCCAATTCGCGTAAAAGTCCCGAAGAACTTTAAACCCAACCACGCGATGCTGATCAGGCATCATACCACACTACCGAGGAGTGATTGCATAGGGACGCTACGAGGCCTTTACAAAGACTTCACTAGTGTGTTCCAGTACACGAGGTTCCGCGAGTCATGCCCCCCCTAATCACCAGTTCAACACTAGAGTCCTCTAATTAATTGGCCAAGACAGAGCCATGTGTCTTGTGGTTGCACTGTTTTCCTGGGTGGTCGCTCCATGTTCCGATTAACAATTATGGTCTTGTATTAACCAGAGATATATAACATAAAGGTAAAGCATGTTCATCATTATTGTGCATTAAAACCACCATAACCCAAGTAGAGCAACTAAGCATAGATACCAAAAAAAGATAAACCCAGGTTGACAAGGAATGATCATAAAGACTAGGATAAACCTTAATAGGACCCATCAAATTAAATGCAACGCATATGCAAAGTGATTAAATATAGTTCTTAGAACAAAAGCACAAGGACACACTTGCCTTTGACCAAAGTAATGATGTTGCTCATAATTCTTCATCTTCAAGCTCGATCTCTAAAGCTTCTCGAACCACGTTCACTCTATGCGCATCAATCATCGGCACAAGCATACAAAGCAAACAAACAAGAAAACTAAGAACAAAACACCAACCAAAATAAAAGATTTAAAAGAACGCACTAAAGGATAGACTTAGATTCTATGGATCACTAGCACATAAATCGTGCTTAAAGGGAAAGGCTCAGCTGGATGTAGTAGGAATGAACTTGATGTAAGCTAGAACTGGATTTAGAAAGATCTAAAGCTTACACAAGGCTAGATACACTGAGATAAAGCTGACAAAGAACGTCTAACGAACGATTTGCATATATATGAGAGAACAAGACTAGGAGCTAGGTTTATTTTAATTAGCAAAAGGTATGTAAAGGATATTTTATAAATAAAATACCCCAAGTTGAATTAATTCAAATTATATTTTATTTGCAAAGACCGAAGTAAGAACCTAGTCAAATTTTATTTATAAAGATTTATGTATAAATTATACCAATTAAACATTTAGCTTAGAAAAGGTAAACTATATGAATCATCTAAACGTAACTTTATGAATCGTGTGGACCATATTATTATTGGAAACATCATGGCATTGATATTAATCAAATTAACATTATTTATAAAAGTCGGTATAAAAGTCTAATCAACTTTTAATTAAAAAAGTTAATTAATTATTAAGCAAATTAACATTTGGTTTATGAAAAACCAAGGTAAGGATCTAATTAGATTTTGTTTAGAAAAACATGTGAAATAAACATTACTCAAATTAATATTGATAGAGAAAACAGTGTATAACTCTATATAGTTTTTATTTAGGAAAGACATGTTTACTAAGCATTAATCAAAATTAATATCAAATTAATTTTCAGAAAACAAACACGATGAAAACTCATCACTAACGTGTGCTTTACATTATTATGAACCTAACGCAACTTGAACGGATAAAAACGGAGCTAAAACAAAGGATCTATGGATAAAACAAGATTGGAGGACCTAGTTGTGATAACTGAAGACATCAGGGGCTATCAGAGAAGATACAATAGACTCAGTGAATAGTCACTACGAATAGATGTATCTCCAGGGTTAGATCTGCAAAAGGATAGAGATAGGGCTCGGTTGTAAAGATCTAAAAGATCTAGCGGGTTTTATGCAAGATCTACAAGGCACATAAAAAGAAACTGGATAACAAGATCTTCTAGGGGTTTATTCACAAAACAGGAAGGTCTCCTCCTTCCACCTCTGGACAGAGGCGCACGACGGCCCTGGTGGTTTCCCTCGCCGGCGTCTTGGGCAACTAGGGACTCAGGCGGGTGGCGTAGAAGATAGAAGAGAGGTAGGGGATCGCGATGGTGTGCTCACCGGCGGTGGAGGACGACGGAGACGGAATCGAGCATGCGGCCATTGATCGCGGCTGGAGCTCAGCGGCGGGTCCGGTGAACGTCCGGCAGCGACGGGCGGTGGAAGGCGCACGGCTCGGCACTGCGGAGCTCTCGGCGGCAACGGCCTGCTCCGGCTGTGCCCCTAGGTGGCGAATCGAGCGACGAGAAGCCACAGCGGCGGACGGCTCGATCTCCAAGCCATGGCAGCCCTCCGGCGGCCGGTTTTGCGACGGGAAGAAGCTCCCTAAACGCATCTCGGCGCCGCGAAGCTTCGGGAGGTCGCAGCTCCTTCAATCGATGCTCCCTTGCGCCGAATCGAGAGATGGCCGGCGGCGGTGGTTCGATCGGCCAGGCGCAGCGCGGCGCGCAAGCAGGCGAGGGCGAGCCGATGGCGGCGGGCGCCGCAGGGCTCGGGCGGCGCGGTTTTATTGGGTGAGGGAGGGCGCGCCTAGCGTGGCGCGCACACCGAGGGAAGGCGGCGGCGGCGCCCTGCCATGTCCGCCATGGACACTGCTAGCCGATGGGGTTCAGCAAGCCAGGCTGGGCCGGAGCGGACCTGGGGTTGGAGCGGGTCGGGCCTACGGGCTCGGCCCAGAAAGGAAAGGATAAGGTTTTCTTTTTATTTTCCGAATTTATTTTTAATGCGAAAACAATTCCAAAAAATCTAGAAATTGTTTTAAAGGCACAAAAAATACTCAGAAAATCCCAAAAATTCTAGGAAATTTACAGAGATAGATTGAGACATGAACAATCCAAATAAAGTATTTGAAGCTTATGAAAAAGATTTTAGAACCTTCTAATAAATAGAATTAGCTCGAGAAAAAAGAGAAATAATTCCAGAAAAAGTCCGGAAAATTCCCAGAAGGATTGACCAGCATCTAATCGCATTTTAAAACCTTTTGCACTCATGAAAATGCCTTGGTTGTTGATTTGGGACATAGCCGAGTTTGACTCTTCGGAGAAGAATTTTTATCGGCTCCCATTCACTCCCCCCTCTCTGGTCGTCTAATCAGTCCTTCAATTGTATGTGAGCTAGAAGCATCATGTTGCAAATGGCTATTCATAAATTGAGCATTAGACGCATAACCATACACCACACCCGTCCCAAAAGGAACCATGATTAGAGTGCCATGAGCTACTGTAGCATCAGAAGTTGAAACTCCAGGAATATCACCGGATTGGCCAGGGGCAGTGTAAATGGGGGGAATAATAGTAGCTAAAGACTCTAGAGATGAGGGATATGGCACCATGGTGTCAAGACCGACTCTAACCAGACGACAGTGGTGGTGTTTGTCCCGTGAAGTAGTTCAACGACATGCCATATTGAGGATCAATCATGTGTGTAGCTGATGTACTAACAAATGGGATATGAGGCGTCTTAGTTTTAGAAACAGATGCAACATCGCTACTCCCCTCTACTCGCTTAGCAACACTCTTATCTACCATGTTTTGCATATTTTCAATCATTGACAAGCATAAACTATCTATTGTTGTAGTAATAAGATCATTCACGGTAACAAAAGAGGATGGAGGTGATGATGCGCTTACATTAGTTGCACCTTAGATGGTGGAGTGTCAAAGGTGATGTCTTTTTGACCTTCTTAGCATTGTCATGGCAATTCTTCTTGAAGTGCGACAAGTAGTGGAGTCGATCTCGTTCATCCGTCTTCTTCATGAATTCTTCCATGGCTTGGAGATCTTCATGTGAGAGCTCCTCATCTTTGATGTCGATGATGTTGGCCTTGTCGAGTTCAGTATTTGAGCTCATCATGTTAGAGTTAGATAGATCGGACTTGAAACCAAGATATTTTTCCCAAGCGGCGTTGCCAAATATGTTGACGCTTTTTTCGGGTCAACAAGTGCGCGAAAGAGCTGCTGCAACTCCTCTGCGCAGGCACCGGTCAGACTGGTGTGGGTGACAGTCAGACTAGTCACGGTAAAATGGCAGTAGACCTACGAACGCCTGCTCGAGAGGACCCCGTCGGAGCTGGTGCATGTATGGTTGCTATAGGATGAGCAGGCCACCTAGAACATCTTAGGACGTCGCGGAGACGAAGGAAGAACAACATATGTGGTTGGAAAAACTAAAGCAGAGATAAATGTAAAGATAAAACGATAAAAGTTATATTGGATACCTCAATCGGTCGTGTCCCTTTATATTTAAAGGATGGAGAGATGTTGTCCTGTAAGAAAATCGCTTTACAAGTCTAAATACATCAGGACTCCTTTTTTTTAGAATTACACAGTACAACGCAGACGCTCACAACACGCACGCACACTCACCCCTATGAATACACGTATGCAAACCCTACCCCTATGAGTACCTCCAGGACGAGCACCGGCAGATTTGGAGAATCTCAAGTCACCATGGCGCTCATCGTCCGACGGAACGCCGCTACCACTTAAGCATAACGCCGGAAAATCCCGGAATAAATCCAAGAAAGGTGCGAGCACTGTGATTTTAACCGCGGTGAAGGCCCCACCTGACCGTCATCCTACCATTGGATTACAAGCCCATTCGCATATCAGGACTCCTCGACTTAACTCAGACTAGGAGGCACCGGTCAGTCTAGCCATACCGGCTACAGCAGCTAGAACCGGTTTGAACGCCGAAGGACACCAGTTAGACCGGCCTGTCCAACTTGGATGGCTGGAGTATCAAAAAAAAAAAAACTTGGATGGCTGGTTGCCAAAATTGAGTGCCAGCAGGTTCCCTCGTCAACACGCAACACGTCAACACCACACTTTCTTCTGCAGCTAGCCAGCCTCGCTCCCTCGCGTCAGGCCACTCGTCGTCACCTTCCTTCCTTTCCTCTTCCCGCGGTGCGGCCGCCTGCGACCGATGGACGCGCCGGATGACCTCTCGTCGCCGCGGAGCGGCCGGCATCTGCAGGGGCCGCGCCCGCCGCGGCTCGCCGTCAGCATGGACTCCCACAAGATCGTGAAGCCGGCGACCGTCACGCCGCGGTTGCAGCTACACACCCACGCCGACACGAAGCATCCACGGCGGGTGTCGGTCGAGTACGTCTTCTCGCCCAAGGGCGACTTCAGCGAGTTCTTGCAGCGTCCGAAAGGGCTGGCTGTCTTCGCGCCACCGGGTTTCGCATCTCTCAACCCGGACGCGAGGGCGAGGCTTGCATCCGCCGAGAGGACCCCGCTGCCACTGCCCCCGCATTACTACGGAGCTGGCGAATCCTCCGTTGCAGGGGTTGTCGACAGATTGGCAGGCATTCGTAGCTCGCCGGGCCAGCCGGGCATCCTCTCTCCGGCGGTGCTGCCGCCGGCCGCCTCGTCCTGGCAGTTCTCGCTGCTCCCGTTCAACCCGAACTGCTTCACGTGGCTCAGGGAGCTGTTCCCCTTTCTTCAGACGACCGCAGGCACACGAGACGTAGCGGGGCTCGGAGACCCGTTCGTGCTGGATAAGCAGCTGCAGCACGGCCTGCCGTTGGCTGCGCCCGCCATGCCGTCGCCGGCCACCGTCCCTACGACGCCCGAGTTCTTCAGCAACGTCAGGGACAGGTACTAAGTTGGCTCCAACCCTTAACCCTCTCCTGATCTGCTGATTACTACTGTAAATCTGCAGTAAATCATTCACCGTTGCAGTATCCTAATCATCATTCACCGTTGTTGCAGTAAATCTGGCAATGGAGAAGAAGCAGCAGCTTCAGGATCAGTTGGTGACGCTGAGCGACATGGCCGCGAAGTTGGAGTAGTGGATCCAGCAGGCTCTATGATCAGGTGGCTCTTTCAGCAGCTTGTTCTTGTTCGATCTGCCATCCCATCTTCCTTCACTGGAGCACGGCCATCCGATGCTTGGTTCAACGGCGTCAAACTTTTTTCCTCAGATGCGCAGAGATGTCTTGAAGATCTGCATTACAAGACGATCCTGGTTATGCTTGGGGTTGGGAATGGGAGACACCGCCGCAGCAACAAGGTAGCAATTTCCAATGTGTCAGCCACTTCTTCCCAAAAAGCTTCTACAAACTTCATTCAGTTATCTTCACCAGAGGACAACCTTGCTGCCATCTTGTCAATTACCAACAAATTGGAAAGCCACCTGGAAAAACATGGAAGCCCTCCTGGGTTGCTTGGTGCACTTCTTGCTAATAATGACAGTGATATGGTACCACTTGGCTTTTTGGTCACACGTTGCATTCTTTTGTGCCGTGGCATTTTAGGCATTTCGAGTGTAGTTGGCGTGGAGAATTCGAAGGAGATCACCCTGGAACGTCCGGTATTTGCTTTTGATGACCTGACTTATGCTACTCATAGCAAGGGATTTGGGATCAACAGAGATAGTATACCGGCGCGCATCACTGACCCTATATATTTGTCGCCTATCTTTATCAGAAGCCTTCTGTATTTGGATCTCTCAAGCTGCAGTGGCCTTACACAGCTGCCTCTTTCTATTGGCAGCCTTCATAACCTTTCTGCATTGAACCTCTCTCACTGCTATTCCCTTCACACATTGCCGGTGTCACTGGGACGACTGAAGAATTTGCAGATTCTTGTTCTGTCATGCTGCTATGCACTAAGGAGTCTTCCAGTGTCACTTTGTGAGCTTTCGAAGCTAAGATTGCTAGATTTGGCAGGCTGCTCCAGCCTTGAGAATTTACCTGATTCTCTTGTCAACCTTAGCCATCTGGAGATTCTGAACCTTTCTGACTGCAAAGAACTGAAGGAGCTTCCACAACAATCTGTTAATAACCTTCAGGAACTGAAGTATTTAAATTTATCAGGCAGCCATGGAGTTGACTTGCATGCTGAGTTCCTAAATACACTTGCAAATTTGAAATGCCTAACTCTGTCGCCGCATACAAATATTCAAGGCTTTCCTGATTCCTTCAGACAGCTTCAGATTCGCCTGGACATGTTAAGATGGTGGAAGAACAACAACATCCATCCAAAGTGCAACCCAAAGGTCACTAAGCAATTTTAGTCATCTAACTAGTCCTAGCCTAGGACTCCTAGGTGTTAATCAGTTGATATATGATTGATATTGATATTAATATTATCTCTTTTTGTACACAGGCTGCTTCTATGGAGTCATATAGGTGTTATGAGCAAAGTATTATTAACAGGTTACTATCTGACGAGGATGACATTAGCAGTGACCACATAGTCACTTCTATTTGCATAGTTGGTGAAAGTGGCATGGGCAAGACTGAGCTGGTCCGGCAAATTTACAGTAATCGAATGATTGTGGACACCTTCAATTTGAGAATATGGGTATATGTATATGACAAAAAGAGGCTATTAGGCAAGATATTGGAATTTACAAGTTGTGCATATTGCGCCAATGCCCCAATTAGTGTTCTCGAAGAAATTGTAATGGAAGAACTTACTGGCAAGAGGCTCTTACTTGTACTAGAAGATTTTGATAGCAAGAGCCAGTATTTGTGGAGTTATGTGCAGAGGCTGCTTAATGTTTGTGCAAAAGGAAGTGCTCTCATTGTAACCACTAAGACCAATGAAGTCGCTAACCTGGTCGGAGCAATGCAAACGCATTACCTGAGTCCTTTATCCAAAGAAGAATGCTTCATGATTTCCAAGGGATATGTACTGGGTGGTTTGGATATGAATATTTACCCTGAGTTAGAAACAATTGGATGCAAGGTTGTAAAGAAATCAGGTGGTAACCCATTGTGCATAATAGCTCTAAGTGGGTTGCTGTGTCATTCTAAAATTGGTTTGTCCGAAACTGAAATGCTTGTCGATAGTACCTTACCAGTATTGCGGCTTTGTTATGATCTTCTGCCAACACACCTGCAGCGCTGCTTAAAACTGTGTTCCTTATTTCCAAAAGACCATATCTTTATCAAGCATCACATCATCCGGTTATGGATATCTCAAGGTTTTGTCTTACCTGAAGAAGGTAATCAACTAGAAGATACTGGGTTGCATTATTTTGATGAGTTGGTCTGCAGATCATTTTTTCAGCGCCATCCCTTCCTTAATGATCAGGACGATGCATTTGTTATGCATGAACTATTTCATGATCTGGCAACCTCTGTTTCAAAGAACGAATACTTCAGATGTGAGGAACCATTCTGCAGCTTAGCTGAAAATATTTGCCACCTATCAATTGTTCTCTCAGATTTTAAGACTGTCGCACTGGCTAAAGAAGCAAGAAATCTGCAGTCATTTTTAGTTGTTAGAGGATCCTTCCCAGTTGCCAGAATTTTGAATTCGGATGATCTCTTTGTGAAATTTGGATTCTTAAGGGCACTAAATTTGAGCTATACAGACATAATAGAGTTGCCACGTTCTATTGGGAACATGAAACACTTGAGGCTCTTGGCTCTTAACAACACAAGGATCAAGAGCCTTCCATTTGAAATAGGACAGGTACAGACTCTGCAGACATTGGAAGTCAAGGATTGTTGCCACCTGACTGACTTACCAGAAAGCACAAGTAATTTGGTAAAGCTTCGACATCTTGATATCCGGAAAGATCCTGGCAATATTAAAGTCTGCTTGCCTCATGGAATCGGACAGCTGACTAATCTCCAAACATTGACAGAATTTAACATTGGCAATAATTTGTCACATTGTTCAATTGCAGAATTGAAGTATCTGAATGGACTAAGGGGACATGTTCATGTAACAGGGCTTCAGAATATTAAGACGGCCGATGATGCAAGAGAAGCAAATATAGTCGGCAAGAACATCCTAGAAGCTTTGACATTGGAGTGGTTTTACAACGATGAAAGCATGAATCATGACTTGGGAAAAGGAATTGCTAATGAGATTCTTCAAAATCTTCAGCCTAACAGCAACATAATGGAGCTCGTCATTCGAAATTATGACGGCAATCTGTTTCCTCTGTGGATGCAGGAACCTTACCTTATCAATCTTGTCTCAATTACCCTTGATAACTGCTATGACTGTAGTGAGCTCCCATACCTTGGCGATCTGCCTTCTCTTAAATCTATCTTCATACAGAGAATAAATTCTGTAGAAAGCTTTGGAATTGGGAGTAATTCATTGGCCACTGCAGAAAAGCATCCTCCTAGATTCCCATCACTGGAGGTGCTGACTTTATGGGAGATGTATGATTTGGAATTTTGGATAGGCACAAGTGATGGTGATTTTCCACGGATTCGTCATCTTTCTATCAGTAAATGCCCAAAACTCATTAACTTACCTCCCCTTCCATCTCTACTTCATCTTACAGTAGATTGTGGTGGTCAAGTGCCATCCTTCTCAGAACTTCCATCGCTCGAGTCACTGAAGATTAAAGGCTTCCATAAGATTCGGTCTATTACTTTCCCACACCATCTGAAAATGCTGAAGAAGTTGGAAATTAGTGACTGCAAAGAGCTTTCATCTTTGTTTGCTTATTCCTTATCTGTTTCAGATTTAAAAGTTGTGAGGTGCCTAAAACTTGATTTGGTTGGACGTTCATTGGATCAACATCACGGGCAGAGAGTGGTTGTTGGAAGGTATATGAATTCTCTATCTTTTACAACATTTAAGTACACCATCATCTTGATCTCTATTTTATAATACTAATCAAGATTCCACTTAACATTGAAAAGTAATTCATATTGTTATATTATTCTCAAATGTGACATTCTTAGGGATCAGCAAATTTCTGTGTCCTACAATGCTGACAAAGACATCAAATATGTGTGGTTCCCCATGTAAAGTATGATGATCTATCACTATAGTCATACACTCATATGAACACTTTGTAGTACAGGTTTAATTTTCTTTAAATTATGGTAGGATCTGCAATACCAAAAATGAAGATCACACATCATCATTAAATCTGATCTTCATTTTCAGTATTAGAGATATAATAGTATGGCAGCCCTACTGATATATATTTTTGTATGAAAGTAGGGCATTAGAGACATAATAGTAGGCCAATTTGATGATCATAGTAATGAAGCTCATGTAATTAAGTGGTAAAGAGATAAGGAAATAAATGATAAAGATGCTGATTGTTTCCTTAACTATGTATACATGAATAGGCCAACAAGGAGGTCTATGGTGCTAAAAACAGAGGCACATGCAAATATCCATCATGACGGTTGGCAGTGGTTAAAATATGGAGAAAAGAATATATTTGGCTCCAAACTTCCAAGGTGAGAAACTAATGTGTCCTATATTGGCCAGGGCTTTGGTGTTTTTACAAAAATGTAAAAATATCACAGCGTAGCACTATAGTGGCTACTGCTTCATTATAACTAACAGAAGCTGCATTTTTACTTAAGTAGTTTCAGAAGTTCAACATTTTTTAATAAAGTGAACATATCTTGTACAGGCCACGTGTAGTCATTGCATTGTATTTTGATGAAGGCAAATACCAAGATGGAAACAAATCGCTACTGTGGCGTAATATTGTTGGACATTATTCTTCTATGAAAAAAAGGAGTTGAAGCCGATACTTTTTTCCGTTATCTAAAAAAACCTGTGAATAATCTTACTACTGTCTATTATGCCATCCCAATATATAAGTATTTTTATGTTTTGACTTTATGCTCGATCACTTGACCGATGCATCTAGTAGTGGCATCTTCAGTAACATTGTTGTAATACAAAGTTGGAAATGTTTCAGGTCGTACTACGGATGCATTCAGAGAAACTCCACAGGATGCATTGCAATCAAGATTGTAGAGCCCAACGGCAGTGATCCCAACGCACTGTCTGTCATGTACATCTCTGAGCACAAGCACAAGCCTGAACCATACCTTCAACTGTCCTCTGAACCTGGGACGACGGCACGCAAGAGAAAAGATCCTGATGCATCCGATGATGAAAATGCAACAAAGAGAAGGGCGAATATGTGGAGTTGTTTGCAAAATTAGAAGAAAAGGAGAGAGATAGAGGCATGTTTAAAACTTAATTGGTCCACAACCGAAACCTCAATCCGAGGTGCTACGAAAATGGTGCCCCAAGTAAAATGTAAATTGTGTGTGTCTGAGGCAATCTTTTGATGCTCCAAAAGTGAGCCACGAATTAAAGAGAAAAGGTAGATTTTCCTTCCATCACCTATCCAGTTTGTTGACTTAACCTCGACAAAAATTAGACTCACTTTAGTCCTACAACTATTTCATTTAGTCCAATTTATCTCTAATTAGATTTCTCTTTTATTCGTGTATGAGTTAAATTTTGAGTTCAAATTTTGTGACCTGATACACAACATGGTGCATTACATTGAATTTTTTTTCAAGCTAGTAACACTACTAACTAGAGAATCGCACATATATCCCAGACCTGTTTTTTGATTTGTACCGGGTATTTTTAACTCCGATACAAATAACTACATTTGTACCGGTTGGAGGCACCAACTGCATACAAATCTCTCCTGTGGCCTCGCCTGCGCCATCTCCACCACGGTACAAATGCCACACATTTGTACCGTTCGACCGGTACAAATGTGAGGCTAGTAGATTTGTCTGGATGGAGCCACCGCCTTGCATACAATGTGGCGACATTTGTACCGGCTCTAGGCCCTACAGTGTGCAACGGCTATTTTTCTTCTTCTTCCCTGCCCGAGCCCTCCACACTCTTCTTCTTCCTCTCTCAACTCGAGCTCTCCTCCCCAATGGCGCCTAGGAGTTTGCCCGATTGCAACGATTTCTCACGATTTGACTCATTGAAGTGGTGTAGAGGTTAGTTACGTCATCCCCTTCATACACGGTTGGCATTTTAAGTAATATTCTTTGTAATTAGAGTATTTATTCCATTCCCAAATGAGCTAAGAATGGTGTTTTTTTATTTAGATGCATATTGGTTTATGTTCTAATAGAAAGAAAGTGTCATGATAGATGTATGAGATGTGTATGTGATGATATATTTTTTCGATTTATTTATTTATATTGAAAATTAGTTTACTCAATTGATTTCATCATGAGAAAATTAGTTTCCTTATTAGAAATTTAGTTTTCATAATTAGAAAATTGATATCTTTATTAGAAAAGTAGTTTCCTTATTACAATAAGTTTTCATCATTATAAAATTGATATCTTCAATAGAAAAGTTGTTTCCTTATTACAAAATTAGTTCTCATTATATTTTCGTATATATATAAATTAGTTCTCACTAGTATTTAACAATTAGGTATAATTGATATTAAATATTAAATTTCATAGTTTAGTTTTTCACATTTTTGCTTAGTTTTAATTATATGTACAAATACGCAACTAGTGGAAGTGGGTTGGTTGTTTGGCTAGAAATTATTAAATAAAATTCCGTGCATATTTTAGGTATAACAATGGCAAGTCACTTTTTTGGGTGGCGTCCGATGTGGTCATGGTCGTGGTCGTGGCCGCGAGGCGGTGGGAGTACATTGTTGACGCAGCCCACCGTTGCCTCGTCCTCCACGAATACACTTCACCCATGGCGTCATTAACTTGCCTAACGGTGATCGACGTCAAGGATCTGCTCCAAACATAGTAATATTCTTTCCCTCTATAAACCGGATTTTTATTACAAGAATACCAATTTTCATTTCATAACATGCAGAATATCGATCATATGAAGTGGTTCCGAAATGTTCTCGATAAGATTGGTGGTACCCCTCCTGTTGTACAATGTGCGATTGTCGGTGCAAACAACGCCATTCAATTAAAATCTCTTTTGACATACTGTTTCGAGGACCATTTCGCTCCTCATCATCGAACCCCCACAATGCTATCGATTGTTGAGTGGGGTAGCCCTTCACCATTTAAGAGGACTTTTGAAATGACCACCGTGCAGAAGTGTTTAGAACAACTTAGCGCAAATGGGTTCTTTCTGCCAGATTACTCTTAGTTTCTAATCAAGGCACTCGAGGAGAGAGAAAGTGTGACCACGACCGCAGAGAGACTTTGTCGCGTGAATGAAGATGACATGGTATGGAGCATAGAATTATCATTGAGCATTTTTTTAATTTAACTAGGTGTGCTACATTTTTTAACATTCATATTTTTCTTAACTTTAGGATATCTTAGGTCAAACCTTTGCGGCAATGAGTTTTCATGCAATTCTAGAGCAAGTGTGCGATGTTTTGGGATTTTTTTATGAGGAACCAAATCTGCAACGCATAAGAGGTGGGAAGTTCCAGGCTCATATTTCATTTTGCCCGCTATATCAATTCAACTCTCCACTATTTCAGATTTCTGGAAGTCCATGTGTCCGTTCATGTGAAGCTAAAGAGAGTGCACTAATTCATGCTCTAGCATATATTAGTGAAGTTCTGGACTTCAAAATTGGAGACTTCAACTATATGACTTACCTGTTTAAGAAAAATGAAGGATCAATATGAAATATGTGTTGTGCGTGGATGTACCTTATGTTAAGACTTAAGTATTTGTTGACGGTGCAAAACCGTGCTCAAGTTCACCGCAAGCCTACGGGTGACTTGGTGCCTTTTTCACCAAGGAGGGTCCTCCCTAGATTTGTCAATCCAAGGATCGGAACCAAACCACTAAGGTTCTCTATCTAACCTACCGGTATAACCCTATGTGAAGTGTTAATTGCATAAAAGTAACATACAAACACGAAGGGATGTATGGATCTCATCCACCTAGCCATAAAGGTAAGCAAACCAAGGGTAACCCTAGCCTATCGTCTTCTTGTTGCCGCTCGTACGATGACAAACCAATCTAATCCTATACTATGATAATGAGTACACTCGATATGGAGTAACCCGATATGGAGTGGTCCGATGCACGTTCATTCGCCGCTTTCTCCTCCACCGTACTGTCACTACGCAAGGATAATCATCACCGAACGACAACCTAGGTCCGTGCACTACAACGATGTATCCGCAAGAGATAGACTAACCACCACGATTAGATCTATTCCTACTAAAAGCATATGCTAGCTATACATATGAATAAAGCACTCATCGATGTAGATCAAAGTAAAGAAAAGACATGATTTATATCACCATCGAATGTAGAGTGTACAATTGCCTTGATGGAATCAAGACATGAGCTCCGGAACTCCACCATGACTTCACCACGCAGGGCCAACCATGGCGGCCAGGGCATGGCCTAGGCCATCTCCTAGGCAACTCGAGGACTTGCGGCGGCCGTCGGCTTCTTCCTAGTGCTTCTCCTTCGTGTCGGCGGCTCTCTGATGAATGGATGGATCTGGCGGCCGGCGGAGGCAGAGGCAATTTATAGAGGAGCACGTAGGTCAAAGGGGGTCACGAACCGGCACGAAAACGGGCTGGGCCGACCGACCTGGGCCCGTTTCGGCCCGGTTCGGCCCCGGTTCGCTCCCCGATGCTTCTCGGTCAATTGTTGACTTGCTCCATTATGCATGTGGGCCCTTGACGTCGTCTTCTCCACGGTTTAGATAGAGCTCCTTGTCGCGCATAGCTTCATCTTCATTGGGTCCACAGAGTTTCTGACTTCATGCTTCGGTCCTGGGCCATTTGGAGTCATGTTCATGATGTGTCTTGACTTGTGCCGGGCTTCATGATCTTCTCTTGAAGTGCTTGATGAACTTATCCCGAAAGTCTCCCTTTAAGCGCTAGTTTCCTACGTAAACAACAAACTCCAAAATTGACATGCAAGAGTGAACTTGATACCTCCGGGGGGTTAGTACCATTAGTTAGAATATCAAATATGTGCAAATGTTGACGGTAAACTCATAGCTAGGTGTACCAAAATCGACCGTCAACATACCCCCATGCTTAAACCTTGCTCGTCCTCGAGCAAGTCCAAGATCTTTGCTTAACTTGGAAATCATTGCCCTTCAATGTCTTCCCTGCACTTAGTTATACACAACAAGACATATTGCTCTCTCAAGTATTTAGCATTTAAGGTTCAAGTTTTGACCGGCTACTTCATTATGGAAGATAGACTATCATTAAAGAACATGCCACAATAAAACAAATATAGCGCTCTCAAACTTAAGCAAACTTTAAACCTTTACCTTGTTGCATCGTGAAGAGTTTTCAAAAAGTTGCACATCTAACATAAGTGAGGTTCTCTTGCAAAAGCTCATGGAAACACGCATCTCGTCAAGTCACTCAAGCCTACACTAGATTATTCTCAACCTATTCTACTCAATATGAAAGTGGAAAGCTTATGTGGAGCTTGGTAGGTAAAAACAATCCTAGCAAAATATTATACTTGAAATATTGTCAAACTAAGAGAGAGATCTATTGGACTTACCGAGACTAGTCAAAAAGGCCATGGAAAATAAATGTTGGAAAGAGAGAGATATGGAACACACACATTTAGAAAGGTGGACATGTGCAAGTGGCAAATGGGTGATCTCGAGACACGAATGAAGTTCTCGTTATCGGATTGCACATGGTTGGAAAAGATTGAGTATGGACTTGTCTTCAAAGCTTTCTAAGACTTAAATGAAGCTAAAAAGAACCGAGGAGCATTTTTATTTCTCTCTTTTTTTGTTGTTTTTTTTCTTTTCTTATTTTTCTTTCTTCTTTTTTTCTTTCTTTCTTTCCTTCATTTTTTTTTCTTTTTTTGTTTCTTTTTTTTATTCATCATTTTTTATGCTCCTCCGAACTTTTACAACATAGTACTTGCTATAGCAGCCCTCCCCATGCTTAAATGATTGCTCGTCTCGAGCATAGAAGTGAGGGGAGTATGGCTACTAGAGAAGTACAAAATCCTTGTATTCCTTCATAAACCTTTTGAAATCTTCAAGGGCATCCTCCATGTCGAAACTCCGCATAACTTAGTTGCATTGATGAGTCCCTCCATATGTTATATGTCTTGAAATCTTGCCGTAAAATCTTTAAAATTGCGAAAGATCATTCATACTCAATTTGGGTTGTGGTCAAGGAGGTAATCACAAAAAATGTTTTGGGTTTAAGGTGGATGCCAGTGAAGTTTGTGAAATTTCAATGTAGAAACTCACAATGCATGGACAAAAATGGCTAGCATGAAAAGATACGCATAAAGGAATGACCGACTTCTTAGTCTCGTACCACAGAAATCAATCCTAATCCAACTCATTAAGATATAAGTTTGCAAACTAAAGGTTACATCATGAAAGTACTTGTATGTGTATAGGCTTTGGTAGGTAGAGCCTTGCAAGAGATTCACAAATGTAGATAGCATATTGATTTTAAATAAAACAAGTACAAGGCATAGGTCATCGGTCAACTTAAATCAAAGAGCAACATAAAGTATGTGGGTCTAAAAATTAGTCATTTAACCTCCACAAATGAAAGAGCCGGTATTTAATTCAATTTAAGTTCCTTTTAATAGAGAGCAAAAAGTCATGTCGTATACAACATCATGCAAGTAAAACAAGGCGGCAACTTTCATCACTTTTCCATAAGCAAGACATACAAATGATATCATCGTGGTATACTCAAAAGAGATGGTGATTCATTTATTGAAAAATAAAACTAACAAACCTAGGTTGTCCTCCTAGTAGCCATGTTATTGATTGAGAGATAAATACAAAGTTTGTTTATGGTTGAAAGCATATATGTGCAAGCATTTAGAAGGAGATGAACAAAGATAAAGTTAAGGGCGAGTTACCATTCTTTTCGATGCTCATAATGAAGTGCAACGATGCCTCCCCCATGCTTAAGCATTGTGCTTAGCATGGAAAAAGAATGATGAGCATCTTGTGGTGAAGGTGATCCTTGTACCTCACGTGGCCTTTTTCCCTTTCGTCCTTCAAATCCTCCCCCATGCTTAGCATGTTGCTAAGTGTGGAAGAACTTGAATTGCTTGTAATTCCCTATTGCCATGTGTTTGAGAATCATCTTCACTTCTTGCCTTTGTGACTCATTTGCCCTTCAACTTCTTCTTATTATCATCAAGCCATGGTTCCAATCCTTCGTCATATCGTCATCACCGACTTCAATGCCGTCCTTGTCGCTGCCTCATCCTCCATAGTTTTCCTTTTACTTCCAGAACAGAACATGTACTGAAACACCCCTCCAAGTTAAAGTTCATGAAATTATCTTTCCAATGAGCTATCATTCACATGAAACGGGTTCCGAACAAAAGAGTTATGCTTATTTTACTCCGGCGATGCAATCTGTCCAAGGCTGATTTCAGACCGCGCAGCGCTGAATGTTTCTGCCATATCTCCTTGTACGGGTCTTCAAAATTGATGATTCTTGATGTGTTGGAAAGGAGATTTGAAGGAGCTTCTGAATATTAACTTTTCTTCCATTGTGCATCTCTGAACACGTGCTCAAATCTTGATGGAAACAGTGACTTCCCTCTCAAGCCTTGTAGATGACTAATGACCTTGATTGCAATCGGTCAAGAACTCATGGGAACACTTCGTCATGCCTGCAAAACAAATCAAATGCACATTCTACCCCCGGGGTTATGGTCGGGAGTAGAAACAATTGACAATAAACCAAATACATCCCTAAGATCTTAACTTGTGGCATGGCTTACTTAGTAAAAAGAAAAGAGAACCTAATGAGTGTACATGCGTGTAGGCGAAAATGCAAATGAAAGGAAGGGATATAAACAAAACAATGTTTGCACCAAGTTCTAAACACCATGTTTACAACTAGATTGCTTTATTTCTATATAACCATAAAGATTTAACCAAGGTCAAAACACCATGTTCATTTCAAGGTTAACAATTCTTTATGCCGCAAGAAAATTAAAGCGCATTGCAAAGTTTATAAATCAACCTAATGCAATATGATAGCAAGGTATATAAAACTGAATGATGGGGTCTCCAATCATGCCTAAACACCATGTTTACACAAGATTGCAAAAGAAAATGCCTCATGCGCACGAAGCACCATTATGGAAATAAAGCATTCATCAAAAAGTTTCGCAAAGAAACCAAACTAACCTATGCATGATAGAACAAAGGGGTTGATGTAAAATGCAAATGCAAAGGAGTTAGTAAAAAGGGTAGCAATGTTTGAAAAAGTCTTTCGATGTTGTTCCTTAATAATGACAAGCAAGTTATGAGAGGTGAAGTCTTGTCAACAAAATCTTTATCAAAAGACCTAACCAAGCATGCTAACAAGGTTTTAAGGTAAGGATTATGGGTATCCTATATTTTTGGCTTAAGATAAGAATTTTGAAAAGATAAGTCGGGTGAAGAAATTCTATCTAAGGTGGTTTTGAAAAAGAAGAAAAGCAAGGGTTAGATTTTCGGATGAGAAACAAATCTATGGTTTTAGGATTACAAAAGGTATGAGGGGTTTTTCCTAAGTGTTTAGGATGAGGCTAGTCAAAATTTTAATTAGAAAAGGGATAAAGATAGACTTTGTCGACTTGACATAAGTCGATTCCTCCCTTTGTTGGCCTAGGTTCTAGGTGTGGTTTGATAGGAAGGTTTAGGCAAAGATGTATATTTTTTTTTCAAAAAGGGTTTTAGATATGGTATGCATCATGCAACAAAATGCAAGGGTGGAGAACAATGTGGAATGAAGTGCAACATGATATGAATGAACAAAAAGGTATGACATGATATGGTGGTGATCTAAACCAAAAGCAAAAGTTAGCCTAAGTTAACTAGCCACAAGTTTAGAATCAAAGGGATCATGCTTCATATTTCTCTCAAAAGACACAAAAAAGACTCTAAACACTAATTAGCACACAAAAAAGTGGTCTACAAGTTTTCCAAAATTCAAGTAGCATAGTGCTCACTCAATATCTATTAAAGCATACAAAATGTGGTTGTGACATTTACTAGAGCAATGGTACAATGTTACTTGAAGTTTTCAAATAAAGAACACAATGTAGACTTGTCATAGTTTATATAGATTTATAAAAAGATTGGGTTCCCTCCTCAAAGCGCTTCATTTAAAGTCATAGAGCTCGATCGTGAAGCCATGGTTACTTGTGCGAGAATCCAAAGTAGCCATGCAGCTTGATGTTGCCTTATGAAATCGGTCGTGGTTCGCTTCCAACATCATCATGTGTTGAGTGGTGCCTCTTGTGTCTTCATTCATCCATGCTTTGGAGGGTTTGTTTTAGTCCTTAGCTTCTGAATTTCATCATCTACGTGTTGTGGAACCGTTGCCCCATCTTCTCTTTATTGACACCATGTCCATCTCCTCCATCTTGTCGTCATCGCCTTGCTGCTGCCTCTTCTTCATGGATTTACCCCTGCATCCAGAACAGAACATATACCAAAATATAGTTTCATTGAAAAATTTATAAAATTACCTTTCCAACGGGTACACATTCGTCTTAATCGGAGTCCGAATGAGGGAGCTATGGCTGTTTCACTTCAGCATTGCTTGCTGTCCAGAATTTCAGCATGTGCAACCATCGGTGATTCAGCCATATCCGCTTGTAGGAACCTCCGATTGCCTTGCCGCTTGATTCGTTGGAACGTAGACTTCATGGAGCTTCTGAAAATTCAAATATATCCAATTGTTTTCTGCTGAGGTTGTGCAAGGCATCTTGATGACATCATTATCCTTTTTGTCCATCGATCCGGAGATGTACGTGTGGTCTTCATCTTGAAGTCTTTTAGGGCACCATGCCACGCATCCCTTGGCTTCAAAAATCATTATCATCATTGCATGATCATGACGGTAATGGAATCCATCTCCATCGCGCTTGACATGGTCGTTTCCGAAACCTATAGCTTGAACATACAAACCTCCAAAAGAAATTAGTCTTAAAAACTTAATTGACACATATAGGCATACCTTGTTCATCTTCGTTTGCTTTGGGTGGGGGCTCAATAGCGGATGTTGGGCCACTAACCAAGGTTAGCACCTACCACTAAAGAGCAAAACATGTGTAGCCATCAACTTGGTTGAGCGAGGTTGGACTTGTTGAAGTTCGAATGTTGAAAACTTTTCTCGATCGCTTTGTGTCTAGTTTTCCACCTACTTTCAAGGACACAAACAAGAAAGCAAGCGTATATGCAATGATAAAATTAGGGTTAGTTAAAAGAAAGATAGATAGCCCTAGGGTTCGAGTTGCCGATCCCCAGCAACGGCACCAGAAAAAGGGGCTTGTTGATGGTGCAAAACCGTGATCAAGTTCACCGCAAGCCTACGGGTGACTTGGTGCTTTTTTCACCAAGGAGGGTCCTCCCTAGATTTGTCAATCCAAGGATCGGAACCAAACCACTAAGGTTCTCTATCTAACCTACCGGTATAACCCTATGTGAAGTGTTAATTGCATAAAAGTAACATACAAACACGAAGGGATGTATGGATCTCATCCACCTAGCCATAAAGGTAAGCAAACCAAGGGTAACCCTAGCCTATCGTCTTCTTCTTGCCGCTCCGGCCACGATGACAAACCAATCTAATCCTATACTATGATAAGGAGTACACTCGATATGGAGTAACCCGATATGGAGTGGTCCGATGCACGTTCATTCGCCGCTTTCTCCTCCACCGTACTGTCACTACGCAAGGATAATCATCACCGAACGACAACCTAGGTCCGTGCACTACAATGATGTATCCGCAAGAGATAGACTAACCACCACGATTAGATCTATTCCTACTAAAAGTATATGCTAGCTATACATATGAATAAAGCACTTATCGATGTAGATCAAAGTAAAGAAAAGACATGATTTATATCACCATCGAATGTAGAGTGTACAATTGCCTTGATGGAATCAAGACATGGCTAACTCCACCATGGCTTCACCACGTAAGGCCAACCATGGCGGCGGGTGGCATGGCCTAGGGCCATCTCCTAGGCAACTCGAGGACTTGCGCGTCGGCTTCCTCCGGTGCTTCTCCTATCGGCGGCTCTCGATGAATGGATGGATCCGGCGGAGGCAGAGGCAATTTATAGAGGAGCACGTAGGTCAAAGGGAGTCGCGAACCGGCACGAAAACGGGCTGGGCCGACCGGCTGGGCGGTTCGCCCCTGCCCGCCCCCGATGCTTCTCGGTCAATTGTTGACTTGCTCCCCTTATGCATGTGGGCCCTTGACGTCGTGTTCTCCACAGTTTAGATAGAGCTCCTTGTCGCGCAAGCTTCAGCATCTTCTGTTCAGGTCTCTGGAGTTTTACGGCTTCATGTTTCGGTCCCTGGGCCATTTGGAGTCATGTTCATGATGTGTCTTGACTTGTGCCGGGCTTCATGATCTTCTCTTGAAGTGCTTGATGAACTTATCCCGAAAGTCTCCCTTTAAGCGCTAGTTTCCTACGTAAACAACAAACTCCAAAATCGACATGCAAGAGTGAACTTGATACCTCGGGGGGTTAGTACCATTAGTTAGAATATAAATATGTGCAAATGTTGACGGTAAACTCATAGCTAGGTGTACCAAAATCAACCGTCAACAGTATTGATGTACCCTTTTAATTTCCGTGGATTTGAACTTGTTGTCTTTGTTAATTAAGACTTAAGTATTGATGTACCCTTTTATTTCAATGAATTTGAACTTGTTGTGTTTGTTAAGATCGACTTAAGTATTGATGTACCCTGATCTTATCCCTTGAATGCCTAATTACTTGTGAGTTTTGAAATACATGAAATCGATCCGAGATCGGGTCAACATGGTCTACAAGAGTGTCAAGCCACTGTATACTATTCACTAGTCAATTTTTGTAACTATATCTTAATAAAAATAGTAACCTTTTCAATTTTTGTAACTACATTAAATTTAAAATAATAATTTTACATAGAAATATACACGAGCAAGACCAAATCTTGATTACCATATTAATAACATTAGATGTTGTACTTAAGAAGGATTTTTCATGAAAAGAAATTTTTTTTGTAGTTGTTGCAGTGAAGGAAAAAATAATGCCCATTCGAAGATATTACTCGTTAATGATAATAAAGTTGTCATTTTGATTGTTGAATCTATTGTTGCGTAAGAATACTAAGTTTTTTCTGCTATTTTATGCGTTGTATACAATTTATAATAAATAAAATAGAAATTTAGGATATTTAGAGTTAATTAAATGTAAAAAGCACATTTGTCTGGGGCAAGGAGGCCAGTAAATGTGAGCATTTGTACCGAGGCAAAAGGAGGCCCGGTACAAATGTGAGTATTTGTACCAGGGCTCAAAGCCACCCGGTACAAATGGGGTCATTTGTACCGGGGCCAGCTATTCCCCGGTACAAATGTGGTGGGTTATTTATGCCCCGGCTCTTCTCCCCTTCTTCCTCCTCAGCTTCCATTTTCTTCGCGCCACACACAATCCGCTTCCTCCTCGCCGCTGGCCGCGTCGTGCCGCCCGCCGCTGCCTTGCCTCGCGCCGCCCGCCGCCTCACCTGTCTGCCGCCGTGCCGGCACTGCGTGCTGCGCGCCGGCCGTCCCCCGCTTTCCACCGCCCACCCCGCCGTCGCGCCTTCCCGCCCGCTGCTCGCCTCTCCCGCCGCCCGGATCCGCCGCCGGATCCGCGCTTTCGCTGCTGCCGCTGCTGCGCCCGCCGCCGACACCGCCAGTAGGCTACCGCTCGTGGACCCGCGCCCTCGCTATCCGCCGTCGCCCCGCCCGCCGCCCGCCACTGCCTCTCGCTGTGCGTCTCCACCGCGGTCCGCCTGTCCTCGAGATCCTGCCGCCAAGGCTGCCCTCGCTCAACGACGCGCCAGATCCTCGCTGCCCTCGCCCGCCGCCGCTTCACCGCTGCTCTCGACGCCAGCGCCGACGCCACGCCGCACCGCGGTATCGGCCATGGCCGCTCATGAACTGCAGTTGGGAGTGACGCACTTTTTTAATTATAATTTTGTTATAGATTTAAATTTGGTTATAATTTTGTTTTAAATTTAAATTTCTGTTAAAAATTGTTTTAGATTTAGACTTTAGATTTAGATTTAAATGTGTTTTTGATTTTGTTTTACATTTAATCATATTTAGATTTTGTTATATATAGATTCAATTTATTTTAGATGTTATTTGGAATAAAAATTTAGAATTACATATATAGCTAGACATCTGGTTACATTTAGAATTAGAATTAGATGTAAATGTTATCTATTATGTAATTTAAATATAGATGCTCGAAACGTTCGACTCGCTCGCCACTTTCAACTCGCTCGAAACGGTAGTGCCACTCGCTCGACTCGCTCGCCACTCGCTCGGCACTCGCTCGACACTCGCTCGACTCGCTCGACACGCCAAACACTCACACGACACTCGCTCGACACGCCAAACACTCACTCGACATGACATTACTAATTAGTTTCTTCAATAGTAAATTAGTTTCTTCGATAGAAAATCCATTTCATCATTAGAAAAATAGTTTCTTCAATAGAAAATCCATTTCATCACTAGAAAATTAGTTTCCTCAATAGAAAATTCATTTCATCATTAGAAAATTAGTTTCTTCAATAGAAAATCCATTTCATCACTAGAAAATTAGTTACCTCATTAGAAAATTAGTTTCTTGACTAGGAAAATTAATTACTTCACTAGAAAATTCATTTCTTCACTAGAACATTAGTTACTTCATTAGAAAATAATTGTTATTTATTCTTGTTATTTAGTGACAATGGATCCAATAGCGGAGCAGCAACACGAATATGCATTGTTAATGGACATAATTGCTAACAATCATGGTTCCAACAATCCGGTTAATGAACAAGATCAGCGAGACCGACAAAGAACGAACATGTCTGGTGATGGCATCGATGCGGAAGACCAACCAATTGCCGAGACAAGAAACGATGGGCAACCATCAGAGGTATAATTAGTACAAACTAGTACCACGTTACGCTTTAAGTTTAATTACTACTTAATTGTGACTACATATTGTTCTTATTGTTCATATTCTCCGATCCGGTTCTTATTTTTTTTTCATATTCTTTGCTAGATTTCCAACATCAAGCAAACATTCCTCGAGACAGAACAAATCCGATTGATACAAGAACAATTATGTGGATTTATTCTAGACGAGATTATTAGTCCACGGGGAGAGTTTTATGCTGGCTTATCCTCCATTCTTAGTATAGGAGAGACGACCGGGGAAGGGACAAGTCAGAACATGAAGGTAACATCTGGAAGCAAAAGACAAAGGCCAAGCATCTGGAAGCAAAGACAAAGGCCAAGCATCTGGAAGCAAAAATTAAACTCTACTAACATTTCATCCAATGTATATTATTAATCTAAATTTCAATGTGCACAATATGCTAATGTATAGTATTATTTCCAAAGTTCTTCAATTTCAGAATTTAAGATGATATATTCTACATGGATTCATATATATTTATTTGTATAATATTAGAGATAATATTATACAAATAAATATATACAGATGTATGTAGAATATTATCTCAAATATAACATTTTATATGCCACACGACTTTATATTACAACGTATTACGATTAGTATTAGTACTTTAAGCAAATCGTTAGAGAAAGAAAATATAAAACAAAACAATCATTTGTACCGGGTGGTACCTCCACCCGGTACAAATGCCCCCTGCCACGTCGGAGGGAGGGGGCACATTTGTACCGGGCCGAGGCTCCACCCGGTACAAATGTGAGGGTATCTCGCTCGGTACAAATGCTCGACCACATTTGTATGAGGATAGTTATGGTTGCATAGCTTACAAATGTGGGTTACCAACCGGTACAAAAGGCCGTTTTTCCAGTAGTGTAAGTTATAAATAAAATATGTAATTCGAAATCGATCTGAAATATATAAAAGTGTAAGAAAAATAACCATTAAAAATATCTAATGTATTTTTCTAATGTAGTGCATCATGTTATAATCAACTAACAAAATCTGAAATTAAAAGTCAATATGTACTTTAAGGAAAAAAGAGGAATCTAATTAGAGAGTAAATTGGAAATAAAATAGTTATAGAGGATAAAGTGAGTCTAAATTTTACTTAGGGGTTAAGTGGATAAAATGAATAGATGTGAGGGGTAAAATTAACATTTTCTTCTAATATAAAATAGAGGAAAGTGGTATCATTTACTTCCTCATCCTTAATTATATGGCGTTTAGAATAAGCTACATGGAGATGTGGTTTGGCCAATATACATGCAGTAATTGTAAATTGCAAGTATATGGCGTCACAATTATCTATAGCGAGAACCAGTGGCTCCCAATAACCCACTCTCCTATCTCAAAAAAAAAAAAAAAAACTCCCCTATGTGCGCTCCACCACCAACTCTCAAGTCTTCGTCAACGTCAACGCTTCGCCGACTGAAGACTGACTGATCCTCCCTGCCGACCCCTGCGTTCCCGCATCCACTTCCACATCCTCCTGCAATGGCGGACAAGGGGCAGACACCCATCATCCACACGCTGCGAGACGCGCTGCTCCACTTCGCCGTCAAGTCCAAGAAGCTCGCGTCGCCGCTGCTCGAGCCGTTCGGCCGCGCGTCGTCCGAGCCGGCCACCGTGGACGACGACGAGCTGGCGGCGCTCAAGTCCAAGCTGCACCGGATCCGCGCCGCGCTCCGCCACGCCGAGAGCCTGTCCGTCACCGACCGCTCCGTCCAGCTCTGGCTCGCCGAGCTCGGCGACCTCGAGCACCGCGCCGAGGACGTGCTCGAGGAGCTCAGAGTCCCGCCGCTCGGCGCAGCTGGAGGAGCTCAAGCAGGACTTGCTCCTCCACGCCGCCACGACGGGGAAGCGGCGCCGGGAGGCCGCGCAGCTGTTCGGCCCCGCGCCGGCGAGGCGGCTCCGCCGCAAGATCGACGGCATCTGGGCGAGGTACGAGGAGATCGCGTCGGACAGGAGGAGGCTCCGGCTGCGTCCCGGCGACGGCGCGCCCCGCCCCGCCGTGAGCGCGCTCGTGCCGAGCAGCGCGATTCCCCGCTGCGGCAGCAGCGACCTCCACGGCCGGGAGCGCGACGTCGAGAGGGTCGCCGCCGCTCTGGTCCGCGCGCCGACCGACGACAGGACAGGCTACGCCGCCGTGCCGATAGTCGGGATGGCCGGCGTCGGCAAGACGGCGCTAATGCAGCACGTCTACAACATAGAGGCCGTCAGGTCGCACTTCAACTTGACGCTCTGGATCTGGGTCTCCCAGGAGTTCGACGTGGTCGGAGTGACGAGCAAGATTGTTGAGGCGATCACAAGATCGCGTCCAGAGTGCAGCGAGTTGAGCACGCTCCATGAGCTCATAGTTGAGCGCCTAGCGGGGAAGAGGTGCTTGATTGTTCTCGACGATGTTTGGGATGACAATCCCAGCCACTGGGACAGCATTACGGCTCCCCTGAGCTGCTGCGCGGCTGGGAGCACGGTCGTCGTCACCACGAGGAGCAACAAGGTTGCCAGGATGGTGAACCCCAAAGTGTATCATCTGAAATGCTTGTCAGATGACGACTGCTGGCTTGTATGCCAGCGACGGGCGCTGCCGAACAGCGATGCTGACATTGACCAAGAACTTGTTGAGATAGGTAAGCAGATTGTCAGGAAGTGCGGGGGCTTGCCATTGGCAGCAGAGGCAGCTGGTAGCGTCCTGAGCAATTCAGTCAGTTGGAAGTACTGGAATGAAGTCCTGGAGAATAATCTGTGGGCTGCTAGTGAGGCAAAGAATCTGGTATTGCCGGTGCTGAAGGTTAGCTATGATCACTTATCGGTGCAGCTGAAGCGATGCTTCGCGTTCTGCTCATTGTTTCCAAAGGGCTTTGTCTTCGACAGAGATGTTCTAGTCCAGCTATGGACTGCACAAGGATTTGTGGATGCTGAAGGAGACTACAGCTCTGAAGTTATCACCAATGAATTGGTGTCAAGGTGCTTCTTCCACCCTTCCCCAGCTCATGATATCAGTGAAGGGAAGTTTGTCATGCATGACCTGTATCAGGAGCTTGCTCAGTTTGTTTCGAGCAATGAATGTAGGATGATACAACTCCCTAGTTCCATGAAAATAGAGGAGAGCCCTCGGCATTTGTCCTTTGTCGGTGACGAGTCCCATTCTGTTGAAGAAATACACTTGAACACATTTTGTGGTCATCGTGATCTACGAACCTTCTTGTTCATTGCAAGAACAGAGCAAGACCATGACGAGATGACATTCAGAACAAAGATTCCTTCTAGACTGATCATGGATTTTGAATGCTTAAGAGCCCTAGATTTGAGCAACACTGACATCATGGAGTTACCGAAGTCCATAGGGAGCCTGATACATCTACGCTATCTCAGTTTGGATAACACTGCAATCCAGACATTGCCCGAGTCAATTGGTGCTCTGTTTCACTTGGAGACCATCAAGCTTAACCATTGTCCTTCCCTTGCTCAGTTGCCTCAAGGTATAAAACTCCTGTTGAATTTAAGGTGCCTAGAGATCCCGCATTCAAACATACAAATGCCTTCTGGGATAGGAGAGTTGACTAGTCTGCAGAGACTACCTTTTTTTGTCATAGGAAATGAGCCTGCCGGATGTGGCATAGAAGAACTGAATGAACTGGTAAACCTTAGAGGACATGTTCATATCACAGGTTTAAACAACCTGGATGGTGCACAAGCTGAAGCAGCCAACCTCTGGAACAAATTGGGTATTCAAAAGCTTACACTTGAATGGTCTGAACTTACAAATTTTAACAGATCTCTTTGTGATCCGCGAGGAAATGCAGTGAGAGGCATATCAGACAGTCGGGGCCCTGGATTAAGTGGTGCAAAAGACCAGGTATTGAAGTGCCTCCGGCCTCATTCAAATCTGGAAGAGCTCAGTATCAAGCATTATAATGGATCCTTTTCACTGACGTGGTCAGGATGGCTTCCCTTGGACAGGTTAGCTTCTATTGAACTGAAAGACTGTCACAATTGCGAAGAATTACCACCCCTTGGCTGCCTACCATCTCTGAAACACATTTTGATACAATCATTGCCAAGTGTCAAGCTAGTTGGGCCCGAATTTTTCGGCGATGTTGGAGATATCGCTTCAAGCAGTGCTAGCAGAGTCTGTAATGTGTTTCCTGCACTGGAGTCACTAAAGTTTAGGAACATGAAAGCCTGGGAGGAATGGTGTGGTGTCAAGACTGAGCACTTTCCCAATCTTAAATATCTCAGCATTGCTAGGTGTAGCAAGCTGAAGCTATTGCCCAAGTTCACTTCAGAACCGAAGCTGAGAATCCGGCACTGTGACCTGCAAAAGCCATTGTGTCAGGTACCACTCGACACTTCAAATGACTGCCCTAGCTAATAATATGCATGCTTCGATTATCATGTTGCGTGTATTCCATATGCACATCTCATTATCCTTTTCATCTTTATGCAACTGTTTTTCTTTACTTCACCATGAACACCATATTTGTTCTCATCACTGAAAACAGCATACACCTCCTAGATATTCCATTCATTAGAACAAGTAAACGAAATGGCCCCTTAGAATTTCCACAATCATGCATATCGATTCAGGCTTATTTGGATCCAGTGTATCCAAATGGGTGTGATTCCAAATATTCCAACAACAGCACAACGACACCAGCAAACATTAATTTTTTCAAATCACAAATTTGTTATTGCCCCTAGGAGTTTGGATACAAACCCCCACAAGGATATGTAGCTAGACTAGGAATTGTTTGTTTCATAGCCTCTACTTTTCTGAATGGAACAAAAACGTATGTTTAAGGTTTTTTTACAATGTTCAGAACATATTGGTTTTCTATCTTGTTCAGAAATATCTGAATATGGTGAAGCACATACCAGCTCAAAGTGAAATTTCATATACATGCACAACAGAAGGTGACATTTTAGTTCTTGAAGCTTCCTGTTCTATGGTGCATAAAAATAAGACATGGTGATTGATCTACTGAATCAGGTATTCCCCATAAGAATTTTATTTCAACACTAGGTTGTCGTTTCAGTCGATATGTGCTACTGATGTGACTTTTCATTTTCAGGGTGTATGCAGCGCAAAGATGTCAGCATCAATTCAACCCCGGACCAATTGATGCATTTTCTCCATGAATGAGACTGCTGCAAAAATTAGGCACATGTGTGGTATGACAAAATGATTCGCAATAGAAAGGAAGATGGAAATTATCTGCACGCCAGTGATCGTCATGAATGGGTCCGTGAAGAAGGCACAGTTTGTGGCTGTTTGCACCAACCTGCAATGTTATATAAAGGATCTATCCATCACAATCTTGCATTAATGCTGTGCTTTTTGTAGAAATCAAGCATGCCACCAACCTCAGGAATGCCATAGGAATCATGATTACCTCGTAAACCATAAAATATTTTTCTTGTTCAGCCCACTCCTATTAGCAACATCATCAATGACTCTCTGATACTCAAACTCCTCTCTTGCCTTGACGACAACAAATATTGGTTTTTTTTTTTTTGGCATCTGAGCATAAGAATACAAGATAACATTATGCCTCTGTAAACCTTTTTGGCTTGAAAATAAAGCCTATATTCCTAAGCCTACATGATACAGGTTATTCTTACTTCCATTTTCCATTGAGCGCCCAAACTGAAAAGTGGCCATCAGATAGTAAACAGATAATTTTTTTTTGCAAGCATGACATCTGAGATATCTTTTAGATAAACTGGCTGCACAGATTAGTGCATATTCAATGCTACAGAAATTGATCTTGGAAGATGAAAAACCATATTAAATATTTCATTTGATAATACTGACATTGATCTTTTTAAAAAAAGAGTACTAGAGACGCAACAATGATAATTGAAGGTAGAATCTTTTCAAATAGTTTCAAGGGGCTATTGCGTTTGTACCCCTATTTTGGAATGAAATTGTGATTTTGCCCTTGTTTTTTCAACTTGGTGATTTTACCCCTGCTTTTCCAAATTGAATACAAGGTTTGCCCCTATTCTGTTTAGAACACTTAATGACGTCAAAGTTCATATGAAAAAGACATATTTGCCCATGATTATGTCTCTAGTTTCTAAGTTCTTTGTGACTGTACCCCTATTTTGAAAACAACAGATAGCATTTTCATTGGTTTAAATCAATTTTTCTGAAGCAAACTTACTCATTTTTTCATTCTTTCCAAAGAAGAGAAATTTAACAAATTTTTATTAAAATATTGTCTCGTTGCCATAATCTCGACCTCCGTGCTATGAAGTGTTGGGCTGCACCTCCTAGAAGACCTGCAGGCGTGCACCGCCGCACTGGAGCCCCTCCCCTACGCCATCTCGCATTCACCACCTTCAGTACTGCCTCTCGTCTGTGACCCGAGCTATGACTGAGCGGCGCTGGGCTGCTACCTTGAGCCAGAGCGCAGGCCGCTGCGATGGGGCGGCGCTGCCACCATCCACTTCCTCGCAGGGTCCGCGCGGGGGTGTGAGAGACTGCGACGGTTGAGGCTAGGCCTCGCCCCTACCCGCACGCCGTGGCTTAGCCGCCGCCTCCTGCGTAGGGATGGCAACGGGTCGGGTAAGTGCGGGTATGGTGTTTGCCCGCCCGCGAGCGTGCCCGTGCCCTCAACGTTTGCCCGCCCGCAAGCGTGCCCGCGGGCAAAAATCTCTGTCCGTGCCCGTACCCGACGGGTATCCGCGGGTTTCGGGCAACCCGCAACCCGCAGGAGCAGGCCTCGCAGTCGGCCGCGGAGAGGTGGGTGGTCGCCAGCGGCGCGCGCCGGCCGGTTCGCGGCTGTGGAGAGGTGGGCGGCGGCTAGCCGGCCATGGCAGCCAGCGACGGCTGCGGCGGCGGCCAGCCCACGGCCGCGGAGGCGGGAGCACACGCTGCAAGGCACCGTCCAGCCCCTAACAGTGGTGCAAGGGAGGCGGCGGACGGGCGGTCAACTCCGGCGTGGGCAGCCCGGTGGCGCTCGGGCGGAGGCGGAGGTGCGAGGTGAGGAAGGGCGCCGGGAGGAGGCGGCGGGCTAGCCAGCCGAGGTGCGGAGGTGCGCGAGCCGAGACGGCCGGCGGGCTAGGCGTGGCGGCCGGAGGCGCGAGAGCAGCCCCTCGGCATGGCGGGCGGGACTACTGGGAGGCAGATTGGGAGTTGGGGAGGAGAGAGGTGGAGGATGTAGGGTTTGGAGAGATGTTGGGCAGATGTGGGCTTAAATGGGCTAAATCTTGTTGTTGGAGGTATTTTTGATGGGCTTCTTGGTATTATGCGGGTAACGGGCAGCGCCCGCGGGTGAGGTTTTCTACCCGTGGCGTGCCCGCGGGTGATAATCTGCGCACCGCCCACGTGAGAATTGTTGCCCATACCCGCACGTCCTCGGGTATCCGGTATCCGCACCGCTGGTAAATTGCCATCCTACTCCTGCTCGGCCGATGCATCGGAGCCTCCGCGCTCTCGCTTGCGCCGCCGCCGCCGTGTTGCAGAGATGGGGCGCGGTCAAGAGATTTGAGGGGGGAATGCGAGAGATGTGAATATAGGGGTAGTTAGGTCTTTTTCTACAGCTTTCAGCATGTTTTTCATTTCTTCTATTTGTTTAAGTGGCTTCCAACTAACAGAGTTGAAAACAGGGGCAAACGGAACTTCCATTCTCAAAAAGCAGAGGCAAAATCACAAAGTTCAAAGAATAGGGGTAAAATCACAATTAGATATCATAGCAGGGGTAAGATCACCAATCTCCCTTTCAAATAACATCAACCACAGTTGCAAACAATGGGTCATCATTGCCTTGCATGGTATACTTTTTATCAAATAGATATTTATATACTCCATGGACAGAGCAAAGTTGTACCGCTGATCAAAGCAAGCTGTAAACAAGCATCCTAGGTTATATCACCATTTGAACATTAGAGCATGCATAGGAGCGCAAGAATTCGTATGGCTCATTTTCTATCATAAATGATGCATTAGTTTAAGAATAATTTTAGACTTTGCTTGCAGCAGTTTATTGAAGAAACTTCGTTTAGCAGGAACCCAATTCTGACAAAAAAAAAGAGAGTCGATGGAGATTAAATACTCTTTAAGACATTAGCGTATAATGTTTCAAAAAGGCATCCAGCATTACTCTTACGCTTAAACATCGGAGCCACATAGCTCCAATACATTTAAAAGAGAAATAATCCTTACTCCTAAGCTTGTTCGGCCGGCTGGTGGTTGGTGGCTGGTGCTGATTTGTTCTGACTTCTGAGAGAAAAATACTGTTGACTGAGAGGTGGCTGCTGGCTGTGCTGATTTATTATGAGAGAAAAGTATTGCTCACTGGTGGAGACGAACAGGGCAAGCTGCAGTTAAGCCAAGAATGGGTACTGAGCCATTCTGTTAAGCAAAGATAACATGGCTTTTTATGTATTGCAAACCGAGAATGTTGTAAAGCTGTAGCTTATCTAAAAGCATAAATGTAGGAACTCCATGACAAGATTAACATAATCATATATCTTTTTTGTTCCACTCTTTCACCCAACCCACTCACTTCAGCAGTTCAGCATAAAACCTCTCCTGCAGACCCATTCCCTGGGTTATTGCACAAACTTGTGCCTCCTTTGCCAGTTTTAGCAGCAATTCAAACGCACAATCTTCCTAGGCAAGAAACATAAAGTTCAAACTAAATAGAAGAGTAATTAACCATTTAACCCTACCAAACTATACTGTTGTCACTAAATCAAGTTCCTAAAGCGAAGGCGAAACCTCCTACATCGAGAACTAGATCTGAACCCCCTTTAACCAAAACAAACCAAAATTTTAAGCACATGTAAAGGACGATGGCAGGAAGCTCACCAGTGAGATCGCCAGCGACGAGGACGAGCGCATCGCCCACGTGGCGGCGGAAGTCGGCAGCGCGGCGGGCGCGCCCCGGGTTGAACCACCAACCCGCGGTAGCCCGTGGGAGGCCACTATTTATATTTTAATGGGCTTTACCGTTTCCGGTCTTGAGCATGTAGCGAAAGCTGGATAATCTCGAAGCATGTAATCAATGAATGGCTTTGACTTCACATTGGAGGGACATGAATTTGATATTTGAACCGCAAGGATTGTCCTCAACATTTGAGCCTAAAAATGATAGGAGAAGTCAAACTTGAACCTTAAACGAAGCAAGCAAACAAACTTAAGAATAATCCTAAGAATAAAGTAGGGATAATCATGCGTTCTGTTACATACCACGACATGTGATTGAATCTCAGCAATGCAGGAGTGGGATGCTAGGCCCTGCACAAAAAGTTACAAATCAGGAACTGGATCTAGAGCGGTCAAGGTAAGAGAAGGATCTGAAATCTAAGACAATAAACAAAGTAAATTACTTTCTAAGCATGGCTCATCTATTAAGTTGTTACAAATTAGTAAGCGCATCTAGAGTGGCCAAGGTAAGAGAAGAATCTCCAATCACAATACACAAAGCAATTTACTTTCAACGCATGGCTCATCGATTAACTTGTGTTCCAAATCAGTGACTGCATCTAGAGCGGCAAAGTTAAGAGAAGAATCTCAGAACTAACACAATACACGAAGCAATTTACTTTCTAAGCCAATGAAAATACTACTAGGGGACTAGAAAGAAAAGGAAATGAGATTCTCACTTGTGAAGCTCCAAGATTCAGGGCCCATGGATTGAGGGGCATCGAGCCGGTGCTTGCGCCAGATCTCGCTCAACTGCTCGGCTTGGCCAGACAAGCAGACGCAGCATATATCCGCCACCCACCATCTGCCGAGATACCCTCCTCCACCGCGACGGCAGGGTCGGACCACCACCGCATCTAGGTGACAGAGTGATGCTTTTGGAAATGGAAGACGGAGTTTAGTGGAACGCGTAGCAAGGGAGTAGAGTATTTATTATTTCGAGAGGGAATACAGAATTTGAAAATCCCGCTTTCGACTTCGACCGCATGAAATGAAAATTTGGTAAGTCGCACTTGAGGGGCCATCGACAAGTGAGGCCGCAATGGCGGCCCCATATTGTCGCCGAGTTTGGGTGGGATTCTGGTGTACAATATAGGCGGAGATGATATCTCGAAGAGGCCCACGCTTGAGTGAAGCTGGGTGCGTTTCATCAAGATCACAAAACCTAACAGCTGCTTCTCCCACTACATTGCCTACACGTCTATTTTTAAGTCATACGGATATAAGGATCTTCCTTCCGTGTTCTTATCCGGACCAAAGCACACTCGTGTACCCACCAAATATTTCGCATGCCTACTGTGGAAAAGCACATATTCCGCCCCTATACTTGTGACAGGATTCCTCAGCAGTGTAGGCCTTCATATTCCGAGCATCCCACGTATTTTCGTGGCTACTATAATCCCGTGAGGGCATGCTCTGCCACGAGGTGCACGCTGCCTTAGTATCGGTCATGGTTCGATAAATAGGGCGTGCCCTCAAGGCCTTTGCTCATCGCCTTCATCCTCCACGCATTGTGCTAGCAGACCTCTCTATTTGGTTCTCGCTACCGTGAAAAGAGGTGAGCTCTTAGCTTCCGCATCGTGTTTTACAGGATACAATCATTGTTTCTGGTCAGTGCTTATCATGTTTACATTGTTAGCGAGTGTGTAGGAGGATGGCTTCTAATGCGAACGGAGGAACCGCCAACTTCCATGTTGTGCCACCTCGCCGCCGTGATACATGGATCCATATGATCCGCATGCGACATGGACGGGACGAGGAAGAAACGGAGGAGATGAAGAAAGATGGCTTGGCTGCAGGAGCGTGGTTACACTCGTGTGCTTCGCCATGGTCGTTGTGTGTACCCTTATCGCAATCTTGCTAACCGGCGGGGGTTTCGTGACATCCTACAAAGATGCTTCCGGCATTGGTCGCTCGGACGTACCATGAAGTCGAGGGTAGGCACCGTGCATTGGAGAAATATCTCCGCACGGATCCTTATTGTGCTACATTCCGTCATGCATTAGGTATGGCGGGATAGGCGTGTGCCGTATCCATCTCCATGACCGTGTCATTGTCTTCCTCGTTGCCAAGTCCGAAGATTTCGTTCTTTGGGTGTGTGTTTGTGGCGCTTTGTGCATCCTGTGCGGATGTAGGTCTATGGGGATGTATCATGTATGTGCACATTTAAGTTGAATAATTTGGGCAAGGTGACCATCATTTACGTTCTGTATATTCTTGGCAAAACGGTGAACTTAGTCAAACGGTAAATTTGTAAAATCGGCCATCATTTACGTGTGTATCTGCAATGCGGTGCGGTGGGATAAGAATAAAATATCACATGACAAGACATTACATCTCAGACTATGGCAACGCATCATGACCGTGGAAATCCAGAAGCAAGGAAGGCGATCATGGAAAAGAAGAACACCCATGTTCTTCATGGATAATGAGGGATAGGGGATTTTCCTACCACTACAAGATTCACAGAGCAGAAAGCAGGGATCGATCTTTTCCATCCAAAAGAAAACATACAATTGATCTTTCCATTCACAAGACCACCTATTTGAAAGTACAAAAGAAAACCCAAATCCGAGTAATCTAAGGCGACCCTCCGAGGAGTTCCCGATGACTCAAGGGCGTCGAGGGAGCTTCAATGGTTGGGAGCCAGGGACCGGGATTGGCGGGGCGCATTTGAAGGACCAGAGAGGTCCATCTTCTTCTTGGTCCTCTTGAGTCCACCTCCTCCTCCTCCTCCGCACCCTTCTTCTTCGCCGACGGAATGTCCTTGAATGAATCAAGCTTACCGGCCTTGTCATCCTTCAAAAGCTGCCTCACAAACTCCTCTGTCTGTTGATTCCTCTTCTTGGCCTCCACCCGCTTCCTCTTCTTGGCCGCCAATCGCTTCTTCTCAATGGCCGCCCACGTCTCTTCATCATCCTCTTCGTCTTCGTCTTCCTCTTCCTCTTCCTCTTCATCCTCTTCCACGTAGTCGTACTCATCCTTCCTCGCTCTCCTGCCTTCCCATGTCTTCTACATCAGATTCACTCAAGGAGGGCTCGGATGGCTCGCATGCACTTGGTTGGGGGAGTCGGTGGTGTCCGATGAAGGAGGGTTGGAAGGAGCAGGGAGGCGGAAGTCGAATCGGAGAAGAAGGCATGGTGGTTGTGGTTTTCTGGAGGAAGAGAGTTTGAGACAAGGCAATAGAGGGAGTTGGGAGAGTTCGGTATATTAATAGATCTCAGTTTCAGGGAAAGTCGGGGTGTCTCTTCGGGAGTTGTATCACGCTAATGCAAGGAGGCGCCTCGATCTCTAATAATGTAACACTCTTTTGCAAAGAAAAGAACTATGTAAATTTGTAATCTTAGTGAATTAGGCGCAAACTATATTTACAAGCACTTCAACATGTAGAGATGAACTGTTTACTGCCATTAAACCGGATGTTCGGGTATGGGATGCATTAATGACCGGATGTTTTGGTCTAGAAAAGATACTGAGAAGGACAAATATTTCAGGACCTGTAAAAGATGCTTGTTTTGATTTTGGGCAAAGGTGATCTATGATTTCATAGTTTATGAGAGTGATAAAATAGGATAACATTTATAGGGAGACAAGGAACAAAGATGGTCAGGGAAACAAAGCATAAACAACTTCAAACAAGGGGATTGATCAACAAACAAACGATAACCAAATTCACAAACATGGTTTGGGTTAGGGATGCATTAGCGTTTTGGATGTTTGGCAATAACCGCATGCTTGTTTTGAATTTGGTGAAGGTGAGCAACGATCACATTGCTATTTCTTATTAATCGTCCAATATTGATCTTCAACTTCTCCAGATCATGTGTCAAGCTAGGAAACTGACATTGTCAAGCGATTGGCAGATGTTGGTGTAGGTCTATCTAGTGGTGCTATGTTTTGGGTTGGAAACTTGTGATGATGTTCACACTCGTTGTCTGGTGATGCTTACTCTCCCTGGGAGTCCTAGGGGCGATCGTTGTCCTAATCTAGCTTGAGTCAAGGTAGGTTAGGGCGAGTCAAGGGCCGAACTCCTCTTTATCCCCTGCTCGTGACTTGTTCGGTATTTCTGTTGTTGCAATGGAAATGAGGGATGCCCTCGATTCAAAAAAAAATGTGTCAAGCTAGGAAACACGATCATGTATAAGTACAATAAGAGCGGATGTTCTTGTCTAGAAACAAGAACAGGCCAGACAACACATGAGACAATGATTCATGGAAATGTAAAGTTACTAATTAACATCACGATGTTCACATACATAAAACAATGCTCCCACGAAATCTAAAGATACTAACTAACATCACAGATAACATATCGGCATTGGTCTTCCACTGGCGCGGCTCGCTCACTCCATTTACATCCATCCCGTGGAGCCTGTGGAGCAGGGACGGGAACAACCGTGCGCCTAAGCTCTCTGGGACAGTCCAAGCGGTGGGCGCACTTGACATCAATGGCAGAGTGGAGGGCCACGGCTGCCACGTGCGACCAACCCGGCCTCTCGGGCACTACACCCACTGCACACCAGCTTCCGGTGGCGACGGTGAGACGAGAATCGTGGTTTGATAGATGCGGAGAGAACGCATGTCCCACCGCTGCCCGGCATGCCAGCGACGGCCGCGATCGGCCGCAGGCGTGCCGGGCCCCATCGCCGACCATCCATTGCGGCGTTTACGTCTGCCGCTCGCCGATCTCGGCCCCGCCGGAGCTTTAGCCGGCGTGGATGGTAGGAGAGCGAGCTCCACAGGAGGCACACAATGATTGTCGCCGGCCATTGGGGGAGATGCTCTGAAATGCACATAGAAATTAGTTTGCTCAAAGAGGCAGAAAAGGTCGAAAGAACAAAGAAATCGATTGAATTGGGAGAGAGGACGATGGTGCTTGCGCGGTTGCACCGATAGGAGGCGATGCCGATGGGGCCTTCTAGTGCCGAGAGGAGGAGATGCCGATGGGGTTTTCTCGTTGAGGAGGAGATGCAAAGTGTTTTCCAAGAGTATATATTAATAGATCTCATTTGCCAAGGGAAAGGCGCAGGTCTCATGGGGATCGTGTCGCAAATGGCCTAGGCGCCAGAACTTGCAATCTCGTTGAACTTGGAGCAAACTTAATTCACTTGAACATGATGAGATCGAAAGTTCCCACGAGACCGGTTATTCTGGTATACGAGGTCGGATGTTTGGGTAGACCGGAGAAATATTTTTAATCATTTGATGGCAAAAAGATGCTTGTTTTAAATATGGACAAGGTGAGATATGATATCATCCTTGTTAGGGAGAGCCGAAAACGTGCACAATTCGAACGTGGAGCCATGGCTTAGGTAGAGCAAATTGAAGCGATAGGCAACAAATTGGCTTTCAGTAAGATGGTGTCTACTCTATCTAGTGTACACTACCCCATCTAGCAAAGATTTGTTTTTCAAAGACTTAGTTAGTAGGAAAGAATCGTGAAGACAAGCAAGCTGACTTAGAGTTTGAACCACGACTTCATTCTTCCTTGTTGACGAGTCATGCTTGGTAACAACAAAATAAAAGCATGCAATGAGATAGGCAATATAACCCGGGTAGGACGGGATGTTTGGGTTTACGAAACATTAACAGACCGGATAAAAATTTTCATTCCTTTCCTGGCAAAAGTTGCTTGTTTTGAATTGGGCAAACCTGATTATGGATTTCGTAGTTTCTGAGATAGTGAGATCGCAATATTTTTTTTAATTGTCCAATATTGATTTCCACCTCTCTAAATTGTGATGAACTATTCCAACTACTAGCCGTGGTAAATTAATGGGGGAAGACCAGAAGTTGGTTTCCATCACGTCAATGCGTGTGCGAGTATTGCTACACGAGAATCAAGGAAAAGAGATAGAAACAGATATCAGTGGATTGATCTAGAAACAAATATATCCAAAATCACTCTCACATGTCAGGGTAATTTGTTTGGATGCAGATATCCAATTATTTTGCTAAAGAACAGATCACATTCAGCTTGAATTCTACATTCCTCGTTACAAAAATGTGACCATTCTTCCCAGCTCATCTTGAAGCACAGGCGGCTGCAAGATCGATGATTGCCGCATCGGCGGTGCCAGCGTTGCACGTCGGCGCCATGTCACTCGCCGGATCACCTCTGAGGCTGCCTCACGGCACCGCAGGCAACCCTTGTTCGTCCGCATCATCATCGATGTCGTGGCCGCCGATTCTTCCTCGCCCTCGACTTGTCTGATGTACCACCTCGCAGTGTCATCATCACGGCACCGCCATTGGCCTGTAGAGGACCATGGCGGCTCGTAGGCCGCCACATTGTGCCCGGCTGGGCGGCCTCCTCGAGCTTGGCGATGGATGACCGGGAGCTGTAGTTTTCCCGAACAGGATGTCCATCCCGGAGAGGAAACATGCCTCCGGGTTTCTTATGCGGGTCAGGCAATCGAGGAGGGCGTCGTAGCCCTTGCGGTCGTTCCACTGCAGCTCGACGGACCGTCGCTCTAGCGCCGCGTCGACCAACGGTCGCGCTATTGCACACGCGACGCATCTCCGGCTCGCGTGAGGCTACGGAGGTCGTCCATGGCCCGCTCGAGGTCGCGGCGAGGTGGCGGCGATGTCAATGTTCACCTCTGCAGGGAGCACCACCGGTGATAGCGGCAACCGCCTCGATGACATGATTCGACCTCTGGCGTCACGAAAATAGTTTGATCAAACATCGAGTGCCAGGTCAAATGCACATTGAAATTGATCTGAGAGACTTGGAAGAGAGCCTTTGTACTCTCACGGATCTTCCTTCCGAGAGGAGGAGATGCAATTGTAAAAATGTTCTCTGTACCCCAGGCGGAAGAAGTCGATCAATGCCCCATTTACAACAAATCCACCGTTCCTTTCTCCGCATTTACTGAATTCACGCTCCTTCGCCACCCAAAACAACCTTCGCTGCTCGTTGATTTCGGGATAACAATAATAATTCATTATGACTGTTGGGGAACCTAACGGAAATTACGTTCTTGGAAATGTGAACAGGTCGGACTAAATGGTCAGTACAATGTGGTGGATACTAACTGCCGCGCATTTCTTGGTCGATTTTGGCAATACATCATCAGTACAATGCTCAGAAGCATAGGGCACAATGTTCAGAATACATGATCGACACATTGTTCACAATACCAAAGTGACACTTGCAGAATACATGATCGACACATCTAATTAGCCTTGCCATCGAGCATCAATCCCGCCATTCCCGCGAAAACAACAAATAAAGCAAGCAGCACATGCGCGAGTTTGACATTATGCCTATAATTCCCAATTGACTTCAGCTCGGCGGTAGCCTTCTGAAGTTTTTGCCGCGCTATTTTGAGCTCATTCCTAATCTCTCTAAGCTCACAGTTAGCTTTTCCCAATTCCCCTCCCAACGCTTTGCGTTCTCTTGACTTTCGCTTTCTTCTTCATGAGCTTGACAAAGATAACATCATCGACCTTTCATCCCATTCGGATCAATACAGCGGTAATCGCATTGCTCTTTTTCTTCCTGCAAATTAAACGACCCATTAGCAATAGTCGTTGACCACAGGCACCACATAAGCAGGTAGCCAACTAGCCATTACCTTTGGGCAGCAAAGAAACCAAAGGATCAGGGGTTGAGAAAGGTCCAAGCATACTTCACCACAGCTCTCAACTCGTGTTTGCACTTGTCTTTAGGATGCCAATGGCTACTATTGCGGAAGATGTCTCCGAGCGTAACTACCAATGGAAGAAGATCTTTGAAGTACACGGATGCTTCAAAAATTCATTGCAACTTGAAATCAATGCTTAGTTTTGCACTTTCTAAACTAAAGCCTATCAATCAACTTGTAACAACAATCGTGCTTCAACCGAAATCCCCAATTCCAAATATCACTTCCCTCTGACGAAAGGGGAAAGCGAGGCGCAAAAGCAGTCTTGACGACCATAGCCCACTCTCCACCCTTCGATGCGAGGATCCGCCATTCCCGCCGCGGGTTGTAGATCTGCGCGCCAACGTCTCTAGGCTAGATATTTGCCACAACGACCCACAGGAGCGTGCTGGAAACCCCTTGCAGGGTACGCGGTTGATATAGTCGTTGGCCGCGGGTTCGACCTCTGCTATTGACATAGTTATCCTTTTAATTTTCCTCTGTTTTTATCGACCGACTTGTGGGACCTTATTAAATTTTATGACGAGTTGGAACCACGGTGAGGAAACAAGTAGTTTCGCGATCGTTCCTCAGGAAGGTCCTTCCAGCAAAACATCAACAGACTGGAACTTTGCCGTCCACCGAGCAGCAAACATCATATTATGATCAGGTAGCAACAAGTTTCTCAACTCATGACCACAAAGTTCACAACACCAAGTAGCAACAAGTTACAACACCAAGTAGCAAATATCATAGGATGATCATCACACGAAGTAGCAACAAGTTTCTTAACTCATGACCACAAAGTTCACAACACCAAGTAGAAAACATCATAGGATGATCATCATTACAATTTTCAAAATACTCATAACCACCCATTTGTAATCATAACGATAAGAACCGATCATCAATTTACATCAGAGGCGTTGATTCTCCTTCCATAGCTCCATCTGCAGTGTCCCTTCACCTTCGCGCACTCGGTGCGTAGCTTCAAGCTTCATGTTAGCTTCTAAGGATCCTTCCCATTGTTGATCCCTTTTCGCTTGGTGACCTAAAGAAAACATAAGCACCGTGAGGAACAACCAGAATTAAACATCAACAAGGAACAAGTTTCATAATAATCAAGCACTACCTATTTTATCTTTCTCGCGATACCATTGCTTCTCCTTCTCCATCTGGATAACACTGTTGTACCAATTGCTTCTCCTTCTCGATCTCGATAACTAGCTGCTCAACCGATTGCTTATACACTTCCATCGCATCGATGGCATGTTTCACTTTCCTTCACGTTTTCCAACTTCGTGGTAGTTGCTTTAAGCTTGATGTTAGCCTTTGCATTCTTCCTTCCATGACCTTGCCTCCTCTTCAGTTTTGCTTTCTGTCCAAGATTGGTCTTTCGACTCTTGGTCAAGAATCTCACCTATTTCTTTCAATAAGGCATTGTCCCGGTGTAACATATGGGCACACAACTCCTTGTAGTTGTTGGTCTATTGCAATTGTTCATGTAACAATTGGTCACCATCTCTGAATTTCCTCATATCTTGCATAGTTGTATTTAAAATTTCGACACGACTCCTTGTATTTCTGACCTCTTGCTGCGCCATGAGTTCTCTGCCTCCTTGTTCTTGCGGTCTCTCTTCACCTCCTGCAGCCCAGCTTTAGTGGCTTCAAGCACCTCTACAAGCTAGTAAAATACAATAACCTATCAATCCATCAAACGATGCAAACTGAAAACTAACTGAATCTAACACCTATGAATTGTCTATAGCCTATCAACTTGTAACACCAAACGAAGTGCAAATATGAGGGTACGATGAAATCTGATTCTAGTGTATATGCTCATCAATCCGTTTGATCCGCAAATCTAGAAATCCCTAGGACGATAGGGGAAAATATAGTGGCTCAAACCAGAACTGACCTTGTCGAGCTTTGACTTCTTGTAGCTGGAAGGTGGCGGCGGAACCATCTTCCCGTCACCTCTAGGATCCGCCATTCCTACCACGAGCCATTGCAGATCTGCGCGTAGCAAAAGTCGAGAGTCTTTGCGAAGGCAGTGAAGCCTTTCGCCTGTGAATTACTGATTTATATTAAAGATTCACCTTACACAACCATAAGGAAAGTGTTTCCTGTTAAAATGACAGAACCAAGAAGTGGTGCAGTGGTAAGCAACGCAGTCTTGTTCCTATAGGTCTTTAGTTCGAACCCTTGCAATGGTAAGTTTTTTGCAACATTTCGTGACCTAGCGAAAGTGCTTACATGTGGGACCTCCATTTTATGATGACTTGAACGATAGTAGGAAATAAGCTTTCGCGATCGTTACTCGTGAAGGTCCTTCCAACAAAACATCATGCATAGGACCAGCAAAACATCAACAAAATTAGCTCAGAATGGTGAGAGTGCTCAAAGCAAATCAGCATAATAAGATGGCATCTCAAAGCAACTCATCACCACAAAGTTTACACCACCAAGTAGCAAACATCATAACATGATGAGGTAGAAACATGTTTCTTAAGACGTCGATGATCGACAATTCTCCCCACATATAGATTCAAGGTAATATTATGTCGGCTTCCCGCACTGTCCATTCATTCACCTTCATGGCTTCAAGCATCACTTAAATCGATAAATTCGAGGGTCGTTCACGTGATCTGAAGAAAACATCGCAACGACTTTTATAAGATGGCATGTCATGGTTATTCATCATTAAAATTGTTCCAATAATCGTAACTACCTATTGTTCGATTCCATTTCCATGAACACTTGGACAAGTTCTCGTGTTGGCTTACCCTTCTTCCTCTTCAAGCTCGGTGGTAGTATCTTCAAGCATCAATTTTTCAAGATCTCAAGCTTCATGTTAGCCTTTCGCATTCTTCTTTCCATGACCTTGCTTCCTCTTCACTTTTGCTATCCTGCATGTTAGCTTATTCAGAATAGCTTTAGTCCTACCATCCCATTCAGGATCAATCCAAACAAACGTCTGACATTGTTTTCCATGAGGCTGCAGACACCAAATACATATATGTTCATAAAATTATCCATTTTCAACACTAATATCAAGAGTACAAGTACTATAAGTCTATTGAAATTTAAATAAGTTATTATTTACACGACCATGTGTTCCATACCGCCCAAGGGCGGTGAAGCTTTCCCTGACAAGGATAGCATACCCATGCTGGCACTTGTTATAAGGATCCACAACGATAAGATCAGCATCAGGAGGCTCCGATGTAATGAAATCAGTGGACCGAGCCACCACCAGATGCTAGTAAAATACAAGAACCTATCAATTCATAAAATGGTGCAAATCGAAAACTAATTGAATCTAACACCGATTATCTATAGCCGATCAACTTCTAACACCAATTGCAATACAAATCTGAGTGTATGATAAAATCTGAATCTATTGTATATGGTCATCAATCCTCTAGATCCCCAAATCTAGAAATCCCCATCCCTAGGTCGATAGGGGAAAATATAGTGGCTCAAACAAGATGACTGACCTTGTCGTCCTGTTTCATGAACTCATAGCCGGGAGGTGGCGCATAAACCGCCCTCTCATCGCCGCTAGAATCCGTCATTCGTACCACGAGCCGTAGTTGCGAGATCCGCACGTGCAAAAAGTTGAGAGTCTTTGCGAAGGCGGTGAAGCATTTCACCGCATGCGATTTATATTAAAGATTCACCGAGACAACCATAAGGAAAGTGTTTCTTGTTAGCATAACACAACCAAGAAGTAGTGCGATGGTAAGCGGCCTGACCTTGTTTCTTCATGTCCACGGTTGAAACCATGCCATGGCAAATTATTTTTGCAACATTTCATGACCTAGCCTCTAGTCTGGCGAAAATGCTTACACGTGGGACCCTATAACTATTTATGACGACTTGGAACAATCTATTTTCGAAAAAAATGCTTACATGTGGGACCCAACTGAATTTTATGACGACTTGGAACACTCTATTTAAAAATAATGCTTACATGTGGGACCAAAGTTGATTTATGACACCGCTGACATGGCAAAAATGCTTACATGTGGGACCCTGGAAAAATTTATGACGACTTGGAACACTCTATTTTCGAAAAAATGCTTCCATGTGGGACCCAACTAAAATTTATGACGACTTGAAACACTCTATTTTTAAAATAATGCTTACATGTGGGACTGATGTTGGTTTATGACGTTTTTGCAGAGCTTATGGCGTCACAAAACAGCATGGAGCGATGAATGCCCGCCTCTACGTACCAACCGTAATGACGAAAGTTTTTTTTTGTCACTAAATTTGCTCGGAAGTGAAATATTATGACGAGATCAGCCAGGAACGTCATAAATCAATGACGCTAAAATGTGGTTGCGTCACTAGTCAACGATTTTCTTGTAGTGTAGATCTATGATGAAAATTGTGGGATCTCTGTGCTTGATGCCATGGCATCGTTCTGCAATGACTATAGCTTTCCTTTACTGGGTTGGACCCATCACCATCTTGGTTCAAACAAAAATGTTGCAAGGTATGAAAAATAATCATTTACTTTGCCTATGATGGCTTGCTGCAAAATGACTATCTCTCTTTAATGCTCCCATTTTGATGATGTTGTGTGTATTAGATCTTAGTCTTTTAGAAAATATAGCGAATTTGTTAACCATGATAAAGAAAGAGCAAATAACATCCTCTAATATATGATTCATTCTTGGCATGACTACACAATAGATCTTTCGAGAGACTAAGAAGGATATGCAGTACACTACAAGAGCTTTGTTTCGGTGCTTGGATAGTATCGGGTAGTACCAAGTAGTACCTTGTACTAATATTTTTTTCACTAGCAAATTTAATTAGGTAGTACCGGGTAGTACCCGGTAGTACTAGGTAGTACTACCTCCATATCGAAATACTTGTCACCATTGACTTTTTTCTACAACTTTGACCATTCGTCTTATTCAAAAAATTGTGCAAGTTGCTTGCTATATGCTTTATTGTTGTATGTATTTTAAGGCTGGTTTATCATTTCACGTGTTTGCGATAATTTTTTGAATAAGACGAATGGTCAAAGTTGCAAGAAGAAGTCAACAACGACAAATATTTCGATATGGAGGGAGTACCAATAGGGTAGTACCAGGTAGCACCGGGCAGGTAGTACTAGGTAGTACCAGGTAGTACCTAGTACCGGGTACACCAAAATGGTACTACCTGGTACTACCCCATTGGTACTATCTGGTACTACCACAGTTAGATTTCACCGTATGGATGGCTCACATTAATTACATGAACCCTAAAATTTCCCACACTATAATAGGAAAAAATTGTGTCATGTGAATAATATTTATACATGCTATCATTTTCCTGTGTTAAAACTAGGAGAGAGCCCTCTCATTCGGTTAGGTTTTTTTACCTCCCATGAAATTCATTATTTGGTTTCACCTAGATTCTTTGACATCCAATAATTTTGGTTTAGTCTGATCTCCATGGTAGATTGTACTCACAAATTACTCTCCTTTTAGCACATCTTGGATATACATCCACCAAAAACTTATTTCACATCCCTATAAGCATTGCTATAAGCATCAACCAAAAGGGTATTTCGGATATAATACATCCACAAATTACCCTTATTACAAAGGAAATATGGTAGAATATATGGAAGGCATAATCAAGCCCTATAAGCATTGCTCTCTTTTCATGAATACTGGATGGCAAAATCCTGACGTAGAGAAGCATACATACCAATAAATTATGTGGTTACTTTCTCAAGTTTATCTAGTTCTAGGTTCATTGAATGTCCAGAAAAAGGCTCCCTGTCAGCATATGCACCTAATACATATACAAGAAAATTATAGAAGAGAATTATATTTCTATATGTCATAGTATTTTATAAAATGCCATTCCACATCATCTACAATTGATTATTTAGTGATATTGCCCCTACTTTGAAGTGCAATTGTGTTTTACCTCTATTATTTGAATTTTGTGATTTCCCCTCACTTATTCATAAGTCAATGCGATTTTGCTCTTGCACTCTATTTGACCTGTGCATAGTCCGGTCCAAAACACTAAAGGGAGAAGTTGAACACAAATGATAAAGGAAGACTGAAATATGCATCCAAAAACTTGTAGATGATGGGCTTCTTTTCTATTTTGTGGAGTATTTAAGTTTTAATCATGTAGCTAATATTAAGAAACTGTGAAATAAATTCTTGAATTAGATCAAGCCTCAAACTTGATGTCCTTTCCTCCATTAAAAATAAGCAGAGTCGCCCCGCCATTCTTGTAACCGTCACCTGTAATCCGCGCAGGTGTGTCCACACCCCCTGGACTGGACGAGAAAGAAAGGATTTTTTTGGACCCCTAGTTCCAGACCCAATGGAGAAATTGAACCAGTTAGAGCACTGGCAGCTCTTATAAAATCGATGTGTCAGTTTCCTGCATGACATTAATAGTAGAGATTAACTTGCATGTCATTCTCTAGGCGAACTCAGAACATTCCGTTGGGTAGGGCTTCCGTAACTAAACCTTCGAAAGTGACTTTTTCTTCTCTTTTTTTTCTGTCATATCTTTCTCCTATTTTTCAATTTTTATTTTCAAAATAAGAAGTTCAAGATAGAATTCGGGTACTATAGGTGGGGCCCTTACCATATATAACATGAGACTTCTCCTTTTCTGCTTTGGGCCTTAAGTGGATGAAAGGGTCAACGAAGCAAAGGCCAGAGGTACAGTTCAATTTTCTACTAGGGTAAGGCCCAAGACAAAGGTTTTGATAAGAAATTAGTGTCCTCAAGATTATCTAGATAAGCTAGTATTGAGTACAATGAACAAAAGACAATGAGAAGTTGAGGACCACATTGTACTGATATAAGTTTATAGTATCGATAGGAATGGTCATACTTGTTTCCAAGCATGCTTGATGTTGATTTGCCCCTGTTTTTACCATTGGCTAGGAGCAAAATTGCATTGACCTGTGAATAGTTCAGTCCGAAAAAACAAATGGTTGCTCATTAATCTTTTCATTCTAACATTATTTCAACTAGGTCCTTCAAAACATCTCAAATCCTATACATTACTTTTCTAGGCCTACTAGTAACCGCAACCTTGGTTGTCGCTATTCTCGTGTTCGCAACGCACAATGCGTGGTGGCCACCCTCCACCTATAACCTACCACACCTACTTTTCTTTTTATGTGGGATGTGAGCCCCACCCAAACCTTAGCAATAAGAGAAGAAGAGTGTTACCCTCTCCCCTCTTCGCCCCGCCCTCCCCTCCCCCATTCTGCAGCGGTGCGCTCTCTCTCTCTCAATCTCAATCTCGACCTAAAGCCTTCTTTTCCCCACTCCACCAACCCAAATCTTCTTCTCAAGCACCTGATATCTCTAACCATGAGGAGAGTTGTAGATCAATACCTGAAGGGAATTGTTGGCTCTTAATGGTTAAACCAAGATCTGGTAGTATGGTGGTATGAGGTTTGTGGCGGGATACATCTATGATGACAACTGTGGGATCTCGATGCTTGATGGCATGGCCTTTATCTACAACGACGATTGTAGATTCGCTTCTACGGGTTGGACCCATCCCCATCTTCATCTCGGTTCAAGAAAACAATTTGCAAGGTACGGAAAAATTCTATTTACTTTTCCTCCCCAGCATGATAGTTTGGTGCAAATGGCACTTCTCTCTCTTTCATTACTACCAGACTTGATGATTTTCGTGTGTATTCATCTTATTTTTATATAATGAATTTGTAATATAAGAGCTAGCCGTGTCATGTTAATTTGGGTAATATTTTTGCATGTTATCCATGTCCTATGTTAGAATTAGGGGAGGGTTCTATTATGATGTTAGACTTTCTTTTCCTGTGGTGAAATTCATTAATTTCGTTTCGCCTAGATTGTTTTGGCATCCAATAACTTTGGTTTAGTCTGATCTCTGTGGCAGGGTACTAACAAATTGCTGTCTTTATATTTAGCACCTCTTGGATGTCCATGCCCCATAGAGTTATTTCTCATTCACTGCCCTTTTAAGTTTTAACATGGAAATATGATATAATATATGGAATGCAATACGAGTATGAGGTGATAATGAATTTAGATTGATCGATGCCATTAATGTTGGAATCAAGGTCTACTAGCACAAACAGCTAATGTCCTAGGTGAACCCATCCCACCTAGGAGCAGAAAAGAAATGGAAATTAGTTGAAATCAAACATTCTCGTAATTTACTTCAGGGAAAAGCACAACAAATATAAGGCATTTTCATAATTTTACTAAGGAAAAACTCCAACAGATCTCAATAGTACTGTGTTCTCACATAACACAACACGATTAATGACCATATTCCCAGATAACATTACAGAGACAGTACTGTGATATCACATCATGCGACAGTAGATATATTACAACAGAAACTTAGTGGTTAAATTATATTTTTGGAATCCAGTACCAATATTAATGTCTTAAACGAAACTTTCCTTGACACGAGGGATTGGTATCTATCTTGAGGATACAAATAATAATGTAGGATAAATACTGCATAAGTTCTGAAGAACTAGATGCTTTGTGATGAATTGAACAGTAACTTATGGTTTAGAACAGCAGCATGCATCTAACTAGTCCATGTTATACAAGAAAAAACAGTGCAACACATGAAAAGCTCCTACGAATTAACAAAGCAACATCAGCTCATAATGAGCCCAACAATGAGCCTAGCTAAGTACTTGTAGTTACCAGCTCAGCATAAATGCATACCATCTATCACCTTCAAATATTGGCTATATCTAGTGAATGAGAAATGTCTGAATAACCACAGATATATCTAATTCCAGAATTCAACTGCCTCTAGCCCTCTCCTAGTGCTGAACTGCATCCTCACAACCAAAGATCATACAGGAGAATGGCAGAAACAAACAGGTAAGCCTGTTCGGCTTGTTTCGACTCGGCTTATTTCGGCTTTTATTTCCTCCCACATAACATTATTCCATTTACCAGTCGAACACTATTCAATAGATCAGCCGAATAGACCAGGTCAACCCATCCCGGCCACCTAGCTAGAAAAAGAATGGAGAACACTCAAACTAAAACATTGTAAGAATCTACTTCAGGAAAGAAACCTCCAACGATTAGGAATGAAGCAATTTTCAGAATTCACTAAAGAAAAACTCCAACAGATCAATACCATATTGTGTCCTCACATATATATAACACACAATATTATATTATTAACCATACTCCAATATAGCATTACAGCAGACAGTAGTAGTACTGTGTGATATCACATCATCACACAAACAGCAGATACAAGTCTTAATACAAGTCAAGTTTGTAATAAAAACCCTTAGTAGTGTTGGGTTCACGACATATATAAACTTAAATGGAAGCCATGCCGATCAAGGTTCCACAGATGGATTATTGTATATATAGGGAGAAAGAAGACCACCATGTCAGTCTAGGAAGCTTCTGGGGTTTATTCCAATGTTTCGCCATTCATGTGCCCCAAGGCATCCATGTGAAATTAGCTCAGAATTGGTTGTTGTGAGCTTTCTGCTTCCTCTTTGGAATGAACTTCCGAGCCCATAGGTGTTTCCCCCTTATCACAAACTTGACCCTCTGGCGACCAGCAAGGATGTAGTACAGGGTTTCTTGATTGAAGAACGTGATGTGTGCATAAAGTGGTGGCTTTGGTGGAATTGGCTCCTGGACACTTATGAGTTCAACATCATCTCCAAAGTTCCTGTCAAATCAAAGAAATACAACACTAACATTATAAGGAAAGAACAAGCATATGTAACTCAAATACTAAAAAAAAATATCCTTTTGTACATAGTAAACTACATAAACTTGAGGTATTTGAGCAAAATTTCATTGTAAATGGACAATGTTAACTGTCTTTTTTTTTTGAGATCAGCGAGAAAATGTTAACTGTTCAGCAACCATAAAATTCAGTTTACGGCATATCTGCAATTTTATTAACACGGCAAGGATAATAGACTTTACCCTGTGAAAAACTCATACAGTTCATCTGCAGTAAATGGGTAGCCATTGGAGAAAGTCACGAAGAGTGTTCTCTCATCCCGTGGTATGGTTGGGGTTCGCGGTATCTGGATCTGTACCAAAACATGTCACAGAATATTTGAAACAAAATAGTGAATGATATGTATATATCGTAGATCAGGAAAGGAAGACTTTATTTGCAACTTTCTTACTGCTTCAGCAGCTGGCTCCTCCTCCTCCGTTATGGTCAGGGATTCGAAAAGGGTAGCCAAAGGGTACGACGATGACAGGCACTGCTCGATTGGGTTCTCTATGTCTTTGAGGATGTGAGGTTTCGGAGCCGGCACAATGCTCCTTGATGAACTTGACGAGCCTGCTTCTTGGGTCTGAGCACTCATATAGGAAGCCTTGATCCTGGACAATAGATCCTTCTGCACGCAGGAATGGTATGATAAGGGAAATTAACAAAGTGAAACGATTTATTTTCAGCATCTCTCAGACTTCTTATTGCAGATCTACAGTACAGCAGATAGGCTCCCTTACCGTGCTCATGGACGACGAAGCTCTTGGCACCACGTTCTGCTGCTGCTGCTGAGCTTGACTGGCACGTTGACAGAAGCGTTCCTTCGCCGTCGCCACTTCCAGAACATCCTCCAAAACCTTGGAGCAGACATTGTTGAGGTAGAAAACGATACCTTTCAAAGCTTCTCTACAGAAAGAGCCTCCTCCTTGTTGCTGCACTACAGATCTGTGATTCGGCTGCTGGTGGTGGTGACCGCCGGCGGCGTTGAGGCGCAGAGTAGTTTCGATAAGCGTTTTGGCAGCCAGAGCAATGGATCGGAGTTGGTGGTTGTCGAGTGCGTCGATGCTTGCAAGGAAGTCAGCATGGCCGATCCCTTCGAGCCACATCCAGAAGGAGATGACCTCCATGGAAAGGGAGGACTCGAACTGCAGGGTGAACACCAAGCGGATGAACAGCTGGCGCACGATCATGTGCACCGAACGAGTTGCACTGAAGATGCCGGGAGCCATGGCAGCGAGGAGCTTCAATGCGAGTTGTGGAGAATGGGGAAGAGGATTGGGGAAGATGGGGTGTCTCGAGACTAGGCCTCTTATGAGTTACTAAGCAGATCGATGCATAAGTGTTCACTTTGGGTTGTTTGGGATTTCTGTCCACATTCGATCGAGATGTATGGGCCCACAATGCATTACTGGAGCATAGCCAGAGGGTGACAAAACAGCCATACGAAGCAAAAGCTGTACTCATTTAAAGATGGAGTCACATTTTGAGCGCACCTGCCAAAAAACTGATGATGGAGTTTTTGCATGCACCACCTTTGGAAAAATTGGGCACTCGCACTCACAAAGGCACAACGATTTTCCTGTAGCGTCTATAGGTTGTAGGAGCAAGTGCATGCGAATCCAAGTCCAAGGGTTGTTGAGAGGTCCTTTGGATGAATAAGGGAAAATGTAGGCGGCAATTGCAAATGTTTGTAGTCACAAAGATAAAGTTGGTAAAAATTAATGTTCCTCTAGCTAGGAGAAGTATATCTTTGCAAGAGACCGGATGATCTGCAGAAAAGGATTCCAACGGGGAACATAAGATTTCGTCGTAATCATTTTTGGGCAAATCCTTAATGTGGAATTGAATGCATTCCTTCAAATGATATAGAGGAACCAAGGATTTTTAACTAAGAGTTTGGTTCAACAATTTCTTTGAACTACCCAAGTACATCTTGTTTACACTTGAAATTAAAATAAACACACTTTTGGTAATGCATTCCACAAAACTGGATGTGTTATGTTCATATATAGATCTATGGAGTACCAGAACTATATTAGTACTAATATAATGAGACGGGGGATAGTGGTAGCTAAAATTCGACATAGCGATGATAAGCTAGTTTCGGTATCGGAAGATTCAAAATTAAATATAATTGGTCGCTACATTTGCATAAGGAAAAACTATTGGAATAGAAAGATCATTAAAGCGTGAACTCCGACACTTCTTGAACACACACGGAACAACTTTTAGCCCATCAACCGTTTTCACTCGGAACTTGGCCCATTAGCTTCAACGCCACGTGTTAACGGCTTAATAACGCACAAACAACAATTATGAAAAAATCCCCTTCTGGTCACAAAAGAATCATGCAAAATAACTCTTTTTTTTTTAGAAAAGGGTGCAAAAAACTCCTATAATGAATGATATATACCAGTAAGTTAAGGAATAATGTTTGTTGAAAGCTCAGCTATGGTGGTGATTATCCATGGCGTGCTCAGATAAGGAAGATGCCACTTGTACAGCAGGGTGGAGATCACGGCGGAAAGACCGGGTCGTCCACAGGAAAGTGACTTTTTGCCTAAATGGCAGGGTCGTCCATGCAGTGATAACCGTCTCTCCCTGGTTTCCAGTACGACCAGGCGTTTTTTTCACCCAGAAGGCGTCGTCTTCCTCCTCCGATCCGTTTCTCATCCCCTGCAGCCCACATCTCTTCACGCGAACTGCAGCCCGGGAGGAAGCCGAGACCTACACGCCATGTCTTCTCGCTGGATCAAGCCGGAGGTATGTGTTGTGTGGATTAATCTCTTTCACGAAAGTTCATTCGCCCTGTGCATATGCAAGTTTGGAAGTTTCTCGGCTTACATTATTGCCAATAATGATTCTAATGCTCATGCTCATGGATCACCAATCTGGATTAGTATGCAATTAAGATCCATTCAAGTCATGCAAGCTGTAAATTGATGGTATTTTATGCATGCAATATATGCAACTAACAACGGTCATCTGTCAAACACCAAACAAGGACAACAATGCATCGTCACCACATTTCAAAAGGAACAAAAGATCCATCGTCGTGTGGTGTACATATAGAAACAATCGACGACATCGTGGTCACGCATAGATCATCACTTGTACATGTATATGGTTTTGTTGGATGCAACGAACGGTGAGGAAGGAATTGAAAGGAATGAATGCGTGCGTTCGTGCAGGTGTACCCGCTGTTCGCGACGACGGGGGTCGCGGTGGGCATCTGCGTCATGCAGCTGGTGCGCAACATCACCACCAACCCGGAGGTGCGGGTCACCAAGGAGAAGAGGGCAGCCGGGGTGCTCGACAACCACGACGAGGGGCGGCGATACTCGCAGCACGCCGCCCGGAGGATCTCGCTCTACAACCGCCGCGACTACATGCAGGCCATGGACAAGGTGCCCACGGAGCCCACGGCGGCGGCCAGCAAGTAGCTAGCTACCTACAGAGGCAATGCGATGCGATGCGAACCATTAAACGGCTGATCGATCGATGATTCAGATAACTAGTACTCCTGTTAGGTATGTACGTGTTTGCGCTGCAAGCAAGCATTTGGAATGTCTTGATTGTGGACGAGACGATGCCCAGTACTGCAAATTCGTACTGGAATTTCTATTTTGGTTTGTTTTCGCCGTCGTTGGTATGGACAGGAACATTTGAATCTATAAGCTGTCATCCCAACTCTATAAGATGGATCTCAATATTTGCACTGTATTTTTTTTAGTGCGCAATAGCTGTTTTTCTTGATGTGTTTGCTTGTTTTAATTTTCCAGCCCTATTCCTACGTGGTAGCACTACTACACAGATCCCTATCACTGCCGCCCCAAATTAACCCTGCATCACTGCCGGTTTGGAGATCAGGTAGATATAGGTCGGACCAAGAACTCGTGGTGATGAAGGTTGCGAAAAATCAAAAAATAGCAGCCCGTGGGTTGCTACTCACCCATGTTGCACTACCCCCGCCCCTCCCCCTCTCCACCCACAGAGCTCGATGCCCGTGGAAAGAGAGAGGGGTAGACATACATAGAGAGAGAGAGAGGAGGGAGGGGAGATGGAGAGAGAGTCCACGTACGCTGCCAGATCCATGATGTGCTGCAGCCTCCCCCACCGCAGCCGCCACCACTCGTCAGGTTGCGCCCATCGTACCATTCTGGCCCCGCACGTCACTGTTGTAGCTCCTCACATCTCTCTTCCTCTATCTGCCATCAACGCCCCCTCCTAGCGTTGCCTTCGTCCCTTCCTCCACCGCCGCTCCTCACTACCCCCACGAGCAGAGGTGCAAGTGGTGAGGTGAGGGGAGGGCCAGGGAAGCAGAGCGCCGGCCGCCATCGCTGGGATAGGGTAAATCGAGGAGAGGAAAAATGGGGAGGAGACAAAGAGGGAGGAAGGAAGAAAGGTTGAGCGGCGCGGTCAAGTGGATGTGGATATAAGAGGAGGACTGGGAGGGAGCGGACGTGTGTAGTTCAGTGATTCACGGTTTAATGTACTTTCGGGTCCGCCCGCGACTTCACCACTGGCTGAGGCTCTTCTTCGGAACCGGTTGTGACACTATCACCAACGATTTGCGGCAATCATATCGTATTATCACCACATGTCTATTTTTAATTGTCGGATCACGTGTCGATTTGGCAGTGATAACTATATGTGTAGTTTTGGGGCATCCAGGCCAAGACAACAACTAGACGTGGCAAATTAAAAGAGGAGATTAAGCAAGAAATACCATTACCATGTATGGTCATCCTTCTTTTAATGTTTTGTCTCTCTTCTATTTTTGCTTAAAAGTTTGCTCTCTAACCATTTTTGAAATTTTCTAACTGATTTCATCACTTTTTTATAAAAAATCCGTGAATTTAATTGTAAAAATATATATTATTTTATGAAGTATTTGTCTCTTTTTTTTGTGAAAATCGACCCAAGGTGAAAAAAGGAAGAACAACACTGGTAAAGAACCGGGCATTAGTCCCGGTTGGTAAAGAGCATAGGGCTCTAAAGGCCAACCGGGACTAATGCTGAGAGACAAATGAAACCCCCCTAGTCCTGGTTGGTCACGCCAGCACCTGTGTGTGCCCCTTTACTCTAGGTTGGTATTAACAACCGGAACTAAAGGGGCCTTCCAGGAAAAAAATCCCCCGTCCCCATCATCTGTCTGCACAAACCTCAAGCTCCAACTCCATCATGTTCTTGAGCTCGAGCTCCAAATCAACAACAAAGAAACAAATATGCTCATCCATCAATCCATCACACAAGTCAAAGCAACACATTGCTATCGACTTCACAAATCAAAGCAACAAACATGGTAGCCCACAAGAATTGATTCACAAGTGACAACACAATGCTATTGATTTGATTCACAGATCACAAGCATACAAAAATAAGAACAAAACACAAGAAAAAAGGACGAGCTCCCTGCGCCGCCGCACTAGACCGCTCCTCGAGCTGGGCCGCTCCGCCGGCATCGTTGTGCCTCGCGCAAAAGGCTTGTTGTGCCACCGCACCGGCTACGCCCCGCGTCGGCCGTGCCCGCACCGGAGGTGGACCGGCCGCTGAAGGTGGCCGGCCGACCACCGGTGCTCGTCTGTGCCTGCGCCGGAGGATGGCCAACCGCTAGTGCTCGTCCGTGCTCCGCACCAAGGCGGCCTGGATGCCGGTGCGAGCTACGCTGACGTCATGCCCCGGTCTCGCACCGCCACCACCCGCCTGCTCCGCCGCCCCGGCCGTGTGTCGCCGGCCAATGAGACAGGGAGAGAAGGAGAGGAGATGGAGCAGGAGGAGATAAGGATAAGGACTAAAGGGAGATAGAGGAGAATTGAAGGGAGAGAGAGGGCCAACGTTGGGCGGGGGGAAGAAACTTTTAGTCTTGGGTGGAGATCCGACCCGAGACTAAATGGTCTCCTTTAGTGCCAGGTGGAAACACCACCTGGGACTAAATATTTAGTCTCGGGTGGAAACACCACCCGAGACAAAAAGTCTGCACAAATAACTGTTGTCGCGTTAGCTTTTCACCATGGGCCTTTAGTCTAGGTTGGTAATACCAACCCAGACTAAAGGGTCAGGGCATTTGAAGAGGGGAGAAACCGGGGGTAATTATCTTAGCCCCTAAACCCCCGAAATCAGGAAGGCTAATGATGGGCTGCATCTACGAAGGCCCAACATCGACCTTGACAAGCGTGCCCAGCTTCCCTTCCTTAGGGACAATGATGCAGCCCCATCCGCAGGGCCACCTCCGACTTAGGTGGCCACCCCAGCTACCTCGACAGGCGGCTCCGCCTCGCACGACCTAAGGCTCCTTTCGCTGCAATCCATCGGCCGGGGCCCCCCAGGGGGAGGGCTGCAACATGGCGCAGCCGCCGCCGCCCGGACGTGCAGCAGCGAGGCGGCGGATCTTGTCAGGAGGGCATGCCATGATGAGATTTTTCCCGACGTGGGAAGCGGACTGCTCCGACGTCCCATCACCTGGATGCCGAACAGTGGCGAAGGACACGCGAATCCTTCACCTGCAAGACATCGGACGACGATACCCGACCCAGCAGGTATCAGAGGGAAGGTCGAGGCTTGCACGAGAAGCCCCGACCTAACAGGACTGGAGTGCTCATGGGTCGGGAGAAGCCGCCTTGGAACGGGAGCCGCAGCTACGCCGCCCTACGAAGGCTACCACGGCTAGCACAGTGTACGGTGCCAACGGGAGACCAAGGCACGCGGTGGCAATCGCTCCAAAGACTGCTTGTTGCAGACCGGGTGACGCCATTTTACCATCTTAACCCTTGTACACCAGCCCTCCTTGGACTATAAAAGGGGAGGCTGGCACCGTAAACAGGGGGTCCGACACGCAGAACACAACGTACAAGGCCAACAACACACCACATTCACCGATTGAGCACTTGTAGCTCACACCCACATCCAGAGACTTGGGACACACTCCCTCTCTCGACCTAAGCTTGTACCCCCTACTACAAGCCCCTATGGGCATATAGAACATCTTCCCGAACTGGACGTAGGGCACCCCCTCGGTGCCTGAACCAGTATAATCCCAGTGTCTCTAAGCCCAACCATCCGGATCAGACGCATGAAACATACCAAAATTTATTTGTCGGCGGTATCAAACCCCGACAGTTGGCGTGCCAGGTAGGGGCACTTCATGTGTCACGACGCCAAACAAGGGTCCGGATGGCCCATTCCGACGAACAGCAGGTGCGCACCACGGTGCTGCGCTTTGGCTCCCTGGACTTCGTCTTGATGGTCGGTCCGAGTCGCCCGGGGTGTTCTCGCGGTCCCAGCATGACACACCCGTGCCTCCTCAGGACTAGCCGCCTGAGGAGCCGCGGGTGGCGAAGTCTGCCGCCGACCGGGTTTGGGACCTGGTCGGCCGCAACATGGCTATCGCTCTAGGGCCGAACCCGTCCCAGGAGCTCTTCCGCTTCCAAGCGTTCGCCACCTCCATGCTTGTGTTCGGTTTGCAGGAGGAGGAGGCGACTGACCTGGGACGAGTTCAAGCTCTGCTACGACTCCGTGTACCCCGAGGGGCAGGCGTGGCTCCCCTGCAGCGAGACGGATGCTCCCGCCGCCACGGAGAGAGGTATCCCAGCGAGCCGTATAAGGTCGAAAGCTCGCAAGAAGGCACCGACGCCCCATGATCCGAGGCGCGAGTGTTTCGTCCTCCAGCAGCAGGCCGACGCGGTCCGCTCCACCAACTCCGACGAGAGCTCCGCGGAAGGTGAGCCCATGCCCGACGCCCGCTTAGCGAGGAACCCCGCAGACGAGGGCGATCATGAAGCTGCAGCGCAGGTCACCGACGAGCCTCGACGAGGCTCGTAAGGCTCTCGAGGACGCAGCGTGCAAGGCTCCACCACGCCACGGCCGGAGGCCGCTGGGTAACGCCCACGCCGCGAGCGCCGCATACAAGAGATATGTCACGCATCATCGGTGATGTTCACGAGACTCCCGTTGCCAAACGGACCTCCTTGAACCTCACTGCAGCGGCCGTGCTCCTCCGGGCCCGCCCCGAGCCGACGACCCCGGAGGAAAAGAAGTTCACAAGACTTCCAGACGCCTCGATGTGGCCGCGAGCAGCAAAGTGAAAGTGGTCTCGTCTCGACGGCGCGAGGCACGGGCCCCGACCCAGGAACGCTCGGTTCATCGCGGGTCCTCACGCCCATCGGGGCAGCTGGGCCGGGCGGAGAGCGTGCACTCGCCCACCGGCCGCAAGGTTGACTCTAACCACGGAGCCCGAGACGCATTCTCGACGCGCGGGAGGACGATGACCAGAGGTGGGTCGGACGGCGAACGCCCGCCGGGGAGGAGTACAACCGGAGGCGGCTGTTAGGGACAAGAGGAAGACCGGAGCCGGAGCCCGACGCCTGACCCCCGAGGTCCGCGGGCTTTCGGCGTCAACGTTCTCACTGCAGCCCCAGCTCAGATCGTGCTTCACCACCGCCGCGGCACGATGGGGAGACCAACCCGAGCGTATGGCTTGAGGATTATCGCCTTGCCTGCCACTACGGCGGGGCGACCAATGATCTGTTTATCATCAAGAGCATCCCGCTGTACCTCTCCGACTCGGTGCGTACCTGGATCGAACACCTCCCCCGAGGGAGGATCAACAGCTGGGCCCAACTCCGGGACGCCTTCATAGGGCACTTCCAGGGCACCTACGTGCGGCTCAGTAATGCCTGCGAGCTTCGCCATTGCCGGCAAAAGAAGGGCGAGAGTCTCCGTGACTACATTCGCCGCTTCTCCAAGCGCTGCGCCGAGCTCCCCGATGCGGCCGACAACTAGGTCATCACCGCTTTTCAGGACGGTACCACGTACGAGACCCTTGTCCATCGGATAGGGCGAGTCAAGCCGAAAACCATCCGAAAGCTCCTTGACTTGGCCACTGACCATGCTGATGGGGAAGAGGCCGTCGCTTTCAGCAAGAGGAAGCGCGAGGAGGAATAGGGTGAAGCTCCAGCTACCCGCCCGGAGAAGAAAAAGAAGAAAGAACGCAAGCTCCGCAGCAACAACCTGGTGGCGGCGGCCGACAAGCGACAGCCCAAGCCAAAGGCTGGTCCCCCGAGGGATCACTTTGTGAAGATGCTTGAGGCACGTTGTCCTTACCACGAGACTCCGGTCAAGCATGCCATGAAGGATTGCAACCTCATGAAGAGATACCTCGGCGGGAAGAATAGGCTGCAGGACGCGTCCAACGCCGGCGCCACCAAGAACGTCGAGCACGACGATTTCCCCAAGGAGGATGGCGTGGTCATGATGATCTTCGGCGGAACGCCTGCTCGCCCTCTGAGGCGCAAGCATAAGCGCATCCTGCTGGAGATCTACCACACTGAGCCGGTCGTGCCTTCGAACCTCCGGTGGTCCGAGACGGTCACGCACGTGACCGGCGGATCACCCCGACCACATTCCACAACCGGGGGCTTACCCCCTCGTGGTGGCACCGCTCTTCGGCACCAAGCGGGTGCACAAGGTGCTTATGGATGAGGGGAGCGGCCTCAATATCGTCTACATGTCCACCCTCGACGGCATGGGGATCCAGGCGATCTCGGCCCGCCGTCGTCGACCCGCTTTCACGGAGTCGTGCCCGAGATGGAGGCGGGCCCCACCTGCAGATCGATCACCGGGTCACCTTTGGCGACGAGGGAAATTTCAGCAAGGAGATGCTCACCTTCGAGGTCGTCGGCTTTCCGGGAACATACCATGCGATCCTCGGGAGGCTGGCGTACGCGAAGTTCATGGCGGTCCCCAACTACACCTACCTCAAGCTGAAGATGCTCGGACCCAAGGGAGTGATCACTGTCAGCACCAAGCTTCAGCATGCATTCAAATGCGACACTGAGTGTTTCCACTTGGCGGACTCACTCGTTCGCTCCAACGAGCTCACCGCAGAGCAGGTCCCGGAAGAGCTTGACATCCTGGAAACCGCCAAACGGGCGGCATGCTCGTTCGAGCCCGCAAAGGACGCCAAGGAGGTACCTGTGTCTGGGCGCACCCTCCGCATCGGTTCGACGCTCGAGCCAGAAGAAGAGGAAGCGCTCGTGCATTTCCTTAAGGCGAATCTCGATGTTTTCGCATGGAAGCCGTCCGATATGCCTGGCATCCCGAAGGAAGTCGCTGAGCATAAGCTCAACATCAAACCGAGCGCCAAGCCGGTTAAGCAGAAGCTGTGACGCTTTGATGGTGACAAGTGCAAAGCCATCCAAGAGGAGATCAAGAAACTCCTTGCAGCGGGCTTCATCAGGGAAGTATACCACCCCGAGTGGGTGGCAAACCCTGTGTTGGTGAAAAAGAAGAGCGGCAAGTGGAGGATGTGTGTCGACTACACCGGTCTGAACAAAGCATGCCCGAAGGATCCGTTCCCTCTACCACGCATAGATCAGGTTGTGGATTCGACCGCGGGGTGCGAAAGCCTCTGCTTTCTCGACGCCTACTCCGGGTACCATCAGATTGCAATGGACTCAGACGATCAGCTCGCCACAGCCTTCATCACCCCTTTTGGCTGTTTCTGCTACTCCTCCATGCCTTTCGGGTTGAAGAATGCAGGCGCCACCTTCCAGAGGTACATGCAGCGTGTATTCAACGAACTCATCGGTCAGTTGGTTGAGGCGTATGTCGACGACATCGTGGTGAAGTCAAGGCAAACGGGAGACCTGGTCCCCGACCTTCGAGAAGCTAAGAAAATTCCAGGTCTGACTCAACCCTGAGAAGTGTGTCTTCGGGGTCCCGCGAGGAATGCTCCTCGGCTTCGTCGTATCGGAACGCGGCATAGAGGCAAATCCAGAAAAAATCACGGCCATCACCAGCATGGGGCCAGTTCAAAACATCAAGGGAGTCCAACGAGTAACCGGGTGCCTGGCGGCCCTTAGCCGATTCATCACCCGGTTAGGCGAGCGAAACCTGCCTCTCTATCAGCTGCCGAAGAAGTCAGAGCACTTCGCCTGGACCTCGGAGGCACAGGAGTCACTAGAGTCCCTCAAGAAGCTGCTCGAGGAACCACCCATCCTCATGGCGCCAGCGCCGGGGGAGCCGATGTTGCTGTACATCGCTGCCACGACTCAAGTCGTCAGCGCGGCTCTGGTGGTCGAGCGCGACGTGCCCGACAAAGTGTTAAAAGTGCAGCAGCCCGTCTACTTCATCAGCGAGGTACTTTCCGACTCCAAGACCCGCTACCCGCAGATCCAGAAGCTCATCTATGCCGTGTTGATCTCCAAAAGGAAGCTCATGCACTATTTTGACGCACACCCTATCACAGTGGTTTCGAAATACCCACTCAAAGAGGTAATCCAGAGCTCGGAGGGAGAAGGAAGGATTGCTAAATGGGCTCTGGAGCTGATGGGGCAGAGCATCACTTACGCTCCACGCACTGCCATCAAGTCCCGTGCCCCGCCGACTTGGTCGAATGGACGGAGATCCAAACGCCTACGGCCCCGATCGAGCACGAGACGTGGGCGATGTACTTCGATGGATCCCTCATGAAGGAGGGGGGAGGAGCCGGGCTCGTTTTCATCTCGCCTGGGCGTGCGTATGGAATACATGATCCGGCTCCACTTCCCAGTATCCAACAACGTCGCGGAGTACGAGGCTCTCCTCAATGGGCTCAAGATCACCCTCAAAATAGGGGTTCGGCGCCTCGAGGTTCGAGGGGATTCCGAGCTCGTTGTCAATCAGGTGATGAAGGAAGCCAACTGCGTCAACCCGAAGATGGCAGCTTACTGCAAGGCTGTTAGGGAACTCGAGGACAAGTTCCATGGACTCGAGCTCAAGCACGTACTGCGGAAGTACAACGAAGCGGCCGACACTCTCGCAAAAGCGGCCTCGAACCGAACGCCAGTCCCAAATGGCGTGTTCGCAAGCGACCTGCGGGAGCCATCCGTTCGCTACAAGGAGGACGACCATCCCTCACCGCTAGATCTTCAGGAGGTCATGGCGTTGGGAGAGGCTTCAGAGCCCAACCTTGAGGACCCCAACTAGAGGATGTCGATCCTGGAGTGGATGGTGGTGGGAAAACTCCCAACTGACAGCACTGAGGCCCGACGCATCGCGCGACGAGCCAAATCCTTCAGGCTCATCGATGGGGATCTTTATCGGCAGGGCGCAGCTAGAATACTCATACGCTGCATCCTCGCGGATCAGGGGCACCAGCTGCTGCAGGACATCCACGCGGGGGCCTACGGCCACCACGCGGCCCCCAGAGCGATCGTCGGAAGCACGTTCTGACAGGGCTTCTACTGGCCCACAGCGGTCGCTAACGCCAAGAACATTGTGCGAAGCTGCGAAGGTTGCCAGGTCCACGCCCGGCAAACGCACCTCCCGGCACAGGTGCTTCAGACCATCCCTCTCACCTGGCCTTTCGCTGTGTGTGGGCTCGATATGGTGGGACCATTAAGAAAAGCGCCCGGGGGCTTCACACACCTGCTCGTGGCAATCGACAAGTTCTCTAAGTGGATCGAGGCACGGCCTATTTGCAGCATTAGGTCGGAGGAGGCCGTCGAGTTCTTCACCGACATCATCTATCATTTCGGGATCCCGAACGCCATCATCACCGACAACGGATCAAACTTCACCGGCAAGAAGTTCCTTTACTTCTGCGATGACAATAGTATCCGGATAGACTGGGCCGCAGTCAGTCACCTGAGGACCAACGGGCAGGTCGAGAGGGCGAACGAAATGATCATGCAGGGGCTGAAGCCACGTATCTTCAAGAGGCTCGAGAAGTTCAAGGCACGCTGGGTGGCCGAGCTACCCTCAGTCCTCTGGAGCCTACGAACTATCCCCACGCACGGTACTGGCTACACACCTTTCTTCATGGTCCATGGGTCGGAGGCGGTCCTCCTGACCGACATCGACTACGAAAGCCCAAGGGTGTGCGCCTACACCGACGAAGGAAACCAAGTCTCCCTCGAGGACGTCATCGACCAACTCGATGAGGTGCGGGACGTCGCACTACTACACTCCGCCCGGTACCAACAGGCAATGCGGCGTTACCATGGCCGCACCGTTCGGGAAAGGGCATTCCTAGTCGGGGATCTGGTTCTACGTCGGGTCCAGAGCAACAAAGATCGCCACAAGTTATCACCGCCATGGGAAGGCCCCTTCATCGTCGACCAAGTTCTACGTCCCGGCACCTACAAGCTTAAAGACGAAGATGGCCGACCTATCACCAACGCCTGGAACATCGAACAACTACGTTGTTTCTACCCTTAAAAGAAAAAAGAAAGCTTTTATGTTCCCGTTAGGAAAGATAGCCTAGTTTTTCCTCTCCAGCCACAAGGTGTTTTCTTGTCGCCCAACAAATCCCTTGTAGCTCCCCACTCGGGAAAGCGGCATTTTTTTTCTTTTTTCTCTCTCCTGGTGCCCAGGAAAGCGCTCGTACTTCGACGCAACAAGGCAAGGAAATGGAAGAGAAACAGCTAGGGAAACACTTCAAGATCTTTAATAAAAGAAGGAGGCCCGACATGGTGGACACGGCCACAGTACGCAATGGCGGACTCGACCTACGACGCCTACGCACCTCCGGCTCCACCACCACCGCTGCCGCGAAGGATCTCGTCGATGTTGACCCCATCAGAGACGGCATTGGCGGCTCTGGTGAACTCCAGTGAGTCGAGGCAGCGGCGCTCTGCATTATAGTCGTGCCATCCCGTGGACGGAAGGAGAGCCACGGCTCGTCGATGCGCACCGGCCATGCCAAAAGTTTCGACGCCTCGACGCATCGGCGCACCGCCCCGACATGGTCGGGCAAGGCTCGCTGGTCCACCGCAGGCGGAGGAGATGCCACAACGTCGACGGCCGCCTACGCCGCAGCCGTGAGAACGTCAAGACGCGTCTCCGCGTCAAACTCTCAGCGCCGCAGGAGCCCCATCTCCCGCCGGAGCTCCAACATCTTGTCTTCCATATCTGCAGAGCAACGGAAATCAGGAAAACCCATAGCTCTCCAGAAGTCAGTCGGAGAACAAAAATTGTCCCGAGGCACATACCAGTCGGCGAGCCTCAGCTCCGTCGGCAGCGACGCGAGCCACCTCGACCTCCACCTCGACGGCGTCAAGCGCCGCACGAGCAGCATTTAGAGACTCCACAAGACGGCATCGATCGCGCAGGGCCTCCTCCAGGCGGCTCCCCATCTCTGCCACCTGCGTCGTAAGAAAGAGGACCTCCTCCCGGGACGCTCCGGCTGTGGGGGCCGCACCTACGGGCCGGGGCTCAACACCCGAGGCCGACGCGCCCCCGGGGCCCCTGCGCGCAAAGAAAGGAGGCAAAGACGATGAGAAACACGAAGAGGCTGGAGCAGCGCGACCGCCGCCGTCCGAGAAGCAGTACGCACCTCCGGCGGTGTGGCGACGGCGGCTGCGGCAGGTCACCCGACCTGGCGCGCTTCCCCCTGTCCATCACAAACGAAGGAGTCGATGTAAACGCTTCTTCCGAATCCTCACCGAAGTTTTTCCACTACCGCCACGAACGCTTCTGCAGGAGCTAGTGAGAAGAATGAGGCGAAAACCTCGAAGAAGGAGGGAGATTTAAAGGGCCGTCAACAGGGAGAGCACGACCGATGCACTTCCCCACGATCGCCACAAGCGGATGACCCGCCTCGATCGGAGGAACGACCGACCGAGTCGATTAAAGTCTCCCTGCGAGAGAAGTAATCACTAGGACGCGAACCGCCACTAGCCCCCGGGAGCTTAGGGCCACACGCGGTACGAAGGCTAGCCCAGCGAAGGGTTTCGAATAGTCACCGCCATCATCAGAGCAAGGGACGAAAAGGGATGGGCCCACAAGCGGCCGAAACCCGGGCGCACGAGCATCACGGGCATCTTGAATCGTGTTCGAGCCCCAGACGAAAAGTCTCATGGAATCACCATCGAAGGGGAGGCAGCGAGCCGCCAGGGTCAATCGAACGACCTTGGAGATAAATGAGATATTCAAAGGGGTTGATAAGATCGATCACCAGCTGATCCTGTCGGGAACCCGCGAATGGGACCCGGGTCTTACTCGAACTGGCCGCTAGTAGCTCAACGAGCACCACGATTCGGCCATCGAGGTTAGTTGTGGTACTGCTCAACCCTCCTTCCCTAACGAAAGGGATGCGTGAGGAGAACCAAACGAGCGCTAAGCTCGCTAAACGCCCCGAACAAGCGACACACGCCAACCGCTCAGGTGGGCGGCGACAAAACTTGAACAAAAGAGACCAAACACGGCAAAACGCCTTGCTCGAAGGTCCCAACAGTGATCTTTCTCCGTGTAATTAAATACATAAGCAAAAAGCTAGGATAACCAAAAGGTTGGGAGGTAAAAGGAAACAAGACAAGGCCGTGACGACGCCCAGATTCATGAGCAGGGCACCGCAACGAGAGCGAGGGAGCGATTGCCCAAGAGTAGACCGGGCACAATACGGCGGGCCGAGACTCTCGGAGATCCAATGCCCGCCGAACTCCCGTCGTCGGCCGCCGAGCGCAGGACACCCGATGGCCCCTAGGGCCGAGAAGTCGTCAGCACGCTAACGATCTTGACGATGAAGCATCCTCCTCGGAACAAAAGGAGGACACTTCAAGCGGGGACGCGGGCAGCCGAACCAAACTCAGGGGGGATCTACGCCCCCAGGGCATAAGAGCAGGAAGTTCTGATCCCGAGCGGATAGACCTGGACTACGACAGGGCGAACCGCTCTAGGAATCTGAACGCCTAACCCTGGCATGCGTCCCCGTTCGCTGAACTCCCACCAACATCAGGAGGCCTGAAGGACGGCACTACACTCAGGGGGATGAACCCCCCACGACCGGAGAAGTAGCTGTTTTCTTTCCCTCCCCATGTGGCAACCATGGAGTCTCACCGGGACGAAGTGGAGCTCCTTTCACTACAAGAAAAACGCCGATTAGTGACGCAAAAAAAAGCCGTTTCTCATCATAAACCGCGATTAATGACGCCGGTTGTAACGAAAACGCTCCGTCATTAATCGAGCGTCACAAACCGCGATTAATGACGAGACCTTATTTCCCGGCGTCATGAGTTTAATGACACGTGGAAATTCGTCTATACAATGCGTCATAACTTCATTCCTACAGCTTTGTCACGCTGGACAGAATCTAATGTGGCATCCGATGTGGCATGCCAATTGTGACAAATCGTATGCGTCATAAAACGAATTTGGCCTGCTTTGTAGCCGGGTCGAGCCCAAACTGTCAGAGGGTCTGGCGTTGTTCATATAGCCCAAAAATATTTTGTTGGGCCCAATTGTAGCTTTTCAGATGAAATTTGATTAGGGTGGGCCCGTTTTGGTTGGGTCGAGTCCAACAAGTGCGCACATTGTTGCGGCCTTCTGTGTCACGTTAATTTGAAAAAAAATTGACTTTTGGCCTAATTAAAAGTGGGCTAAGCCCAGAAGGACAATATAAAATTAACTAATCATGCATCAAGATTAATGGATTTAATTTCAATCGATCCTTTTTGAATAATTCGATCCGGTTGGCAAAATAGTAATCGGCACATATTTCTTTATACAATAAAGCAAACTGTTGTTTATTATCGCACGACCATATTGTTCATCACATATCACAAACTATTACAAGATAATAGATCACAAGGAACATTGATTAACAAAGCTAAATCCAGTTCATAATCACAAGAGAAAGTGGAGATTTGATCTAATGATCTTAAACTCTTCATCTTTTCTTGCTAAGCGATGAGCGAAGGAGGTCCTCACTGCCTCGGTTAGCTTCGCAACCTCTTAATCTCACCATCGCATTTTGAGTTGATTCGATTCTTCGGTCTTTTCTTCAAGCTACATAACTCTTTCTGGTGAGCAACAAACCGTTGTCGTAGTTGTACCCCATCCTGATTGGGAGCGTCAACTCGCTCTTCATCAACACTACTACATAAGGATTTGGTACCCATTCTTGAGTACTCATTTGCCTGCTTTTAATTTGTTGGGAAGAAGCACCATTGACTTGGTAGCTTCCATCTAGCAACAAGTGGATCCCAAGTCGATTAGGACCTTGTAATTAATTCGAACTAAGGAAACAAAGGTGTTAAGTTTGTTACCTTGGAGCAGATTTGAACAGGAGCGACTTCAGATGTTGACCCTTTGGCCCGCTGAAACAAGTACAAGAACAAGAGGTAAGGGTTGAGATCATTCGTAATCGGAAACAAAGGTGTTAAGTTTGTTACCTTGGAGCAGATCTGAACAGGAGCGACTTCAAACGTTGACCCTTTGCCCGAAACAAGTACATGAACAAGAGGTAAGGGTTGAGATCATTCGCAATCGGAAACAAAGAAGGTGTTGAGTTTGTTACCTTGGAGCAGGTCTGAATAGGAGCGACTACAGATGTTGACCCTTTGGCCCGCTGAAACAAGTACAAGAACAAGAGATAAGGGTTGAGATCATTAGCAATCAGAAGCAATTTCATCTATTAAGTTCAATGCTACATGAACGATCACACCCAATCCATCATCACCCAAGCATGCAACAAAAATATGGAAAGCTAAAGAACATGGGTAAGCATAATTTCATCCTTTAATTTCTACAAACCTCAAATAAGTTGACTTGGAACCATCTCTTGCAATTGGCAATGAAGATCCACAATCACCCAAGCATGCAACAACAATATTCAAAGGCAAAGAGCATGGGAAGCAGGTCCAATAATTTCATCTACAAATTTCTACAAACCTCAAATAAAATGACTTGAACAAATTCTTGCGATAGGGTACAGATGATCCACAATCACCCAAGCATGCAACAACAATATTCAAAGGCAAAGAGCATGGGGAAGCAGTCCAACAATATCATCTACAAATTTCTACAAACCTCAAATAAAATGACTTCTAACAAACTCTTGCGATAGGGTACAGTAGATCCACAATCACCCAAACATGAAAGAATATTATAGAAAGCCAAAGAGCATGGGGAAGCAATCTAATTCAATCGATCAATACAGGGAGGAGACCGCAGACCTGACGAATAGGATGGGAAGAAGGTGTCAAATGCTGTCTCGATTTAGCAGCCCGACCTTGCGCCTTCAGCATGATGTTCTGCACAATAGTTGCAGATCTGCGGCCGCTAGGGTGAGCCTCGGGGGAGCCGACAGAGCAACGAGTTTGAACCATCTTGCAGCTTCAAGGATGTTGCTGAGGAAGGCTGCCGTCAGAAGAGGAAGGCCGTCAGAAAGAGGAAGCCGTCGTTGGTAGCTAGGCCGTCGTTGCTGCTTCCACCGCAGATTTAGGTCTCTTCGGCGGTCGAGGAGAAGATCCCCTGATTTTGGAAAATTACCAAGAGGGAATTGGGAGACCTAGTTTCCCTCTTTGTTTTATATATAAATGAGGAGGACCAGAAGGAGAGGCGGGGAATTCAACATTTCAAGTCCCGCCTTTTTGGTCTAGAGCGGGAAACGAAAGACTTTGGATCATGGACCCAAACGGATGACCCAAACGAAGACCGCTTGGGTGTCGGACCCAAACGCGTCGGTGACCTTACGCAGAGGCAAGTTGTTGACTGGGTTGTTCGTGCCACCATGGATCATAGAATGGACAAACACACACAGGACTATACTCTACTTCATATTCACGTTAGATGGATGATCCGATTTTTGCTTTACAAATGTACTCACTGCAACAAAATAACGTACCATTTCAACTGTTTATTACATGACTACAAACACTTAAATAAAACATTAAAACTACAGGGGACCCTAGTGCAACCCTTCGTAATCTTCTATGGAGATTGTGCATAAATTCCGGGATGATCACATACAACCGCCCAATCATATGTGAGTATTCCGTGAGGAAAGATTCGCTCTAAGAGAGACATCCAAATCTATATGTCCCAGTTAAATAAGCGATTCACAATGATACGTCGGCTCCACATATGGTGATTGACATAATCTAATGATGACATCTTGGTTTGGATTTTCCAAAATCATTGACTCGTGTTGGTGCGGTGAAGAAGCGGGCGCGAAGGTCTTAGCCTTGCGGTCTCCGAGGAGTGGAGAGACAAGTAGGCTCGACTCGATGGACCGGTGGCGGACGGGTCAAGTGCGCCGCATGGCGGCAAGAAAAGCAAGACAAAGTCGTCAACTAGAGCCGGTGCAGGGTAGCAGCTCACGACCAGTAGTTCACACGGGGTTTGCGGCGGTTCACCACAAAATGCTGGGTTACTTGGTTGAGCCACAAAACCAAGACCGGAGGCTCGGCGGCGGAGGCAGGATGCGCCGAGAAGCTTCGATGCGGAGGACACGGCGGCGATCGCAGGCTTGCGTCGGGAGGACGTGGACTGCAGCAAAGGCGTGGCCGTCTGATGAAGAGGAGTGCTACTTGACCACATTGCCCTTGAGGCGATTGTATCTTAAGTTTAAGTGCTAGGGGTAGCTTGGTCATTTGCCCAACCCGGAGGGACTCACATATCTGACTCTAGGGTTTCGGGCAAACCATCCATCCGGATCTTCTCATTTCCACTGCTCCATAGCGTAGATTTTCTTCCTTTGTAGAGAATCGACCTCCGAGTGTATGGAAGCTTTCATGGTTTCCGATTTCCTTCTTGAAGCTCGTGTGATTTTCGTGTCTTTTGGGCTATTTTCGTTGGATTTCGTAAATGGCTTGTTCCTCCGATTACGGGGTGTTTGAGTTCGGATTTTCTTGTGGGATGGGATAGATTCCTTGCGCATCTTTGTGCTTTATCTTGACCCCTCAAACTCGGATTTTGCCTTGGATTTGAGGATTTCGGTTGGAACCCTAGCTTTTGGTAGAGCTCGGTTGTGATTCGATTCCAGCGATTTAGTTCATTTGAGGTCTCAAGTTTTGGGGTATAGCATCCCTAGGGACGCTTCACATCTCCCCAAATCTTGTCTCAAAACTCAAGCCGTTTGGGAGATCCATGGGACGGATAGGTGGAAGGGTGTTCGCGTTCTTGCTCTCGCTACTCCCTCTGGCACTGTTGCAGACCGGGCGGACAATCATCGTAGCGCAGACATCGCGGACCGTAGTGCCCGTCGATTCGTCGCTTGTTTGTGCGTTCGTGGTTCGATCCGTTGAGACAAGTGTTTTGGTTGGGAGTGGTTTTGGAGTCACGGCCAGCCACCGCGACCGCCCACGTACGAAAGTTACCATGGACCGTCGAGGGTAGGGGCACACGGACCGTCAATTCAAGGGTGCATCTTGGTTGTTCGAGCACCTTTTGCGGACCGTCGGGAGACCTCAGCGCCCGCCCCGCGGATGTCCGCTGGTCACCGGATGTCTGGACTTGCAGATCGCCTAAGTCCTTTGCTTCTTGAGTTGCGCATTCAGGGATTGTTTGAGGCTTGTTCCTAAGGTTGGTAGGTCCGTGACCACGCAACCTTGGTAAGCTCGATGTGGAATCCTAGGTTGTGAAGTTGGGGCATAGGCCAAGTTCATCCTTGGGAAGAATTTTATCGCTCCCATTCACTCCCCTCTCTCGTCGCCTAATCGGTCCTTCAATTGGTATCGAGTTGGTTCTGAGATCTTCGTGATTCTAACCAGCCTAAGATCCAAAGATGGCGTCAGGAGACGGGTTCGGGTCCTCCACACTTTGATGGTAAGAACTACGGATGTGGCGAGGCGGATGGCTACTTTCCTCCACGGCAAGGGTCGATCCTTTGGGATGTCACGGTGAACACATTATGTTCATCCGATGAACTTCCTAGTTCCGAGGATCGAGGGATATGTTCGACGCCAACAACAAGGCGGTCGACTACTTGTTTCGTGCTCGTGTCAATCCGAATTCGATCGGGTTCGATACGAGGACTTGGCTTGTAGGATTTGGGAGGCGTTGAAGAATGCTCATGCCGAAATGCTCGTGTTAGGCTCGGTTGTTTGCGACCACAAGAGAGTACGAGAACTTCACTCATCTCCCGGTGAGTCCATTGATAGCATGTTCCAGCGGTTCATGGTGATTGTGAACAACATGAGGGCTAATGTGGCGTGCCCGTCACGATGATCATGACGGTCGAAGCTCCCGCACTCTCTAGATCGTCTGTGTGGAGGAGAAGGTCGAGGCCATTCTTGAGTCGGAGAAATGAGACCCTCACGGTGGACGAGCCGCTTCTCAAGCTCAAGTCATCCAGGTGGACCGTGGGGTGCGAAAAGGATCGAGAACCCGACCGACCCTCATAGTCCGCTCTGGTTTATGGACCAAGGACTAATGCTAACATGTCTTGAGCAGTTCTTTGTCTTCTCTTGTGTCCATGCGGATGAGGAGATTGACGTCTTGGGTGAGGAGGATCTCGCGTTCTTGGCGCGGTGGTTCGGCGCATGTACGAACCGAAGAATGCTCGAGGAGCTCGGGCATGTGCTGCTATGCGGGAAGCACGGGCACTTTATCGCCGAGTGCCGGAAGCCATGGAGCTCAAGCAGCACATGCACCGTCAGGACCGACCACAAGCACCACTCGAGACGACCACAAGGCGTGGCGGATCTCGTGGTATGCTGTGCAGGCATACCCAGCAAATTCTGGCAAATAAGAAGTATATATAAGTATTTATAAAGATAAAAAAGAAGAAACACGCATCTGCTGCATACCTGAGTGTGCGAGCAAGCGTTCAAGTGCGACTGTGCAAGTAAGCAAGAGGCAGGTCGCGAGCGAGCATCAGATCCATGCTGCCATGCGCACGGGCAGGCGGCCAGCAATTAATGGAGACTCGGAAAAACACTCTAACGCTAATACACGGATCAGGTAGCACTGTGTCGGATTATCAGTTTGACTCCGAGTGTTTCACGGTTCATCTTCATCACGCGTCCTGCGTGCGCTCGTACTGATCAAGATCAAGGGCTCGGGAAGCACCATACAGTACAGAAAAATCAAGTCATCGGCTATCATCGACATCCTCGTCCCGTTCGGCGTCCTGCCCTACCAGCACACCGACATCTAGCTGAATTTGTATTCAGAATGGTTCAGGTGAGATTCAATCTTTGTTCTTTGGCTTTAAAAAAATATGTCAGCAAAATAATAGTGTAAGTCTCTACTTTACTGTGCCTATATATTTTATCGCTATGGCTTTTCAATCTATTTATACTGTATTTAGTGGATGGTTTCAACTTAATCCATGAATTTAAGTCTAATTGTGTTACTTAGAGCATATATACCGAATTAGGTAGAAAATTTTACAATTATTACCGAATTGGTAAACTAGATTTATCAAACTGTATATAAAATTTTTCGAGTGGCATACCCTAAGCTAAAATTCTAGATACGCCACTGCCACAAGGGCAAGAACAAGTCCGAGCGGAGGCCAAGGAGGAGTGGTGGTCACAAGAAGAAGGAGCGAGCGATAGTTGTCAGAGCGAGCGACATCGACTCGAGCTCTTGCTACTCTTCATCGAGCTCAAGTGATGAAGATGAGAACCGGCACAAGGGCAAGCGGTCAAGCAAGAACATCAACGGCCTGTGCTTCGCCACCCAAGGCTTTTGCGGCATGGCACACAGCTCCGCAAGCAAGAAGAGCAACAAGGATGACTCGGACTCCGACTCCGAGGATGAGGTAAACAATGATCCATCCTTCTTGGTAGCGGAGAATGCTAGGTTGAATGAATTGCTTGACAACCGTGATGATGTGCTTAGAAAGACCAACTAGGAGAAGAGGGAGTATAGGTCTTTGCTTGGAGAGGCTAAGGAGAAGGTGGTTGAACTAGAGTCTTTGCTTGTTGATGCTAGAGCTCAAATAGATTCTCTTAAGTCTGCTCCTATCTGAATGCACTGATTGTTCTGTTTTCCTTGGTGATTTGACTGTGCTTAAGGAAAAGTATGCCTCCAAGGTTGAGGAACTAGATGTGCTTAGGGTAGAGCTAGATGAGATGAAATCTAGGCCCTCCTTGCTTGGTGCTTGCACTTCTTGTCCTATTTTGCATGAGAAACTAGATGTATCGGTTGCTTTATGCTAGATCTCTAGAAGCTGCTTTGAAAGCTCCTATTCCTACATCATGCTCTACTTGTGAAGTAAATGTTGTGAAGAATTTGGAGCTTGCACACTATGTTGATCTTTTGCAGGATGAGAATGATGAGTTGAGGAAGATGATGGGTTGGTTGTCGGTCGTCATGAGCCTCAGCCCAGGATGATGATTGAGGCATACAAGCGCTATGATGGGCAAGCGCTTGGGGCGGATAAGGTTGGTGAGGGAAGTGGTGAGAATGAGGGGAAGATCGGTGATATCCCAGAACCACCAAAAACCTATCACAAAAATGCCTATGCTCCTAAGCCAAACCCTCTTAGGAACCGACTAGACACAACCCCAGCTCCACCCGTGTTTCCTCCACACACAGACAACTTCTAGAAACCCATCAAGTTCTAAGAGTGACTTGGGAATGAGTTCTTTGGGAAGAAGGGAGAGAAACCGAGTGAGGAGAAGCCAGAGCCCAAAGAGAGCCCAAAACCAAAGCCAAAACCAAAACCCTTCCATTATGAGCATTGTGGGAGGGATGGGCACCTAGCTGAGTTTTGCTTCAGGAGGAAGCGTGAGGAGAGGTTTGCTAGGGAGATGGCAAACAAGGACAGGTACCGCCCTTCTCGTGGTGTGCCTGAGCCTAGGATGGTGCCAAGGGGCGAGGGTGTGGTGCGTACCATTTACCCTCGGGAGAGGCGTGAGTTTGTGCCTCGAGGTGAGCCACCACATAGAGAAGGTGGTAGGCGTGTTGGGTTTGGGCGTGGTGAGTTTGCTAGACGTTCCTTCGCTCGTGGTCAATACGAGTATGGGGGGAACGATCGCAGTTTTAGGTCCCGGAGGAGCTACAGGCCACGGTCTCCACCTCGTGGTATGCGTAGTCCTCTAAGGGGATGTGTGGGTGTTCCACCTAGGAGAGATAGGATGGATTTTGCTAACCCCACTTTTGAGCAAATGGCACGGTACTGGTTTGATTCATTTTGTACTAACCCTCTTGAGTCGTTTGCTCACTCGCCTCGCTTTTTTATTTGGTGGGAGGCTTGAGGGCTTTTGGTTGATCGATCGCTGTTTCTCGACACATGACCGGAGATCGAAGGTGGTTCTCCACCTCACCCGGATGACCAAAGAGTACATCACTTTGGGGACAATGGGAAAGGTAGAGTGCTTTCAGAAGGTGAAGGTGAGTCGGTGACTCTTAGGCGTGTTGCTCTTGTCAAGATTTGGGGTTCAATCTTCTTTCGGTTTCCCAACTTCTTGATGAGGGTTTTGAGGTCCGCTTCAAAGCGGGCACTTCGGTGTTTGGATTCTCGAGGTGATCTTGTGTGATCACCCCCGAGGGTCAAATTTTGAGCCGATTTTTCTCGGTGTCGGCTCTTCTCGTTGTTAGTTCTTGGTGTTTCAGATGAGCTTTGGAAATGGCATAGGAGACTAGGTCACTTGAGTTTTGACTTGTTGTCATGCTTGAGTGGGCTAGGTTTGGTCCGAGGATTGCCTAAGTTGAAATACCAAAAGGACTTGGTATGTGCCTGTAGGCATGGTAAGATGGTCGCCGCCTCTCACCCGCCTCGACATCCGTTATTATGAGAGGCCATGCGAGCTGTTCCATATGGACTTGGTTGGTCCAGCTCGTGTGTGCTGGTGGGAAATGGTATGTCCCGGTTATAGTGGACAACTATTCTCGCTATGCTTGGGTCTTCTTTGACAAGGGGAGACGTTTGGTTTTGTGCGGGATCTAATCTTGAGGTTGAAGAATGAGAGAAATGGAGATGCCATTCGAGCTATCCGTAGCGACAATGGCTCAATTTAAAAACTCTCGCTTCAAACCTTTTGTCGTGATTTGGGTCTCGAACATCAATTTCTCTTCTCCTATGTGGCTTGTCGAATGGTGTGGTTGAGAGGAAAATCGCCCTTTGCGAGATGGTTCACGATGCTCGACGAGCATAGGACTCGAGGAGATATTAATGAGGCGGTGAATACCGCATGCCATGTTGGGAACCGGATTTTCTTAGGGCCTTCTTGAACAAGACGTGCTTTGAGTTCATGCAGGCGAGCACCTAGAGTGAGCCACTTGTGGCTTTTGGTTGTCGGTGCTTCATTCTCAAGAAGGGTAGGCTTGATAAGTTTGAGTCGAGGTCTTCCGATGGGATCTTTTGGGTTATGCGAGTCATTCTCGAGCATTCTGTGCTCAACCTTGATACTAACCTAGTCATGGAAACTTGCGAGGTTACCTTCGACGAGACCCACCATGCGGTTCGTCTGCTTTTGAGTGTGCGGTGACGAGATTGGCAAGAAGATCTTTGAGGAAGAGGAGGATGATGTCTTTGGAGAGGATGATGGTGATGATGAAGCTCCACGAGCATGTACCCTCTACTTCCACAGCGACTACGGTGATGGTCCATCTACACCGACTACGATCCGAAGATCAAGTGGAAGCTGCGGTGAGGAGGTGGTCTCAGGCGAGTGGCACCGAGGCGCGTTCAAGTTGATCATCCTCCTCAAGAATCATCGGCGATATCAATGAACGCGACACGGTCAAGGTCCGTGAATGTTTCTCACTTTGCTCATTCGGCTTTGGTTGCTACCTTTGAGCCGAAAGACATTGGACACGCCCTCTCTGATCCTAATTGGGTGAACGCAATGCATGAGGAGTTAGAGAACTTTGAGAGAAACCAAGTTTGGGAGTTGGTAGAGCCACCACCACATTGCAAACCTATCGGGACAAAATGGGTGTGGAAGAACAAAGAGGGTGAGAATGGTGAGGTGGTGAGAAACAAATTTAGGTTGGTTGCTCAGGGGTATAGTCAGAAGGAGGATAGACTATGAGGAGACATTTGCTCGTAGTCTGCTTGGAGGCAATTAGGATCCTTCTAGCCTTTTCCGTGGCTAAAGGGTTCAAATTGTACCAAATGGATGTGAAGAGTGCCTTCTTGAATGGGTTTTTAGAAGAAGAGGTTTATGTGAAGCAACCACCGGGCTTTGAGAGTGCTGAGTTTCCTCACGGGGTGTATAGGCTGAGCAAGGCGTTGTATGGGCTGAAACAAGCTCCCCGTGCTTGGTATGGCCGTTTGAGATGGGCAAGGTTGATAAAACTCTTTTTCTCCTCAGGCAGGGCGATGATATCCTTATTGTTCAGGTGTACGTGGATGATATTGTCTTTGGCGGCTCGTTTCACTTTTTGGTTGCGAGGTTTGCAGAGGACATGAGCAAAGAATTCGAGATGTCAATGATGGGAGAATTGCAATTCTTTCTCGCTTCGATATCAAGCGGCGGCGAGGGAACCTTTGTGCATCAAGCCAAGTACACGAAGGACATCCTCAAGAAGTTCAAGATGGACGACTCAAGCCCCGCCGACACCGATGAGTATGACTACGTTGGATGCGGACGAGGACGGAGAGCCCGTGGACCGGAAGGAGAGGAGCATGATTGGCTCCTCTTGTACTTGACGGCGATGAGGGGACATACGATTTCTGTGTGTACATGCGCTCGTTTTCGTGCCGCCGAGGACTTCACATCGGCGGGCCGTCAAGGGATCTTCGTATCTTCGATACACCCCGAGCTCGGTCTTTGGTACTCGGTGTCCTCTTCTTTTCTTCTTGGGTTTCGGATCTGCCGATTTTGGGTGTCGAGTCGATAGAAAGTCGACTCGGGACGTGCCGCTTTTGGGTTCTTCACTTGTTTCTTGGTCTTCTCGCAAACAATCTAGTGTAGCCTAGTCTACCACAGAAGCTGAGTATGTTGCTGCCGCTAGTTGTTGCTCACAGCTGCTTTGGATCACATACACGCTGAGTGACTTTGGTGAGGAGTGTTCCCATGTTCCTCTCATGTGTGATAGCACGAGTGCCATTAGTGTTGCCAAAAACCCCGTGCTCCACTCCAGAACCAAACATATAGAGGTGAGGTACCACTTCCTGAGAGACAATGTTGAGAAGGGAAACATAGACCTCATCCATGTGCCAACCAAAAGCGACTCGATATCCTAACCAAGCCTTTGGACCAATCTACATTTGCCCGTTTGGAGGAGCTTGGTGTTGTTTTCCTTTTGAGCTTTGGTTGGGGTTTGATGTACATACTCATGTTGCATTTTCATTTATGTATCATATCATGCTTGCACCTTTGTATCATAGACTGCATGTGTATCATATGCTTTAGGAATGTGCTTCTCCTATATACTTGGATCACCATGATATGCTGGATATGAGTTTATGACTTTGCTAGTGATGCTCATATGATGTATAGCGATGTTCTTGGTAGCTTTGGGATATATGCTTGTGGATGGCTTACTTTTGTAAAAATGCTATATATGTTCCTCTCCTATGAGTTGAATGCCTTTCATGTTAAATTTGTGCACTTAGGGCTATACCTTGCTTAATTTGTGCTTGGAACCATGTTCTTTTCATTTGGGGTCAAAGACCCATTTATCATCATGAATGTTTAGCCTACATGCTACCTTTGTGGAGAAGCCTAAGCTTCTTTTTGCATAAAGGCACTTCATGTACCATGCTTAATTTGTAAATCTTGAAATTGGTATGTGAAATGCTTGTGCTTGAAAAATATGCTTCCATGTCAAATTTGCTTTAAATTCCTTATCTTGGGTGCTAAACCGTTGCATGATGTTCACTGTTGAGAAGTCTCACATTTAGAAGTGGACACATGGCTCGGTGGCTTTGACATGACATGAGATAGCTTGTAGGTGTTTGTGATGATCTTGTGATGAGAATTAGTGACCTTGCATGAAGTTTGTGAGTTATATGTTGTTTGTGCTCATTTTGATCATGTTTAGGTCCTATGCTCATGAGAGGGAAATTTTTTGTGAAAAATGTTTCATTTTGATCATCGCTACGTCACATGCTTATATGTCCCTATCTATCTCGTTGGCGATGCTTGTACTCAATTTGTGGCTATCTTTCTTGTCTATGTCTCAATTTTAGCATGTTGTAGTACTCTTTGTCTATTTGAGAAGCACATGCTTGCATTTGTAGACTTGATTCATGCATTACCAACAAGGGGGAGGAATAGTACCCAATTCTTGCTTTGGGAGAAAGTTGAAAGTTGCATCTGAGGGGGCTTTGCATCAAAGGAGAAAATTGGGAGAAATGCATTTGTTCAGGGGGAGCTTGCATTCATGTGCTTTGGAGCTCTTTGTCGCTTGATTTTAGTTGTGCTCTTTTGCCGATGGTGTCGAGCCATTTTGCCTCACCTTGAGGAGTCAGCAATTTTGGAGCATTTTATCTCGGTTGTGTCGAGTCGTTGCCCTTGTCTTAGGGGACCGAGATGTTTCTCTCTCAAGTGATCTCGTTTTGGCTTTTGTTTGGTTTTTGATCACTTGTTTGAGTTTTCATTCTCGTTGGTAGGCGAGAGCTTCAAGCCCGATTGTGGCACACCCCAAACAAGCACCACTCGACGAGGGGGGGCGGGGAAAGCTATAGGCCCAAAACCTTCGACCCTTCTTTCTATATGGGGGTGCTAGCCCAGGCAAGGAAGTAACTCAATCTCAAAGCATCGCTAACGCGAGCAGCAGAACTACTCGGCTGCAAAGTGGGAAAGCTCCTCCCTCCTACCTAGGTGTACCTCTTCATTGGAGCAAACCATCCAAAGAACTTCTTACATTTAGAATTCCCACTACCACAGACTTGTTTCATAGCTTTCAACTGAGCGGGACCCATTTCTTTTCTTTTCTCTTTTCTGAATTGGTTACTATGTTTATGTTGTCAATGCACTCATCAAGGGGAGATTGAGGACTGGAGCGTCCCGAGGACCGGTGGATGGTCGCTCCTCGGTGTGATGAGTGATTGACAACGTAGTGAATCGACTCTTGGCGAGTATTGCAGTGCAAAGTTGCGGCTTGACTTGTGTTGGTGCGGTGAAGAGCGGGCGCGAAAGGTCTTAGCCTTGTAGGGCCTCCGAGGAGTGGAGAGACAAGTAGGCTCGACTCGATGGACCCGGTACGGACGGGGTCAAGTGCAGCCGCATGGTGGCAAGAAAAGCAAGACAAAGTCGTCCGACGAGCCGGTGCAGTGTAGCGGCTCACGATCGAGTCTGCAGACGGGTTTGGGCGGTTCACCACAAAACCGTCCGGGTTACTTGGTTGAGCCACAAAACCAAGACCGGAGGCTCGGCAAGTGAGACGGATCCGGGCGCCGAGAAGCTTCGATGCCAGAGGACACACGGCGGGATCGCAGGGCTTGCGTCGGGAGGACGCAGACTGCGGCAAAGGCGTGGCCGTCTGATGAAGAGGAGTGCTACTTGACCACATTGCCCCGAGGGATTGTATCTTAAGTTTAAGTGCTAGGGGTAGCTTGGTCATTTGCCCTACCCGGAGGGACTCATATATATAGGTCTAGGGTTTTGGGCAAACCATCCATCCGGACGCTTCTCATTTCCCTGCTCCATAGGCGTAGATTTTCTTCACTATTTTGTAGAGAATCTGACCTCCGAGTGTATGGAAGCTTTCATGGTTGCGTCGATTTCCTTCTTGTAGCTCGTGTGATTTTCATGTCTTTTTCGGGCTATTTTCGTTGGATTTTGTGCTCGGCTTGTCCCTCCGATTCGGGTGTGTTTGAGTTCGGATTTTCTTGTGGGATCTTGGATAGATGCCTTGCGCATCTTTGTGCTTGATCTTGACCCTCAAACTCGGATTTGGCCTTGGATTTGAGGATTTGGTTGGAACCCTAGCTTTTGGTAGAGCTCTTGTGATTCGATTCCGACAATTTAGTTCGTTTGAGGTCTCATGTTTTGGGGTATAGCATCCCCTAGGGACGCTTCACATCTCCCCCAAATCTTGTCTCAAGAGCTCAAGCCATTTGGGAGATCCATGGACGGATAGGTGGAAGGGTGTTCGCGTTCTTGCTCTCGCCTGCTCGCTCTGTTTACCGCTGACCCCGCTCGGTAGGCGCGCTGGGACCGTAGTTCGCTCGTCGCTTGTTCGTGGCGCTGCTCGTGGTTCGATCCGCTTGAGACAAGTGTTTTTGGTTGGGAGTGGTTTGGACCGTCTCGCCCAGCACCGCGGACGTCTGCCAGACGAAGTTACCCACGGACCGTCCGAGGGTAGGGCACGGACCGTCCGAATTTCGAAGGGTGCATACTGGTTGTTCGAGCACCTTTTGCGGACCGTCCGCCGAGACCCGAGGACCGTCCTCGATCCCGCTGGTCACCTCGCCGTTGTCTCCTCGGGACTCGTCGTCAGATCGCCTAAGTCCTTTGCTTCTTGAGTTGCGCATTCGCTTAGGGATTGTTTGAGGCTTGTTCCTAAGGTTGGTAGGTCCGTTATGACTACGCAACCTTGGTAAGCTCGTGTGGGAATCCTAGGTTGTGAAGTTAGGGCATAGGCCGAGTTCATCCTTCGGGAAGAATTTTTATTGGCTCCCATTCACTCTCTCTCGTCGCCTAATCGGTCCTTCAACACGTCCGCTTCGGAGGGGTGTGCAGTTCGCGGTTAACGCCGGTGCCCCAATCGCAATTCTCAATGACCTCCATTGCAATGCGATGAATTCGAATGGTGAGTATGCTCGAATAAATTTGGAATAGATTAAACCAAATCGGCATAATAAGATGACATCTCATAGCAACTTATCACCACAAAGTTCACCACCAAAGGCACCAACAAGTAGCAAACATCATACGATGATCCTAGCCAACACCAAAACACAATCATGATACAAGTTTCACAATAATCATCACTACTCATTCATAATCATAACTCCATCTCATGTTTGGCCTCCTACTGTTCCTTCACCTTCCGCACCTCCTACCGTGAATTTTTGGTCTTGTGGGACTCTCTTGCATTTCTTAAAGTTCTTTCAGAAGATCTAGAAGTCTCGTCTCAGGGCGAGGACTCTATAGGATCTCGAAAGAGATTGAAAACATCATAGAACACCAGCGAAAAGAGAATAGTTAAGACACACCTAAGGACAAGACAACCGAGGCGAATGTTCTTCTTACCATATACATTGGAATAAATGCGTCAATGAATGGGTAGGATATTGAATTTGTTTGGTCAGTATTTTCTTTTAAATTTTCAAGAAGTTCGTTGTCGGTTGACCGAAACGGTACTAATAGGCAAGGGTACCCGTTCAGTCCAACTGACAACGAACTTCTTGAACAATTAAAAGAAAAGACGGACCAAACAAACTCAATGTCCTACCCATTTATTGACGCTTTTATTCCAATGTCTATGGTAAGAAGAATAATCTCGCCTCGCTTTTCTTGTTCTTAGGTGTGTAAAGTTGTTTCTCTCTTTCAGCTAGTTGTTCTATCATGTTTTTGATCTCTTTGGAGATCCTAATAGAGTTCTCCCCCGATACGAGGCATCCAGATCTTCTAAAATAACATTAAGATGTTCTTGTAGAAATAAACTCATCCTTGGAGAAAACTCATCTCGATCCGAAAAATAAACTCATCTCGCCTATAAAAAACCCGAATCCCTTGAACCCAATTGTATGAGTACAAGAAAACAACCACCACACGCCACAAAACCTGGTTATTTGCTACCTACATAAACTCAGTAAGGGCATGGTTGTCCTAAATGAACCTATCGATCCCTCGAATGATGCAAATTGGAAACTAACTGAATCTAACACTGTGAATTGTGCAAACGCTAACAATCGCGAGAATCCGATGTCCCTTCAACGGTCTCGCATTCGAAATAGTATCTTCAATCTACCAATTCATAAAATGATGGACCTATCAATCCTATCAACTGTGCACCTCCACAAAAATCCATAAAACGAGTGGCTTGAAGCACATCTAGAAGCTAATAAAATACAAAACCCATCAGAAGACGATGCAAATTGTAAACTAACTGAATCTAACATGAATTGTCTATAGCCTATCAACTTCTAACACCTATCGAAGTGCAAATCTAAAGGTACCTAAATCTACCAAATATGCTCATCAATCCTCCAGATCCCCAAATCTAGATATCCCCAACCCTAGTAAGATAGGGGAAAATATAGCGGCTCAAACTAGAGGACCAACCTCGCCTTCTTTGTCTCATCCTCTTGTTGCCGGGATGTGGCGACGCAACCATCTTCCCTCACCGCTAGGATCCGCTATTCCTACCACGAACTATTGCATCCGTAGCGGAAGTCAAAAGTCTTTGCGAAGTCTGAGTGAAGTGTCTCGCCAGCCATTCGATACGTAATTATAGACTCAACTGAAACTTACATGTGGGACCTGGTCACAGTAAAGAATTCGCATGAACTATTAGTAGAGTTTCCCATATACCTATCACAACCAACAAGTGGTGTGCGTAAACAAAGACAACTGGCAAGTGTTCCTTCGTGTCCTCGGTTCGAACCCATGCCATGGCAAATTATTTTGCAACATTTCATGACCTATGCTTACACGTGGGACCTTGGAACTATTTATGACGACTTGGAACACTCTATTTTCGAAAAAATGCTTACATGTGGGACCCAACTGAATTTTATGACGACTTGGAACACTCTATTTTAAAATAATACTTACATGTGGGACCAAAGTTGGTTTATAACGCCGCTAACATGGCTAAAATGCTTACATGTGGGACCCTAGAAATTTTATGACGACTTGGAACACTCTATTTTCGAAAAAAATGCTTACATGTGGGACCCATCAAATTTTATGACGACTTGGAACACTTTGTTTTTAAAATAATGCTTACGTGTGAGACCGATGTTGGTTTATGACGTTTTTTCAGACCTTATGGCGACACAAAACAGCATGGAACAGGGAACGCCTGGCTACAGTACCAATTGTAATGCAAAAAAATTTTTGTCACTAAATTTGCTCTAAGTGAAATATTATGACGAGATCACCAGAACGTCATAAATCAATGACGCTAAAATGTGGTTGCGTCACTAGTCAACGATTTTCTTGTAGTGTTTTATAGGGCGGCACCTACCCAGCCACGCGAGGACAGCAGCCAGCTCGGTTTTAGCTTACACAACAAGTCGAACCAGGCCACCCACCGCCAAAGGTGTAATGAAGGCCCGCTACACCACGCCTCACATCGGCAGAAGCCGGCCACAGTGCCCCGTGATGCCGGGTCAAATCCCCCGTCCGGCCACGTCGGTCTCAAAAGGTGAGCCAAGATCAAGGCGGTTAAATAAACACCCGCGCAGAGCCTTTGACTCTACCACGGGCTCGGGGGCTACACCAAGAGCGCGCCCCACCGAACCGAAGGATAGAAGAAGAAGCTCAATGTCTCTGATCCTAAGGGGGAAATCCACTCTTTCCCCCTTAGGCTCGGGGCCATCAAGAGGGGAGAAACCGGGGTAATTATCTTAGCCCTAAACCCCGAATCGGGAAGGCTAATGATGGGCTGCATCTACGAATGCCCAACATCGGCCGCTAGTGAAGGACCAATTAGGCGACCAGAGGGGGGTGAATGGGAGCCGATAAAAATTCTTCCCGAAGGATGAACTCGGCCTATACCCCAAATTCACAACCACGGATTCCCACACGAGCTTGCCAAGGTCGCGTAGTCACAACGGACCTACCAACCCTAGGAACAAGTCTCACACAAACCCCAAGCGAAAGCGCAACTCAAGAAGCAAAAGACTTAGCAGCTCTGCGAGGCTCCGGGCGGACTGCCCGCAAGGACCGGGCGGACTGCGTAGGCGACCGTCTCATGGGTGTCTGCGTGCGGACCGTCGAAAATAGCCCCGAACCTCCAGATCGCACTCAAAACAGATTGTTCGTGCCCTACCCGCGGACCGTCCGCGCGGAAGAGACCGTCCGCACTCACCTCGCGGACCGTCCGGCAAACTCCGAGCAACCAAAAGCACTGGACAAAACGGATCGAAACGAAGCGACACAAGAACTCGCGAAGAATACGACGAATCGCTGGAAGCCTCCTCGTGGACCGTCAGCGTGGCGGACCGTCCGCGTGGTGCGCAGACAAGAGCTCGACCTCTTGAAGGTCAACTCCTCCTTCCTTTGCCCGATCTCCCGAATCAACCAAGGGATTGCTACCAAATCATAGGTGAAGATGAAGCGCCTAGGAGATGCTATACCTCAATTTGTAGCCACAAACCCACCGAATCGAGAGGAATCGAGATTCAACCGAGCTCACACAAAGAGCTAGGGTTCCAACCGAAATCCTTCAATCGGAGGCCAAATCCGGAGATTGGGGGGTCATGATCAATCACAAAGATGCACAAGACATCTATCCATGATCCCCACCAACAACCGAACCCAAACACCTTAGAATCGAAGGAACAAGGCGCACAAAAATCCAACGAAAATAGCTCGAAAGACACGAAAATCACACGAGCTACAAGAAGGAAATCAACGCAACCATGAATGCTTCCATACACTCAGAGGTCAGATTCTCTACAAAACGGTGAGGAAAATCTACACCTATGGAGGGAAATGAGAAGGCCCTGGATGGATGGTTTGCCCGAAACCCTAGAGTTAATATATATGAGTCCTCTCGGGTTGGGCAAATGACCAAGCTACCCCTAGCACTTAAGTAGAGATACAAACCCCTCGGGGCAAATAGGTCATGTAGCACTCCTATTCATCGCACGCGCGCACGCCCGCCCTCCCGACGCAAGCCTCGCGATCCCGCCACGTGTCCGCCGATCGAAGCTTCTCGGCGCCGATCCTGCCCGCCGAGCCTCCGGGTCTTGGTTTCGGCTCAACCAAGTAACCCGACGGTTTTGTGGTGAACCGCAAACCCCGCAGACCAGCCAGAGTCACACGCACCGGCTCCAGCCTATGACTGCCTCTTGCTTTTCTTGCCACCATGCGCCCGTGACTTGACCCTGCTCGCCACCGGGTCCATCGAGCCGAGCCTACTTGTCTCTCCACTCCTCGTGAGGCCCCGCAAGGCTAAGACCTTCGCGCCCGCCTTCACCTACACCAATACGAGTCAAGCCGCAACTGCACCGCAATACCGCCCGAGTCACCCACACCACGTTGTCAATCACTCATCACACCGTGGAGCGACCATCCACCGTCCCTGACGCCCTCCGGTCCTCAAGCCAAGCTAGGCCCAACTTCCTTCCTTAGGGGCGGTCCGCCCCATCCGCAGGCCACCGACTTAGGCGGCCAACTACTCGGCACAGCGGCTCCGCCGCATGACCTAAGGCTCCTTCCGCTGCAATCCATCGACCGGGCCCCTGGGAGGGTGCAACGTGGCGCAGCACCGCTACCGCCCGGACGCAGGAGTAGTAGGGCGAGCGGATCGCCTTGTCGGGAGGCGGCCATGATGAGATTTTCCCGTGGGAAGCGGATCTGCTCAGCGTCCCATCACCTGGATGCTGAACAGTGGTGAAGGACGCGCGAATCCTTCACCTGCAAGACATCGGACGACGAGACTCGACTCAGTATCGAGGGAAGGTCGAGGCTTGCACGAGAAGCCCGACCTAACACTGGAGTGCTCATGGGTCGGAGAAGCCGCTTTGAACGGGAGCACGCCGCACGAAGGCTACCACGGCTAGCAGCACGGCGCCAATGAGAGAGGCCACGGTGTGGCAATCGTTCCAAAGACTGCTCCAAGACCTCAGCAAAGACTCGTAGCAGGACACCATTTTACCATCTTAACCCTTGTGCACTAGCCCTCCTTAGACTATAAAAGGGGAGGCTAGCACCGTAAACAGGGGGTCCGACACGCAGAACACAACGTACAAGGTCAACAACACACCACATTCACCGATCGAGCCCTTGTAGCTCACACCCACATCCAGAGACTTGGGACACACTCCCTCTCTCGACCTAAGCTTGTACCCCCTACTACAAGCCCCGGTGGGCATATAGAACATCTTCCCGAACTAGACGTAGGGCATCCCCTCGGTGCCTGAACCAGTATAATCCCGGTGTCTCTAAGCCCAACCATCCGGATCAGACACACGAAACATACCAAAATTTACTTGCCGGCGGTATCAAACCCCGACAGCATTCGCGATATCTCACAGCCACGTCAACACAAATTCTTTAGTCGGGGCTCCAAGTTTCAATCGGGATTAAAGCCCTAAACCAAAGGTCGGTTCTCTACCAGTGCAAGTCCATTGACATGTGTAGCACACAATTCCTCTTTGGCATGCGTAGCACACGATAATATGCCCATTGTTGACTAGTTTCGTACAGGGAATTCTCATTTTGTTTTCAGCCTCAAACATTGCCCTGTCTTCTAAAAGCTTTCATTATTTGTTGTGTGAAAAAGTTGTAGATTTTTGTATGAAAAAGTTTGTTATGACGTTCCTTCTTCCCTGTGGTGAGAGATTAATTGTTTTGTGTCATCGCGGATGGCCAATATCTCTATGGATGCAAACTTCTTATCGTTGATTCAGATAAGTAGCATTATATCCGTTCGTACATGTTTATTTGCACGCATTTGAGCTATCTTCTACATGGAAGATATGTCCATGGATGGCCATTTTCTATTTATGTTTATTATCTATCTATCTCTAACAACTATATAGGTGAGACCCACTACACATCATGGATAAACTTCTCTCAACATGCAAGAACTTCACGTCATCATCCACTAAATCTTCTCTCAACATGCAAACTGTCCACATCACCATCCATTAGAATCATGAAATTACGTCTTCTACCGATTTTCTGCAGCTAATAGCAATCATGCATGCATTGTGTTAGTCTTTGCGAATATCATGCTACAAATTTCTAAGTAGTTCTCTCTCAATAAAATGAATGTGTTTTCATCTACATTGTTATTTGTAAAAAAAATATTGTGATGCAATCATTTTAGTGTTTCTACTATCAAATTGCATACCCAACTTTTATAGAAATTCCCGTAGTAATGTGCGGGGTATCGCCTATTTCTTGTTATTTATGTGGGCAAGATCAATAAATTACGCATTCCCACTTCACTTTTTGAGTGTGCAAGGCGTTCCCATTTCACATGATGTGTTTACTTGTTTTTTCCAGCCATATTGCTCATAATGCCTCAATTTTTATGAAGTTTAAGAATGTTCCAAAACAGGTCACGTCAGTTCCCTAGGAAAAGAGGTGCCATGAACGGGGTGTAGACCTGGCAAACAAAAAGCGCAGAAAAAGGTCCATTGGCAATATTTGTGGCACAACATCCTCATCCTAGCTTCTTTATCATTTTTTGTCCCTGGTCTGCTTTTTTTCTTATAGATTCATCTCTTTCCAAGCCGATTTTTGGAAGTTTCTAAAGCTTTTGTGAAAGTTGTTTACAATTACTTTTTGTGGAGACAATTTATTGATACTTTGTCTCAGAAAATATATTTTTTCTGTTCCAAAAGGATTAGGGCTTTTTCCCTGTGTTCCTGCGCGGCCTTGCCCTCTGCGGGCTCGGGCAGGCTCAGTTGTTAGACGTTTGTTTTGTTTTTCTTCCAGTGGACTGGGCTGTGTACAAATAGAGGGGATTTGGGCCATGCCATGCTGCACATGACGCGACGGCTGTTGCAGCCACCACACACGGCCCACGGAAATTTTTTTTATATTTATTTTTTACGAATTTACAAAAATATATGCTCAATTCAAAATTTTGCAAAACTATACTGATATCGCCATTTGAAGACGGTTGAACTACCGCCGCTTGAAACCGCATTTCAAACGGAAGTAGAGATAAGTCCATCTTAAAAAGTAACTTTTGTACAAACTCGAACGAAGATAAATTTTATATGAAATTTGTAACTTTCGTTGAGTTCTACAACTTTGTAATTCAAACTTTTTTTATTGAAACCATTTCAATGTTCAAATAATCGACAATTTTTTCTTCTCTTAGTAACATATCTAATAAAAATCATATTCTATTCGTATGAACTCATATGAAGATAAAAGTTATACAACGATTGTTAATTTCATCAAGAGCTCAACTTTGCAGTTCATGATTTTTGTTTGAAATCATTTTGGTGCTCAAATAATCGACACTATATTCAGACCTAAAATTTGACGAAAATTCCCTCTCGACAACATATCTTCAAAAACTCATAAAGTTTTCATATAAACTCGGATGAAGGTAAACTCTATACTGAAATTGTATATTTCAACGAGATCTACAACTTTGTAGTTTACACTGTGTCTATTTGAATTCATTTTGATTCTCAAATGATTGACACAATGTTTAGGTTCAAAATTCAAATTTTAGATCTGGATAGTATGTCGATTATTTGAGCCACAAGATGATTTTAAATGAAAAATATTTCAACTACAAAGTTGTAGATCTCGACGAAATCTACAATTTTCATATCAACTTTATCTCCGAGTTCATACATAAAAGTTATGATTTTTTGAAGACGGACTGACCCAGGATTGCTACAGTTCCCGTGGCGATATAGGTATTTTTTGCAAAACTTTAGGAGAAACATGTATTTTTCTAAATTTATAAAAAAATAATATAAAAACTAAAAAACTTCGCCCACGGGTATCGGTCGGCTCGCCGGTGTTCAAAACGACGTGATCACTTTTGGTACGGTGCGCCGCAGTTGCTCATCGAGGATGTCATTAAGTTGGGCATCACGTGCCAATTAACAGAGCAAGCTTAATGATTTTGGCAGCTATGTTTTGGCATTAAATCAATTGGGAGTCAAATTAAAGCTATGTTTTGAATTAAGTTAATCGGGAGTCAAAATTTTGGCTGACATATTTTGACACTCAACCAATTACCATCCTAACATTTTTTTTAAATTACACGACAACGCAGACGCTTACAACACGCACGCACACTCACCCCTATGAATACACGTACGCAAATCCTACTCCTATGAGCACCTCCGAAGGACTGAGCACCGGTAGATATGGATATTCTCGAAGTCGCCACTGGCGTCTCGTCGTCGACGGGAACGTCGCTTACTACTTACTCCCTCCGTCCTGTGAAGAATGCAATCCTAGCATTTGAAAAAAATCCCACAAAGAGTGCAATCCTAGAAAATAGATCTAATTACCTGCCTAATTAAGTAAATAGATCTGATCGCATGCCAAAAATTACTATATGTGGCTAAAAATAGGGGTATTAGGTCTTTTCGCCACCACTAATCTGTCCTAAAAATTAGAATTGCACTTTTATGGGACGGAGGGAGCAACGCATAACGCCGGAAAATCCCGGAATAAATCCAGGAAAAGGTGCGAGCACCAGGATTTGAACTCTGGTGGGTAGCCTCCCACTGAACCGTCCTACAATTGGACTACAAGCCCATTCCCTAATTTTAGCATTTGTAAGCTTGGGATGCATTCGGGCTTGGGTACCCATGAAGAGGAAAAAATCTCGCCGCCCACCTTGTACAGAAAGAGAAAGAGGGGGGAAACGAAGTACTATATGATTGGCTTAGCATCTCCACGAGTGTACAATTGTTTTCCTTCTAAAAATATGAAGTTTTACAACTTCTAAAAGAAGTATTGGAAGGGCTGAGAGTTGGTTTTGCATTTGTAGGTTCTCTTATCTTTACGATTGGTGTGTGTGCAGTTGGTTGTCCTTTGTTGTGGTGACTTTGATCGCTTTCTTCGATTTTGTTCTTTGTCATGATCAGTTTCTTCAACCCTTTGATTTGGTGATGAAGGATTGCAAGTCTGCGTTGCTTGGGGTGTTGCCCCCAATTGATGTTCTTTCAGAGTACTAGATCTCGTTGTAAGCAGTGAGTGATATTTTTGCGGTCTTTAAAGCTTTGTGTGGTAATGGTGTTTGCTTGTGCTCCTTTCCTTGTTGCCTTTCCATGCATTTTCAAGTCTGTTGGACGACAAACAACCAAAGGAAGAAGACAACCATAGAGCTCTTCAATATAATTTTATTTTATTTGGATCATTTTGTGTCAAGTTGTCCTTTCTTTGTACTGCTGATTATTTCCCTTGATATGAATCAAATATGTGACACTTTTTGGTGTCTTCTAAAAAAAGAATGTCATCTTCAAGAGTTTCTAATAGTTCACTTCTAAAATAAAAAATAATTTCACATCAGAAATCCTATACTATTTTTAAATTATTCTAACCACACATATAAACTTTTTCCTCTCTTGTACATTTGCATCAGGAACCCTTACTCTTTAATCTTTTTGTGTCACTCTACCTTTAGATTGGACACTACTCAGAAACACGTAACTTTATGCGGAATGAGGTGATTTTTTCGAAATCCTAAAAAATTAGAAAGATGTATTATGAGTTGTCGGAGAGAGATTTTTCTCACTAAAAATAAAGAACGGATTTAAAGATACTCTTATATGTATATTGATTTTTATTAGTCAAAACGCTATACGGACGTGAACGTGACACATATGCTCCGTGTAGTATGTAGCATTCCACGAACACCAAAGGTTGTACTACTTGTACATGAATGACCGCGTAAGAAAAACGCCCCCACGCAACGCCGCAGCCAAAAGCGCTCGTTGGCGTAAAAGCCGTAAACTATTCCAAGAAGCAAACCGGCACGGGCCTTCCGTGGTGTTTCGACGGGGAGGAAGAGAAGTCGGTGCCAACAACTCCTCGTTTCTCTCTCTCTCTCTTGGCTTGGGCGCCTACCGACGGCGCGGCGCTTGTTGGCACACCTGCCAGTTGGCTGGCGTAGGAAATCGGGCATGTGAAAGCGACCCGCGCCCGCCGCCGCCGAACCGCACCACACATGCGTCTCCAGCCTGGTCCACGCCGTTGCGCGCACGACGCGTTTTCCTCGCCCTCACGCTCTCTCCGCCGGCCGAATCGCCAGGAGGTGATTTATTTTTTTATTATTTCCCAACCCTACCACCAACCCAATCGGCGACGTCAGGCGCAGGTCCGGCCCGGCTAGGCCTGGCCGCCCTATATAAGCGAGAGCGGAGTCCCTCAGGCCGGCGCTGGTCTTGCGAGCCACGAAAGAAAACAGATCTAGTACTATTTGGTAGCCAGTTGTTCGTCTCTCGCCGCCGCCTCCGGCTGTTGCAGAGATCCCGATCGAGATCACCACCGTACCCATGGCGTCGGCGTCGTGGTCGAAGCGGTGGCTCCGCCCGGAGGTGTACCCGCTGTTCCTGGCGACGGGCGTGGCCGTCAGCATCTGCGCGATGCAGCTCATCCGCAACATCACCGGCAACCCCGAAGTCAGGTACGCTATACTTCAGGATCCGATCAATCTTTCGAGCTCTTTTCCCCCTGTCCCTTCTGTAGGATTATTTGATTAAGATGTAGATGGCACGATCGAGTTACACGTTCAATTCTTATCGATCGATCGATCTGTGTGTGCTAGGTTTAATAACTAGATCTGTTTCTTGCTGTTGATGCTCGTCGTCGTTTCGATTCCGTTCGAGACGGAGCTGATATGCTTCGATTCTCGTAGAGAAAATACTGACAGTAGTAGAAAATCCGATGGACGGTGAAGAATTAAAAACACATGATGATCGCAGGGTGCTCAAGGAGAAGCGTGCGGCAGGCGTGCTGGAGAACTTCGACGAGGGGAAGAGGTACTCGCAGCACGGATTCAGGAAGTTCATCGACGGCAAGAAGCCCGAGATCATGCAGGGCCTCAACTCGTGGATGGCCGACCCGCCAAAGGACGAATAGATGCATCCTGGACCGGCCGACGGATCGGATGGTTTGGTCGGACGCACTCATTTGATGCAATTCTTGATGATTTGATAATTTGTTACACCGTGATTAATTATCCGGTACTTCTTTTTTATCACCACCATATATATGCATATTATGCACATTCGCGGCTTGATGTTGTCGATTGATCTGACCTTGCTGTGAGCAGGCTTGCTTGCTGCTGTTCAAAGTTTTGATCTCGTATGGAGGCAAATGTAATGTTTTCGTATCGTTTGGAGTAATAATATTGACAACTGCATGCATGAATCCACCTTTCGAATTATTTTTTATGTTTCGTGTTGATTTTATTGGTTGGTTGGGAAACGTTCTCTTTGTTGACATAGATGCCGTAAGCAAAATGTGCGTGACCTTTACGAACAAGTAGGAACGGCTTGTGTTTGGGCTACCTCCACCGACGACCTCGTGGCCACACGTTGCGCCATGTGAAAAGCCAACGAACGAACCAAGCAGCGGTCGTTCCGTCCACGTCCAGCCTGTGTTGACGCCCGGCTCGCATGCGCCCACGACGCTTATTCCTAAGCTTTCGTGAGAGATACTCCTCTGTAAATATTTATCGTTGTTGATTTTTTTACAACTTTCGACCATTCATCTTATTCAAAAAATATCGCAAAACATATGAGACGATAAGTCAAACTTCTTAATACATACAACAATAAAGCATATAGCAAACAAAATAAATTGTTGCATAATTTATAATAAGACGAATGGTCAAAGTTGTAAAAAAAAAGTCAATGACTACAAATATTTTGATACGGAGGGAGTATGATATTGCCTGCCGGGTTTTCTCGGCTGAAATTTCCGCGTTTGTCGTGACCGACCACCATACTTTTTAGGTATTGTTAAAAGATCCTCGATTTTGGAATAAATACATCCGGAATAAATACCCATCAAATCCGCGTTTGTCACCACCATACTTAAAAAGGTATTGTTAAAAGATCCTCGATTTTGGAATAAATACATCCGGAATAAATACCAATCAAGTGCTTTCTTTTGAGAACTCACTTGACTGTTCTCGTTTAACCTTTTCGGTAGCTTATCAGCATGTTAAGGCAAAACTTCAAACAAACATAAAATTTCTCATGCAGTTTCTAAAATGCTGGAAGCTAAAAAAATCAAGTTTATATGAAAAGCTGGAAAGCTCAATTTTACGAGCTTTTGTAGCTTTCTAAATTCAAAAAGCTAATCATATTTTCTACTTAGCTGATAGTCTTAGAAAACATCACAACAACTTTCCAACTTTAAGACTTTTAAATTATAATTCTTTGCTTTTGTTTATCAACAACCTATATGAACATCCAAATTCAATTGTAGTAAAAAAAATGTCAAAGGTTAAGTGTAAAATTTCTCAAAAAGTAGGTCTAAAGTTGACTAGTTGACTTTGTTTTCATACTTGCAAATTTGATGTGTTGATCCAATAATACTTAGGCTATTTCGAAATTAGATTTCACATCTTATACACCATGGTTTGGAGTGCGGATAGTTAAAATGGAATGCATGCACTTTATAGATCATACAACTCAGCATGTTACGTGACTGGAGTCAGTCACGCCATGACTCGTGAACAAGTCGCGCTAGAGAGAGTGGCGTGACTCCGTCCGCCACATTAGCTGCAACTTTTTCTAATGCCACCGTGTACATTAGTCGTGCCACATAATATGACGTCACTCAAGTATTAGTCACGTCACGGATCTTGGCGCGACCAACAGGCCCGTACCTAAGATTTAGAGGCTCTGGTGCAAAATGTAAAATGCGACTCTATATTTTAACAAATATAGGTAACCAAAATGTATGTTAATCTTATAATATAATGCATCATGCTTGAGTGATTTGTATCGTGATCAGCGGAAAAATAACAAACAAGAGTGCATGGATGAAAATTGATAAGTTGTAGCATAGTTGCACGCACATGACAATGTCGTGATCAAGTAATATATTTCGCTGAATTTTGAGTTTAGTTAATTTGGCTTTGCAGTTGAAAACTAGCTAAATCAAAGTGATTAAGTTATAAAATAGTAGCAGATTCCATATGCCTGAAAGAAAAGGTTGAGGAGAGAGAAGCAAGCAAGCATTGGTGGGAAGGAGAATCAAGATTGGAAAAAAAATCAACCGCATGCACTGAGCTAAACTAACTTTGCATGGGCGGCCTCCTAATTTGGGTGGCCCTGTGCCGTCGCTCCACTTGCGCCGCCCAATATGCAGCCCTGGCGTGCGCAGGGTGCTCAAGGAGAAGCGTGCGGCAGGCGTGCTGGAGAACTTCGACGAGGGGAAGAGGTACTCGCAACACGGCTTCAGGAAGTTCATCGACGGCAAGAAGCCCGAGATCATGCAGGGCCTCAACTCGTGGATGGCCGACCCGCCAAAGGACGACTAGATGCATCCTAGACCGGCCGACGGATCGGATGGTTTGGTCGGACGCACCCATTTGATGCAATTCTTGATGATTTGATAATTTGTTACACCGTGATTAATTATCCGGTACTTCTTTTTTTTATCACCACCATATATATGCATATTCTAAAGAAGCATATGCACATTCTCGGCTTGATGTTGTCGACTGATCTGACCTTGCTGTGAGCAGGCTTGCTTGCTGCTGTTCAAAGTTTTGATCTCGTATCGTATCGTTTGGAGTAATAATATTGACAACTGCATGCATGAATCCACCTTTCGAATTATTTTTTATGTTTGTGTTGATTTTGGTTGGTTGGGAAACGTTCTCTTTGTTGACATAGATGCCGTAAGCAAAATGTGCGTGACCTTTACGAACAAGTAGGAACGGCTTGTGTTTGGGCTACCTCCACCGACGACCTCGTGGCCACACGTTGCGCCATGTGAAAAGCCAACGAACGAACCAAGCAGCGGTCGTTGCGTCCACGTCCAGCCTGTGTTGACGCTCGGCTCGCATGCGCCCACGACTCTTATTCCTCCGCTCGTTCGCCGAAAGCTTTCGTGAGAGATATGATACTGCCTGCCCTGCCGGGTTTTCTCGGCTGAAATTTCCGCGTCTGTCCTGATCGACCACCATACTTTAAAGGGCATTGTTAAAAGTTCCTCGATTCTGGAATAAATACATAATCTGATTGGTTTGTTGGATTACCCGATTCTGGAATAAATACATGATCACTACGGGAAACAGGGTGTTTGCCGTGCGCCTAAATAGGGAAAACGCACGGCAAAGGCTTTGCCGTGCGTTTTTCCGGGAAATGCACGGCAAAGGCCGCACGGCAGTAATTTGCACGGTAAAACCCGTTTGCCATGCGTTTTTTATAGCACGCACGGCAAAAAAAAGTGGCTGACGGTGCCCCCCTCCTAACGGCCGTCCGGCCACGTTTGCCGTGCGCCAACCAAGGAGGCGCACGACAAACATTCGCCCTTTGCCGTGCGCCTTGCTAAAAAACGCACGGCAAAGATCCTGTGCTAGCAGCAGATATGGTCACTTTGCTGTGCACCGGCCAGAAAACGCACGGCAAAGTGACCTATATTTGTTTTCGCTTTTAAAATTCCCCATTCAAACAAAAATCACAAGCATAATATATATTTCATAATATTCATCACAGGCATTATATATATACCACAATAAGCATCACATAACCATCACAAGCACTTAATATAGATAAATCCACAATTTACTCATCACGAGTCCACTAGTACTATCCAAGTTCATCGACACGTCCACAAGCATTATCCAAGTTCATCGACACGTCCACAAAGTCCAGATACAAATTAAATAAACAAGCTTACTAAGGAGGTGGCTGTGGGAACGGTGGGAACAACTGCTGTGGGGGAAAGGTAGGTGACATGCCCAAGGGCTCATGGAGAGTGTTCGATGCTGCCGATTGATTCTTCAACAAAAAAAAAGTAAATGGCATGTGAGACAAGAATCAAGTTCTCTAAGTTAAAATCTAAGTTTTCTAAGTCTCTACTTTATCTAGGTTTCTAAGTGAGTCTAAGTCTCTAATGATTGACATAAAACAACAAAAATGTCAATTCATCTTTTAGTTGTACTTTTACTTTTAGATACCTATGCTTTTATTTGTAAGAGTAAAGGACCAGAGCGCAAAAATTTTAGCTGCACATATATTTGCAGATAGGCAAAGCATACTATAGCAACTCATCTTGGTGGGAAAAAATCTATAGCAACTCACAGGGTATAAAGTGAAGTCAGAAAAATGAAAGTATTCAACTATCAATAGACATGAAACCATGTCAGGCCACTAGGTCCAGATTCCAAAGTTTCTCTCTCATGTAAAAAAGTTATAAATATGTGAGTCTCAGTGGAGCAATTATATCATGGCTTTGATTAGAACACATTTGTTTGCAGTAACTACTCATTCACACACAACGAAGTAAATAAAACATACTTTTCAGTTTTTTACTATGCCTTAGTTCCCAATCATTCGTTGAAGGATATACATACTTGCTGGGCCAGCTTTTTTACATATAATCAGCCTGAAATCAACATGCAGAAGGTGAGATGTGAGTTGTTAATAGAGAAACAAGTAACCAGATTAAAATGAAATGACCTGTGCAAGTACATTGAGAAGTCTGACACATTCTTCAAAAAGTCCTGGATATTTTATTTAAGTTTAATTAGGCACATCTAGTGAGATGTATCATGCAATGATGAGCAGTACTTGCATTGGCATTGGCTGCATGTATAAATTTCAGCACTCGCTCTTCCATGTTTGTGATTAGGAAATTTTCTATTTTACGAATGTGGGAATATAATATAATATTCATTATTCAATCAATGTACTTTTCTACATTGTGGCTGTACATCAAAATATAGCACTCAATTATGTAGTACAGTAAGTTTTCAAAAGCTTATGTAGTGCAGTAGCAGAGTGCAGAAATGAAAGGTATTTGACTACAACAATTTAAACCAGAAGATTTAGTGCAGTAAAAAATGGATATGGTGTGTTCTCATCCCAAGTGAAGATGTTCACATTATCATGTTCAGGAATGATGCAATTCTTACAGCATAGCAAATAGGAAATAGGGCCATCAAGGGCATGTAAGCACTAACTTTTGTCAAAATGCAGGCAACAAAGCCAATCTTTCATGTAATCAGATGTTAGGAACTCGATTAACTGGATCCTGCAACATGGGACAAAATGATCATTCACAAAATACAGTGACATAATCAAAGTACAACTACTAATTTTTATAGGCAATATCAAGAAGTCAATCCAGATAAACAATTACTAATCATACACAAATAGAAAGTCTTCAGAGATTTTCCAGCTCTGAAACTAAAAATATCATAATATGGCTTGTTTTCCATGATTTTTTTTGAAACTGTGTTTTTGATGAAAATTCATTAGTAAAGCCAACAAAAAGGAAATAATATTCAGATATTTGAGTGCATATTAACAGAACTTGCAAAAAAAAAGAAGGCAAATAGTACCAGACAAACATATTAGTGTCAGGCTCACATCCTCTATATATGAAGTATTGTGCATCAAGAAACAGGGCAATGTGTAACTGCTGATCAGTTTTTCATCCATGATTCAATGCTGAGGAGGTCAAATGTTTCTTCTTAAATCAAGTGCGAAAGCTAAAACAAATACAATGGACAATCAAGATTGACTTAAGGAGTCAAGACTTCCAATGAAATCAAAATCAGAATGAATAAATTGCCATGCATATCAGGGAATACATCATCAAACGGATCAACCGTAACCTTCTTCTGAGATCGCGGGCCGGCCGGCGCAGGGGGTCGGCCAGCCATGCGGATCCGGCCGGGGACGCGCCGGCGGATCCGGCCGGGCCGGCGGGAGGGCGGCCAGGTGGGGCGAAGGCGCGGGGCGGAGGCGGGGGGCGAGCGGCGAGGCGGCGGCGTGAGGCGGCGCGGCGGCCGGGGCGCGGGCGCGGCGGCTAAGTGTTGGCTGGCTCGCTGCTACCCAGAGTCAAAGCGTGGAGGAGCTGAATGTGGCTCGGCGGAAACTTTTGTCGCGGCGCCATCGACCCAGGCGCACGGCAAGAAGAGGATCGCGGCGCTTTCATTAAAAACGCACGACAAACAACTATTCATTTCAGTTCATTTATTTTTCCGTGAATATTAATATAAAAATTAACAAATAGATATGGAAAATTACCGTAAACTAACAGGAGACAATGTATAATGTGTGTTCACTAGAGAAAAAGTTTTGAAGTCAAAAACACATTTTGAACTTTACTAAAACCACAAACCCAATGAAGTTACTCTAAACAATCTAAAACTTCTCGTGAGATGTCCGGTTGTAAACATTATGCGATTTAATTGTTCAAAACCTTTCTCTACTATTTTTCACAGCCTTCCCATAGTATATCATGAGGCCTCGACGAATCTCATGATTTTCAAACTTCGTTTGCATTTTATACAGTTAAAAAATATTTTTAAATCACGTAAATATCCATGTCTCGCGAATAAAATGTTCGAAATTTCAACAAATTTCATGGATAAGGTCTTAAAATGGACTCAATTACACGAATATCATTTTTCCACGAACTTTACTCTATAATTTTATGTATTTGTAGTTCAAATTTGACTTAAAAAAAAATCCTTTTAATGAAATAAATTCGTTATAAATAGCAAAAAGATCGAGATGAGTACCAAATCGAAATATATATTACAAAGTAATGTATTTGTAGTGGACAAATAGAAAGAAGGTAAGAATTCATATTTTTTTTTGAATCTTTGCCGTGCGTCGCCACAAAACGCACGGCAAACATAAAACTTTGTCGTGCATCGCAAAAAAACGCACGGCAAACATAAAACTTTGCGTTTTTGCACGCGCGGCAAAGTTACCGTGTGCGCCGTTCCCCAGCAGACGTCCATGGCGCACGCATGGTGCACGTGCGCACGTGTTTGCCGTGCGTTGTGGGGCAGGCGCACGGTAAAGAAAATCTTTGTCGTGCGTTTTATATGTGGCGCACGGCAAAGTGTATTTGTGTCGTGCGTTTTTTTTTTGCCGTGCGTTTTCGTACCTAGCGCACGGTAAAGAAGAATGTTTGCCGTGCGCCCGTGGTTTTGCGCACGACAATGATTTTAGCGCACGGCAAACGCCGTGTTTCCCGTAGTGGATCTGATTGGTTTGTTGGTTTAACCAACACCAATCAAGTGCTTTCTCTTGGAGGTTTTTATCTACGTACCATTAGAAAAAGTTCACCTTCCCTATGTACCATCCAAATTCTAAAAAGTTCCTCTATACCTTGCTCAAAATTTTTCTTTCCCTCTTTACCATTCCATCCAATTTAGGGTGTGTTTGGTAGAGCTTCACACAGTTCCAGATAAAAAAACCGACTCCACTCGTATTTTTTCAGCCAAACGGTTCTATCTCCAACAACTTCACGGTGGATCTGCTCCAAAAAAATTGGTGGAGCTGGCCCCAAATCTATGGATTTCGTGGAGTACCTAGGGGGTGCTTCACCAAATCCAAATTTCCTGAAGTTAGAGTAAATTACCCACTAATGCCACCGATAAGTGGAAAATGAACGGCTCGTTCTATTTTTCTATCGTCTTCCTCGCGCGACTCCTGCCCCTTCCCGCACCTCCCTGCGCCGCGACGAGCACCGCCTCGAGCACCGCGACGAGCCGCAAGCCCCACCCCGAGCATCGCGACGAGCCTCGAGCGCCCCTCTGGTCACGAGCTCCGCCTCCGGCCACGAGCGCCCCTCCGAGTCTCCGACCTCGGCGCGGCACGCATGGGTGCGGGCGGCGCCGCCGGTGGCGGCCACAGGCCTGGCTGAGCAGGCACGCGTGCGGGCGTCCTTGGCCCCGCCGCCGCCGCTCACGGCCCTTGGCCGAGCAGGCGCGAGCGGGCGCCCTTGGCACCGCTGCCGCCGCTCACGGCCCTTGGCGCCACGAAGGAGCTCACAGCCATGGCTGCCCCTTCCATTGTTGCGCGCCGCGTCCGTGCTGTGTCTCGCAGCCCCACTCCCATCCGGCGGCCGGCGAGCCCCCCAACCAGCGCCACTCCTAATTTCTTCCACCACGACGCGTCATATCCTCCAAAAAAAATCCCAATTTTCCTCTCCTCATTCAAGAATGCCATGGAAATCTCACATGCTCGCCGCCACTTCTTCCTGCTGCAGCTCCCCACGCTCTATTGACCGAAGTCCGAAGACAACACCAACAACGCGAAAAAAAATCACCGCCGGAACTCATTCGCTTGCCATCGCTCTGCACGCCGCTTCCTAAAGCCGAGCTCTACCTACCAATCCGATCAGTAGTGGCCATGGCCGCGCTGTGGTCGTCGCCGTCTTGCTGCGCCACGACCGCGAAGACGAGCGCTCCGCGGCTGCTCGGTCCGGGAGCCTCCGAGGCGCGGCCTCGTCGGTTGGTTCCAGCAGCAGGTGCTGCAAGCTCCAGCGGCGGTAGCTATCCGTCCGCGCCATGGTTAGTACTTAGCCCATCCGGCGAGCCCGCGTGCCCATCCAGCGCGGCGGCTCGCTCACCGGGAGCTCGGGAGGCCCGCAGGTCCTGCTCGCCGGCGTCGTGCCGCGTCTGGCGGCCGGCCAGCCTCGCGCCGCTGCCCGGTCGAGCAATGGCCCCTGCGCCAGGGAAGAAGGGGAGTTTTTTACCTCCTGACGTGCGGGCCATAGATGTCATAAGGATGGTGAGAAATTTGGAGCTCTACCAAACACTTTTCGAGATCTCAGATCTACGGTGGAGCTACTCCACGGTGGAGTTACGCGGATCTGCAGCTCTGGAGTTGTTTTTTCAAAGCTGGAGCTCTACCAAACACGCCCTTACTTTAACACCGTCAACCTCCTACCTGCGGGCCCAAGCGTCAGCCTCTATCTTCCTTCCTCTCTTCTACCTCCTCCTCTCTCCCACGGCAACAACAACAGGCCAACAACACTCGGGCCCTCCCTCCTCTCCACCGCTGCACCCCACAGGCCTTGCTGCCGCCTCTCCCAGATCCTTATCGCGCTTCCTCTCCTGGGCGCGACGACCGACAACCCGTCCGACCACCATTAATGGCGAGCTTGGACCTCGCCGGCCCAACCACCCCTCCTCGCGGCCTATAGAAGGCCCTTGATGACTCTCTCCGCTCCACCAAACCACCACCACCACCTCCACTCCTACTCACTGAGCTCCCTCCGCCGGAGCACCCGTTGCCGCCCGCAGTCCGCCACTGTGGCCCCCGCCTGCACGCTCCACCTCCACCCAAGATGAGTGGGGGAATAGAATCCCCTCACTTCCCTATTCCTTTTCCCGCATATCCGGCTTGTAGTGCCCTGTGAAAACTGGCGGGCGCCTTGTGCCTCCCTTTTCCTCTCTGGCGAGCCCAAGGAGGAAGTAAGGGAAGTGTGCATATAGCCTCCTCCTTTTTGTTTCTTTCGTGCAGAACCCTTCCACTCTCAGACTTTTTACAAAGAAAGCCCTCACCTTTTCCAATCCCTTAGCGCCTAGGGAAGGAGCTTGATGGTGTTAAAGTAAATTGGACGGAGTGGTACAGAGGGGAAGAAAAATTTTCAGCAAGGTACACACGGAACTTTTTAGAATTTGGATGGTACAGAGGGAAGGTGAACTTTTTCTAATGGTATGTAGGTAAAACCTCTTTCCCTTGAGAGCTCACTAGCATACCACGCGCAAGCCTGGCTCTACGAGAGTAGGATTTTTATTACATCTCGAGAGTCAAGCTCGAGTACTAATTTTGAAATCTCAATATCTAGCAGGCAACCAATGAGCACAACACTACATTTGGAGAGCTGGATGGTGGCTAGTGCTGATTTGTTCCGAGAGAAAATTAGTACTGCTGGCTGGTGGCTGATAAGCCATACGAACATGCTATGAGAAACCAATCACTCCAAGTGTATGTATAGACTTGATTGTTTGTTTAACCTTTTCGGTAGCTTATCAACATGTAAAGGCAAAACTTCAAACAAACATCAAATTTCTTATGCAGTTTCTGAAAAGTTGGAAGCCAAAAAAATAAAGTTTATATGAAAATCTGGAAAGCTCAATTTACGAGCTTTTGTAGCTTTCTAAATTAAGAAAGCTAAGCATATTTTCTACTTGGCTGACAGACTTAGAAATCATCACAACTTTTCAACTTTAAGCCTCTTTTAAACTATAATTCTTTGCTTTTGTTTATCATCAATCTATTCAAAATTCTAGATGAACATTCAAATTTAATAATTGTAGTAAAAAAATGTCAAAGGTTTAGTGTTAAATTTCTCAAAAAGTAGGTTCAAAGTTGACTAGTTGGCTTTGTTTTCATACTTAGAAAATTTGATGTATTGATCAAATAATACTTAGGCTATTTTGAAATTAGATTTCTCATCTTATACACTATGGTTTGGAGTGCGAATACTTAAAATGGAATGTATGCACTTTATAAATCATACATCTCGAATTTTACAAATTTAGGAGTTTATTTACTAATTAAAATAAAGAACGAAACACAACTAAATGAGAGCGGGAGGCGCAACTCAGCGTGTTACGTGACTGCTCCGTGGCGTGACTCGTGAACGAGTCGTGCCAGAGAGTCTGGCGTGACTCCATCCGCCACGTCAGATGCGACTTTTTCTAATTCCACTGTGTACATTAGTCGTGCCATATCATATGGCGTGACTCAAGTATTAGTCGCGCAACAGATCTTGACGCGACTAAAAGGGCTAGTTCTTGAAATTTTAGTTAACGAGAAGTTATTTTTACATTTTTAGATTAAAAAGGGTTAAAGTAAAGAAAAAATTCCTATGATTTCTCTATTTCTCTGTAAAAAAAGAAATAAGACTAGGACTCCGAGAGTGGTTGAAATGTTTAAAGAGCATATTCCTTTTGTTTTTATATTATCACTATCAGTCTATCACTGCCGCCCCAAATTATTAATCCTGCATCACAGCCGGTTTGGACCAAGAACTCGTGGTGATGCAGGTTGAAAAAAACAAAAAATAGCAGTCTGTGGGTTGCTACTCACCCATGTTGCACTACCCACGCCCCTCCCCCATCCACAGAGTTCGATGCAGTTCGATGCCTGCGGAAAGATTGAGGGTGCGTTTGGCACTACAGGGCAGTAGCTTCACCGGTATAGTTTGGATTAGTTGGTGAATCGGTTTTAGAAACGTTGAAAAATTGTCCTACTGTCACATGGATAAGAGGGTGAAATACCCATAATACCCTTCCCTCATTTCTTTTTTTCTATTTTCCTTTTTCTTTCTTGTTATTTTTTCCCTTTTCCTCTCCCCTTCTTTTCTTTTCTCCTTTTCTTTTCTCTCCTTATCCTTATCCTCACCCGCCTCGCAGCCCCGCCTTTCCTTCTCTTCCCACGGACGCCTCACGCCTCCTTCATCAGTCCGGGAGTGGCGGGGTCCACGGTTCCATCGGCCACTGCCTCCTCTCGCGCCCGGATTTGTCCGCCACCGGGCGCCACCCACTCCCACCGGGCGATCCCGCCCAAGCGCTGGCGGCTTCCGCCACCACGACGGCCGGGCCTCTCCGCCGCCCACCACGATGCGCCACGGCCTCCTCGCCTCCACCAAGCGCCGCGGTCTCCTCCATGACCGAAGCCAGCGCCACGGCCTCCGGCCGGTCTCCTCCCATGACGGGGCCAGCGCCACGGCCCACCTCGCCTCGCCACTGCCACCGGCCGCCACGGCCTCGCCTCCTCCTCGCCCATCTCCCGGATCCGTTGGGCTCGGTGTCCGTGGCCCTTCCGCGTCCATCTCCTTCCCGCCCGCCACCGCCGGGCTTCCACCTCCCTGCGCGGTGCCACCGCCTCCAGCCGCTGCCGCTGGCCGAGCTCAGGCCGCTCGAGGGCAAGTCGAGGCGTCTGGCGGGCCCCACCGGCGGGCACCGCACCACGACGTGAGGGCAGCGCAGCGGCGCTCCTTTGGTCACACCGGGCGTTTCGCTAGAGAGCAGGATTCACGGAGGAGGCGATGGGCGGGCTGATTTTGGGACCCTTTGGCAGCCGGTGCCAAAACAGTGCCGGCTGCTCCTGTTGCCAAAGGGACCCCGAGAGGGCCAGACATACATAGAGAAAGAGGAGAGAGAGAGTCACGTGCCGAGCCATGTGCCGACCGCCACCACTGCTGTTGCGCCCATTGCATCATTGCGCACGCCATCAAGTTGTAGCTCCCCGCACCGCTTCCTCCCTATGTCGTCAACCATCCCCTACCCAGTATTGCCTTCGTCCCTTGCTCCACCGCCGCTCCTTACTACCCTCACGCAGAGTGGTGAGTGGAGGGAGTATGAGCGCCGACCACATCGCCGAGATAGGGTAAATGTCACACCCGATTTTACAAGGAAAACCGAATGCATCTCATATGTGCGCCAGGATCAAGTTTACACACATATGATAGACGTCATGAGTGAATAACCATAATACAGTATTCAAAAACGTACAAAGGTTTAACTTTATTACAATATCTTTATTACACTCAGACGGTAGACTCAAAGGTCTTTAACATCGAACAACGGTAACTAAGACGATCATCTGCCTTCCCGCACTTGACGGGAATCGCATGCCTCGTAACTCATCGTAGTAGTACTTCTCACCGTTGTTCTCCTCTAAACAGCGGTAAGCAAGGGTGAGCACACTTATGGTTGGAGCTCAGCAACTGGGGGAAAGATGCAAGGCTATCAAGGATAAGCTAAGGTTTTAAGCGGTTAGCATTTTAAAGTTGATCAAACTTTAATTAACAAGCACCTAGTTACTAGATGTAAGTTCATACCAACCCACTTAAGCATTTTAAAACATCTCATCTCAAAAACCCACAAGAAACCATGATTTAGTTCCATCTTTAAGTTTGATTATCATGTGAGGGTCCAAGCCGCTCTTGACCGTGAGCACGGTGATCGATCGGGCCACTGCAGAGGTTGTACACTTTACCCACAGTTCGTGTTCCCCATGTTGCCCGGGTTAGCTAGACCCTTAAACACTTCCGAGGTGAGTGGTTAGGGGTCCACTACGAAGCCTTTACAAAGGAATGCAGAAGACCAACAACTGCGGCGATTCTGAATGAGTGGACCATAACCCTCCCTAGTGGTCAGCACCTTAGCAAAGGTCGCTACCCCAAAAGAACCGGCTATACCCTTCAACTCCGGCCCTCCCTTTCAGAAAGGCTATCGATAATTCCACACGCCTAATTAATTGGCTAACCGAGCCATATAGACGTGGGTTGCAATTGTTTTCTTGGGTGGTTCTTCATGTTCCGATTAAATTAAGGTATTCTTGTATTAACCATGAGCATCATCATTAAACATGTATACTTTCATTTGTACAAAAGATTCATTTGCAACCAACCCAAGGTAAAGCAACTAAGCATTGTCTACCCAAAACATTTATTTAAACCAGGTTGTTCGAGGGTACAATGATAAAGTCTAGTCATGTCCTTAAAAAGGATTCCCATCAAATTTATGCAATATCGTAAAAGGTAAACTTAGTTGTCATGCAATTATATTGGATAAAATAGAATATGCAGGGGGAGAAGACCACTTGCCTTCCTCACCTAAAAACTCAGATTGCTCTTCCTCGAAAAACTGTTCTTGATCAACACCAACGGGCTCTTCAGTTGACACTGGCACGATATCTACGAGCACACACAAGAAAGCATAGAATAAATAAAATAGTACACCAAACAGATCCAAAAGCTACTAACACGCTGCTAAAACAAACAAGCTCGCTGAGACGATCGCGTGGACACCAAAAACGCTAAAAACGGAGCTAGGACGGAAAAGATATGACCAAAACATGGTTTAGGGGTCTAACTGCGAAGAAACATGGCTTCCAGGGACTAAACTGTAAGAAACCAGGGGCTAAAACCTAATTACGTTTATAAACCGAAGGTTTACAACGCAAAACAACCAGTTAGGACCTCGGGCAGGGAAAACAGAGAAGCTCAGGGGCTTAAACGATAAAAACAGGACCTCTATGTGATGATCTTTAAGGGTGGAAGGATATGGTTGTGAAACAAAGGAAACAGGGGGGCTCTTTAGCAAAACCGCCACGGTCAGCTCGGGTTAGACTCTTGTTGACCGGTACATGCTCTGGTTGACTCCGGCTAGACTTGATCTGAGCCGTCCACGCCGGATCAAACGGTACGGTGGCCGCAAGCACGGCCGGCGGGCTTTCGGAAGTAAGGGAAAAAGAGTGGGGATGGTTCCCTTACCACACAGAAACACCTCGGCGGAAGAACGGGCGGCGAAGAAACGTCGCTGAGGGAGATCGAGGACGGCGGACTCCGAGCTCGGCAGCGCTCCGAGGAAGACAGGGGCGCGGCTTGGTCCGGCTGCAGTCCTGAGACAGAGAGGGCTCGATGAGATTCGTGCACGAAGGAGAAGAAAGAGAGGCGGGAAGGTCCTCACCGGCGACGAGCTTCAAGCGCCAACAATGGCCCGGCGGCGGAAAGCTTGACGGCAACGGCGCAAGCGCAAGGATGGAGAGGTGATGGGCGTGAGCAGGTGCGAAAGGGGAGTGCGCAAGGCTCGAGCTCAGTTTTTATAGAGCAAAAGAGGGAGGGAGAGCGTCGGCCGGCAGCAATGGCCACCAATGGCCACGGCCATTATCGCAATCAAGGGAAATGCCTTGATTAGGAGAAACTGAAGGGAAAACTGAAGGGGATTTGATGGGGAGAGTGGCGGCCGGTTCTCCACTTCGAATTGAAGGAGGGGAGGGGGAGAGTTGGACGCCAGCTGGCGGGCGAAGCGAGAGGAGGCTGGAGGTGGAAGACGAGGTGACCGGGCCCGGGCCCGTCATCGGCACCGAGAGAGAGAGGAGAGGGAGTCGGCGGGATTAATGGGCCGAGCAAGCTGTTGGGCCGAGCGGGAAAGAAAAGGCCGGCTGCCTGCAGGCTTGGGCTGGGCTAGAAAGAAGAGAAGGAGAAAAAGGAGAGAGGTTTAGGAGGTTTTGGTTTAAAACTTTTTATGATTTTCAAAACCACACTCAATCAAACAAAAACCATGCAATCCAAATATGATGCACAAGCACTTATTGCTTCTAAAGTTATTTAAATTTTGTTTAAATATTTAAAAGCTAAATTTATTTGATAATTTATTTAATCCTTATAAAATTAAATCTAAAGCACCATGTTGCTTACATTGATTTAGTGATGGAATTTTGGGTGTTACAGTAAACCAAGGAGAGGAAAAATGGGAGGAGACAAAGAGGGAGGACGGGAGAGAGGTTGAGCGACATGGTCAAGTGGATGTGGATATAGGAGGAGGACCTGAAGGGAGCGGACGTGTGTGGTTTAGTGAATCATGATTTAATGAACTTTAGGGTTCGCACGCGACTTCACCACATGCTCATGCTCTTCTTTGGACCCAGCTGTGATACCATCACCAACGTTTTTGCGGCAATCATATGACACGTTCTGATCCGGCAGTGATAACTATATGTGTAGTATTGCAGCATCCAGGCCATGACAGCAACTAGACGTGGAAAAAAGAGGAGATTAAGCAAGAAATACCATTACATGTATGGTCATCCTTCTTTTAATATTTTGTCTCTCTTCTCGTTTTGCTTAAAAGTTTGTTCTCTAATCATTTTTGAATTTTCTACTCAAAAAAATCATTTTTGAATTTTTAAAATGATTTCATCACTTTTTGCGATTTTTTCCTTGAATTTAATTATATACATATATATTGTTTTATAAAGTATTTGCCATATTTATTTTTGTGAAAAACGATCCCAGGTGAAAAAAGGGAGAGCAGGTCCATTGGCATGTGTAGCACACTATTCCTCACTGGCATGAGCACACTACATACTTAGAAAACAACACTTAGAAAGTTGTGATGTTTTCTACTTAGCTGACAGACTTAGAAAAAACATATCTTTCCAACTTTAAGCCTCTTTTAAACTATACATTTTTTTGCTTTTGTTTATCATCAACCTATCCAAAACTCTATATGAACATCCAAATTCAATTGTAGTAAAAAATATCTAAGGTCTTCATGTAAAATTTCTCCAAAAGTAGGTCCAAAGTTGACTAGTTGGCTCTGTTTTCGGACTTAAACAAATTTGATGTGTTGATCCAATAATGTTTAGGCTATTTTGAAATTAGATTTATCATTTTATACACCATGATTTGGAGTGCAAATAGTTAAAATGAAATGTATGTACTTTATAGATCATACATCTGAATTTCACAAATCTAGGAGTTTATTTACTAATTAAAATAAAGAATGAAACACAGCTAAATGAGAGCGGGAGGTGCAACTAGCATGTTACATTGACTCTTGAACGAGTCATGCCAGAGAGTCTCGTGTGACTCCGTCCTCCACGTCAGCTGCGACTTTTTCTAATGTCATCGTGTGCATTAGTCGTGCCACATCATATGACGTGACTCAAGTATTAGTCACGCCACGGATCTCGGCACGACCAAAAGGACTAGTTTCTTAAAATTTTAGTTTAGGAGGAACTATTTTGAAAATTTTAAATTTAAAAGGGTTAAAATAAAGAAAAAATCCCATATTTTCCCCTATTTCTCTGTATAAAAAGAAATAAGACCGAGACTCCAAGAGTGGTTGAAATGTTTAAAGAGCATATTCCTTTTGTTTCTATATTATCCACTACCAAATTATCGGAATAACCCACATCATATATAGAGGTGTTTGAATCCATAGGCTATTTTTTAACCCTCCTAGTTTTTAGGTCAAACAGCTCCAAAAGAAGCCAAATAGGTGGGTTATTTCAAAACTATTTGCAACTATCCAACCAAAAAAAATTATCCCACCCAAATGTGCTAATTGGGCTATTTGAAGTGGGCCCGCGGTCACCTCCCTCCTCCCGTTGCCTCGCGCGGCACCCCCCGCCCGTCTCCTCGCGGTCCCCAGCCGCGCCTTCGCCTGTCTCCTCAGGCGCTCCGAGTTCTGCCGCCACTGCGGGCGCAGGCAAACTCAGGTCATCCGCGGCGTCCGGCTCTGTCTGCCGGCTGGCTCGGTCCTGGCCCGCCGCCCCTTCTGGCCGCGACGCACTACGGAGACCCTCGTCGAGGAGGCCCAGGCGGGTGTGCGGGACCCGGCCCTGGGATGCTCCTACGTCGCCGGCGGTCACCACCGTGCGCTGCAAGTCCGACACAGCAAGCCAGCCCTCGACCTCACCAGCCGCAAGGCCACTGCGCGGGCCATGCCGTCTGCAGCCACGAAGGGTGTGCGGCATGTGGTTGTTACTGCTCGATTTGATGCTTGTGTGCTGAAATTCGGATCAATGAGAGATGCGATGCTCTTGCTAGTACCTGCTGGCCATTCATCCAAGCAATACTAATCCATACGGATTGCAGATTGCTAAGTGCAACCAAGCAAGCTAATCACCGAGAAAAGAAGGCAAACAAAGCTGCACTGCCGCAAGCAATTCGAGTTCCTGGATCGAAAGAAGGCAAACAAAGCTGCACTGCCGCAAGCAATTCGAGTTCCTGGATCGAACTCGTTCCTTACCCAATTTGAGTTCCAAATCTTCAATTGAATTTTCCCATCCAATTCGAGTGTTCTAGTTGTTCGATTGTGAGCTCCAGCGTCACGGTCACAGCTGAAAGGAGTCGCAGATCGAGCAGCAGCGCTTGACGACGTGCTGATGGCGGCGGTCACGCTCGTTAGGTTGGAGGCCGCCATGCTGAGAATCACGACGCGCGCGACGAGCTACGTGCTCGCCACCGACCCGGAGACGTGCCGCGCGCTCTGCCTCGCCGAGTGGCCGTCGCTGGCGCTGCCGGGCGGTGGCCGCATCCTCGCCGCGCTCCCGCCGCGGCGGCTCTTCGCCGACGCCTTCCCGTTCCCGTCCCCGTCCCCGGACGTTGCCGTTCCAGTCCCCAGACTACTCTCATTTAGCTGGTCTCGGCGGTGGACGTGTATTGCAAGGGTGTCCCCCTAGGCACCGCGTCGTCGTCGTGGTTCCTCGGCTCGCAGTTCCACGTGGAGGTCGTTGTCGAGCGTAAGAGGGCGGACACCGCCACCACCGCCGCGGTGCCGTCGTCGCCGGAGGAGCTGGACGCCTCCAGCTCGGCATGCACCTGGAGAGCCAGACCTTGACCTGCTTGGCCTCCATGGTGACGTCGTAGAGCGCGTCAGAGAGGTCGGCCTCCAATGGCAATGCAATTACTCATTTATTCGAAGGGGGACAAATGATTGGGAAAATGCATTAATGATCAAATAACCCAAACAACCTTTGGATCAAACAGCTCAAAGACTATTTCATTAGAGGGCTATTTTCATAGGCTAAACTTTATCTCTTAAAATAACTCTTGGCTATTTCTCCAAACACACCCATAATCATAATTTCCAAAAGATGCGTATGAAACTTTGATCGCAACTTCTTTTGACCCAGCGATTCTGGCCGGGATTGTTTGAACTGATAGAAGACCAATTCTGGCCCTGCTTTTGTTACGAAAGCAGCAAAACGGTACTTTGGCTACATGTTTTGCTATTACGAATCATAGGCCCCCAATCCGGCCTCGGGCGGGATATCAACGACCAGGCCTTTTTAACGCGCAGACCGTCGCGCTGCGTACCTTCTTTTTTTTTTATGTAGGTCGCGCTGTGTACTTGGGCGCACTGGCCGATTTGGGGATGTGAGCGATTGGGCCTCTTATGGGTTGCGGCCTTATTGTTTGAGGTGGGCTGCTCGTTTGTGCGTTGGAGCGGGCTGAAATACACGAGTAGAGAATTATGCAGTAAGCTTGTGGAAGTCTATTTTGTAACTTCAACCACGTACACTTACTAAAAACGAAGTCCATAAGGGAACTCTCAACGACACCATTGGGATATATAGTATGTATTAAATTGCAATAAATCTTTCCATATCTCTTGAGTACAATTTAGGATACAATTCAAATCTATACCAATTATCCCACTCAATAAATCCTTTCCTCTTCAATATACTTAACTGCCACCTACCTTAGCCCTCCTTACTCTCAACTTGTGATGCAATCTTCAACGTATTGGGCCAGGCTCTACTGCTGCTTGAAAATCAAACAAGGGGCCTTGTGCTTGGCAGCGGGGCCCAGGCCCTCCCTCGGCCGTGCTCGCACCTTTCATATCAAACACGCCCCTAACCTCCGTGTCACTCTCCCTGGGCGACTCGGAGGCGACTTGATTCGCGCCCCAACAGCCCTCCTTCGAACCGTAGCCAACGACCGCCGCCGCCCAGACGGCAGTGGCAACCAACGACGGTGCCGAAGCCGGTTCCGTTCACGGTCGTCTTCTTTTCTCCCGTCCTCTTTCCTTTCCTTCCCCCCTCCCCTCGCCCCACCCCCATGGTCGCTGGTCGTTTGTCTCCTTCACCGGACGGGGCTCCTCCGGCCGGTCCTTCGCCAGATCCACATCGCCTGGCCATGGATCCACGCCTCCCTCGTCTGGATCCATCTCATCTGAGCTCAGATCGGCCGTCCATGATAGCTGATGTTGCAGCTAGGTCGCCGTCTTGGTGGACAGATCGTTCGTCGTCGAGTTCTTCGCCGCCGTTGTGCTGCGACAGCCTGCGGGGCTCAGCTTCGGACGCCCTGCTGCCGCCGTCTCTACGTCGTTGACTCCCCTTTATGTGGTGGACAATGGGCTTGGGCTGTTGGGCAGCCGTCCCTGCTCCGCGCCGTCGTCGTCGCCCCTTCCTGCTAGCCTGCCCCCCGTCCTACCGACCGGACAGCCGCCTCTGCATCGACACCGCTGTGTCGTTGCACTATTCCCGGTGCCGGGGTGGCCCATAGCAATGTCCAGGGGTGCCTGGGTGGCCCCTGGGTTGTGCCCCCATGCTGCTTCTTGACTCTCCATTGCTGGCACAGTCGTGGTCGTTCTCTACAAAGTTCATGTGTCCGCCACATCACCATAGAATATGACAAATTGACAAGCATCCGGGTGAGTCATGACCCACTCAATCGAAAGGCGAAACAGAACGCCATTGTCTCACGCTTTTGCCAGCAAACATGGCGTCTAACCCAACACACCCTGCCGTGGTTTTCCAACAGAAAGGAGGAGAAGGGGAGGAAAAAAACATACTCCACACCGTGTAAAGGGAGGAAACGGACACGGTGGCCGCCCGCCGAAATTGCTCTGCCACGGCCGACGACGTCTTCAGGAGAGAGAGATAGAGAGATAGAGGAGAGAGAGGAGGTTGCCCAGGAGAAAAGAAAAGGAAATAAAGGAAAAGCCGGGGGGCAGAAACGGAAAAGGGGAATTAAAATAGTCGTGGAAGGCAAAGCCCAGGAGATCCAACAAGGCGACTCCCCCCGTGCGCTCTGCTCTTCTTCCTCCACTGCCGCCGCGCGCCGCTCCCGGCTCCACCACAACCACCACTCCGCGCGCCTCCACCGCCACCTGTCCCGGCGGCCTTCGCCACTCGACTCACTCCTGAGAGCAAGCTCGTCCGGGCCCGGCACCCCCGCCGCCGCGGCAGGCAGGCAGGATGAGCTAGCCGTCGCCCGCTGGTGGAAGTAGGTGAGTGTCCCTCCGCCCGGTCCGGTTCTTGCTGTTCTTGGCCCCCGGGAGCGGCAGCGCGGGGGCGCGCGCGGGAGTGCGGGGTGGTTTGTTTGCCCCTCCCCGCGCCGGGCGGGCCCCGCAACCGCACTCCGTGTTGACCGTTGCCTGCTTGCTCTGCTTTCGTTTTCAGAATCAGAGGTCGCTGTCGGTCGCCACTCGCTACGCCTAATCCGGATTCCCTGGACCCCGCGCCGCCGCGTAGGATCGCCTCAGGTTGGTTCCTTTTCGTCGCCCCGTCACTTAATTTCGCATAGGCTGCGGTGATTTTCGGGGGGAGGGGGGTGCTCTGAATAACTGCTTTACATTCTGTGCCTCTTGGTTCAATTTCTTCGGGGGTGTTGGGAGGTCGTAGGAGGTGGGCATGCTATGTTGTTATTTGCGATGTGGTTGCACTAGTGCTACAATTCCGGTGCAGTTTTGGCATGGCTGAGTTGTTCATCCGTTTATCTGACCCCTTATTTTTCCATTTTTGCAGGCTGAAGTGGCTGGAATTGTCAGGATAAGTCAGCAAGACTGAAGCTTTCCTTTGTGCAATGGGAGCATGCCATGGACTAGGACTGAGGGGTTAGGGGTTTGTGGTAGTAGCTCCTGTTTCCGCGCAAGAGGCAAGGAGCGCCTTTTGCCGTTTCTTCCAGGGGGGATCTGAATCTCCTATCCGTTTCAATTCGGGTTGTGTCAGCTGTTGTGGGTGCTAGTATGATAAAACAGATATTTGGGAGGAGGCGCAAAGCGTCCAAACATGCAGATAAGGAATCGGTTGGCGGGAGGAGGCATGCCGTGTCGACCCAGCAGTCGGTTTCTGGAATTGCCGACCAGAGTGGCCAGCAGCCAATTTTGTCGAGTACCGGACATGCCGGCGGGAGTGGAAACCGTATGGAGTTCCAGGAGTCGAGGATAAATGATGGCTTGTTCTCTTCTCACTTCCGACCGTTGCCGAGCATTAAAGATATGCCAAATACAGAGAAGCAGAACCTGCTCATCTTAAAGTTGAACATGTGCTGCACCCAGTTTGACTTTACGGATCCGACAAGGAACATGAGGGAGAAGAAAATAAAGGTGGAAGCACTAATAGATATACTCAATTATGTCAAAACAGCTAACACCAAGTTCACTGAGATTGTTGCGGAGGGAATCACAAAAATGGCTTCAGAAAACTTGTTCAGGACGCTGGTTATCCCACCCAGGGAGAAAATGGTGCTTCAAGCAGTTGATTTAGATGACGATGAACCATTGATGGACCCTGCATGGCCACACTTGCATCTTGTGTATGAGGTGCTCTTGAGTTTTGTCCAGTCTACAGAAACTGATGCTAAATTGGCTAAAAAGTATGTTGACCATTCCTTTATCCTAAGGCTGCTTGAGCTCTTTGATTCTGAGGACCTTAGGGAGAGGGACTGCCTTAAGACAATACTTCACCGTATCTATGGGAAGTTCATGGTGTATCGGCCATTTATCCGGAAAGCTATCAATAATGTATTCTGTCAGTTCATATATGAAACTCAAAGGCACAATGGAATAGCAGAGCTCTTGGAAATTTTAGGAAGTATCATCAATGGGTTTGCTTTGCCACTCAAGGAAGAGCACAAACTGTTCCTAGTAAGGACCTTAATTCCACTTCACAAGCCAAGGTGCATTTCAGTGTACCATAGGCAGTTGTCTTACTGCATTACACAGTTTGTTGAAAAAGATCAAAAGCTTGCGGATACTGTTATTAGGGGCATCATAAAATGTTGGCCTGTCACAAACAGCCCAAAAGAAGTACTCTTCTTGAGTGAGTTGGAAGAGATATTAGAAGCAATACAACCTAGCGAGTTTGAAAAATGTATGGTTCCTATTTTCTCCCAGGTTGCTCGCTGCTTTAACAGCTCTCACTTCCAGGTAATATCTTACACCTTATCCAGTTATCCTTAATGAATATTCCATTCCATGTATTCAACTTTATTACCTGTTTCACCTTTGGTTGGATTATTGTCTTGTTACATTCTCTTACGTTATCAAAATTGGATTAGATGTCATCTGAAGCAATCATAATTTTTTGCTTGGGTAAATGTTATTTCCTTGTTGGTTTATTATAACAGTATTACATCCTTTTTTAAAGAACTGAAAAAAAACAAACTTTAATTGTTTCTTCTATTGATTTGCAATTTACTTGTTCCTCTTAGCATTAAAAATGTGTTTGCCCTTATCTCGTATGCGCATATCATCAAGCTCATATTTGTCTGTTTGTTCTAGAGTTGTAAATGAAAATTTGAACTTAGGAAACATAGTTTTGAATGCAGGCCCCTTCAGCTTGACAGCTTCTGCCATTTTGAATTAATTTATTTGGTCTAGTAATTTATACCTCGCAGAAAATTGGCATTTTTATCCGTATGGATTTGAACTTAATTGCATTTTGTAAGATTTTAAGTAAATGTTGTTGGATTACTTAATGTGAAGTTATGTTAGGCAACCATTCCTTGGCCCAGAATCCTCTTAGGTTCATTTGTAGTGAATTTGGATTTTTTAAAGATTGTTCTAGGCACTTCATGTGATTTCCCAACCCATCATTCATCGTCTGGCATGCATTCGTGTCATTTGACTTCCTCGTTAAAGATGTTGTTTCCAACATTTTACTGGCATGACAGCTACAGGGTTGGCCTGGATCTCAGGCTTAGCATTGGAAACAAAGAAACTTCAATTTTATGATTTTTGCTGCTTACTTGCTTGTTTCACAAATTTACTACTGATCTTTACTATATGTCAAAACTGCATAAAATAAAAGATTTTGCCCCCCTCTTAATTTTTTCTACATTGGCTTCACTACAGCCAGAGGAAGTGTGTATCTGTCATGAGCAGCTGCCATCAATCATGTAGTATTCATGTTAAGAAATTTTTTAGAGCTCAGGTGTAAACTATTGAAACTTCTCTGAATAAACCCTAGCGGCACATAAGCTCATAAATGTTTTTGTTTTCTTAGTATGAACTGTGAGCCATAGATGAGACCCCTAAATTGTCTGCATATCATGATAAAAATCGACCTAATGAAGAGTATAAACAATACTACACACATGACACCTAGTTCTACACGTTGCATGTCTGTCTGGTATTGTCTAGATCTGTTTTGGGAATCTCATTAAAGCATCATCTAGTCATTAGTAGTAAATTATACCTCATTATGCTTTCCTATGTTTTTTTTTTGTTTAAAACATTATTTGCATGTGCTGCAACATTTAGAAGCTTCATTTGTTTTAATGTAGCTTTGGTGAGCATTCTATGGTCTTGTTCTCTGTCATTTATATTTGACTCTAAAATGGCACATTTCCGAAAAGATGCTTAATTTTGTTATATCTAAAATTGTAATATTTATAAGCTACTGCCTGTTTTTTTTATTTTATACCTATGGGATGGGAGAACAAAGTTTGGGTATACTCTTTTAGAAAAAACATGTATAACCAAATTTGAGTGGCTGCTTTTAACTGTAGTGTGTACTTATAAATTTGTATGTTCCTCCAGGATTGGTAATTTATATTCATATGGAAACATGCCTTAATCATGTATTAGTACTGTAATATAAATACTCAATTCTAAATACCCAATATTTATATAATTGTACCATTATGTTCTTTTTTCCTGCTATGTTAATTACTTAATTTCATATATTTATCTGTTGTAATGTGGTCAAACTTTATTTAGGTTGCTGAGAGAGCATTGTTTTGTGGAACAATGAGCACGTGCTTAATTTGATTAGTCAAAACAGTAAGGTGATACTGCCTATCATCTTACCTGCATTGGAAAAATATAAACGGGCACTGGAACCTGGCCGCGAAGCCTCAGTCTGAATGTGCAGAAGTTGTTCTCTGAGCGTGAGGCTGAGCTTTTGGTGAATGTATGATGGCATATGAAGAAGACAAAGTCAGAGAGGAGGCACGCAAGCTGAAGCAGGAGGCAGCATGGAAACATCTGGATGATATTGCATCAGCCAAAGTCACAAGTGGCGAGGCTGTCCTTGTCTCTCCAAACTTGCCTCGCCAACCTTCGGTGTGGGAACTTACATGAAGGGTAAGCATGTTGGGTGCCTTATGTTCAGTTGTTTGAAGTATGTTTGTTAACCTTGCACAGTGCTGATAATACTTGGATGCTTGGTGTTTGCATGCAGGTCCTTGCAGAGTCGTCCGGCATTGTACAGGATTGGGTTGTAAATAAAAAAAAGGGGTATATGAAGCCACCAGGGCTGGTGTGCGAAATAGAGGAAAAGACAGATGAGGAGCCAATTGTGCATCAGTCAGTTCTGTAAATCCCATGCCATGGCTTCTTTTGGCATTCTGGTGGTTCAGTCTCTTTGGCAGTCAGTCGTTCGGAGAATGGATGGTTGTTTTTTCTTTCCTCTTATGATATCGGTTAAAGGTGATCTGGTATATGCCTTTTTTTTTCTTCTTCCTGTTTCTGTTTTCTGCTCGGATGGCGGGTAGTCGGCATAAAAAGTGATTAAAGTTACGTAGGCTTTCCTTTCGCACCTAGGTGGTATAGTCTGATGATTATGAATACTAGCGAGCTAATCAGGTCAGATTCGCGGGCAAATGCTGTGCAGGAGCAGATGCAGTTCATCCTGTTTGACTTCGTGGCATATAGTTACTGTTTGCTGAGGTAGGAACTTCAGTCAGGATGGTAAAATTTGCAGTGCGGTCTGGAGGATAGATTGCCTCCAAATAGGTGTCCTATTGTCAAAGCTGCAGACAATTTGTGGCATCTGTTTCTAATTGCGTGGACAGCATCTGCTTCACTGCTTGCTGTTGTTTACATTCGTGCTATAAGCACTAGTGCCTAGTTTTCTCGTTGCCTGGTATTGTTGGGACATGTAGAAAAGACCCATGGTTTCCCGATGAAACAAAAAAATGTTGCTGAGCATAAACACCAGATTGGGCACCTCCGCATCGCCCCACCTCCCCATTGTGCCCTCTTTCTAACTATTGCGGCCAATTGGGCCACCCTCTGCCTACCACCGAATTACAGCCTTTTGTTATTCTAAATTTTAAAAAATATGCAAAAAAAACCATGTTTGCTACATAGTTTTCGAAAAAAATATTGCAAAAGTGTGACTTTCCATATGCGCCCTTTGTGTTCCCTTTATTAATTTTATACAAGCCTTGACATGTATGGTTTATTCAGTTTGTGTTTGTGATATGAATAATTCTTCTTGTCGATCTCGTGCAAAGTGTGTTCTGCCACATTGTTTGCTGTTCTACACAGTAAAACCAAAAGACTCATCAATGCAAAATTTCTATAAAACTCTCGAAATTGGCTATCATGTAAAATTTAAACTTCCTAATAGAGTCCTCTGGAATTGAAGTTGAGCATGGTCTACCATCCAATGTTTTAAATAGCGGGCTAAGCTTCTTAGCTGATGGTCTCCGAAAAACTAAGAGAAGTTATAGCTCAGCTATAGCCGCAGCTAAATCATTTAGCAGAATTATAAAAAAAAATAAAAAAACTTTCTAACATGACACAACAATTGAATCACGATTCACCCACCAAAACACATTACCATGTCATCAACTCAACAATCATCACACCTACGCCTCACCATCACAAGAGTATATCACAAGAGCGATACACTACAAAATACCATATCATCAGAACATTGCTCTACTACTAAGAATCAGAGACACATAGAGACTTATCAGAATCAGAGGATATAGCCGGCTAGAAGTAGGCCCATTTAGCGAATATAGCCGGATAAATGCAGCTATTAACCCTCAAGCTAACATTGTGGCTCAAAGTGTGATCTCCTAGCGGCAACGCTTCCCAACAGGCTATATCTGGCTATAGCTGCAGCTATAGCTAGCTATTTAAATCATTGCTACCATCTCACAATACCAAAGGATACTCCCATCTTCTTACCCTGATGCTATTAATGTCGCTGCTGACAAGCTTGCAATGGTTGGGGTACCGACAACGAAGGGGAAGGGAAACAACCATTTTCACAGAGGACCGCTACAGATATTGGTTCAACTCAAGATATGATGTATCTAAGCAGTAATTAGTTAGATGCTTACGTGGCCAAAACCATTGTTAGATGGTACTAAACATCTATTAAGCAATGGTGAGGATGCTTTCACTATCAACGTAGTATCAGTGTAATAACCATTTTCACATAGGACTGCTAAAAAACCACATGATAGTGAATAAGCTTGGGTATTAGTTTAAGCAATAGTTCACATTCGTTGACAATAATAAAAGCTTGCAATGGTTGGGGTACCAAAAAGAAAGGGGAAGGAAAATATTTTCTAGTTAATAGCATAATGTAGAATTGAAGACAATATATGTATGTTGAGCGTTGTTCGTATATTCAATATAGAGCTATCGACAATTCATTGCGATGCATATATGTATACAATCCGTTAGTTATATTGTGATTTCTCAACATGTATGTTGTTCATATATTGCGATGTCCATATGAACATTATAAATACCATTTTACTATTAGGGGATATTGCATTCTTACCCCTATTTTGAACCCCATATATGATTTTACCCCCCACTTTCTTTCACTTTGCATCTTTATCCTTCTTGTTTGGAAACGAAGGCTTAGTTTACCTCTACTCCGTGGACAACACAAAATGGTGTCAAAAAAGACATATTTGCCCTTACAAATATACCCCTACTTTCTTTGAGCTCTTTGTGATTATACCCTTGTTTGACATCATATTTCAGCAACATTTCAATAAGAACATGAACATGAATTTGGCAACAAAATTTTGCAACAAATTGTCAGAATTTTGATAGCACTATGACACACAAAAATCAGTTCAAACCATATGCATGTCAAGATGCCATTCCCATATTAGATTGAAACAACAAGAGGTGACCACAACTATCGTAAAATGAATTCACTGTTGCTGAACATCCAGAACACATGGAAAAATATAGACTCGCCAAGCTTGAGCTAATTCTTGATCATTCGAGCGAGATCAATGTTTGCAGAACTTCTCCATGACACCACCCGTGAAGCGAACGATTCCAAACAATAAACCAGTAAGTCTCGAGATCCTTGACTCGTCAAGGGAGATGTCGTCGGCTCGCATATACGTAACTTCCTGGTTCACCCATAGCACCGCAACATGTGTGTTGAGCGGCGAGTCGTTTTTTTACTCTGAAACACACAACCAATCCCATCCGTCAGAAACAAAGAATGCCAACGACACAGACCAGTCGATCACAATGGATCAACCAATACAAGGGATGATGAATTATAGCGAATTTGGAACGCCACACCGCCAGAGGAGACGTGCGCCTGCCCACGCTCGCGAGCACCCTCCCGCCCGGCCTCGCTCCTCCGGTCCTCCCTCCCGCGTCTCGCGCCGCAACACAGAGAGATGTTGGGCCTTGAGCAGAAGAGAGTCAAGCCGCAGGAGATAAGGATAAGGGGTAAGATTGTCTTTTCACATGGCTTTTGTTATTTGTTTTTTTTATTTCAGACAAGGATTAGTGGTAAACGGAGGCTGAAGTTTTGAATAGTAGGGGTAAAAATGCAAAGTGAAAAACAGTGGGGGTAAAATCACAATTGGGAAACACAATAGACCCTACTGTTAATTACTATTGAATAATTAAGTATTCTCATTGATGTGTGCTATGTTCTAATATGTATACATTTTGCTGTAAGACATGTTCAATTAATTCATGAGAGGGCTAAGCAATACAAAAGAAATTAACAAAAAAGAGAAGTAGAAGATCATAACTTCACTGACACATGTTTCATGTAAGCTATTGTTAGGAACATTGTTTATGTAAGGGTTGAAAACCATTAGTGGCTCAAGCATAGTCATGGTGGTCTTTGGTCTCATTGGTTTGTTTTAGATTGCCCTTGGAAGTTGCATCGGCCAAATTTACAGGTGGTGATGTGTCCT